>CM077667.1:280712092-281329592 GCA_039707655.1 Elymus sibiricus
TTTGAGTAATAATTTACCAATTTCTATTATTTTTTAGCACTAACCTATTGACCCAGTGCCCACTGCCAGTTCCTGTTTTCTGTGCGTTTTTTACTTTTCAGGTTTACAGTACCAAGTGAAGTTCAATTGCCCTGAAACTTTTTTATGATTTTTTCTGGACCAAAAGAAGACGTGGAAGCTTCGGGAGAAGATCGGAGGCCGCACGAGGGAGGCACAAGCCAACGGGGCGCGCCCAGGGGGGTCGGCGCACCCTGATGGCTTGTCCCTCCCAGGTGGACCTCCTGACCCCGTTCTTTGGCCTAAATTCACATATATTCCAAAAACCCCTAGAGGGCATCCCGAAACACTTTTTCCACCGCCGCAAGTCTCCGGAGGGGGGATCGATCACGGAGGGCCTCTTCATCAACCTTGCTGCCCTCATGATGATGTGTGAGTAGTTTACCACAGATCTACGGGTCCGTAGTTTGTACCTAGATGGCTATCTCTATCTCTTTTGATCTTCAATACAATGATCATCGCATCTTCGCTTTGATCTATCCGATGTAATTCTTTTGTACGGTGTGTTTGTTAGGATCCGATGAATTGTGGGTTTATGTTTAGATTATTCATGAAAAGTATTTGAGTCACCTCTGATATATATTATGATTCTTAAGTGCATGATTATTATAGCTTCGTAATTCTCTCTGATCTATTGAAATAGTCTGGCCAACTAGATTGATATTTCTTCAGTGAGAGGGGTGCATTGTAGTGGGTTCAATCTGGCGGTGCTCTATATCCCGGTGACAGAAGGGGACAAGACACGTCTTTCTATTGTTGCCACTAACGATAAAACGATGGGGTCAGTTCATAGTAATTTAATTCTCTTTGTCTACATCATGTCAATGTTCTTCAAGCATTACTAGTTTTACTTAATACTCTAGATGCATGCTGGATAGCGGTCGATGGGTGGAGTAATAGTAATAGGTGTAGGTAGGAGTCAACCTATTTGCTTATGGACATGATGCCTATATACACATGATCATTGCCGTGAATATCACATAACTATGCGCTTTTCTATCAATTGCCCAACTATAATTTGTTTACCCACCGTATGCTTACTTTCATGAGAGATGCCGCTAGGGAAAACTATGTGCCCCGGGTCTATTCACCTATATATATTTATAAACGCTACAATACCTCGCTGCCATTTATTTTATTTTATTTTATGTTGCAATTTACAATTATCTACTATTATCTACACACTTCACTTGCTTGCAAATAATGAGATCAAGGGGATTTCAAACCTCTTGCCGCGTTGCGTGCAAGTTGTTTGCTCTTTTGTGTGCAGCCGGCTAAGGCGGTTGTGGATTGATATTCCTATTGGTTTGATAAACCTTGGTTTCATAACTAAGTGAAATAGTTACCCGTATTGTGCTGCAATTACCCGTTCCTCTTCATGGAAAACCCAACGCAGACCACAAGTATCACACGACGCTCCATGAAAAACTCATATCATGTGATGAATAAAAATGTAGCTCCAAGTAACATACCGATGAATTGTGGATGGAAACAGGGGATGACATCCGGGACACCCCCAAGGTTAGACGCTTGGGTCTTCCTTTAATATTACCTTGGGGTGACTTGGGAATACCCATGCTTAGGGTCTTTCCCCTCCTCATTCCTTCATCCATCATGATCAGACCCAAAACTTGAAAACTTCAGCACACAAAACTCAACAGAAACCTCGTGAGATCTGTTTGTATAATAGGCGATATCATAAACTTTAGGTACTGTCATAAACCAATTCATAATTATTCTTGCATAATACGTACTGTATTTTAACTTTCCCATGATTTATAACCCCTCCCCCCCCCCCCCGATACAATCTATATAATCATTAAAACAAGCACACTATGCAATAAGACAGAATCTGACTAAAACAGAACAATCTGTAATGATCTGAACCAAAATCATACTAATGCAACTTCAACAATTCTTAAAAAATAGGAGAACATGGGAATTTTGTAGGAAAATACAACGTAAAAATTCCCGTAATTTATCACATTTTAGCAAAAAAAATCAAAATTCAAATACTCAACGTAAAAGTTTCTGTTTTTGCACCATATCAATTCTACTATCATCCAAATCATCCAAAGGCTTTACTTGGCACAAACACTAATTAAAAGATAGAAAGACAATCATTACAGCAGAAAAATAATGTCATCACACAAAAAAAGAATATAAAGGTTGCGAATAAAGTAAATATTGGGTTGCCTCCCAACAAGCGCTATTGTTTTATGCCCCTAGCTAGGCATAATGCATAGTTACAAGTATTGTCATCCAATTCATCAATCAAGCTAGAAGACCTCCTAGGAGTTTTAGTAAGCATATTCTCATAGACCTCCTAGTTTAGTTACTTGGTTATGGATTTTTCTATCCAAAGTTTCAAATTGTTCCATGGTTAGCATTCAATAGCTTCCAACCTTTGCATAACATGTTCCAAAGTCAATGGTGTTTTCATTAATAGTAATAGGTGGTGATCCCACTAAATTTCCTACGGCATTGAAAGCATCTATAGGGTGACTACTTAGAAAATTGGGATAATTCGTTTTATGCCCCTAGTTGGATCACACTCGGCAGGTTTACCACTAGTTTTCGAGAACACACGTTCCTGCCCAAACCAGTTTGCTCGTCTTATGCTTTTGCCCTTTGACCTTTCAACTACCATTTTGAAAACTTCATAACTAATTCATAATAACTCAGAAAAATGCAAATAAGATATCAAAATGTTCAGAAAAACATCACCTATATGTGCATGACATTTGCATTCGTGAAAAAAGTGTTGGAAAGTCCTCATATCAGTTTTAGCTCATATAGGTGATGGGGAATTTCCAACACTTTTGTCATGAATACAAATGACATGCACATATAGGTGTTGTTTGTCTGAACATTTTGATATCTTATTTGCATTTTTCCGAGTTAGTATGAATTTGTTGTGAAGTTTTCAAAATGACGGACAAGCGGTCAAAGGGAAAAAGCTAAGACGAGCAGAGTGGTTTGGCCAGGAACGCGTGTTTTCAGAAACTAGGGGTAAACCAGCTGAGTGTGACCCAACTAGGGGCACAAAACCAATTATCTCTAGAAAATTCCCTCGGATAATACTATCAACCACAAATCTATACCAAGTAGTAATACCCACATAAAAATTCCGAAGAAGAACGGTGGTGGATTGCTTCCGAGTTGATCTATTTTGAGCATCGCAAATACTATACCAAGATATTTTTAATTTTCTCCTCCCCTTTGTTTAAAATTAAGAACTTCATTTTGAGGGGTACAAGTAACAAGCGCAGAACTAGCCATAGTAGCAAAACAAGTAATAAAGCAAACTAGAAAATAAATACTTTTGTATTTATTATTTTATATAACTGAAAATAAAAGCTAATAATAAGTAGAAGAAGTAATTGATAATTTGTGTGAAGGAATCTTGAAGTTGTTTGTTGATAATCCCCGGCAACGGTGCGAGAATTCTTCTGCTACTTGAGATGCGTTAGGATTTTCCCCGAAGAGGAAGGGTGATGTAGTAAAGTAGCAAAAAGTATTACCCTCAATTAAGAACCAAGGTTTATCGAACCAGTAGGAATATGAAAGCACATATGATCCCTTAGAGGTTTTCATAATTCATGACATCATACATTGTCTCTTGAACTAATAATTTTCCCTAGTTTATTTCAGATAAAGTCCATAGAGAGAAATGGCTGAGAAATGTGAGGAGAATCCCCAAGGCAAGAATAAGAAGGAAAGGAATAGGATTGGCAAGACATCAAGATTCAAGACTCTACATTTGCATTTTGTGAGAAATCACATTTGAGTCCATAGGAAAGCCAATACTATTAAAAGGGGATGAGGTATCTATGATGATTCTGTTACTCAGGTGCTTAGAGTTAGTGATACGTTTCCAACGTATCTATAATTTTTGATTGTTCCATGCTATTATATTATCATTCTAGGATACTTTTTGAGTATTTGTTTACCAATTTATATTATTTTTTAGCACTAACCTATTGATCCAGTGCCCAGTGCCACTTGTTGTTTTCTGCATGTTTTTGGTTTTTCAGGTTCACAGTACCAAATGAAGTCCAATTGCCCTGAAACTTTTTTATGATTTTTATGGACCAAAAGAAGACCTGAAAGCATCGGGAGGAGACCGGAGGCCGCACGAGGGAGGCACAAGATAACAGGGAGCGCCCAGGGGGGTCGGTGTGCCCTGATGGCTTGTCCCTCCCTGATGGCCCTCCTACCCCCGTTCTCTGGCCTATAAATTCACATATAATCCGAAAACCCTAGGGGCATCCTGAAATACTTTTTCCGCCACCGCAAGTCTCTGTTCCGCCGTGATCCCATCTGGACCTCCGTCCCGGTGCCCTGTCGGAGGGGGGATCAATCACGGAGGGCTTCTTCATCAACCTTGCTGCCCCTCATGATGATGTGTGAGTAGTTAACCATAGACCTACGGGTCCGTAGTTAGTACCTAGATGGCTATCTCTCTCTTTTGATCTTCAATACAATGATCATCGCATCTTCGCTTTGATCTATCAGATGTAACTCTTTTGTACGGTATGTTTGTTGGAATCCGATGAATTGTGGGTTTATGTTCAGATTATTCATGAAAAATATTTGAGTCACCTCTGATATATATTATGATTCTTAATTGCATGATCATTATAGCTTCATAAATCTCTCCGATCTATAGAAATAGTTTGGCCAACTAGATTGGTACTTCTTCTGTGAGAGGGGTGCGTTGTAGTGGGTTCAATCTGGCGGTGCTCTATAACCCATTGATAGAAAGGGACAAGACACGTCTTTCTATTGTTGCCACTAAGGATAAAACAATGGGGTTAGTTCCTATTAATTGAATTCTCTTTGTCTACATCATGTCATTGTTCTCCGAGCATTACTTTGTTTTACTTAATACTCTAGATGCATGGGTGATAGCGGTCGATGGGTGGAGTAATAGTAATAGGTGTAGGCAGGAGTCGACCTATTTGCTTATGGACGTGATGCCTATATATACATGATCATTGTTGTGAATATCACATAACTATGCGCTTTTCTATCAATTGCCCAATAGTAATTTGTTTACCCACCGTATGTTGCCTACATGAGAGATGCTGCTAGGGAAAACTATGGCCCCCGGGTCTATTCATTTATATATTTACCGAAGCTATCAATACCTTCCTGCCATCTATTTGTTTTTATTTTATTTTGCAATTTACAATTATCTACTATCATTTACACACTTCATTTGCTTGCAAATAACGTGTCCAAGGGGATTGACAACCCTCTTGCCTGCATTGGGTGGAAGTGTTTGCTCTTTTGTGTGCAGTCGCTGAAGATGGTTGCTGATTGATATTCCTATTGGTTCGATAAACCTTGGTTCTTAACTGAGGGAAATACTTATCCGTATTGTGCTGCAATTACCCGTTCCTCCTCACGGAAAACCCAACGCAGATCAAAAGTATCAGTTAGCCACCAAAAACACTTATGAATTCTCCCACAAAGATATTTTGTCCAAACCCTAACAGTCAAATTCGGTGCCACCAACATTTCCAAATCGGCCCTACCGAGTTTTACCCTAGAAAGAATCCAGAGCCTAACCCAAACCTCTCGGTGACACCAAGTCTGATTTCGGTGCAACCGAAAATAGTGACCAACTCTCGGGTACCCTGTTTCTAAGAATCGGAATTTTTGAGTTTTAGGAATCGGTGCTACTGAAACATGGAACTGCTAAGGCCAGCCAAAATCGGAATCACTGAGATTTATATATCGGTCTCACCGAAACGCCAAAAGTTGCCACATTTTGCACTTGTCGGTGCAACTGAGTTTTTGCTTCGGTTTCACCGAGTTGGGCAATAATGTTGTAACGGTTGGATTTTTGGAGAAGCCAATATATACCCCTCCACCTCCCTCTCATTCGTAGAGAGAGCACTCAGAACAAACCAACACTTGCCCATCCATTTTCTGAGAGAGAACCACCTACTCATGTGTTGAGATCAAGATCATCCACTCCAACCATATGAATCTTGATTTCTAGCCTCCCAAGTTTCTTTCCACCCAATCAACCTCTTCTACCAAGCCAAATCTATGAGAGAGTGATTGTGTGTTGAGGAGACTATATTTTAAAGCACAAGAGCAAAGAGTTCATCATTCATACCACATATATTACCTTTTGGAGAGTGGTGTCTCCTAGATTGGTTAGGTGTCGCTTGGGAGCCTCCGACTTCGTGTGGAGTTGAACCAACAAGTTTGTACGAGCAAGGAGATCGCCTACTTCATGAAGATCCACCCGAGTGAGGCTACTCCATCATGGACGTTAGCCGTGATGGAATAGATGAGGTTGCTACTTTGTAGACCCTTATGGGTGGAGCCCTCCGTGGACTCTCGCGGCCGCTACCCTTCGTGGGTTGAAGTCTCCATAAATGTGGACGTACGGTAGCACCACGTATAAGAACCACGGGAAAAATGTTTGAGTCCCTATTGTGTTTGATCTTCCTTTCTCTACCTTTACTTACATATGATTGTCTTTACTTTCCGCTGCTATACTCATTGACTTGCATGTGTACGGTGTGATAGACTTGATAGATTTGCTAAAACTTGCCAACCAATAAAATTGGGAAAAGGCTAGGTTTTTATTTTTCCAATTAGTCTATTCACCGCCCCTCTCTAGACGTCCATTCTCAATCCCACAATTGGTATTAGAGCTTTGGTCTCCATAGCTTTGGTTTTATTACCATTGGAGGAAGATGGATGTGCTTAGCTTGGGGAGTTGTAGTTGTAGAGTGCCTATTCTCAATGGAGAGTACCATAGTCAATGGAAAGACAAGATGCTTGATCTTTTCGATGAATTCCATTTGAGCAAGTATGTTAAGAACCCCTATGTGCCTCCCATTGATCCCTTACATCCTTCCCACGAGGAAGAAATTGACATGCTTCGTAATCTTAGAACTTTTAATCTCATCATTAGAGGATTGCCAAGAATTGTGTTTGATCAAATGAGAAACATTGAGTGTGTTTATACTTTGTGGAAAGATTTAGAGAAAAGATACCCAAACTACTCTTTGAAAAATCTTGATGTCATTCTCCATAAAACTAATGCCTTTCACAAGATGAAGCCTAGTGATCTCAAGTTTGATGATTGTCTTTTCGAGCTTAGAGACCTCAAAGTGTGCTAAAGGGGATGTCATAACCATCAACAACATCATAGTTGAAGCCATTCGTATTCATAAACTTGAACATTGTCATGGTCAAAATTCTAACGAATCTCTTGATTTTTGTGAAGAGGATATTCCATTTGATGATGACAATGTGGAACATGGCTACTATGATGAATATGAGAAGCTTGACACTGAATGTGAGAAGACTATGAAGAATCTAAGTTTCATGTCTAACTTCAAAGACTACATGCCCGGAGGAAAAGAGTGGATTCTCGATAGTGGATGCACCGATCACATGACCGGAGATAGAGACATGTTTAAAGAGATCACACCAAACCATGGACCATGAAGGTATGTGACTTTTGGAGACAACTCCAAGGGTAAGGTACTTGGTCTTGGTAAGGTGGCCATATCTCATGATAGTTAAGATAATCATAAAATGGTCTTTACCGGTTTCCGTACAGGTGATACATTGTTGATTTCACTAAGAGATCCAAACCTCGTACTTGTCTTATTGCAAAATCTTCTAAAGGTTGGCTATGGCATAGAAGACTAGGACATGTTGGTATGCGTAATCTAGACAAGCTCATCAAAGGTGATCCTATACTTGGTGTTAAAGATGTTATCTTTGACAAAGATAGACTTTGTAGTGCTTGTCATGCAGGAAAATAAGTGGGTGGAAGTCATCCCGTAAAGAACATCATGACTACTAGGAGATCACTCGAGTTGCTTCATATGAATCTTTTTGGTCCCAATGCTTACAAGAGCCTCAGTGGAAATTCCTTTTGTCTAGTGATTGTTGATGATTTTTCCAGATTTACGTGGGTAATCTTTATCGATGACAAGTCGCGGGTACAAAAGATCTTCAAGAACTTCGCTCGCAAGTCCCAAAATCAATTTGAAGTGAAGATCAAGAAAGTCCAGAGCGACAACGGATCGGAGTTCAAGAACACTAATGTTGTTGGAAATATGCTCTAGAGGCAATAATAAATTAGTTATTATCATATTTCCTTGTTCATGATAAATGTTTATTATCCATGCTAGAATTGTATTAATTGGAAACTCAAATACATGTGTGGGTACATAGACAACACCGTGTCCCTAGTGAGCCTCTAATAGACTAGCTCGTTGATGAAAGATGGTCAAGGTTTCGTGGCCATGCACATGACTTATCATTTGATAACGGGATCACATCATTAGGAGAATGATGTGATGGACAAGACCCAAACTATGAACGTAGCATATGATCGTGTCAAGTTTATTGCTATTGTTTTCTGCATGTCAAGTATCTGTTCCTATGACCATGAGATCATGCAACTCACTGACACCGGAGGAGTACCCCGTGTGTATCAAACGTCGCAACGTAACTGGGTGACTATAAAGGTGCTCTACAGGTATCTCTGAGGGTGTCTGTTGGGTTGGCATGGATCAAGACTGGGATTTGTTACTCCGTGTGACGGAGAGGTATCTCAGGGTCCACTCGGTAATACAACATCATATTGAGCTTGCAAGCAAAGTGACTAAAGAGTTAGCCACATGATCTTGTATTACGGAATGAGTAAAGAGACTTGCCGGTAACAAGATTGAACTAGGTATGGAGATACCGACGATCGAATCTCGGGCAAGTAACATACCGATGAACAAAGGGAACGGAGTACGGGATTAACTGAATCCTTGACATCGTGGTTCGACCGATAAATATCTTCGTAGAATGTGTGGGAACCAATATGGGCATCCAGGTCCCACTATTGGTTATTGACCGTAGAGGTGTCTCGGTCATGTCTGCATAGTTCTCGAACCCGCAGGGTCTGCACACTTAACGTTCGGTGACGATTAGGTATTGTTGAGTTATATATGTTGGTGACCGAAAGTTGTTCGGAGTCCCGGATGAGATCTCGGATGTCACGAGGAGTTCCGGAATGGTTCGGAGGTAAAGATTGATATATAGTAAGTTGGTATTCGAGTTCCGGAAAAGTTCCGGGACCTACCGGTTTTATGACGGAGATGCCGGAAGTGTTCCGGGGGTCGACCGGGGGGTCCACCTGACTCGGAGGGCCCCATGGGCTGTGAGAGGGGGCGCACCAGCCCCTAGTGGCAAAGTAGTTTCCCCTCCCGTGAAGAAACCCAAGGCTGGACCCAAGCCGGAAACTGAGTGCTTTCATTGCAAGGGAACTGGCCACTTGAAGCGGAATTGCCCCAAGTGTCTGGCTAACAAGAAGGCGGCCAACACCAAACAAGGTATATATGATATACATGTTATTGATGTGTACCTTACCAACTCTCGTTGTAGTGCCTGGGTATTTGATACCCGTTCGGTTGCTCACATTTGCAACTCAAAACAGGAACTGCGGAATAGACGGAGGCTGGCAAAGGACGAAGTGACGATGCATGTGGGAAATGGTTCCAAGGTTGATGTGATCGCCGTCGGCACGCTCGCTCTTCGATTACCATCGGGATTAGTGATGAACCTGAATAATTGTTATTTAGTGCCTGCGTTGAGCATGAACATTATATCTGGATCTTGTTTAATGCGAGACGGTTACTCATTTAAATCAGAGAATAATGGTTGTTCTATTTATATGGGTAATATCTTTTATGGCCATGCACCCAATGTGAGGGGTTTATTCTTATTGAATCTCGATAGTGATGATACACATGTTCATAACATTGATGCCAAAAGATGTAGAGTTGATAATGATAGTACCACTCTCTTGTGGCACTGCCGCTTAGGTCATATTGGTGTAAAACGCATGAAGAAGATCCATGCTGATGGACTTTTGGAGTCACTTTATTTTGAATCACTTGACACATGTGAACCATGCCTCATGGGCAAGATGACTAAGACCCCGTTCTCTGGAACAATGGAACGGGCAAGTGACTTGTTGGAAATCATACATGCTGATGTGTGCGGTCCGATGAGCATTGAGGCGCGCGGTGGATATCGTTACTTTCTCACCTTCACCGAAGATTTAACTAGATATGGGTATATTTACTTAATGAAACACAAGTCAGAAACGTTTGACAAGTTCAAGCAATTTCAGAGTGAAGTTGAGAATCATCGTAACAAGAAGATTAAATTCCGACGATCTGATCGAGGAGGAGAATATCTGAGTTATGAGTTTGGCAATCACTTAAGACAATGTGGAATTGTTTCACAGTTGACGCCACCAGGAACACCATAGCGTAATCGTGTGTCCGAACGTCGTAATCGAACCTTATTGGATATGGTGAGTTCTATGATGTCTCTTGCCGATTTTCCACTATCATTTTGGGGTTATGCGTTAGAGACGGCTGCATTCACATTAAATAGGGCACCATCTAAATCCGTTGAGACGACGCCGTATGAACTGTGGTTTGGCAATAAACCAAAGTTGTCGTTTCTTAAAGTTTGGGGATGCGATGCTTATGTCAAAAGGCTTCAGCCAGAAAAGCTCGAACCTAAAGTGGACAAATGCGTCTTCATAGGATACCCAAAAGAGACAGTTGGGTACACCTTCTATCTCAGAACTGAAGGCAAAGTGTTTGTCGCTAAGAATGGATCATTTCTCGAGAAAGAGTTTCTCTCAAAAGAATTGAGTGGGAGGAAGATAGAACTTGATGAGGTTGTTGAACCTGTACTTCAATCATAGTGTAGTGCAGCGCAGAAAGATGTTTCTGTGGAGCCTACATCAGTTGAAGAGGAAGCTAATGATGGTGATCATGAAGCTTTAGATCTAGTTAATATCGAACCTCGTAGGTCGACAAGGACACGTACTGCTCCTGAATGGTACGGTAATCCTGTCTCAGAGGTCATGTTGTTGGACAACGATGAACCTGCGAGCTATGGAGAAGTGATGGTGGGCCCAGATTCCGAAAAATGGTTAGAGGACATGAAATCCGAGATAGGATACATGTATGAAAACAAAGTGTGGACTTTGGAAGTATTACTTGAAGGGCGAAAGGCCATTCAGAATAAATGGATCTTTAAGAAGAAGACGGACGCGGACGGTAATATCACCGTCTATAAAGCTTGACTTGTGGCAAAGGGTTTTTCACAAGTTCAAGGAGTTGACTATGATGAGACTTTCTCACCCGTAGCGATGCTTAAGTCCGTCAGAATCATGTTAGCAATAGCTGCATTTTTCGATTATGAAATTTGGCAGATGGATGTCAAAACAGTGTTCCTTAACGGTTTCCTTAAGGAAGAGTTGTATATGATGCAACCAGAAGGTTTTGTCGATCCAGAGAATGCTGACAAAGTTTGCAAGCTCCAGCGATCCATTTATGGGCTGGTGCAAGCATCTCGGAGTTGGAATCTTCGCTTTGATGAGGTGATCAAAGTGTTTGGGTTTATACAAGTTTACGGAGAAGCTTGTATTTACAAGAAAGTAGGTGGTAGCTCTATAGCGTTTATAATATTATATGTGGATGACATATTGCTGATTGAAAACAATATAGAATTTTTGGAAAGTGTGAAGGAATATTTGAACAAGAGTTTTTCAATGAAGGACCTAGGAGAAGCTGCTTTCATATTAGGCATCAAGATCTATAGAGATAGATCAAGACGCTTAATAGGACTTTCACAGAGCACATACCTTGATAAAGTTTTGAAGAAGTTCAAAATGGATCAGTCCAAGAAGGGGTTCTTGCCTGTATTACAAGGTGTGAAGTTAAGACTCAATGCCCAGTGACTGCAGAGGATAGAGAAAAGATGAGTGTCATCCCCTATGCTTCTGCCATAGGCTCTATCATGTATGCAATGCTGTGCACAAGACCAGATGTCAGCCTTTCCATAAGTATGGCCGGAAGGTTTCAAAGTGATCCAGGAGTGGAACACTGGACGGCGGTCAAGAATATCCTTAAGTACCTGAAAAGGACTAAGGAAATGTTTCTCGTTTATGGAGGTGATCAAGAGCTCGTCGTAAAGGGTTACGTCGATGCAAGCTTTGACACTGATCCAGATGACTCTAAGTCTCAAACCGGATACATATTTATTCTCAATGGAGGAGCGGTAAGCTGGTGCAGTTCCAAGCAAAGTGTGGTAGCTGATTCTACATGCGAAGCGGAGTACATAGCTGCCTCGGAGGCGGCAAAGGAAGGTGTCTGGATGAAGCAGTTCATGACAGATCTTGGAGTTGTGCCCAGTGCACTGGACCCAATGACTCTGCTCTGTGACAACACTGGTGCCATTGCTCTAGCCAAGGAACCAAGGTTTCACAAGAGGACCAGACACATAAAGCGACGCTTCAATTCCATCCGTGATTACATCAAGGAGGAGGACATAAATATTTGCAAAGTACACATGGATCTGAATGTCGCAGACCCGTTGACTAAGCCTGTTCCACTAGCAAAACATGATAAACACCGGAACTGTATGGGTGTTAGATTCATTACAATGTAAATCACATAGTGATGTGAGCTAGATTATTGACTCTAGTGCAAGTGGGAGACAGTTGGAAATATGCCCTAGAGGCAATAATAAATTAGTTATTATCATATTTCCTTGTTCATGATAAATGTTTATTATCCATGCTAGAATTGTATTAATTGGAAACTCAAATACATGTGTGGGTACATAGACAACACCGTGTACCTAGTGAGCCTCTAATAGACTAGCTCGTTGATCAAAGATGGTCAAGGTTTCCTGGCCGTGGACATGATTTGTCATTTGATAACGGTATCACATCATTAGGAGAATGATGTGATGGACAAGACCTAAACTATGAACGTAGCATATGATCATGTCAAGTTTATTGCTATTGTTTTCTGCATGTCAAGTATCTGTTCCTATGACCATGAGCTCATGCAACTCACTGACACTGGAGGAGTACCTTGTGTGTATCAAACGTCGCAACGTAACTGGGTGACTATAAAGGTGCTCTACAGGTATCTCCGAGGGTATCTGTTGGGTTGGCATGGATCAAGACTGGGATTTATTACTCCATGTGACGGAGAGGTATCTCAGGGCCCACTCGGTAACACAACATCATATTGAGCTTGCAAGCAAAGTGACTAAAGAGTTAGCCACAGGATCTTGTATTACGAAACGAGTAAAGAGACTTGCCGGTAATGAGATTGAACTAGGTATGGAGATACCGACGATCGAATCTCGGGCAGGTAACATACCGATGAACAAAGGGAACGGAGTACGGGATTAACTGAATCCTTGACATCTTGGTTTGACCGATAAAGATCTTCGTAGAATGTGTGGGAACCAATATGGGCATCCAGGTCCCGCTATTGGTTATTGACCATAGAGGTGTCTCGGTCATGTCTGCATAGTTCTCGAACCCGCAGGGTCTGCACACTTAACGTTCGGTGACGATTAGGTATTGTTGAGTTATATATGTTGGTGACCGAAAGTTTTTCGGAGTCCTGGATGAGATCCCGTACGTCACGAGGAGTTCCGGAATGGTCCGGAGGTAAAGATTGATATATAGGAAGTTGGTATTCGAGTTCCGGAACCTACTGGTTTTATGACGGAGATGCCGAAAGTGTTTCGGAGGTCCACCTGCCCCGGAGGGCCCCATGGGCTGTGAGAGGGGGTGCACCAGCCCCTGGTGGGCTGGCCGCCCCTCCCACTCAAGTCCCATGCGGCTAGGGCTAGGGTTGGCCCAAGAGGGGGGCACACCACTTGCCTTGGGGGCCAAGGCACCCCCTTGGCCGCTGGCCCCATCTAGGCCGCCGGCCCCTAGGGGTGGGAACCCTAGGGTGCCGGCCCCCTCCTCCTCTCCCCCTATATATATGTGAGGGGAGGGAGGGCTGTAGCACCTTAAGCCACGGTGCAGCCTCTCCCTCCCTCATAGATCGTTTCTCCTCTAGATTGATTCGGTAGTGCTCGACGAAGCCCTGCCGGATCAGTTCCACCACCACCGCCACCACGCCGTCGTGCTGCCGGAGAACTCGTCTACCTCCCCACCCTTGCTTGCTGGATCAAGAAGGCGGAGAACGTCATCGAGCTGTACGTGTGCTGAACGCGGAGGTGCCATCCGTTCGGCATTAGATCGTGATTGGATCGCGGGACGGATTGCGATTTGGATCGCGAAGACATTCGACTACATCAACCGCGTTTCTTAACGCTTCCCTCTTAGCGATCTACAGGGGTATGTAGATCCAATCTCTCCTCTCGTAGATGCTCATCTCCTAGATTGATCTTTGTGAAGCGTAGGAATTTTTTTGTTTCCCATGCAACGTTCCGCAACAAATGTGGATACCTTTCTTTACGAAGAAGGCATCTCACATGAGTTCTCGGCTACGTACACACCTCAACAAAATGGAGTGGTTGAGAGGATGAACCGGACTCTCATAGATATGGTTGGAATGATGCACGATGAATACAAGATGCCAAGAAACTTTTGGGTGGAAGCCATGGAAATAGCTTGTCATGCTACAAACCGACTCTACCTACACAAGCTTCTTGGTAAAACGACATACGAGCAGCTCATCGGTAACAAACCCAAGTTGGATACTTTCGAGTATTCGGCTCTAAGTGCTACATCCTTGATAAGCATCGTCGTTCTAAATTTGCTCCTAAATCTCATGAAGGTTTCCTACTTGGTTACAGATCAAACTCTCACACTTACCGTGTCTACAACAACTTCACTCAAAAGGTTGAAGAGACGGTAGATGTGAAGTTTGATGAGACTAATGGTTCGCAAGTCGAACAATTGCCAAATGATGTAGGAGATAAGGAACCTTCGGAAGCCATTCAAGATTTGTCCATCGGCAAGATACGTCCCATGGAGGTGAAGGAAAGTACTTCATCAACACAAGTGGAAGCTCCTACCTCACATCAAGGCAAACCACAAAATGACATGGAGGCATCCACAAGTGGTACACGACATGATGATGAGGAGGAAGAAGTACATCGTGATGATCCACCTCAACCTCCTTCACCACCCCCTCAAGGGAACGACACCTTCAACAACAACAAAGAGGAAGATGATGATGAGGAAGCTCCACCATCCAAAAAGCAAAAGCTAGCACGCGTTCGAGCAAGAGTGAACAAGAATCATCCCTTAGAGCAAATATTCGACGACATACAAACCGGTAGAATCACTCGCTCTAAAACTCGCTTAGCTAACTTTTGTGAGCATTACTCATTTATCTCTAGTATTGAGCCTATGAAGGTAGAACAAGCACTTGAAGACCCGGATTGGGTGAATGCCATGCATGAAGAGCTACACAACTTTGAGAGGAATGAAGTGTGGACACTAGTGGAGAAGCCCAAGGATGAGCAAAACATCATTGGAACAAAATGGTTGTTCTGGAACAAGAAAGATGAAGATGGTCAAGTGGTACGCAACAAGGCACGTCTTGTAGCTCAAGGTTACACCAAAGTTGAAGGTATGGACTACGGTGAGACTTATGCCCCCATTGCTAGACTTGAAGCCATTCGTATACTTCTTGCTTATACCAATAACCATGATATTACTCTTTACCAAATGAATATCAAAAGCACTTTTCTAAAGGGTGAAATTGAGGAGGAAGTTTATGTTAAACAACCTCCCGGCTTTGTGAACCCTAAGAAACCTAATCATGTTTATAAACTTCGTAAAGCTCTCTATGGTCTTAAACAAGCCCCACGAGCTTGGTACAAATGCTTAACGAAGTTTCTTATTGAAAAGGGTTTTGAAATTGGTAAAATTGATGCAACCTTGTTCACAAGAAGAGTTAATGGTGAATTATTTGTGTGCCAAATTTATGTGGATGATATTATCTTTGGATCTACTAACCCACATTTTAGTGAGAAATTTGGAAGGTTGATGTCCAAGAAATATGATATGTCTATGATGTGTGAGCTAACAAAATTCCTTGGTTTGCAAATTAAGAAAACAAGAGAGGAAACATTTATCTCTCAAACCAAGTATACCAAGGACTTGATCAAGAAGTTCAACATGCAAGAGTGTAAAGGTATGGAAATTCCTATGCCTACTAGTGGACATGTTGACCTCACCAAGGAGGACAAACCGGTTGATCAAAAGGTTTACCAATCAATGATCAGTTCGTTGCTATATCTATGTGCCTCCCATCCCAATATCATGCTTAGTGTGTGCATGTGCGCTCGATATCAAGCTATACCTAAAGTGTGCCATCTTAAGACCGTGAAAAGAATTGTGAGATACTTGATACATACACCAAACTTTGGCATTTGGTATCCCATGAGATCTTCTTTTAACCTTGTTGGCTATTCCGACTCGGACTATGCCGGAGATAAGGTTGATAGAAAATCCACCTTGGGTATTTGTCAATTTCTTGAGATATCTCTTGTGTCTTGGTCATCCAAGAAACAAAACTCGGTATCTCTATCTACCGCCGAAGCAGAATAGATTGCCGCCGGATCATGTTGTGCGCAATTACTATGGATGACTCAAACTCTTAAGGATTATGGTATACATGTGAGACATGTTCCATTGTTGTGTGACAATCAGAGTGCTATGAAGATTTCTCATAACCCTGTGCAACATTCTCGAACTAAACATATTCAAGTTCGTCACCATTTTATTCGTGATCATGTTGCCAAAGGGGACATTAATCTCAAACATGTTTGAACCAACAAGCAATTGGCCGACATCTTTACTAAGCCACTTGATGAGAAAGTTTTTTGTCACTTGAGGAGTGAGTTGAACATCATTGATGCTTCAACCTTGATCTAGATTCACTCGGATGCATGCAAGGGCATGAGCTTACTTCACTATCCCTTGTTACAATTGATATGACACAATCGTATACCTTGGAAAACTATGCTCCCTTGTATTGCATCTAACATTTTGTAGGTACTTGGATGAACTACATTCCACAATATTGACAACAACTACAATCAAAAGCAATCTTGTCATGGCCAAGTATCAACAACCCTAGTTTGTGATGGAGGAAGAAGACAACACAAACTATATCCTTGACACACATAGGATGAAAACCTCACTTTTGTCATTTGGATATATCATCTTCTTCCTTGCATGACTAACCCTTGTAGGATGACCTATCTAGAAAGAAAAGAAGGATAGCCCCAAAACTCCAACTCTTGGGCATCCACAACAAGTCCACCTACACGCCATGTCATCTGCGTCACTCAAAGGTATGTACACATATCCTTGAAGAAGCTTTACTCCAAGTCATGAGTCAAAGCAATTCTAAGTGATATCAAGACATCAAAATGCTTAAAGAAAAATGGTAACCCCATTTTGAGCTTAACGATGAGTATGACCTATGATCAAGTATTCTTACTTGGATCCTAAGTCAATATACTCTAATATAGGTGACCTAGTTGCCAACCATCATCTAGATGAAGTTTCTTGTTTGGTTCATTTTTTTTGGTTGCATGCTTTCTTGGAATCATCCAATCTTCATCTAGTTGAAAATTCTTTGCAAATCTTCTTGAAAATTCATTACAAATCTTCTTGAAAATTCATTGCAAATCTTCTTGAAAATTCATTGCAAATCTTCTTGAAAATTCATTGCCAATCTTTTAGAATCTATTGAGACTTTCTGAAAATCATTTTCGTCAAATGGTCAAGAATGCCTTTGCCAAGTTTCTGTTTGCAACTCGGACCCTACAAAATGGGAAAATCGGTTTCACCGATATAGCAGATATACTGCCAAGAGCCTCTTTGGTACCACCGACACGAACCTCTTTGAGTGTACCGATTTTACCTAGAGCCCTAAAACTTCTTATCGGTCCCGCCGATTCACTTTGCCTCGGAGCCACCGACATTTGCCATTACTTCTGTTCTTTGTCATCTTGTTGATACATTTCATCAAAGTTCTCAATGACCCTTACTCTCGAGGATCCCTTGCCCTCTGACCCTTTTTGAAAACTAATGCCAAAGGGGGAGAAATATCAAAGCTTATGCTTGTCTAAAGAGGAGTAATATATATCAATGGGGAGAAATATCAAGATCACCCAAAGGGGAGAAATACTACATTAAGGGGGAGAGAGAAAGACCAAATCAAGACTATCATTAAAGCAGATAGAAAATGTGATTTAGAATTGACTGCCTATATGTGTTAGACTTGTCTCACCCTACCTACTCCCAATATCTACATGCTAAGATTCAGGGGAGAGAAAGACCTACAAATCCATACTTAGGGGAGAAAATTCTAAATGTTCTTGGAGACATAACAATATTAAGAAATACTATTTCCTATATGTCTTCCATATCTTGGTACATTTGAATTATTTTGAATTTGAATGAGAAGAATACTCTTGTGTTATCTAACATTGTTTTCTCAAGTGTGTTTCTTTTGTTAAAATGCTCAAGAACTTCAAGGTAAGTATATGCATCATATCCTTGGTCAAAATGATCTCTTGTTTCTTGCACATATTGTTTGCAAGAGCGAGTCTTGGACATGAAGAAACCTTATTCACATATGTTTGATGCATATAGCCAAGGTACACATGACTTATCATGTCCTCTCTACCATGTGTTTGTTCATGCATTCCAAAGCAACTATCATCTAAAAAGGATTGCACACATTTAGGGGGAGCTTATCTTAGTCATGTGTTTCTCGAAGCTTTCATATATTGTTGCATATCTTAATTTGAAGCTTTGATTGTATGTTTTCATCAATTACCAAAAAGGGGGAGATTGAAAGCACATATGCTCCCTAGGAGGTTTTGATAATTCATGGCAACATACATTGTCTCTTGGACTAATAGCTTTACCTAGTTTATTCCAGATAAAGTCCACAGATAGAAATGACTGAGAAATGTGAGGAGAATCCCCAAGGGAAGAAGAAGAAGGAAAGGAAAGGAATAGGATTGGCAGGACATCAAGCTTCAAGACTCTACATTTGCATTTTGTGAGAAATCACATTTGAGTCCATAGGAAAGCCAATACTATTAAAAGGGGATGAGGTATCTATGATGATCTGGTTGCTCAAGTGCTTAGAGTTAGCCACCAAAAACACTCATGAATTCTCCCACAAAAATATTCTGTCCAAACCCTAACAGTCAAATTTGGTGCCACCAACATTTCCAAATCGGCCCTACTGAGTTTTACCCTAGACAGAATTCAGAGTCAAACCCTAACCTCTCGGTGACACCAAGTCTGATTTTGGTGCAACCGAAAATAGTGACCAACTCATAGGTACCATGTTTCTAAGAATCGGAATTTCTGAGTTTTAGGAATCGGTGCTACCGAAACTGGGAACTGACAAGGACAACCAAAATCGAACTCACCGATATTTATATATCGGTCTCAGAGAAACGCCAAAAGTTGCCACATTTTGCACTAGTCGGTGCAACCAAGCTTTTGCTTCGGTTTCACCGAGTTGTGCAATAATGTCGTAACGGTTGGATTTTTGGAGAAGCCTATATATACCCCTCCACCTCCCTCTCATTCGTAGAGAGAGCACTCAGAACAAACCAACACTTGCCCCATCCATTTTCTGAGAAAGAACCACCTACTCATGTGTTGAGATCAAGATATTCCACTCCAACCATATGAATCTTGATTTCTAGCCTCCCAAGTTTCTTTCCACCCAACCAACCTCCTCTACCAAGCCAAATCTATGAGAGAGTGATTGTGTGTTGAGGAGACTATCTTTTGAAGCACAAGAGCAAGGAGTTCATCATTCATACCACATCTATTACCTTTTGGAGAGTGGAGTCTCCTAAATTGGTTAGGTGTCGCTTGGGAGCCTCTGACTTCATGTGGAGTAGAACCAGGCAGTTTGTACGGGCAAGGAGATCGCCTAGTTCGTGAAGATCTACCTCGAGTGAGGCTGGTCCTTCGTGGATGTAAGCATTGATGTAATAGACGAGGTTGCTACTTTGTGGACCCTTATGGGTGGAGCCCTCCATGGACTCTCGCGACCTCTACCCTCCGTGGGTTGAAGTCTCCATCAACGTGGACGTACGATAGCACCACCTATCGGAACCACGGGAAAAATCTTCGAGTCCCTATTGCGGTTGATCTTTCTTTCTCTACTCTTACTTACATGTGCTTGTCTTTACTTTCCGCTGCTATACTTGTTGACTTGCAAGTGTAGGGTGTGCTAGACTTGATAGATTTGCTAAAACTTGCCAACCAATAAAATTGGGAAAAGGTTAGGTTTTTATTTTGCCAAGTAGTCTATTCTCCCCCCCCCCCCCCCCGCCACTAGACATTCCTTCTAGATCCCACAGAGTACAAGCAAGCAACCTGTTAGCAGCACCTACACACAAAAGAGCAAATACTTGCACCCAACGCAGGCAAGAGGGTTGTCAATCCCCTTGTATTTGTTGAAAGCAAGGATTATATGTGATAATGGTAGATAGATAACTTGCAAAGGAAAATAAAAGTAATAAAAGTTCAGCAATATATTTTTGGTTTCTGTAATATGATTGTCATAGACCTGGGGGACATAGTTTTCACTAGAGACTTCTCTCTTTTAGCATAGCATACAGTGGGTAGACAAATTATTGTTGGGCAATTGATAGAAAGCTCATAATTATGACGTTATTCAAGGCATGATCATATACATATGCATTACGTCTGTGACAAGTAGACTGACTCCTTCCTGTATCTACTACTATTACCCCACCAATCGACCGACTCGTGCCTGCATCTATGGTATTAAGTTCATAACAAATAGAGTAAAGCTTTAAGCAAGATGACATAATGTAGACAAATAAAGACAAGCAATAGGTTCAAACTCCATCGTTTTATCCTTAGTGGCAACAACACAATACGTGCCTCGCTACCCCTGCAGTCATTGGGTGAGGACACCGCAAGATTGGACCCACTACTATGCACCACTTCCACTGAAGATCGACAGATCAACTTGGCCAAAGAAAACCCATATATCGGAAAGCATTACATAGCTATATAACTCACACATAATAGAATTTAGATTTGACTCAATTACTTTCAATGAATAATCTGATCACAAACCCCTAATTCATCGGATCCCAACAAACACACCGCACAAAAGGATTACATCGAATAGATCTCCGAAGAGAACATGGTATTGAAGATCAAAGAGAGAGAAGAAGACATCTAGCTAATCATTATGGACTCGTAGGTCTAGGGTAGACTACTCACACATCATAGGAGGTGCAGCAAGGTTGATTTAGAGGCCCTTCATGACCGGTTCCCCCTTCGGTAGGTTGCCGGAAAAGGCCTCCAGATGGGATCACGGAAGAATAGAGACTTGCGGTGGCGGAAAAATTGTTTCCGGTGACTCTCTGGGGTTTTTGGAATATTTGGGAATCTATAGAAGTGGAATTAGGTTAGACGGAGCCACGTGGGGCCCGTAAGACATCAGGGCGCGACCACCCTCCTGGGCGCGCCCTGATGTCTTGTCGTCTCATTGTTTGTCGTCTGGACTCCCCCAAAGCTTCTAGGGTGTCTTCTGGTCCAGAAAAAATCATCAAAAAGTTTCGTAGTGTTTGGACTCCGTTTGGTTTTGATTTTCTGTAAAACCAAAAATAGGCAGAAAATAGCAGCTGTCACTAGGCACTAGGTTAATAGGTTCGCTCACTGTTCAAGAAATCGTTAACAGGTAGCTGCTCGTTCAGCTTGGGAGTAGCAATTAATCGCTGGATCGGCCTATTAACTGGATTAATTGGTCGGCCATTAATCGGTGTAGTTTTAAACTCAATAGAAGAAAATTTGTATGGACAAAAAAATCTACATTGCAAGTATGAAGAAAATGACACAATTTTCTTTTCTCAATAGATGATAAACATGTATACAACAACAATCATCCAAGTGGGCGTAAAAATCATCAACAAACATGTATACAACTACACTTTTTTGCTGATTTTCTCCTTGGACGCAACTCCGAGAGATGACGGCCACGCGACGGTGACAGATAGAGGATATGTGACGGCAGTTGCGCATGACGTCTGAACGAGTCCGTTGTCAGAGGTGGCAGGTCGTCAAGGAGGAGGGGAAGTAGCAGCGCGCAGAGGGAGAACAGAAAGTGGTGACACATAGGGGAGGAGGGGAAGTGGAGGCGCACTGACAAGGACCTGACCAATTGTCATCTAGGTTAGGAGGTGATGGGAAGACTGGAAGGGGGATGGTGGAGGGATAAATCCTAACTCTTTAGGGTGGGAGGGGCTGGGAGGGGTTATGGGTCAAATAATCGGGCTTTGTTTGCCCATGAGTTAGCGTGCCAACAATGATTAATCGGCCTAAAAATAGATTAATCGGTCAGCAGACCATTTATTCGATCCAAGAGACCATTTAATCACCCTAGCAAGTTAACACGATGAATAGGTGTTATTCGATTCGGCCACCCAATGAGTAGCGATTAACTGGCCAATTAACCGATTAATCGGATGAATTCTTGAACAGTGGGTTAGTTCCCAAAAATGATATAAAATTGCATAAAAAGTATCTAAGATTGATAATATAATAGCATGAAACAATCAAAAATTATACATATGTTGGATACGTATCAGGGCATCAGTCCCACCTTATGTCAACACAAGATTAATATGGAGCCGGATGCTAAACCGGTTGTCGATTATCAACATCGTTTGAATCCGAAAATGAAGGATGTGCTAATAGCAGATGAGTAAGTCATGTTCATTGTATTCCTAAGAAAGGAGGAATTGTCATTGTTCCTAATGATAACAATGAACTTATCCCACAAAGAATTGTAACCGGTTATAGGATGGTCATTGGTTTTAGGAAATTAAACAAAGCTACTAGAAAAGATCACCATTCATTACCCTTCATTGATCAAATATTAGAAAGATTGTCTAAGCATACACACTTTTGCTTTCTAGATGACTATCCTGGTTTTTCTCAAACATATGTATCACAAGAAGATCAAGAGAAAAGTACTTTTACTTGTTCCTTTGGAACTTGTGCCTATAGGCGTATGCCTTTTGGTTTATGTAATGCACCTGCTACCTTTCAAAGATGCATGACTGCAATATTCTCTGACTTTTGTGAAAAGATTATTGAGGTATTCATGGATGATTTTTCTGTCTACAAAACTTCTTTTGATGATTTCTTGAGCAACCTTGACCTAGTTTTGCAGAGATGTGAAGAGACCAATCTTGTCTTGCACTAGGAGAAGTGCCACTTCATAGTGAATAAAGGTATAGTCCTTGGTCCTAAATTTCTGAAAGAGGTATTGAGGTAGACAAACCTAAGGTTGATGCAGTTAAGAAAATGCCATGTCCTAAAGATATGAAAGGTATAAGAAGCTTCCTAGGTAATGCTGGTTTCTATAGACGATTTATTAAGGACTTCTCAAAATTTCTAGGCCTCTCGCTAATCTTTTAAAAAAAAATATGTCCCATTTTTTTAGGATGATTGCGTAGAAGCCTTTGAAATACTTAAGAAAGCATTAATATCTGCACATGTCGTTCAACCACCTGATTGGAATTTTCATTTTAAAATTATGTGCGATGCTAGTGACTATGCTATTGGTGTTGTTCTAGGGCAAAGAGTTGATAAGACATTAGATGTTATTAATTATGCTAGTAAGATCTTGGATAGTGCTCAAAGAAACTATGCTACTATTGAGAAAGAATTTTTAGCAGTTGTGTTTGCATGTGATAAATTCAGGCCCTATATTGTTGATTCTAAAGTTACCATTCACACGGATCATGCTGCTATTAAATACCTTATGGAAAAGAAATATGCTAAACCTAGATTGATTAGGTGGGTTCTTTTGCTACAAGAATCTGACTTGCATATTATTGATAGGAAAGGAGCTGAAAACCCTGTAGTAGATAATTTTTCTAGCATGGAAAAGGTCCTCGATGACCCACTACTATTAATGATAGTTTTCCTTATGAGCAATTAGCTGTTATAAATGTTTCTACTTCTCACAATAATCCTTGGTATGCAGACTATGCTAATTTGATTGTTGCTAAATATATAGCACCTAGTTACACCTATCAACAAAATAAAAAGTTCTTCTTTGATTTAAGACATTACTTTTGGGATGACCCACATCTTTATAAGGCAGGAGTAGACGTTATTTTAGGCGTTGTGTACCTGAGCATGAGCGGGAACAAATCCTAAGGAAGTGTCATTCTGAGGCATATGGAGGACACCATGCGGGAGATAGAACTACACACGAGGTATTACAATCTAGTTTTCACTGGCCTACTCTATTTAAAGATGAAAGTAAGTCTCTTGTGATGAATGTCAAAGAATCAGTAATGGTGGTAGACGTCAAGAGATGCCTATGAATTATTCGCTTGCTATTAACCATTTGATGTTTGGGGTTTTGATCATATCTGACATTTTCCTACCTCCAACGGGTACACTCATATTTTAGTTGATGTTGATTATGTTACTAAATGGGTAGAAGCTATCCCAACTAGTAGTCTTGATCATCAAACATCTATGAAATGCTTAAAGAAGTTATCTTTCTGAGGTTTGGAGTCCCTAGATATTTAATGACTGATGGTGGTTCACATTTTATTCATGGTGCATTCCGTAAGACCTTAGCTAAATATGATGTAAACCATAGAATTGCATCACCCTATCATCCTCAATCTAATGGGCAAGTTGAATTGATTAATAGAGAAATAAAATTAACTTTGCCAAAGACCGTTAACAGATCTACGAAGAATTGTTCCAAGAAACTAGATGATGCATTGAGGGCATATAGAATTGCTTATAAAAACCCTATGGGTATGTTCCCATATAAAATGGTTTATGGAAAAGCATATAATTTACCTCTTGAGCAAGACCATAAAGCTTATTGGGAAATTAAAGAACTTAATTATGATTTTAAACTTGCCAGTAAAAAGAGGCATTTTGACATTTGTTCCTTATATGAATGGAGAACACAAGCCTATGAGAATGCCATGTTTTTTAATGAAAAAGATAAAACATGGCTGACAAAAGAATTCAAAAAATGAGAATTTAAAATCGGTGATGAAAGTGCGTTATATCGACTAGAGGGGGAGTGAATAGGCGATTTTTACAAATTCGTCACTGAGGAATTAGTAGTTGAGGGAATTGCTAAGTGACGAACTACTTGCAGCGGAATAAGTACTCAAGTGCATGCGAAACATAGCAGTAGCATAGTCATCATGATGAAATGAAACATACACAGAGCATAAGTAGCGTGAACAGGATAAGCAGGCAGAAGATAAAGTGACTGAAGAATTTGAGGTGAGGAAATTGAGAAGGTCTTCAGTCAAATTCTTCAAACAGTAACAATCAATTTCATCAACAGATATACGAGGAAATGAAAGGGTTGAGGAAATGGAACCAGGTAGCTCGATGAAGACAATGGTTTGATGACCCAGTTCCAACTGCTGTGACAGTCGTACGTCTGGTTTGGAGCGGCCTGGTATTTAAACCAGAGGACACACAGTCCCAGGACACACAGTCCTTACCGTATTCTCCTTGAGCTAAGGTCACACAGTCCTCGCCCAACACTCGTGGTAAGTCTTCAGGGTAGACTGCCAAAACCCTCACAAACTGGTCACCCGGCGATCCACAATTGACTGCTGGATGCTCTAGACCACGGTCACCCGGCGATCCCCAATTGACTGCAGGATGCACTAGACCATGACGCCTAACCGTCTGGAAGATACACAGTCTTCAAAGGTAGAAAGCGTCGGTTCCACACAGGAACAATTTCTTCAGTGATGCTCAATCACTATGGGTTTTGGTTATTTGGGGTTTTTCCTCACTGATGATTTTCGCTCAAAGTCCTCGAGGAATGGGATGCTCTCAAATGACAAGTGTCAACTTCTCTCTCGGAGCAGCCAACCAACTAGTGGTTGTGGGGGGCGGCTATTTATAGCCAGGGTGCAAACCGACATGATAAGACATAAATGCCCCCCAATGATATGACCGTTAGGTGGATAAAATATCTGGACAGCTGGCGCAAAGCACATCAACTGTCGGAATTTGAACTGTCAAATTCCTCAGGGCTTATCATATTCCTCACTTGTAGGCAATTCGCACTGGCGAAATCCTAACTCCTCAGTCAGACCAATTTCCTCAGAGACCAGAAGAACATCGTCTCTATCACTGAAGAACTTGACTGAACTGTAAGAGATTTCCAAAGGCTTCACTCGAAGGATTGGGTTATGTTGAGGCTTTTGAGTTGAGCATCAGATGAAATGTTTTCCTTAGTTTTACCTCGACCCCCTTTAACAGTACGGTGTTTCCTATGACTCAAAGAAAGGAAATGAAACAATAAAAACTAAAGTCTTCATGCTTCATAGTCCTCGTCAATATCTTCAAGGTCACACCATCTTCTTCATTTTCAAAGTCTTCAGCAAAGTCTTCACCAAAGTCTTCAGTTGAAGACATTCATTTTTAGGGGTCGATATTCTTCGAATATACCAAACTCCTCATCGACTTATAGAGCCTGTGTACACTCACAAACATATTAGTCCCTTAACCTATAAGTCTTCAATACACCAAAATCACTAAGGGGCACTAGATGCACTTACAATCTCCCCCTTTTTGGTGATTGATGACAAATAGGTTAAGTTTTCAACGGGGATGAACATATGAAGTGTAAGTACTGAGTTTGATGAATTTGATTGCAAGATATAGAGGAACTCCCCCTGAAGATGTGCATATTTGAGGAATTTTCTTTGGACTGCAAATGCACATGGCAGGATAAACTCTTGGAGATCTCCCCCTATATCTTGTAATCCATACACGCATTTTATATATATCATGAGGAAATTGAAATGCATGATGGAAAATGGGGTCTGAGGAAATTCAGCATGCGTGCATTAAGATACTTGAGGAAATAAGCATGCAGAAAGCAGTTCAAAAGTATCAGACCACCATCGGACTTAAGTTTACAACTCAATCAACAAAAGCTTCAGAAGAGCGAGAGTTGTAACTTAAACAAAAAACAGCCCATATATAGAGACCCGCTTGAAGACTAACTCAAATTTCTCCCCCTTTGTCATCAAGTGACCAAAAGGGACGAAATTGAGGACTAACGCCCCTGAAGAATTTTAGCTTGAAGGTGGTGGAGGAGCGCCAGCGTTGTCGGGGTCGGTTGGTGGAGCAGGGCCTGCAGCAGTGTCGTCGATGTCCTCAGCTTCATCCGTTGCATGCGATGAAGAATATGAACTTGTCACCAGCTGAGGAACTTGAACTTTCTTCCACTTCTTCTTTGGAGGAATTGACCAGTCAAAGTCCATTTGAAATTCCATCTCCTTGAGTTCTTCAGGAGTCTTGAGGTGAGACAGAATGGCCCATGAACGATCGAAGATTTCATGCACATAGTAATGAATTTTCCTCACAGAGTTATGCGTCACAGTCATGTCACGAAGAATTGAAGCAAACTGACGCTTTACCCACTTGTGATTATGATCAACCTTCTGATGAAGACTTAGAAGAAGCTCACGATCAGTCATCACACGAGGGGCAGAAGCTTGAGGTTTTGGAGCTGAGGCTTTTGCATCAGAATCTTGTGTAGCAGAGTCATCATTGGTGGAATAAGATGCAGCTTTGCGAGACTGACCATCCAATGGACGAGTGCCTTCATCAATGACAGCCTTGCCTTTTCCTTCAACTGAAGAAAATGTCTTCTTGAGGACTTCAATCGGAGGCAAGAAACAGAAGTGATTCTAAAAATCAGCCTTGAAGGGAATTGAAGACTTTGATCTGATGAATTTCATGATCCAGGGATCATAAGGCTTCAACACGAAAGGTGACACGGCAATATTGGCCAAAGTCCTCATGAAGAAATCATGATAGTTGATGGGAATCCCATGAATGATGTTGAACAGTATATTCTTCATGATGCCAACAACTTCTTCTTCAGAGTTGCGGCCTTTTATAGGACTGAGGGTTTTGGTCAATATTCTATAGATGGTTCTTGGCACATACAGCAAATCCTTCACTAGGAAGGTGGTCCTTGGAGGTTTTCCAGGTGCCAAAGGTTTCATCAGCACTTGCATCATGTGATTCTGCAGCTCAGGTTCATCATAGATGCATCTTGATCCTTCTGAAGGAATTGGAATGGGAACACATTGAAGCAATTCATTTGCAGAAGCAGTGTAGTGGGTGTTGCCAGTCATCCAATCCAGAATCCAAGTGTTGATATTAGAAGCTTCACCAGAGATATGCAGAGTTGCATAGAATTGAAGAATTAGTTTTTCATTCCAATCGCAGACATCCGCACAGAATGGAAGAAGTCCAACATCATGAAGAACTGAGAGCACATGAGTGAAGCATGGGATGGATTCCATATCCACATGAGGAATTTGATGATGCTGGAAGACTTTGTCCTTGTCAAACAGCACTGCAGGATAGAAGTTCATCTCAGCTGGGGTCCAGAACCTTGAGCGACCAACCCTTGCTGAGTCATAAGGATTTGGTCCCGTGAAGAATATGTGTTCATCGAAGAAATTTGCCTTGATGAATTTGGGACGCTTCGTGCCCTTGAAAGGTAGCTTTTGCTTTGGCTGAAGATTTGGCTTGAAGCGCCGTCTAGTCTCGCTTGGAACAATGGCAGTTTCTTCAACTTGAGGAACTTGTGCAGCAATTTCATCAGGAACATTCTGAGTAGGAGTTTCATCAGCTGATGCAGCTGGAATATCTTTAGGATCAGTCATGAGGGGAGTGGACAGACCGGCAGACTCTGTTTGAATTTCTTTAGTTGGGGTAGGAGACTGAGGAATCTGTGTGAGAGGAGTGACCATTGGTGAATTTGGGTGAGTTGCATCCCAAAATTCGTCATGGATGACTGGAGTGGTAGACCCAATGTCCACATCCTCATATATTTCTTCAACGCCGGCCTCTTCAGCAGTTAACTGAGGCTGGGGCGATGATACCGGTGGGGTTGAGACATTTTCATCAACCACAATTTCTTCATCAATCTGCTCTGAGGAAGCAGCAGATTGAGTTTCTTCATCGTCCTCACTTGGGATGACATAGTCTTCACCAAATGGGACTATTTCGTAGGCAGGGACTGATGAGATAGGAACAGCATCAATCGGTTCACTTGAAGAACTTGGCAAAGTCTTCAATTTCTTTGCAGCTGAGGAATCTGCAGATGGTGATGCTTTCCTTTTCAGAGTAGCTGCCTTTTCCGCAGCCTTGGTCTTCTTCGCTTCTGATGCAGAAGGAAGTGTGACAGTCTTCACCTTTGAAGATTTTGCTGGGGGAGCATGAGGTGAAGGTGGTGCATTTTCTTCAGGCTCAACTGATGCAGTCGCCCTGGCAGTTTCTTCAGGCACATCAGTTTCTTCAGCTGGCCTCTCAATTTCTTCAGGCGCAACATTGGAAGTTGCCCTAGGAATTTCTTCAGCTGCACTTGCAGTTTCTTCAGCAGGCTGAGCAGAAGTTTCATCCTGAGGAATTTGCGGTTGCGATCGTGCTGCAACCCTTGAGTTGCGGTCCTTGATCACTTTGTCGGCCACGTTGACGAATCGGACCTTGGCACCTTTCCAGTCAGCATAGTACCTGTTAAATTCATCGCTGAGGCCTTTGATGTCCTTTTGGACAGAGACAAGTTGGTCGGGCATCAGATTGAGAACATTGTTCTTCATGAAGCGCTCTTTCTTGAACTGAGCCTTCTTTGCCTTTCTGGCCTTCTCATACTTCCACTTTTCTTCACCGATGAACGTGGTGAAGACATGACTAGGACCAGGAGGAAGCTTCAAATCATCAATTGGAGTGTTTGGATCGTTGTCCATATGTCAATGAAGTCAAGCACAGTTTTTGGGTCCAACAGGAGAGGAATTGAAGTGCCCTTGGCTTGAGCCACTCTCTCTTGCTTATTTCTGACAATGGGAGCAAGTTCTCCATCACTAGCTTCATCTTCCTCAGACTCTGAGGGAATATTGAAGACTACTTGCTTCTTGTGAGGACTTTGCCTCCTGCCTCGTCCTGCTGTTGCCTTCACTTTCAGCAAAGTGGGACTGCTTGAGGATTGTGATTGGGCAGATGAAGTTGCAGATGCCCCTGAAGCAATTGAAAAGCCGGCAGTCCTCTAACAAGATGCCAGATGCACTGGCGTTGATGACTTGACAGCAGTTGTTGAAGATTTTGCAGCTACTGAGGGCATTGCAGGAGCCCTTGAAGATTTTTCCTGAGGCATTTGCTATGAGGAACTTGGGGCTGAGGACTTTGGTGCTGAGGATTTTGCAGTGGATTTCTTCACCACTGATTTCTTCGAAGCAGGCGCACTAGTAGAGGCAGCCGCAGCAGCAGCAGCAGAGTCCACATTGAATTGCCTCACAGCTTCTTTAGAGATCTTTTGAAGCTTCTTCTGATGTTTTGCCCATTCTACAGGAAAATCCTCACCTCTCATGAGGCTAGTGGGATCAGCTGCCTGGTTATTTCCTAATGGAGGTCTTCGGCAAGGTGGTTTCAGTGCAAATTTCTTCATGTACTTAGGAGTGACATAGCGATATTCTCTCCATTCCTTCATCCATCTCCTCTCAATCTTTTGGATGCGAATTTTTCGCTTTTCCTTGGTCTCCTTCCCATATATTTCTTCATCAGGTGTGCAATACTCAGGGTAGATATCATCAAGGATCTCAAATGCAGTATTGGATTCAAGTTTCTTTCCTCCTTTCTGAGGTCTTTTCCCATCTACCATTTTCTTCAGCTGAGGATTACGAACTGCTGAAGTTTCTGACGAAGTATGCAACTTTTCTTCAAGGAATGCTGCAAATGAGTTAAGTTGATGAGAACCTAGAGATTCATCAGCTGACATTTGTACCTGTGAATAGAGTATAGGTGCGAAGAATTTGAAGAGGTCATATGCGTTCTCAGAAATTTTTGCAAAATGTATCAAGTTTGAGGAATTTGACCATAGATGCCTTGAAGAATTTCACTAAGTGTTCTTGACTTAGGTTCCAGAGTTGTACAGATTTGAAGATCCACACAATTGAGGAATCTTGAAGAAAATCATAACTTAGAGAAATAGATCAAGAGAAGGAGTTTGTTTGGTGCTTAAGAGATGGATTGCTTGAAGAATAAACACCTTTTGAGGATTTTGTGAAAATCATCGGAATCAAAAATGGCAATAAAACTAGATTTTATTTGCCGTATGCGATGAACACGACGAACAGTGAAGTGAAGTGAAGGAGTTCGTCAGTCCAGATCTCCCACGCCCTAGCTTGGCAGAGGGAGACAGCTACAGCGCCGGCGGGTTGAAGTCTTCCGTGGCAGATGCGAGTACGACGATGGCGAGGTCGAGGCACTGAAGCTCTTCCTCTCCGGCGACGATGAGGTTAGCGGTGGCGCTAGGTCTGGAGCTCGGGAGAGATGGGAGTGAGGAGTAACCCGAGCAAGTGGAAGGGAGGGGTATTTATAGCGACAGTAAAAACTAACTGGTCTGAAGATTTTGGACCAGTATGCCCCTAACCCTTGCTATCCACGCGACATGTATCACCCACGTACTATGTAGTGGAGACTGTGGGGGATCGTGGGTTATCCAGTCGTGGGAATCGGAACGGTTTGAGCGGCAATCGCCAAAAATTGAGATTGAATATTTTAAAGTTTCATTCGCAAATTCTTCAACTGTCAAGGACACAGTGAAGACTTTGAACGAGTTTCAAAGTAGAACGCATATGAAGAATTTGTGAACAGACTAGATTGAGCTTAGCATAGAGGGGGAACGGGTCCGATCACATTCACTTAGAAGAAAATCAACTTGAAGAAATAGCTATAAGTGAATGCTGTTGAGGACATGAAAAACTCAATATATATAGTTAATGAAGAAAAACTCATGTGAGGAACATCAGTTGAAAAGTTTGAAGAATTTGAAATTTTGAGGAATTTGCAAACTTGATGAATTTGACAATTTTGAAGAATTTGCAAAATGATGAAAAATTCAATCTTGAAGAATTTCAAATGTTGTTGGTGGCGTTACCCACCGTATAAGAGAAATGGTGATTTCAGACACCGCATACAATTGTCGTAGGGTTCTGAGAATCAAATTCTTGATTAATTTCTTCACACTTAGAGAGTTAGTCTTCATTGATTGAAGAAAAACGTTACTTCGTGTGTTGCACATCAAAGTCATCAATTTTGCATAAGTGTTAGGATGTGTGCCCTTTCACAGAACATTCGAAGATTCTAAGATATTTAGCTCACACCGCAACTTGCAAAATCTCTTCTCATCCAAGGGCTTTGTGAAGATATCAGCCAGTTGTTCTTCAGTCTTCACGTGGTCGAGGAAGATATCGCCCTTCATCACATGGTCACGAAGAAAATGATGACGAATCTGGATGTGCTTGGTCTTTGAGTGCTGAACTGGGTTGTGAGCAATCTTGATGGCACTCTCATTGTCGCAGTAGAGAGGGACATTCTTCACGTTGATGCCGTAGTCCTTGAGGGTTTGCTTCATCCATAGCAATTGAGCACAGCAAGAACCAGCAGCAATGTACTCAGCTTCAGCAGTAGATAGTGACACGCAGTTCTGCTTCTTCGAGGACCAACAGACTAATGATCGTCCGAGGAAATGACAAGTGCCTGACGTTGACTTTTGGTCCACACGATCACCAGCATAATCAGAATCGGAATATCCAATGAGGTCAAGATCTGAGCCCTTGGGGTACCATAATCCTAGTGTTGGAGTGTGAGCTAGATATCGAAGAATATGTTTCACAGCCTTATGGTGTGATTCCTTCGGTTTTGCTTGAAATCGGGCACACATGCAAACACTAAGCATAATATCTGGCCTAGATGCACATAGATACAATAAAGAACCAATCATGAAGCGGTATACCTTCTGATCAAAATCTTTACCAGTTTCGTTAGTGCAGAGTTGAGCCGATGTGGGCATAGGAATCTTGACACCTTTGCAATCCTGCATGCCAAATTTCTTCTGGACATCCTTGAGGTATTTCTCTTGAGATATGAAGATGCCATTGCGTTGTTGACGAATTTGAAGCCCTAAGAAGAATTTGAGCTCTTCCATCATAGACATTTGATATTCTTCACCCATCATATAGGCAAATTCGTCGTTGTAACGTTTGTCAGTACATCCAAAGATAATATCATCCACATATATTTGGCACACAAATAATTCATCATCATATGATTTGGTGAAAAGAGTTGGGTCAAGTGAACCGGGTTTGAAGCCTTTCTTCATGAGGAATTCCTTCAGAGTGTCATACCACGCCCGAGGGGCTTGCTTGAGGCCATAGAGAGCCTTGTTGAGTCTGAAGACTTTGTCTGGAAACTTAGGATCTTCAAAACCTGGGGGTTGAGCAACATATACTTCTTTCTCAAGCTTACCATTGAGGAATGCACTTTTCACATCCATTTAATATAAGATGATATTGTGATGGTTAGCATAAGCAAGCAATATGCGAATAGCTTCAAGTCTAGCAACAGGTGCAAAAGTTTCATCAAAGTCAATTCCCTCAACCTGTGTGTAGCCCTGTGCCACAAGTCGAACCTTATTCCTCACTACCTGACCAAGTTCATCTTGTTTGTTGCGGTAGATCCACTTGGTACCTATGACATTGTGCTTGCAAGGATCTGGGCGTTTGACGAGTTCCCACACATTGTTGAGCTTGAATTGATGCAATTCCTCTTGCATGGCTTGTATCCACTCAGGCTCCAGGAAAGCTTCATCAACTTTGGTGGGCTCTGTGATAGAGACAAAGGCAAAAGTGCCCACAAAAGTTAGACAAATGTGAAGCTTTTGAGCGTGTGAGGGGACCTGGTGCATTGATGTCGTCGAGGATTTTCTCGATCTGCACTTCATTTGCAAGTCGAGGATGAGCAGGTTGATGACTTTGTTGAGACTGAACAATTTCTTCAGCGCCATTTTCTTCAGGTGTATCAACATAAATGTCTTCAGCATTGGGTACAACTTCTTCAGGGAGTAGTTGTTCTTCAGTAGGGATTACGTCTTCAGTGGCCTTGAACCTAATGGATTCCTCAGGAGGCATTTCTTCTAGCACAGGAGGCAGGTGCTCTCTTTGCGAGCCGTTAGTTTCATCGAACCGCACATCTACAGTTTCAACGACCTTGTTGTGATAGGTGTTGAAGACTCTGTAGGTGTGCGAGTCCTTTCCGTAACCAAGCATAAAACCTTCTTGTGCTTTCGGTGCAAATTTGGAACTGTGGTGAGGATCTCTAATCTAGCATTTAGCACCGAAGACTTTGAAATAACTCACATTGGGTTTCTTGTCAGTGAGGAGTTCATATGAAGTCTTCTTGAGGAATTTGTGAAGATATACCCTGTTGATGATGTGGCAAGCAGTATTGATTGCCTCAGGCCAGAAGCGATAAGGGGTCTTGTATTCATCAAGCATGGTGCGATTCATCTCAACAAGAGTCATGTTCTTGCGCTCCACAATGCCATTCTGCTGAGGAGTATAAGGGGCAGATAGCTCATGAGTAATACCAAGTTCATCAAGATAATCATCAAGACCAGTGTTCTTGAACTCAGTCCCATTATCACTCCTGATATGCTTGATTTTGACGCCAAAGTTCGTCGAGGCCCTTGAAGAAAATCGCCTGAAGACATTCTGCACTTCAGATTTGTACAAGATAATGTGCACCCAAGTATAGCGAGAGTAATCATCAACAATGACAAAACCATATAAGCATGGAGTATTTTTTTTAGTGTGGCATAGTGAGTGGGACCAAAGAGATCCATATGAAGCAATTCAAAAGGACGAGTGGTAGTCATAATGGTCTTGGATGGATGCTTGGATCTGGTCATCTTTCCAGACTCACAAGCCCCACACAAGTGATCCTTGAGGAATTTGACACCCTCAATGCCAATGACGTGCTTTTTCTTCGCGAGTGTGTGCAAGTTCCTCATGCCACCGTGTCCAAGTCGTCGATGCCATAGCCAACCTTCTGAAGCTTTTGCAAGTAGACATGTGGCCGGTTGTGGACCTGTAGAGAAATCAACAATATACAAGTCTCCTCTCCTAAAGCCTTCGAAGACTTTGGATTTGTCAGATTCCATGATGACAACACAACGATATTTGCCAAAGATGACAACCATATCAAGATCACAAAGCATTGAGACAGACATGAGGTTGAATCCAAGGGACTCGACAAGCATCACCTTATCCATGCGTCGATCCTTCGAGATTGCAACCTTACCTAGACCCAATACCTTGCTTTTTCCTTTGTCAGCATAGGTGATATGCTTCAGATGAGAGGGAGCCAGTGGAATATTCATCAATAGGTTCTTGTCACCAGTCATGTGGTTGGTGCATCCACTATCGAGGACCCACTCAGTTGCTTTGGGTGTTTCATCCTGCAGATGAATTAGTACAGCTTACGAATTCATATGCTTCAGAGTGAAGAATATGACTTCAAATTCATCAGATTGAATTTCATCACATAGTATAGTAAGTAAAGTAATATGAGGACGTGAGAAATGAATGATTCATTTCTTCATGAATAGCTTGCGTCCCTTCAAGCATTTCCTCAGGTCTCCAGCAAATTCATCAGACGTTCAAGTTCGTCTGGAGACCTGACCCTGCATAAGAGATTAGTTCGATTTCTTCACCACCCACATTTGGAGGGGTGGCAAAGAGTTCATCATTCTGCGAGCTCCAAATGAGAAGGGTGGCATAGAAGCAAGTGCACTTCGTTTCACAGGACGGGGGTTAGAGTACTCATATGAATAAGCAGAGAAATTCTTTGAGGACTTATGAACATAATGATTTGAAGAATAATGAACATATTCATGACCCTTAGATTTTCCTTACGAAACAGAAGCATTAGCACGAGAATGATATGATTTTTGACCATATGGAGAATTTGGTCCATGTGAGGACTTTAGTCCTTGTGAAGACTTTGGTCCAACTGAAGAATTTGATCTGGGGTACCTGTTCTTCACTGGTGGTGTCATGAGGACATTCACTTGAAGATTTTCAAGGTACCTTTTGAGGACCCAGATTTTCTTCATTGGAGGACCGTTCCTGCAGTTAGTTCCAACATATCTAGCAAATACTTCACCATTCTGATTTTTGAACAGTTTATAGTTGGAGTCAATTGACTCATCACAGGAATATGAAGATTCACAAGTAAAACCAGATAAAGTGGATGGATCTACAGGAGGTCCTTTTGCAGCAACCCATGAGGTTTTGGGATACTGCTCAGGTTTCCAGTAAGATCCATCAGCATTGAGTTTCCTCTCAAAGGCAATACCCTCTTTTCTAGGGTTCATGTTCAGAATTTGCTTTTTAAGCACATCACAAAGGGTTTGATGCCCTTTGAGGCTTTTGTATATGCCTGTCACATACAATTCCTTCAACCCTGCATTTTCGTCAGTGATACTAGTGGTATCCTCAGATGAGGAATTTGTGACCACGGAAATAGTTGAAGAATTTGCAGCAATAGAAGCATTTGAACTTTCAGGTGAAGAATGAGCAGTTTCATGTTCGATGCATTTCAAGCAAGGTGGAACGAAATCTTCCTGAGCGGTACTGATCTGTTGAGCAAGCAAGGAGTCATTATCCCTTTGAAGATCTTCATGAGACACCCTTACTTTCTCAAGATCTTGCTTTCTTTGAAGAAATTCATAAGAAAGCTTCTCATGATCGACTAAGAGAGCCTCATGACGACTTTGAAGGTTATCATACTTGGACTAAAAACTTTGAAGGTCCTTAGTCAAAGTTTGAGTATGATCCACTTCCTCATTCAACAGGTCATCGCTTTTGTCTAGCTATTTCTGAAGCTTTTCAATGACACTTTGTTGTTTAGTAGCAATATTAGCAAGTTTGGAATAGCTCGGTTTCATGTAATCCTCAGATTCACCATCACTTGATTCAGAGGAGGAATGGTATGAGAGTACCTTTGATCCTTTTGCCATGAGACACATAGATGAGGAAGATGAAGTTGGATTAGTCTTCTGAGTTTTGAGGAAGTTCTTGTATTCAATGAACATGAGATCTTAACGAGTGTGATAGCCTTCATGAACATCAGAGAGCCTATCCCAGATGAGCTTTGCGTTTTGAAGATGGTAGATGCTTTTGAACATGACCTTTGACAAGCTAGAGCAGATGTTATTCTTCGCCTGGGCGTCCAACTGTGTGTACTTAAAAATGTCATCAGCATTTGCCATCTTGCAGAGATCTGTCAGTCCAAGCTCAATAACAGTCCATAGCTCATTGTTCTTCGATATGAGGTGCTTCCGCATGAGGACTTTCCATTTGGGATAGTCAGATCCATCAAAGACAGGACATTCTGTGGTTGCCTGGGCACTGCTTGCCATGAAGCAATAGGTGGGAGCATAGTCATCATTGCTGATGTCAGAGTCGTTGGAGTTGCCATTTTCCTCATCGTTGAAGATGGACTTGCTGACGAAAGCAGTAGCAAGAGCTAGGCTCGCCACACCAGAGTCCGACTCCTCCTCGGATTCTTCCTCTTCTTCATATTCTTCAGATTCTTCTTCAGAATCCATTTCCTTGCCAATAAGTGCCCGAGCCTTCCTTAAGTTGTTCTTCTTATGCGATGAGGACTTTCAAGATGAGGACTTTGCAGATGAGGACTTTGAAGAATTCTTCTTTTTCTTCGAGTCATCAGAACTGTCATCCTTGTATTTCTTCTTCCTTGACTCTTTTTCCTAGAGAGGACAGTCAGAGATAAAGTGACCAGATTTCTTGCATTTGTGGCAAGTTCTTTTCTTGTAGTCGCTTGATGAAGAATCTGATTTGTTCATGCCACTTTTTGATGATTTTCCAAACCGACCTCTCCTTGAGAACTTCTGGAATTTCCTCACGAGCATTGCTAGCTCCTGACTCAGTTCTTCAGGATCACCAAGGCTACTATCGGATTCTTCGTCTTCAGATGAGGAAATTGCCTTAGCCTTCAAAGCACGAGATTTTCCATAACTTGGCCCATAGAGGTCTCTCTTCTCAGCTTATTGGAATTCATGAGTATTGAGTCTCTCAAGAATATCAGCAGGATCTAGTGACTTGTAGTCTCCACGTTCTTGGATCATCAAAACAAGTGTATCAAATGAGGAATCAAGGGATCTCAGCAGTTTCTTCACCACCTCATGGTCGGTGATGTCAGTGGCACCAAGAGCCTGAAGCTCATTGGAGATATCAATGAGGTGATCGAAAGTTTGCTGAACATTTTCGTTGTCGAGTCTTTTGAAGCGGTTGAAGAGATTGCGAAGAACATCAACTCGAGAGTCACGTTGAGTTGAAATGCCTTCATTGACTTTGGACAGCCTATCCCAGATAAGCTTAGCAGTCTCCAAAGCACTCACTCTACCATACTGACCTTTGCTCAGATGGCCACATATGATATTCTTCGCTTGAGAGTCGAGTTGCTTGAATCTCTTCACATTAGCAGCGTTGATGGTGGGAGTGACAAAGGGAACACCATTTTCCACAACATACTAGAGATCGTTGTCAATTGCCTCAAGATGCATGCGCATCTTGTTCTTCCAGTAGGGGTAGTCCGTCCCATCGAAGGTAGGACACCCAGCTGAGACCTTGATCATGCCTGCAGTCGACATAACTAAAACTCCAGGTGGTTAAACCAAAATCACACAGAACAAGGCAGTACCTTGCTCTGATACCAATTGAAAGCGCGTTATATCGACTAGAGGGGGGGTGAATAGGCGATTTTTACAAATTCGTCACTGAGGAATTAGTAGTTGAGGGAATTGCTAAGTGACGAACTACTTGCAGCGGAATAAGTACTCAAGTGCATGCGAAACATAGCAGTAGCATAGTCATCATGATGAAATGAAACATACACAAAGCATAAGTAGCGTGAATAGGATAAGTAGGCAGAAGATAAAGTGACTGAAGAATTTGAGGCGAGGAAATTGAGAAGGTCTTCAGTCAAATTCTTCAAACAGCAACGATCAATTTCATCAACAGATATATGAGGAAATGAAAGGGTTGAGGAAATGGAACCAGGTAGCTCGATGAAGACAATGGTTTGATGACCCAGTTCCAACTGCTGTGACAGTCATACGTCTGGTTTGGAGTGGCCTGGTATTTAAACCAGAGGACACACAGTCCCAGGACACACAGTCCTTACCGTATTCTCCTTGAGCTAAGGTCACACAGTCCTCGCCCAACACTCGTGGTAAGTCTTCAGGGTAGACTTCCAAAACCCTCACAAACTGGTCACCCGGCGATCCACAATTGACTGCTGGATGCTCTAGACCACGGTCACCCGGCGATCCCCAATTGACTGCAGGATGCACTAGACCATGACGCCTAACCGTCTGGAAGATACATAGTCTTCAAAGGTAGAAAGCGTCGGTTCCACACAGGAACAATTTCTTCAGTGATGCTCAATCACTATGGGTTTTGGTTGTTTGGGGATTTTCCTCACTGATGATTTTCGCTCAAAGTCCTCGAGGAATGGGATGCTCTCAAATGACAAGTGTCAACTTCTCTCTCGGAGCAGCCAACCAGCTAGTGGTTGTGGGGGGCGGCTATTTATAGCCAGGGTGCAAACCGACATGATAAGACATAAATGCCCCCCAATGATATGACCGTTAGGTGGATAAAATATCTGGACAGCTGGCGCAAAGCACATCAACTGTCGGAATTTGAACTGTCAAATTCCTCAGGGCTTATCATATTCCTCACTTGTAGGCAATTCGCACTGGCGAAATCCTAACTCCTCAGTCAGACCAATTTCCTCAGAGACCAGAAGAACATCGTCTCTATCACTGAAGAACTTGACTGAACTGTAAGAGATTTCCAAAGGCTTCACTCGAAGGATTGGGTTATGTTGAGGCTTTTGAGTTGAGCATCAAATGAAATGTTTTCCTTAGTTTTACCTCGACCCCCTTTAACAGTACGGTGTTTCCTATGACTCAAAGAAAGGAAATGAAACAATAAAAACTAAAGTCTTCATGCTTCATAGTCCTCGTCAATATCTTCAAGGTCACACCATCTTCTTCATTTTCAAAGTCTTCAGCAAAGTCTTCACCAAAGTCTTCAGTTGAAGACATTCATTTTTAGGGGTCGATATTCTTCGAATATACCAAACTCCTCATCGACTTATAGAGCATGTGTACACTCACAAACATATTAGTCCCTTAACCTATAAGTCTTCAATACACCAAAATCACTAAGGGGCACTAGATGCACTTACAGGTGATCAAGTTCTACTGTACAATTCTGGTTTAATATTCTTTGCAGGAAAATTTCTCTCCAGATGGGAAGGACCTTATGTTGTCGAAGAGGTTTATTGTTCCGGAGCCATGAAGATTAACAATGACGAGGGCAATAATCCGAAGCTAGTTAATGGGCAACGAATTAAACATTATATTGCACGAACGCCCATTAATGTTGAAACCAATATTATTCAAACAATTACACCAGAAGAATATCTAAAAGAGACCTTCCAGAACGGTCCAGAACCCTGAAAAAGAAGAGGTATGTGACATGGTAAGTAAACCGACTCTGAAAGTTCCATAAAAATACTTTCTGTCTGTTTTGGAATATTATAAAAAATACAAAAATAAGAAACATCTAAGAGGGCTCACGAGGAGGCCACAAGGCAACAGGGCGCGGCCACCCCTCAGGGCACGCCCTGGTGTCTTGTGGGCCCTTCGTGTGCCTTCCCGACTCCGTTTTTCCCATATTCTCATTTCGCAAGATAAAAATTCATTATATATACTCCCGGGTGTTTTGACCACTGTATCGCAAGTTTCCCCTCCGTTCTTGTTTCGGGCTGTTTTTCTGTCAGAAATTCTAGATCTCTGAAGAACCCATGGCTCCCCGAAGGCTCCGTATGAAGCACCGCATAGTTCGACCTGCTCCGGGCAAACACCCTTACAGCGAGGTCTATTATGAGTGGTCTTCAGGAGAGGAGAAAGATGTTACCAATCAAGGAGAGGTTATGAAGGGAGACGAAGACGACACAAAGGGATTTGGAGAAGACTTCTCTGGGTCCATCTTCGACGATCTAAAAACAGGAGATACTTTCTTTACCCTTTATCCCAACCTCACCTTGTCTGATATTAATGTGTTAAAAGCCGTTGATGCGATCTGCACTCGAAACACGACTCTTACTCAAGAAATTATTGATTTGGAGAAACAAAATCAGGATCTTTGTGAGATTATTAGGAAGATGGAATTTATATCAGCTTGGAAGGTGAAGAGCAAGGCTTCCGCTTCATCACCATCATCACCAAAGAAACAAACTTGAGCACATGGGTATGGGCACCACCCTTAGCTTGTTCCAAGCTTGGGGGAGGTGCCCCGGCATAATATCATGATCACTTTTATTATCATTATCTATGTTAGTTTGATCCTTAGTTATTTCGTGATTTAGAAGAATAAAGGTTTAGTATGATTTAGTTTCAAGTGCTTGCTTCATGATATGTCCCTCTATGTACTCGGATGTGAGAGTTATATAATAAAGATTAGTTTGAGTTTTGATGATCTACTTTCCTGTTTCAATCTTAGCAATAAAAATAAAAGTAAAGATTAAAAAATATGCTAATCCCATGTATATAGTAATAACTTCACATAGAAAAAGTAATAAAGGAAGAGAGGCCTCACATATAAATACACTATTGGACATATTTTATGATTGTTAGCCCTCATCAAATATTTTATGCTTGATCAAATAAGTTGATGTTGGACAAGGAAGATAAAGTGATGAGTTATGTATGCTTATATTCACATAGAAGTTAGATTGTCATGGATCCTCTAACGTGTGGTGCTTGCCCCTCATCTCTTGCTAGAAAAAATTCCGTACTAAATAGAGATACTACTTGTGCATCCAATACCCTTAAACCCAGTTTCTTGTCATGAGAGTCCACCATATCTACCTATGGATTGAATAAAATCCTTCAAGTAAGTTGTCATTGGGGCAAAAACCAATAAAAGTTTCTCCTAAATAATGTACGATCTATTATTGTAAGGGAAATAAACTTTGCATGATCTTGTGATGGTAAAGGAATAAAAGCGATAGACTGCATAATAAAGGTTGCTATCACAAGGGGCAATGTAAAGTGATGTTCCTTTGCATTAAGAGTTTGCACACCCAAAACCAAAAAGCGCATGACAACCACTGCTTCCCTCCACGAAGGGCCTATCTTGTAATGTTTAATTTTTATGGAAGTGTCATTAGTGTTATCTTCTTTCATCCCTTAATTCCTCTCTAACTAGCAGGCATCATGTGGTGGGGAAAGATCTAGGCACATATATCCAGTCGAATGTAGGCGATCATGAATTATTATTGTTTACAATTATTCCTGAGATAAGTAAGTTGGGAGGTGAAAACTTTAAACCCCTATCTGCCTCTGTGTCTGACTGAAACATTTGCTCTAAGAATATGGCATGCGTGTTGGCAATCATAGAAGACTATATGATAGTTGAGTATGTGGAACTTGCTATAACAAAATCTCTTACATAGACTCTTCGTGGAAATTTGATGAATCGTAATTGCTTCAATGACTAAGAACATAGTTTGTTTGTTTTCAAGAAAGTTTATGCCTTATACTTCAACATTGTGAATGAATTGTTACTTGATTATGCGAATCTAGATGACAAATAATTGCTGCTATAATATGAATCATGATGCTTCCATGTTCGTATTTTGTTTTATCGACACATCTCTCTCTCTCTCTCTCTCTCTCTCTCTCTCTCTCTCTAAGCATGTGGTCATGATTATCGAGTTCGGCTTTTTCTTGAGGACGAGCGAGGTCTAAGCTTAGGGGAGTTGATACGTTCATTCTGCATCATGTTTTCCTATTATTATTTATAATGTCTTTGGTCATTATTTCACTTTATGATGTAATTCTAATGCCTTTTATATATCTCTTAATTTGCAAGGTTTACAAGGAGAGGGAGATTACCGGTAGTTGGAATTCTCGACCTAAAAGAGCTACAATAGAGATAGCTATTCTACGGAACTCCAAATGACCTGAAATTTCACAGAGATTTTTTTATTGAATACTGGAACGAAGAACCATCGGAGGGGGGCCACCTGATGTCTACAAGACAACAGGGCGCGGCCACCCCCAGGGCACGCCCTGATGTCCTGTGGGGCCCACAGCAGGCCTCTGGTACCCCCCCTTTGGCTATATGAAGTGTTTTGACCTATAGAAAATAAGAGGAAGACTTTCGGAACGAAGTGCCACCGTCTCGAGGCAAACCCTGGGCATGAGCACTTTTGCTATCTGGCGGAGCGATTCCGACAGGGATACTTCCCTCCGAGAGGGAGAAATTGAAACCACCGACATCACCAACGATCCTCTCATCATGGACGACCAATCTTCATCAGTACCATATCATCTCAAACCTTAGTTCATCTCTTGTATTCAATCTTTATCACAAAACCTCAGATTGGTACCTGTGGGTTAGTAGTAGTGTTGATTACATATTGTAGTTGATGCTAGTTGGTTTATTTGGTGGAAGATTATATGTTCAGATCCTTAACCATATTCATTACACCTCTGATCCTGAACATGAACATGATTTGTGAGTAGTTATGTAACAGACCAAGAGCATCCCTTGCCTTATTTGTAATATTAGTCTTGTATGAACCTTCCAAGTTTGCCCTCATGTGGTTGAGTAGAAATAATTTGTGCTTCGTGACTTTCATCATTCATCATGGCATCATCACATAAATTATGTTGCATCATATGCTTGTGCTTGTTGTGAGTGTGTGTTTTGTGGTGTGGTGTGTGGTGTGGTGTGGTGTTGTCTTGGAAGAAAACCCCTCCACAATTTCTATAGAAACTATGCCCAACTCTCTCTCTTTTCAATATTGCAACATGTGGAATTTTTGCTTGCTATTTAAATTATTTAAAAATGTTGAACCCCTCTTAAATATTCTGTAAAGATTTGTCAACCAACTCTCAGTCATGCTTTCTTTTTCATGTTTTTTTTTTAATCTTTGCAAAACAGGTTCTATTTAATATTACAACTGAATTATTTAATTGCCCTAAAAATGGCCAATCTATTTTTATTAAATAGGGTATATTTTGGTGAGTTAAAAAGTATTTTACTTGTTTATCTAAACATCTATCTCTTTCTCTGTGAATTTGTTTCTCTCTCAGTTTTAAAAATAAAGGAAACCCCTTTGTTTTTCTCCTGTTCAGAGAGAGAGAGAGAGAGAGGAGAGTGAAGCCCACCTGGGCCTTGCCCTCTCGCAGCCCACCAAGCCTCAGCGACAGGATCGTCGCCCTCCTCTATACGGCAGACGATCCACCGGTGCCACGTCGGAGGCTCGCCGATTTGACGGCCGTCCGGCGCCCGCAGCCCCTATAAACGTTGTCTACCATGCCCTAGCTCGTCCCCTCTCTCCATTCCTCCATCCTCCTCGCCTCGCCACCGCAGGCAGGTCTCTCCCAAGCCCTCACCGTCGCCATGAACCGGGAGCTCCCGAGCTCAGCGTGGTGTTGACCCTCGCTGCCTTCTCCTTCGTCTTCGACCGCGGGAGCGCCCTTCTCGGAGTCCCCGGTTCTTCCTCAACCTCTCTGGAGTCGCAAGGGCACCGGATCTTCCTCCACGACGTCGACTCCTTCCTCTTCTTCTTCCTGCGTTCCGGATTCGAGCCGAGCGGGACTTCGGTGCTTCCCTGCGTCGTCCCCGACCCCTCTCCAGCAGCTTCTGCTTGTCCGTCGATCCCTAGGTGAGTCCCGCTCCCGATCCGTGCCTTCTCCATCGCCGTTAGGCCACCGTAGACGTCGTCGTAGCCGTGCCATGCCAGTGCTCCCCGTGCTCTACGCGGATCTCTGAAGATCATCTTCAGAGAAGGGCAGCACCCCTCCTCCACTTCGTTTTCCCTCTCGCGTGCGCGTGCTCGCTCGCGTAGTCGCCCTACCAGGCCCCGCGCGCGCTCTGTGCCCGCAAGCCGCGCCTCGCTTGCTGTCGTAGCTTCCTAGCCGCCATGACCGAGCCGAGCTTCCGCTCGAGCTCGGGCAGCTCGCCCCGTCAGCGTAGCCATTGGTTAACCCCGGGGATGGGTTCCCCTCGTAGTCCGCGTTCCCCGCCGCTCCTTGCCGTAGTCCGACGCAGTAGACGCGTAGCTCGCCATCGCCTCCGCCGCCCTGTCCGCCATGGCCGGGAGCTCGAGCTCGAGCCCCTTGTTCCGGTCCTCCTCACCGCAAGGCGAGGGTGGGAACGGAACCCCCGCGGAGTCTGCAGCCCCCGCCGGTAGCCCGTGGCCGTCGCCAACGCCGGAGAGCTCGCCGGAGCCGTCGCTGGCTTATCTGTCGATTAGCTAGAAGAAACGGGGGCCTTTGTTAGTATTAAAGGGCAGCGCCCCTCTTTTGTCGAGATCCCCTCGTCTAGCGCAGTGGTAGCGAACCCGCTGTGTGTGCAGGTGATCGCGGGTTCGATCCCCCCCCCCCGGGCGCCCAAATAAACCCTTTTTTTCCTGTTAACGCTGGCCACTGACAGTGGGCCCTATGGCCCACTTGTCATACCCACAGGGGTCTCTGGCTCGCTGCCAGGTGGGTCCCCTTTTATTTATTTTCTTGTACTGTTGTTTTTGAGTGTTTCTGGCTGTTTGTGGGTTTTCCCCTTTTAAGGAAAGATTCCGTTTTTGTTTTTATTCCAGTTCTGGCCGAAACCTAGGACATGCCAATTTAGGCCTATAAGAGGGTATAGGTGGATTGTCAGTTGTTGTGAAGGAGTTTGTGTGAGGTTTTTCCATAGAAACCTATGCTTGTGATATATGGATTTGGGGTAGAAAAATCCCAGGAATCCAATGGTGGCATTGTTTCTGTCATTTGAGCAACTTTGTAAAAATGTTAATTTGTGATGAGGTGGCATTTTGTTATTTTTGTATGATTTAATTCTTGCATGATTTGGGAGACTTGTCATCATGAAAGTGGTAGTGTTTTGTGGGCACTAGGCCTGGTATTTTTCCTTGCCATGATAATCTTGTGGTTTAGTGGGTTTCTTGATGTAAACATGCTAAGAAAATAATACTGTTTTCATTGCTCAAATATTTCTAAGTGTTAGAACTGTTATTTCCTTCCCATGTCGTGTTGATGATTCCCATGGATATAGTGTTCCTTTGAGGTTGGTCCAATGCCATGAATTGTTGTGCTTGTCACCCTCTGTCATTTGGTGCCTTCACCTTGCCAAAGAGATTTTGCATCTTAGAGTTATTTGTTGTCAAAGATGCTATGGTGTTATAAACTGCTGCTATTCTCTTAGTGAAATTTCACTTAAGTTTGAGAATCTGTAGTTATTTTCATGCCATGTTTAGGGGATGATACCAAGTGATCTGTGATGTTTTAGCTCATGCTCAGTGCTAGTGTTTTGTAGTAGTTGTTGCCCTATATCACCCTGTTAATTTTCATGCCATGAAAGTTCCTGTAGCATATATAAAAGTTGCTGTCAAGATGCTATCATGTTAACTCAGATTCTATAAAACTGGAATTTTCACTAAGTCCCTGAAAAACTGATTCAACATGCCATCTTGTGAGCTTCATTGCCATTGATCTATGCTCCCTTTCATGTTGCTGTAGATAGATGATTTGTTAAGAATGTTGTGTACTTCATATCCATGCCTTGGTGGTGATTTAAAACTTTCTGTAGCTCTGGATATGTGTGTGGCAAGTTGACATGTTGCTGTTTGTGGACAGATTGTGTGTAGGATTGTTTTGTGACTTATGGGAGCTATACTCCATTGTTTTGTTTGTTCTTTAGCTCTATTCTTGCTAGAATTGCATTTCCTTTCCAGTGGCATCCTTGGAATACCAAGGAATAGCCCATGGCCTCCCTCATCTTGTGTTTTGTCTCCGTTAACGTTCGTACCTTGCCGTGAGTGTACCGTGAGCTACGTTACTCCGTTTGCAACGTTCTACATATGCATTTGCATCGATTTTGCATGAAGCATTCATATTTTCCATGTTCATGCATGTTCAAATAACTAAACTTGAGGTTCTATACAGAATACTAAAGAACTTAATAATTGCATGAGAAACATGACTAGTGTAGGTTGCCATGTTAAACACTTCAACGTGGTCATGCATCATCTTGTTTGTGCATTGCACCTTGTTTTGTATGTTTATTTGGTGCTGTTTCTATTTGGGTAGACGCCAGTGTTGAGCCTGGGTATGAGGATCCAGGAGAGTACAACTACGAGGACCCAACTCTTTGTCCCTCTGAAGACCCAGCAGGCAAGATGATCATACCCGGATCCCGACACTATTTTTGTTGTGCTAGATGTCTCGCTTCTACCGTTATGATTCGTTACCTACCACTTAAATTGTCAGCCTCCTAAATTGCCATGAAAGCCTCTAACCCCTACACTACCTAGCAAACATTGATTGGCTATGTTACCGCTGCTCAGCCCTTATCTTATAGCGTTGCTAGTTGCAGGTGCAAGCTTTCCATGTGTCAACATGGATATTTTGGTTATATCACTCTATTTATTGTTATTTAATTTAATGCACATATATATCTGGCAACGGTGGAAGGCTTGGCCTTTTGCCCGGTGTTTAGTTCCGCTTTTGCCGCACTAGTTCCGAGTACCGGTGTTATATTCCATATTTTGCGCTCCTAACATGCTCGGGGTTGTTATGGGGACCCCCTTGACCATTCGTTTTAGATTAAAAATTGCCTGGCAAGACCCAACTTTGGTACTACATTTGCTAAACAACTTAATAAAATTGCATAGGGCATAGCTACCCCGTGGATAATTAATCAACAACCCGGGCCAGTGCTCCTCATGAGTGTTGGTCCAACCTGTCAACCGCCGGTGGCCGCCAGGGGCAACTCTGTGATTGGCCTACCGGAAGTTTGGACAATCCATCGTGTCCTGAGAACGAGATATGCGGCTCCTATCGGGTTCGTCGACACGTCGGGCGGTCTTGCTGGACTTGTTTTACCTTTCTCGAATGTCTTGCGCAAGGAATTCCGATTTTTCTTCAGGCTATCTCGAGGTTGCGGTTTTCCAGTGGAATTGCCTAGGAAATCACGGGATTCGTGGTCGAGGTTATTCCCGCGGCGTGTGGTTAGTTTGTGATGGATGAGTTGGAGCACCCCTGCAGGGTTAAATCTTTCGGAAAGCCATGCCCGCGGTTACGTGGCAACTTGGAAATTTGTTTAACACCCAGTAATAGTTAACTTGAAGTAAACTCAATAAAATACACCAACTGTGTGCGTAACCGTGACTGTCTCTGCTCGTGAAAATGAACCGAGAGAGAACACGGTGGGGTTATGATTAACGTAAGTAGGTGTTCAGGATCACTTAGTGATCATGCTAGTTCACGACCGTCTTTCGTAGGCCACCATATTTAAATTCATGTTCTCGTAAGTTAGCCACCAAATACTTGCTTAGCGCTTGCTGCAGCCTCACCACTTAACCAATTCCTCACCCAAAGGCTTACATAGTTTCGGTACCCGGGTTATGAGACTGCTGAGTCCTTGTGGCTCACAGATTACAACAATACAGGTACAGGTGTTGACGAGTATGTGTCAGATGACGTGTCGCAGCTCCAGTGGGAGTATGATGAAGAACGTGGTCGGATGTATGTTACGTATCCAGACGAGTAGGGAGCTTCGTGGTGGTGATCCTGGGATAGCAAGACAGTTTATCATTGCTTCTTTTATCGTTTGTTTTCGTCCGTAGCCGGACCCTGCCTTCTGAATGATGTATGAATAATTTGTGTGGACTTGTAAGATAGCTTGTGGCGAGTGTAAGCCAACTCATATACTCATCTCTTCCTACATGTATGCAATGTTTTACTGTACTTGCGAACGACGAGATGCGCTTCTATCCCTGTCGAGGCCGCAAGCCTTAATAGGAATAGGACCGCATCTTGGGCGTTACAAGTTACTTTTGTTCTCGAGGACATGGGAGAAGTCTTGTTAAAGTAATCATGTGAAGTTGGTATTCGTTCAATATTTTGATGATATGTATGTTGCTCGTCCTCTAGTGGTGTCGTGTGAACTTAGACTACATGACACTTCACCATATTTGGGCCTAGGGGAAGGCATCATATTATCAAAGTAATAAACACGATGTTTGTTCAAGTAAGAGGCTTGTTTGTTCAAGTAAGTAAAACACCCTAGCACCGGTCCATCCACATATCAAATTATCAAAGTAATAAACATGAATCAACTAAACGTGATGAACTTGACTAGACGATAATTCCCATGTCTCCTCGAGATTGCTTTGCTCACTATAATAAGTACTTCCAGCTTGTCATTTGCTATAAAAAGGATTGGGCCACCTTGCCACACTCTTGTTACCATTGTTAATTGTTACTTGTTACGAATTATCTTGCTACAAAACTATCTACCATAACTATTTACAACACTTGCAAAGAATACCTTGCTGAAAACCACTTGTCATTTCCTTCTGCTCCTCGTTTGGTTCAACGCTTTTACTTATCGTAAGGACTACGATTGATCCCCTATACTTGTGGTCATCATGGTCCCCTCAAAATACAAAGGGCATGGATTGACAAAAGCTCCAAGACTTTACATTTTTGGTTAACTGATTCAAGATCACATTGAGTCCACAGGAAAGCCAATACTATTAAAATGGGTGTGAGGTTTTGATCATGAGTCATTTGCTCAAGTGCTTGAAGATATTGCGCCAAAACCCTCAACCACACCCTACAAATCCTATTTGTCCAAAACCCTAAAGCCTATCTCGGTCTCACCGAAAGTCTTACCCCCGGACCCACCGAGATACACTTGACAGAGCCACTATCTAAACCCTAGCGATTCGGACTCACTGAGATGACCCTTCGGTCTCACCGATGTAACCATGCCAACCTTTTGTTACCCATCGACTTCATTTTGGAATTTCTGATTGAGCCGATCGGTGCCACCAAAGTGCACTTGCCAACCTTCTATTTCTTATCGATTTTGTTTCGGAATTTCCGAGTGAAATCGGTCGATCTCACCGAAGTGTGGAAAGTGCTTAGTTCATCACTCAACGGTCCCTCCGAGTTGTTTCATCAAGTCTCACCGAAAATCCTAAAGTTCAAATCTTTTGCACTAGTTGGTCTCACCGAGTGGTTTCATTCGGTCCCACCGAGTTCTGCATAAAGGTGTGTAACTGTTGGATTTTTGGTGATGGCTATATATACTGCCACCCACTCCACTAGCTCCAAGAGAGCAACCAGAAAAAAATATCACTTCCCATATCTATTTTCCGAAAGAGAACCACCTACACTTGTGTAGAGATCAAGTGATCCCACTCCAACCATTTGATCCTTGATTTCTAGCCTCCCCAAGTTGCTTTCCACTCTGATCCATCTCCCACCACCATGTCAAATCTGTGAGAGAGTGGTTGAGTGTTGAGGAAACTATCTTTTGAGGCACAAGAGCAAGGAGTTCATCATCAACAGCAACATCTATTACTTTTTGGAGAGTGGTGTCTCCTAGATTGGTTACGTGTCACTTAGGAGCCTCCAAATCTTGTGGAGTTGAACCAAGGAGTTTTTAAGGGCAAGGAGATCGCCTACTTTGGTAAGATCTACCCCGAGTGAGGCTAGTCCTTTGTGGACGTAAGCCATGATGTCATACACAAGGTTGCTTCTTCGTGGACCGTTCGTGGGTGGAGCCCTCCGTAGACTTGCGCAGTCGTTAACCTCCGTGTGTTGAAGTCTCCATCAATGTGGATGTACGATAGCACCACCTATCAGAACCGCACTAAAAATCACTGTGTTTTCATTGCGTTTGATTTCTCCAATCCCTCCCTTACGTTCATATGCAAAGTATTTACTTTCCGCTGCCCACTATCTAGACTTGCATGTGTAGGGTGTTACTTGACTTGTGTGAATCGCTAAAACTTGCCGGAAACTAAAATTGAAAAAAGGCTAGGTTTTATTTGGTCAAGTAGTATAATCACCCCCCTCTAGACCTACGTGCGATCCTACAAAGTGTCAAAGGTTGAGATGCTATGGTTGTGAGCTATTTATAGGCCCTGGTGTGTGACTGGGCTCTGTCGTGTCATGCATGTGTGATTTGGGTGCCTGGTATGATTTGGTGTTGGTGGTGTTGACATCAGCTGCTTTGTATTGTCAAGCTCTCCTTGATGCTTATATACACGAGCTGATGGTGGCTAATTGCATAGGGACTTGTCCCCTGGTCGGCTGGTTGCATGTTTATCTTAGCTTGGGCTTTGTTTTGATGTTGAACATTGAACTATACCTATTGTCACTTGACAAGGGATTAGATACAGTGGTATTTTCAACCAATGGCTATACTTACTGGTTTGTAGCCTTAAGATATCCTGCAACTAGTGCTTAAGTGGGTTTAAGGTCTTGACACTTGTGTTTCTGCTAATTTGTGACTTGGCTTGTGTGGTTTGATTTCTATGGCTCACAATTCTCTAGATTGCTCCATTGGCTACTCTGCTTAAGATCCACTTTTGATCTACTAGATCATGACTAAAATTGTCATGGTCTCAAGTGCTAGCTCCTAAAACAATCATGCATCTCCAAAAAAGAAATGCTATATTTATAACATAACATCATTTCTTTTTATTTTGATGTTTATTTTGCAGGTTTGGAAAAGAAGAGAAAAGAAGATCAAGGTCCAAATTTAGATCAAGACCTTAGATAGAGTAGTAGGAAAATAGATAGGTTAGCTTAGGTTTTCTTTTTATCCTTCTCCAATTCTTCTGTCACTCAAGAATGTATTATTTTATTTATTTGCTTCTGATTTTCCATATTGTAATATAACTTTGTATACTTATTTCAATTATTAATAAAGTTTTGAATTTCCTTTGTTATTTATAGTTTATATTCAATTGTCTTATCAATTTCATTTGGATGGTACTCACTCAAGTCCTTAAGTTAATTCGAATTATAACTTTGATCCCAAATCTCCAAATAAGAGCATAGGTCATGTTAAAATTCAATTGAGATGCAATTGACTTAGCAATTTTGAATGCAAGTGAGTAGAGGTTCAAATGCAAGTTGAAAAATAACTCCTAACTATATGCATGAATGAAATAAACATTAGGACTCTCTCAACTATGGGTCATTACATCCACAGACCCCACTGCGCACACGACACATGTCCCAGTTGACCCACCCTTGCTGGACGGACTGAGATCCAGTGACTTCACTTGGTGAAGTCACGCTACAACTTTACCCTCCTAATCTCCATCCAATCCACATCCTACGGTCCAGATCACACAAGGGAAAGGCTCTCAACACTTAGTAGTTTTCAGCCTAGCAGCAAACAACAATACAGACTAGCTGCAAACAACGATACAGTGGCACTTGAATTCAGTTTTATTTGAACAGATTGAAACCCAAAAAATAAAGAAGTGCAGATACTCATGAGCAGACTATAAAAACAAATTTTGGTCTTGTTATACAGTAGTGCATTATGCAATCAAAGTTGAATAAATCAATTGCAGTTGACACTGAATCCATTAGAACTTGATATTAAAAGGCTGCAGCGCATAATATCCAAATGCTACAGCAATAAGTGCCAATGTTGAGTAATCATCTACACAAAAGCAGGCTTATACATTTAGGCCAAAAGAGACTATCGTAACCCCCCCCCCCTCCCCCAGAATACTGTTGTTAGCACTGTCCAAAATACTACCTAACAACTTTGAAGATACTAGATCATATCATCATAAAGATATCGTCGTCAACTCGTGAAGTTGTCAAGAGCTCGGTAAAGCTGTCAATTGCATCATATTCTTGACGCTTCTCACTATTTTCTTTCACCTGCACTTGCACTTAAGGTTGCAGACTATTGCCATTGTTCTCCACTTGCACTTGAGGCTGGACACTATTTTTTTTCTTTTGTTGTTGTTGCTGCCAATAAAAATGAAAAATTATTTTGTTAGTACAGGAATGAATAACAACTCATATTACATACATACTACACCTTACCTTTGCTCCTATTTTTGTCGTTGCCGCTGATTTAGGTTGCTTTCGCCCCTTGCGTAACTTCTCAAACCAAGTTAGCTTTCTCCTTAAAATTTTAGATGAAACCTCCTTTTTCTTCAGTTTTGCAGAACTAAGCAAGTCATTGGCTTGCTGCACATTTGGATCAACATTTTATTGGTCATTGGAACATCCATTCATAGCAGTAGTAGTTGATGCATTGAGTTTATCCTCTAGTTGTGGCCAAAGATAACGAAGTGTATTTTCTAGCAACAAACGACATTCGGGAGAGTTGGCTATTTTATATGTCATATCGTGAAATTGATGAGACATATCTTTATACCAAAGTTGAGCTTCCAATTTTGGATTTTCTACCACTTTCCTTCCTTGCCTATCTTGTATACTTCCATTGCGTGCTTCTCTGGTCCATCTCTTTAGGACATAATGTGTTGGCAATGTCTTTACATTCATTAAATCAAGAACTTTCAAACCATGTCCACACAATATTCCCGCCCTATTGAACATTCGACAACTACATGAAGCTGTTTGGTTCAAAGGATCACCAATCACTATGCGCTCCCCCTCCTCCTCATAAGTCAAATCACCGTGCAACCTCCCAATAGTAACAGCGAATTTGTTATTTTCATCCAACACTCTAGTGCAAGCAGCCATGGATCTTTCATATTCACTTTGAAAAGCTTCAAAAATAGTGGGAGTGTACACTTTGCTTGCTTGCACCAACATCGGAGTGCACATTTTGATTCTTGGCAACTTTTTTCTTGCCTCATATTCAGATTCCAATTCCTTTCTTCTTTTTACTCCAACCGTTCTCTCAAAATGCATCAAGAATCGGACAATATGGAAATCAGATTTCAAATGGTTCTTCAATGCATTGTTGAAACTCTCACTTAGTTGTGTACTTCTCACTCCCAAACTGAAGACATCTCTCATATAACATTCAGCCCAGTTACTTCATAATTTCCGGCCTCTCGATCCAATTGAAAACATATACGAGCTTGGCAATTGGTTCTTGTTTCAGCTCTAAAACGCTTTGGTGCATGATCAGTTTGCCCTTTTCTTCGATGACCCTCGTTGGAACAAACAAATCTGCATGAACCAACCTGACCATCAAGTCTGCTTTTGTTTGTGTATCTCCTTCTCACATGAAAGCCGGTGTGACCCCCATATGCATTCCAAAATGCCCAAGCCTCATCTACACTTCTGAACCTCATACCAACTTGAGGTATTCCCTTACCAATTTCTGCCATCCCACAACACTGAAAATTGTGAGGCACAAGAGAGTTCTCAATTTTCAGAGTAGAGCACTCATGCAGATTTTAGTTACTCACACCTGAAAAAAGTTCAGTTAGTGACAAATTTGTATGCTAAAAGGTTCAGTTAGTATGCTGGAGATGTTGTTTTACTTACATATCACTAAAATAAATCAGTTTCAGTTTAGTACAGTTAGTTATCTAGACTGGAAGATGGGGACTACCAAATACAAGATATCTGCAGCTATTTCTACAGCCATGGGACTACCAAATACAACGATTTCAATAGCGATGGTACAAACAAGGTGCAGACTGGAAGATTGGGACTACCATACAAGAAAAACAAGGTAAAATTACCTCACGGCAGCGATTTCTGCAGCGATTTCGTCAACGATGGAGCTTGTCCTCCGGCAGCGGTGCGACCTGCACCTCCTCTCCTCCGGCGACCTGCACCTCCTCTCCTCCGGCGACCTGCCTCTCCTCTCCTCCGGCGGCCGCCCCTCCTCTCCCCAGCGGCGGCGTGACCTGTCCCTCCTCTCCTCCGGTGGCGGCCGTCCCTCCTGTCCCCGAGCGACGGTGCGACCTACACCTCCTCTCCTCCGGCGACCTGCCCCTCCTCTCCTCCGGCGGCCGCCCCTCCTCTCCCCAGTGACGGCGCGGCCTGCCCCTCCTCTCCTCCGGCGGCGGCCGCCCCTCCTCCCTGACTGGTCAGCGGCGCGGGAGAGTTCTGGATGTGCCCGCGAATCCCCAATTTCCTGCCCGCCCTTTGTCCAAACTGCCAAGTGTTGAGAGCCTTTCCCCTTGTGTGATCTGGACCGTAGGATGTGGATTGGATGGAGATTAGGAGTGAAGTCACTGGATCTCAGTCCTGCTGGCTAGGGGAGGGAAATTCTCCTCCGAGAAGTCCGGTGGCGCCCGCCCCGATGGCTCGCCCCCCTCTACCATCTCCACGCCGGAGACAAAGCCGCCCGGGCTGTCCTCACCCGCAGGCTTCGCTCCACCCAACAGATGGGGACGAGGGGTACCCCTACCCCGCGAACCCGACGTCGGTGACCATGGCGACCACCGTGCTGCCCCTCCCGATGTTGTCAGGGACCGTATCCAGCTTGACCTGCAGGACTTGCGTTGCTGCACCTCACCCAACCTCCTCGTCCCGTTGCCCTCCGCGCGAGGCCGTTGTGCGTCCATGCCCTCTCGCCCCTGTTACCGGGGCATATCCAGCGCCACCCCCATCGGAATCCCCACCCCCAGAGAGATTGTCGGCGCCCCATCCCGCGGCCCGCCGGAGACCCCCGACGCAGCCATGAACTGAGGCGCGCCGCTCCGGCCATCGTTGCTTGCCATCTTACCTCCCATGGGCGACCCATATGCCTCATCCTCCTCCTCAGATTCGTCCCCAAGAAGCCAAAACCTGCGCAGCTCGCTCCAGCGCCGCGTCGCCCTTCACCCCGCCGATCCCGCTGCCCCTCCCGGGGAGTCGGCCGCCGGATCCTACCTTCCTTCGGCGACACACGGTGGAAGGCACTACAGGGGCGAGGGCGCGTCGCGAGAGCACCCCTCTCCAATGGTCATTTTTTCAACTCCCCTCCGTGCTGGTTCTCTCGTTGCAACGCACGAACAATTAGTAGTTCTTATATAATTAACGAGTTGTAATAACTCGATGGAGATAGCAAATTATCTTGGATCTGTACTCGTCCTTCATTCAGTGGCTCATTATCTGCAGGTCTTTCTTAAACAAAATTTTCTAGAAAATCACATCTGGTCTAATGTTATGGAAAATCAAAAAAATTCCACTGCCTCCAAAATGCTCCAGCTGCCCATTACCAAGATAACCATTGCAATTTCAGAGAGTAGTGTGGAGAAAGCCAACACGGTGTCATGGATAACTGAGGTGCTTCTTCTTCTGCTAAGTATTCTTCGTTTTTAAATATAAGGTTTTTTAAAGATTTCACTATGAACTACGGATGCATAGAAACATATATTAGAATGTATGTAACATCCCAAAATTTCATTTTGGAATGTTATGAAATATAGTTAAGCATCACATCATATTGTTTGCATAATATCTGTGAGTGAATAAAAAAAAAATCTGGAGTTCTTATTTGAAATATGGAAACTCATTTCTATTCTTTTGCTTTTGCTTTTCAAAAATTTGCAAACCCCTGAAATATTTCAAATAGGAGAGGAGGAACATGACCCTCCACACCAGGGGTATTGCTGTGAAACTTTTGAACTATAATAACCAGAGGGTTATTTGAAAAATATTTGCAAAAGATATAAATCAAATTTGGGCATTTCTGAAAATACTGTTTTAAAAAGTATTTTATTTGTCCGTAGAAAAATGTCCATCGTGTAGAATTTATTTTTCTGAACATTTTGGTATATAATACCTCTATATTTAACCCTATCTACTCCTTCCTTTCTTTGTTTTCTTTCCTGTTTTTAAATAAAAGGAAAAAGACTTTAAAACGGAAATGTACCCGCAGCCCATTTGGAATAGGAGCCGGCCCAGGATCCCTTCGCCAGATCCGATTTGATTCGGATCGGCCGCCCGATCATTCTGCCCCCTCTCTTCTCTCACTGACGCCCCGACCCCACCGTCCGCTCCTTCCTTCCCGTCGCTCTTCTCCTTCCTTCCTCCCTCCCCTTTCCTTCCCTCACCGGCGAGACCGGATCCGACCAGATCTCCCTCTCCCTTGCCTAATCTTCGCTCCCGAGGCCCCCTATAAATAGAGGAGCTCCTCCTCGTTCGGTTTTTGCCCAACATCCCGAGCTTCCCTCGCCAGAACGCCGCCCCACCATCGCCGGAGTTCGGCCCCAGCCGAAGCTCTCGGAGCTCGTGGTGCTCACCCCCCCTCGCCCCCGACCACCGTCGACGACGCCAGACGACGCCGGAGCTTCGCCGCCATCCTCTGGACGCTTCCACCATCGCCGGAGACCATCGGAGCCACCTCCCCGACCTCTTCTTCGCCTCGGCCGCCGACGACCTCGCCGGAATTCTCTGTGAGCACCCCCTACCCTCTCTCGCCCGTTCGATCTAACCCCTACGGCCTAGATTAGAAGTAGCATACCCCTTCGGTTAAACCAAATAAACCAGCCGGTTTTCTTTTAGTTTATTTTAACCAAAACGTTATGTTCTATTCTGTGAACGTTCACTAGTTTAGTTAACAAACGCACCCCTCTAGCCTACCAGAAGCCGCCACGTAGCATGTTCGTAGTTTAGATTTTTCTTTTATTTCTATTTTTAGTTTCTGAAACAGAATACAACCAGTTTTTGTTTTGTGAATATCTCCTAGAATATTAGGAGTTTTTAGTTGTTTCTTTTTGCAGAAGTTCACAAATTTTATGTAGTTTATGCCAGTAACTTTAGATTTCAAATTCTGGACATTTAAATTTGAATTATTTTGAATTTGTTCAAATCACTAGAATCTGAATATCTTGAGTTTAAAAATATATTTTTGAGTGATTCTTTTTGCTACTATTTTGTATTAGTTAGTTTTATCACCCTGTTCCATTTGGGAATTTTTAGTATATTTTAAAATAGTGTTTTTGGCAAAACAGATTCTGTTTAGTTTCTTTTAGGGTTAATTTGTTTTATTTTGTTCTAGTTTGTTTTGATTCTGTTTTATTTTAACTTTCTGTCATATTTCTTTTAGTTTCTGTTGTTTAGCATTAGGTGATTTATTTTATGTTAATAAAAATATTTTTATTGTTTTGTTCTTTATTTTAGTAGGAAAACATTGTTTCCACTTTATGTGGTGTTTTATAATAGGTTTATAGTAGTTCTTTTTGCATAAAAGATTTATGGTGAAATACTTTCTGTTTTCTAATAAAACTTTTACTTTTACTTTCTGTTATTTATATATTAGTTGCTGAAAACAATTCTTGTCATGTTTTGTTTTAGTAGAAGCTTTGCCACAAAATTTGAGAGGCTTTCTATTTGTTTTGGTTTTCTTTTCTTTTGATTGTGCTATTGATTGTTTTAGTATTATTAGTTTACCTTGCTGTTAGTGTAAGTTGTGTTATGGTTATGCTGATTGTGTAATTGTTTGATTCGTTAGATCATCCGGAGTGCGAGGCTTGTTATCTAGAGTCACTCGAGTACGAAGATCGTCAGCAAGGCAAGTTCACATTGATCATGTTATTACCTATGTTTTCAAATTGCATTAGTTCTACCCTTCCACCCATTGCATGCAAAGTAGGTACTTGGAAATTTGGTTACTTGAGTAGTATCATGTGGTAGGTACCCCAACACCCTTGTTACTTTGACCCGGGACGTTATTTTATTTTGCTATGCTTTTAGTAGACGGGGTGTGGTTGAGTGTTTCATGAGTGTTGTGAGAACTTAATGATAAAGACTCAAGACTCCAAGAATTTTCAAGACCTCAAGATGCAATACACCTCTGGGTGGATGACGGTATGAACGGCACCCTGGAGAAACCAGTGGATTTGCCTAGATGATGCTGGAGAAGCGCCAGTATTCATGCGGAAAGGTCCACCCAGGCACAAAGAGATGGATGGATACTTCAAGACCCGAGGCTTACCTGCACAGCCACAAGCCATTATGGGCTCTGGCTTGGTTGGACATCGTGGCGACTCTGGACGGGCGGTGCTACGAGAAGTAGACGAACGGTAGGAAAGGATGGGCACCGACAGTGTCTCAGAGGAACCCTTTAGAAGACCATGTTTTGATCATCCGGTTCTCAAACACACTGCAGTGCGAGGACTTCAACGGAGGCGATCAAATCTTGTGGGGAACGTGTGCAAAACTCTGCAGAGTACCAAACCTAATCGATTAGCCGTGTCCACGGTCATGGACAACTTGAGCCAAAGGAACTGAAACTATCAGGAATTCTCAACACAAATAATTATAATGATGTGGGTATTATTGGGTATGAGAAATGGTTGGTGGAACCTTCTCATTAATCAACCAACATGGTAGTAATAATTTTCGCTTTGCCCCTCTCTTGTTGTAGGAAAATTTGCTTTACGCTAAACTTAACTTTCAGCCCCACCTGCCATATATGCATATAGAATAGATGATTATTTTCCCCCTCTCTTTTGTGACTTGCCGGCATATTCAATATGCTGACCTACACGGCTGCAACGTATCATGTTGCAGAGTACTTTTCCGACCAGGAGTGAGGATACGCTCTATGCTCGGTGAGATGCCCTTGGAGTCAGATGGACTCAACTACCTTTGAAGCTTCCGCAAGATTTTGATTAGTTTATCTCATGAGTTGGCCTTCAGCCACTTTATTGTAATCCTTATTGTAATAAAGGACTCGATATGAGATTTCGATTAATAAAGCAGTTGTGATTGAACTCTTGATATATACATTGATGTACCGTGTGTGTACCAGCATGATCTTGGGATGGTACGGAAACACCGGAGATTCGACCGTTTTGGGTCGGGTCGCTACAATGTAGATTCAATTATTTTACTCTATATGTAATCCATAGTGAAATCTCTAAAAAGGACTTAGGGCTCCTTTGATTCAAAGGAATACTATAGGGTTTTTGGAGGATTGAAATCCATAGGCTTTTTTCCTACATTGGTCCTTTGATTCATATGATTGAATCTCATATGAATTTTTCCTATGAAAATCTTTTGTACTACATTTCATAGGAAATCTAACATCCACTCCAACCTCTTTTTATAATTCCTTTGTTTTTCCTGTGGCATCAAACACTCCTTGCTAATCCTTAGGGTTCAAATGGACATGTCACTCCAACCCTCTACTTTTCATATTCCTGTGTTTTTAAAATCCCGCGAATCAAAAGAGGCACTTAAATTTAAAAACGAAGGGAATATGATTGAATTCCAACAACTCCGGGGAAACCACGTTCCCGAAAAATTGCAAGGCAGTCCCTTCCTGTGCATCGGTACATATATGACACGAAGTAAAAAGGGAGCCTTACACCCAAAAAAAAGTAAGTAAAAAGGGAGCCAGAAGAATTTTCTTTGACGCGGGTTTCTGATATTTAGCCTGTGACGAAGAAGTAACCAGAAGAAGGACGTGACTCGCTGGCGCTCGGGCGCCCGAACGCGCGAGCCAGCGCTCTCCCAAAAAAGGAAACCACAGCCGCGTGCGCCCACGACCGGTCGAAAAAGGAAAGCGCTCGCGTGCGCGTTGTCTGGTCGGGTCCGCGGCTCGCGCGTGCCTGGTCTGTCCGCGGCTCGCGCGCCAGATGGCGCATCCGAGCGCTCACGCCCACGCTCATCTGGTCCCCCATGCCCTCCTCTCCAATGCCCACACCCACGCCCCCTTTTCTTTCCTTTCTTGTTGTGCAAGCCCATACCTGCCCCTTCTTCCTCCTTTCTTCTTCTTTCTTCCTCCTAATCAGATCTGAAATCCCCCAGGCAAAGCTCCCCCCATCCCATGGCTTCTTGAGACAGAGGTAAGCACCAACCTCCACCCCAACCACTTCACCACCCCCACACGCCCCCTCCTCCCCACCCCCCAAAACACTGCCCCCTCTCTCCATTGATCTTGCATCAACTTTCCCACGCGTGAAAAATCACCCAAACCCCATGCTGGTTGAACATCAACATGGCTTTTTGTTCCTGCTTTGCACAAAAGAAAAGTTGTGATGTAACATTGGTGAAAGAAGAACACAATGGAAAAGCGAGGAACTAGAGCTCTGATTGTGAGCAACTAGAGCTCTGATTGTAGGCAACTGTAATGAATCGATGGAGCAACTGTGCAGTTGCTTGACGTTGAACCAGTAGGTTTTTTGGTGATTTATGAGCAACTAGTGCTCGGATTGTGGGCAACTCTAAAGAGTTGATGGAGCAACTGTGTAGTTGCTTGATGTTCAACCAGTACTGGTTTTGGGTGATTTATGAGCAACTAGTGCTCTGATTGTAGGCAACTCTGATGAGTTAATGGAGTAATTGTGCATTTGCTCCAGTTCCCCTCCCTCATCCTCTATCCTCCTTGATATAGTGAAAACCATCTCCCCCCATTGATCAACCAGTACTGGTTTTTACAAAGAAAAGTGTGCATAATATGTAAAACTGAGCAACTAGTACTCTGGTTGTAGGCAACTATATTAGTTTGTGCAGCAACTGTGCATTATAAGCAAGCAAGTATGAAAAAAAACCAGGGTGTAGCTTGACACATGTGCTGAATGAAGAAGTAAAAGCAATGATATTACTACAAAATGCAGCAACTCCTGCGTGTTTTCGTGCATTTGCATCAGGTTATTTGTGTGATTTCCATGTGAACTTTGCCACCAGCTAGTTCACTAAGTTCACTAGGCTGTAGGTACCAACAACAGGCATAAACAGCCAAAACCAAAAAAAAGTTCATGCTCGCAGAGTTTTTACTACTAAAAAAGGTAGTGATGCTGTAGGTACCAGTAACATGCATATATTCTTGCTAAATTCAAACCACAAGTCCACAAACCACAACCACAAACGATTCCAACTAGTTCACTAGGCTTCTAGAAAAAAAGAAAAAAGGAACATGAGGTTTAATGTACAGCGCTATATGTTTTCTCCATCCATCTACGTCATGTTCCATATGTCTTCGGCATCCTTCTAAGCTCTCCATACGATATGTGCTGACCATGTTTCTCCTTCAAAAGTTGTCATCATCACTGCCTATAAAAACACAAAAAACAAACAAAATGTCAGCTATATGGACAGAAAGTTGCCTCAGGTTAACTATGTAGTTGCCGAGAAACCTACATGCAGTTGCACAGATTAACTATGTAGTTGCCCAGAAAACTACATGCAGTTGCTCTTTCAAAAAATAACTAACTTCCTGTCCATTACTCGTCGCAAAAAAAACAGTGGGTTTTTTGTTTTGTGCACATAAATGATGCATGCTTATGTTGTCCACTAACACATAGTTTGTTGCAGGTTTGATGTGTTGAGGGAAGGACAGTTAATAGTGCAAAAAAGAAGATGATTGATCTCAATGAACCATCGCTCGACGTTGAGTCTGTCAACATCTCAGTTGAGTTGGGTTGGGTGCGCCATTCTTATGTCCAGGTTATGAGCAGGGGGACCACCATTTGGATGAGGGCGTTGGTGAGTCTCCTGACCCCGACATTGGCTCTAATGGTACTCATGTCCCGGACAATCATGTGGTTGGTCCCCTACCTTTGGTTACTCCTGCTAATGCTATGGTTGATGATGCACCTGAGTTGGACGATGAGGAAGCTTGGTCACAACCGCAAGAACCTTATGTTGGTATGCGATTCGACACGTTGGTTGAAGCAAGGGAACCTCCTGCTGGATGTTCTAAAAAAAGCAACTAGTGCCCTATTTTGTTGCAACTGTCGACTCGAAGAACTACCATTACCCCCCACCTCCTCTGCAATTACTGCTGACTCGACCACCACAACCCCCCCCCCTTCATGACTGCTCTAAGTTGTTTGTTATTCCTTGTGTATCAGTTGCTTCTTCTCTCTCTGGTAAAACCTATCAGGGGCAACTGTGACCTTGATCCTGGCAACTTAAACCACAAATTAAGGCAACTGTGTTGATTTTTGGCAAAACTCTCAGTGGAAACATGGACTAAAAGAAAATGTCACTCCTCCCTACCACCAAAAAAATGCAATCAAACATTTCCAGGAATTTTATAGAAAACATCCTAACATGTTCCTGTTTTATGTATATGAGTTGCTTCTGTTTTGTACATAAGTTGCCTCATACCTTATGGTTGGTTGCCTGAAAACTCAGTTGGTTTATTTTCTATTTTCTGGCAGGCAGGATGATGATGGTAATGTCCTCATTCTATGGATCACAACACAACACAACGCCATGGCCCTAGTTGACAAAACATTGAGCAAACTCCGAGCAACAGCACCTCATATATCCACAAAACAACACTATAAACAACTGCTTGTCCAGTATCATAGCAATTGTTCGTGAAAAATTGAGCAACTTCCAATCAACTACACCTTTACATTATAAGCAACTCCTGACCAATTTCACATCAACTGATGAATATAAATTGACCAAGTCTAGAAAAATAACCCTATACATCCAGAACAACACTACACCTTCACATTATGAGCAACTACGCCTTCACATAATGAGCAACTCCTGACCAATTTCATATTATGAGCAACTACACCTTCACCTTATGAGCAACCCCTGACCAATTTCATAGCAACTGATGTATATAAATTGAACAACTCCAGAAAAATAACCATATACATCCAGAACAACACTACAAACTCTACGACGCAGCAAACCCTCATCTGTACCCCTCATCCCCGAACCCCCCCCAGCGCCCTCTCCCGAACCCCCAGTCCCCCCACCGTTCCCCAACCCAGCACAGCCATGGCCGCCCCCCCCCCCCCCCCCGCCGGGCCGGCGCGCGGTGACGGGGAAGGAGCACTGCGACCAGCGCTTGTTCCGCCACGCCTCGGGGCTCCACGCGCCGCCCTGGCAGTTGAGTGCCCGAACCTCACCCAACCGAGCACAGCCATGGCCCCGCCCCCAACCCAGCCCCGCCGTAGCCCCGCGGTGCACAGGAAGCCTCGCGCTCGCCCTCCTTCCACAAAACGGAGAATCCCCTTCCGACCCCCTAACCCTAGCCCGCCATGGCAACCAAATCCGACGAGGGAGACGCTGAGAAGATGCGGGATTACCTCCACCAGTCGCCGACGGCGCGCCGCGGTCGCGAACGACCTCCCGCACCGGCAAAAGCTCGCCGAACCCACGGGCGGAACCCCGCGCTCGTCGTCGTCGACGCGAGGAAGAGCGGAGAAAGGGAGAGGAGCGGAGCGGGGCAGTTCCAGAATGGGAGAGGGGGAGGGGAGAGGGGGGATTCGAACCAGGTGTGCGGGCGGTTTCGCCTGAAATTAAGGAGCCGGGCCCACCACTACGCACGAGCGGTTCGCTCCCCTCGCGTCGCCACCTGTGTCGGAGCCAGCCCGTTACATCGCGCTACGCGGGCGGATCGGACGATGGAGCTGCGTGCGCTCGCGACGTCCAGATCACACAGCTGCACTTTTAAGCATTTAGGCCAGAAGAAATTATCGTGTTGGTGTCAGAGCAGTCGTGTTTGCACAAAGCATTGAGCTGTCCAGCTCAAAAGAAGTTCCGGAGATACACAAGCACACGCCGGGTCCCACCGGATCAAAATCACGCCGGGCATAGGCCGGCATGTGGGTCCACCGCCCCCGGCAGCCACAGAAACTCGAGGCAGCAGAAAATATCTCGGCCCCGCCCGCACACGAGGAAGCATGAGGTGGCGACGGTGGCTGGTCGGCCGCTCCAGAACGTTCACGACGCCAGATATTTTTCCCGCGCCGGGCGGGGCGCCCAAGCCCAACCTGGCTTCAAACTTCGCAATGCTTCGCCTATCGTCTCCTCCTTTCCTCTCATCCTACCACCTCCGCGCGCGCCACCGCAGATATTTTCCTTTGCCCGTCCGTCTTTATATACGCCGCGCGCCCCTCCTTTCCGACGCCTCGCTGTCTCTCCCCGTCTCGTCTCAGGTCGCCATCGAAGCACCGGCAGCAGGAACTCTCTGACGCCCCAGCGTGAGATCGCGAGATCGTTGTAGTTTGATCGAGGCAGGGAAGACCGTACCATAAGAGGAGGATGCAGCCGCCGTCGCAGTGCCACCAGTCCTCCTACTACGCCGTGCTCGGCGTCCACCCAGGCGCGTCCGCCGCCGAGATACGGGCCGCTTACCACCGCCTCGCCATGGTGAGTAGAGCAGCAATCTCTTTAACTGCTGCTTCGGTCCAGACTCCTTTGAATTCCTCCGGTTTGAGCGGGAGAAGCAGAGTTTGACGGTTATCTTCTGATCCGCAATGGCGCAGAGGTGGCACCCGGATAAGATTGCGAATGGCCGTGTGGATCCGGCGATCGCGGAGGAAGCCAAGGGAAGGTTCCAGAAGATACACGAGGCATACCAGGGTACTTGCGGCGGCGCCCAATTCTCTTCTCTATATATAGGAGTATGTTTCATTTCATAGGTGTGCATTGGGTGCTTTTGTTAACGTTTGAAATGTCGGTCTCGTGCAGTGTTGTCGGATGAGAAGCGGAGGGCGCTCTACGACACCGGGATGTACGACCCCCTCGACGACGACCAAGAAGAGGTCGAGGTAATTGACTGAGGCTGCTTCTCGTAATGAGCTACTCGTGCTCTTGTATATAAATTGACCATGGGCGTTGATCTAACTCGGAGTCTCCGGTGTTGTGTTGTCAGGGTTTCCATGATTTCCTTCAGGAGATGCTCTCGCTCATGGCCACCGTCGGTAGAGAGGTACGTATTGACTAATTAGTGTTCATGCATGCCACACTTTGATTCGTTGCTTTTAGTGTGGAGAATTTGAACCCAACTCGGCTACTTACTTTCAGTTCCCTTTTTCTTTTTGATGACTGAAGAAAAACTTCCGGGGATATGATGTCACGGAAATTATGGTAACAAAAAAAAAACGTTAGGATTCTAGAACAATCATGACAATCGTGAAGAATCTACAATAACCGTGATATTTTCGTAAGAAAATTGGGTTGCATGCCACCGCCAGCATTTCTTGTCTCCACAGTTTCGTAAAGAAATCCATGCAGACCAAACCGAATGTCTTGAGAAACTGGTACTGCATGCCTGAAACTAACACTGACACCCCCCGTTTGACTTGGTGCAGGAGCCCGTGTATTCACTGGGCGAACTCCAGTCAATGCTTGACGGGATGATGCAGGATTTCACCTCCCCCCAACCGCCGCCACCAAGCAGCTTCTTCACCAGCACCAGTTCGTCGACGCGGTTCGGCGCACCCAGCGGCGGAGCACAGCAGCAGCAGCGTCGATCCTCCTCCCGCGTACGGCCTCGGGGGTTCGGCGGCTCCGCATGCTTCAGCCAGACGGCTTTCTCCGGCTGCTAAGCACTTGCGCGATCTGCGCATCGCAGTCCATACATCCGTGGGTGTACATTCCTAGTTACAAGGATCTCACCCGCGTGAAGGCACTGAAATGCAGAGACCGTGGAGCGCTCCAGCGATGCAGACAGCAGGAGCCGGTACATCACCCACTCACTGGATCAGGGAAATAAAGGAGATGGTAGCTAGATATTTCCAGTTGAGCCGCAACTCGGAATGATCTTCATTGTTAGGTTTTGTGTTAGATAGGTGTACATAGATGATGACAATTAGAAGAGAAGACGTGATGTTTTTGCACTGTGGTGTATTTACTTCAAAAGCAACAACGATGACACGTGTTGGCACCAAAAAAAAGTGAAGAGTACGTGTTTTTCATCTAAAACCTGCTTGTCCCCCCACTTGTTCTCTGGGTCTGTCAAGCCGAATGAAGCGTGAACGTAACCAACAGTGGTACCTTACAACGAGAACCGAATAGATTAACTTCTCCATCGAAAAGAAATGGCGCTAATATCCGGTTCGGTTGGGCGCCTAGCTTTGCAGAAACAGAGCGTGTATCACACATAAACCCTAGAAATTAGCGGTAGTTGCACCAGCATACCAAAACCTATTTAGGATATGCACCAGCAACTAAGACTTGGTTATCCAGTTGATATATAAGGCGATGTTAGATTCACGGCCTACTGACTAGTTGAGATCTGTCTGTCTGTTAACAATCAATCCAAATGCTGCCCCTCCGGATGATCATAGTTCTGGTATCCATGTCTTTGGTTGTGTCCCCTTCAACGGGCATAGCAACGGACGACAAGTGCAAGTGCCTCATGTGCGTCTGCGACCTGGATCCGCACCCGCTGCCGCCGGCAATGCCGTCGCACCACCCAGCGCCTCCTCAGCACGAATACAAGTACCCGCCACCGTCGGAGCCTGAGCCGGAGCCCGAGCCGCAGCCGGAGCCTGAGCCACAGCCGGAGCCGGAGCCGAAGCCGGAGCCACAGCCACAGCCTGAGCCGGAGCCGAAGCCGGAGCCAGAGCCACAGCCAAAGCCAAAGCCGGAGCCTGAGCCTGAGCCAGAGCCACAGCCGGAGCCGGAGCCGAAGCCGAAGCCAACGGCACAGCACTGCCCGCCTCCGCCGGAGCCTGTGCCAACGCCAGTGTACTACTACTACCCACCGCCGTCGGAGCCGGAACCAACGCCCGGGTACTACCTTCCACCGCCGGCTGAGCCGTACGAGTACCCGTACGAGCAGCCGGCGCCGGTGTTTGGCATAGTGGGCACGCCGGGGCAGATGTACCCTCGTGACAGCATGTTCTACCCGTCCAGCGCCCACCGGAAGCTGTGTCGTGGGATATCTTCTGTAATCCTGGCCTCCTCGATCGTGGCAGCAGGTTTACTGTCAATGCTCATGTAGCGTACGTGGAACCATTCTGTCGACAGACTGAACCTCATCAGCAACCAACTGGCATGTAATGCTTCATTCCGCTGACGATGCTACTCCTGTTTATTTTTCTTTTTTCCTTTTTTTGCTTCATTTCAAATGTGTAACTCTGAATTTTGTTCATGCGTGTGGTGCAATTAAACATACTAGTAAGTGTGCACGTGCAACGCACGTATAACCCTATGACAAAAGTTTCTCATGCAACTATACAAACATCTCGTAAAACGACTCTTACGGGAAGATTTTTACAGGAGCTACTGGAGTTGCTCTTATACCATATTAACGTTCCATTCATGACGAATTTGACATTATCAGAACGCATTGGCAGCAGGTCCAAAAGAATTGGATTAATAAACCAAACATCAAGTATACAATGTCAAGTGCATACAAAGATTGAGCTCCCGTGAATATCTATGTGAAAGCCAGTAAATCAAACATTGTAGTATAAAACCAATAACAACGCGCCTGAAAGACTGAAATTAGTGGTTCAAAGTTACAAAATCAACTCAAGATTCTAGCACATATCCAACAAAATAGTTGGCCTGGTAACCTGGACATCCAAGCACACATCATGGACGACGTGGGGGCATGGAGCACACTGGCCACACGGTGTGGCATTGTAATACTAAGCCAAAATATGCTACAATCAACAATACTTGTAATAAAGTGGCCATATGCTATTTTATTTAAATACATACATACCAAGAAAATGTCCGCAATCTGGTAGCATACAGCTTCACCTCCTAGCATGACCAAATCATTAACGCTCTGAACTCATGTTGAAACCTCACAACCGAAACTCGGCTCTGTCTTGGCAATTCTGGTTCATTCAGATTTAGGAGAGCATGGTTCTGTTGATAGAACACAACACAATTAGCATCATAAACTTTCAACATATCTTTTTATTTCAAAACATATTGTAATCTATATTAAATTATCACCAAGTCAGAAATTAGAGAAGAGTAATAGTTAAGCGAACAACCTAAATACATGGGGAATTTCTCTATACACATTCCCAGAAAGTACCATAGTGACCATCTTGTGGTACTAAGATGTTTAGGTGCAGCCACATATTTTGTCTACACCCCAAGGAAACAATACCATTGTTTGGCCTAGATCCTCTCACTTCATGTTTTGATCAATAGATATTCTAATCAAATCTAGCAGAATACTTGGAGAGAGTAGAGCACCTTATGAGCACAAGTCGCTAACCAACTCATACAGAAGTACAGCCAATTGATCAGTCAAGGACAGTAGAAACATCCGAGCATGAGCTATAGAGTAGAGCACCACGAAAGCCTAGGTAACCTCTTTGAGCCGCCGCATATGTGCCCCTTTCGGTCGTCCTGCGCACTCTTAATCGACGCCCCCAAGGCCACTGCCGCCGTGGTCGCCTCCCTCACCTCTCTGGCTCCCCTTGGCTCCCCTTACTTGCAAAACCTGCAATCACCAAGACATCTAACACGTGCAGCAATAGAGCATCACATTTTCCATTATATATCATCGGCTCATCTGATGTTGCCTAAATATAAATGGACCAGTCAAATAATGATATCCTATGAAAGACAAAACTAAACCAGTTCAAAGAAAGGCAAAGAATCTTCAGGCTCTGTACCAACAATGGGATTGCTCATATTTTTGATAGGCTACAGGTATTGAAAAGATGCAGCCGATGGGTGGCTTGAAGATGATAGCGACACGGCGGCCAGCAGCGTCGAGGAGGCCATAGAGAGTCGGGGGGCATGTAGGTGGTGTCAGGTGCGGTCATAAGAGATATGGTGTTGAAGTACGTATTTGCCACATCATAGCTGCCGGCGCACACAACAAACACGCTGTAGGCTAGGATCAAGAAGAGACCTACATCACTGGTGTGTGCAGGCGAGCTGTTTTTCACCTGCATGAATTCCCACGTCACCGCACACTGATAACAAGTTTATTTTTGATATAACAAGACTTGTTAACAAGACTGAGGAACGAATTCCCGTGTCGCCGCACACTGACAACACAAACAGTTAACAAGTCTATTTCTGATGTCAATTTCAGTTCCATGCTCTCAACAACATCATATAGGAAAATAACATCAACTTAAAGCCTAGGTGTATATGCACCACACTCAGTAGCCACCAATAACATTGTTTTTTTTTTGGTTCAAGCCACCAATAACATTGTTAGCTAGAACAACCAAAGATATTTTTAAACACTAACAACATGAACAGAGATCATCCATAACAAAGGGGAATAACTGGGAGGAGGAGAAGAGGCTTACCATCAGTTTTGTCTTTGGCTGTAGCAGCGAGGATGGCGGCAACAAAAAATCAGTAAAGCATGCTTCTGATCCACACAGGCGAGCTGCAGGTAAACCTCCACATCTGTAATTGTTACCATGAGCATAATTTGTGAAGCGTTTCTCAAACGTCCAAGAATCGAAACACTAAGACCCAAGAAAACAATACATGAACAATTTCATAGGACACTCGGTAATGTGTAAATATCACTAACTTGTGCATGAATCTTGAAGAAATGCACCCATGATAGTACATAAAACAATATGGCTATGTCTTGTACTCTCATCCAGAAACAATATTGTAGTTGACATCAAATAGAAAACAACAAATGCCACCATTTTCTGCCCCTTCCTCTTCCTATCCATCCTCTTTCCCTTCACCAGCAACGCCGCCACGCCATGACTAAGGTAATGGTGCCAGTGCAGCCGTCTCGGGACGTTCCGCTGCGCCATTCCACTTCTCTGCTATTGCGCGCCTGCGACGCGGTAAGCGCTAATCAATGGTCAACAATGGGCGTTCATGGGCTCAAGGCTCAAATGCCAGCTATTCCACTTTTCCTTTCCTCAGGCACCACGGGTCACTCCAAGTAATCAAGCTGCCGGCGGCGTGCCTACACATGCATGTATAATCGTTGCTACAACTAATCAAGGTAGGGTAGGGTGGCCGTGACAAAGGTCATGGTCGCCTAAGATTTACCATGGAAAAGAAACACCATGATTCTTGACGCATTACTCCATGGGAATAGTACTATAGGGATTGAGAGGGAGACATGTCATTGTCGCTACCTTGCAGATACCGATGGATGGAGCTGCTGGCAGCAGGAAGATAGACGATGGGAGGGAGAAGACTTGTGGGGGATCTCAAACCGGAAAAGGAGCTGCCGATGGAGGGCTCACGCGCGGCCTCGTTCACCGGCGGTTGGCCCACGTGGGTCCACGTCCCTAGCGGCAACGGCGGCTCCCGCGTTCCTCTCACCGGAGAGGTGCCGACGGCGGCGTGGTCGGCAACAAGCCAAGGGGCGGCGGCAATTGGGGCGAACATGCCGTGGGAAGAGGGATGAGGCAGGCGGCTATCGCATCTGCCAATTGAGGGTTCGGGCCGGGGGGCAGGCCATAGTCTGCTGGCAGAACATTTAATCCGAGGCGTTAATTTCTGTGGCAGATTCTTGATGTAATATGGACTGTTAGATGTGATTTAGTGAGATTAATCGGACGTCTTGGGTGGTAATCCTGTGTACAGTTTTTGGTGTGGTTATAGGATAATTTAAGTTGGCTCTTTTATTAGTAGTAGAGATTTGTATGGTGAAAATAACCGCAAGAAAATGGCGTCCAGATTCACAAAAAGAAAATCACAAGAGAAACTAAACTGCATTGTATAAATCACCTTGAGTAGCATGTTTGGAACGATACGAGTATGTCACCGGATACCAGTTACTACTTGCGTTGTCAGGTCATCAAAACGCGCACGGAACAAACTACACTTGTCAGGGAGAATTCTCAGGTATCATGCCCTGCATCACATGGCACCTCACCGTATGCACCAAGAGGATCCAATCAAGAATGACGCAGCAACGCACAAGTATTGTATCAAGAGTGAGGGCAGACACCTTTCAAGAGCGAGGTCTAACATCCATCAGAAGTGCAGCGTGATCAAGACTGCTGCTCCCAAGACCAAGGCCACAAGGAAAACCCGGCAGGCACACAAGGCATCGGATCCCGACCGATCACCCGGCACAGGCGTCGAGGTCGAATGCTCCTCCATCTTCGGAGTCGGGGACGCTGGTTCTGGAACGGCAGCTGCAAGGGCATACACAGCAGTTTAACTAGTGCACACCAAGTACGACCGACGATTCAAGAAAGACATTCAGGACTTGCGGTGTTCAGACGACCAAAATGGAATGCTCAGGTGAACAAAATAGAACGTGCAGCTGCAACCTAAAAGAGCAGTGCAAGCAAGGCAGATAGTATCACAAAGACAGACTCGATACTGCAATTGGTAGGAACAGAACAGAGCCTGCAGAGAGTATGCAATGCAAAATTAGATGGTCTACTATCATTTGAACCTGTACAGTTGCGGCATAGAGCACAAAATGGATGGAGCACCCCAAGATAGAAACAAGTTCAAGTTTTATTTGGGAGGAGGAGACAACATATGACATGTCTGCCCAAATGTGAAATGCCAAATGGTTCATTCAACCGAAGTCCGAATAGCATTACTGGGCACAGATTTATGGAATCATTAGACAAGCGGGAGAACGTTTACCTGGAGAAAGTTTTGGTGCGGGAGGTGGCGATGGAGGTGTAAAATGCATCTCAGGCAGTGACTTGAGCTCTGTTTCAATTGCCAAATAGCAAATGGAGTTAGCCAGTACTACTAATACTTGCCCCCTTAACTGAATTTAACGATTGGCTTTTCTGAATTCTATGAGAGAAACCACCAAGTAACGACGCCCTTGGCTATTTGTAAATAGCGGCAAAAATTTGTGAAATCACTGTCTAACAAGCAACCAAACAAACTGCTTAACTGAACAGTAAGCATGACAAATCGTAGCAAAAATGCAAAAGTAATTCTGGGCCTCTCAGTATATTCTTCTTGACAAAAGAAAAATCCCACGGTGTTTCTCCCCCGTTCCACTAGTTCAGGAATGCAAATAGTAATATCCCTAGCAGCATCCAGCGCTCGTCTGTAATCCGCATCACAACCAACCCTTGCGAAAGTGGTTGTGCAAGGATCATGAGAACAACAGTAGTTATAAGTTTGCAGAGTAAAATTTATTTCGATCGGTGATCAACAACAGGAACACGACAACACGCGCATATGACGCGCGAGAACCGATCGAAGCATACATATTGCACGAGCATATATAGGCAGCACGAATGGGAAAATTTATCACCTCGGCACTTGTCGGCGAAGAGGGACTCGGCCTCGACGGCCGTGGCGGCGGAGGTTTTCGCGGAGGCGCAGGTGGGGAGGAGAGCGCCGAGGCGCGCGGCGTCGACGGGGAAGCCGAGGAGGAGCGGGTCGCGGAGCAGGTGGCAGAAGCATCCCTCCCCTCCGCCAGCGCCTTCGCCGTCCCCGGCGGAAACGGCGCGCAGGAACGCCGCGCAGCAGGCGCTGGTGGGCGCGGACAAGGGCAGGGCGGGCGGCGCCACCACCGCGACGTGCGCCAGGCACGGCGAGAAGGACACGATGGCCGCCGCGCACGGCGTCGCTGGTGGCTCCTGGGACAACGCGGCGGAGGCGGCGGGGGCGTGGAGGCCGGTGACGGCGAGGACGAGGAGGAGGAGGGCGGTGGGGGCCATGTCTCAGGCTCTCTGCACGCCCGTCCCCACTCTCTCTCTCTCTCTCTCTCTCCTCTCTCGTTTCGGGGCGTGGGTGGTGGGTGACGATGCCTTGGTGGTTTTAGGGCGTGAGTGTGTAAAACTGAGGGGTTTGCAAAAGCGATCATGCCCGTCCGTTAACAAAGGCGGCGCAAAGTTGGGCACATCGACGGCTCGTGATGATCCAGTGCCTGTCGTTAAGCCGTCATCAACACTTGTTTATTCTGCGGGCATTCGTCCGTTAATTCTTTTTGGGAGGAAAGGTTTTCCATTAACTTAACTTGGATCCAAGCCCGGTCCTGAGATTTTCAGGGCCCGGACGAAACTAAAATACATGCATTTAATATAATGATCAAGATAATCAATATACGTTTATATAAAATGTTATAAATGAACAACTATATATAGGCATAAAAATGATAACCGTTCAGGTAATTTATTACTCCCTTCGTTCGAATTAATTGAGGTAACTCATATACAATGTCAGTTTACAATATATATGAGGTGTGTCGATAAATTTAGATAGGTGGGATTAATATTATGTGTACAAAATCTCACATTTGAGATGCAAAGTCATTAATAATGTTGTTGTCTGTGAAAATGGAATAAGAGAAATACCCTATGTTAAATTTGACAACCTTTGGGTGCGGTGTGGTCTCCTCTTTGTGACTCGGCCTCTAGACTCAGCCATGTGCGAGTGATGATGGGGCATCTTCAACCAACATACACGGGAGATCAAGCATTGGTTGGATTAGATCAAGTATATTGGTCATTGGAAGTCGTACGATCAAGTCAAATTGTGGGTACCATCTTATAAGCCAAATTAGGTTCGTGATGATGCAAGATGAACTGAACCTTTGGTATTGTGAAACCGATAGCAAAAATAATTCTATGACTTAAAACATATAATCACCTAGATAAAAAAACAAATAACAATAACTGCAATGGATCGATACAAACATAGTAAGGCCAATGTTGGGTATATAACACGTAGTCACCAAATAAAGTTGTTAGAATAACCAGCCATCAATTTCTAACATGAAATCAACTATTAAAAAATATATGAACTAGTACAAATCTTTTTAGGATCAATTGATCGTTGATTCCATCATCTAGAAAAGGTATTGCTCCAACACAAAAGGGGGGGTTGCTAATTCTGTTGAACCGATATTTTGAATTCGAGCTAACTATGTGACCCACCTCCATTTTTGAACTGCAGCTGCCCCTGTGACCCACCGCCATCTTTCAAAAAAGGGATTGCTTTTTTATCAAAAAGCCCCCCCCCCCCCCCCCGCCCCATTTTTATTACAAAACGGAGCACATCATCCAGGACTGTTCAATAGCTCTTAGGCCTGACCAGAATAGAGCCAAAACCGCAAATAAGCAATAAGGAAAGGCCACACGGGGCACCAAACATCTAGTTTTGAAAGGTTCTACCTCAGCTAGAGCAAGGCAAAAAGAACTAGGCCTATTAGATTTGATATGTCCTCATCTTGCTCAGGGGCATCACCCCGAATGCGCATTGAGCATACTGCCAGCTAGTCCCCCCCTTCGCGCCAGCCCTGGGCTTCCAGGGCAAGCAATGTGCAGCTGCTCACCTCTTCGTCGATCCAGTAGCAGGAGACAGCGTCGTAGTAAGACTGATTGATCGCCCACACAAAGGATCTTACATTGGTGGAGCAGTGAGCATGCTCTTCCCAGGATAACCCGAGTGCTTCTCCACGGCACGCCTTGAAAACACACATCATTACGCATAGTCCAAATGCTCCAAATGGCATCAACAGACGCAATATAACAATCGTTCTCTCGTTGTTAGCACCCCAAAAGTTAGACAGTTCTATCATATCATGTGGACAACAAAAATCAAAAGATTCTGCAAAGTCTTTCCAAATCTCTCTTGCAACTACACAATGAAAAAAGAGATGGTGCACTTATTCATTCTCACGACAATATAAACATGCCATATCATCTACTTCTTGCTTTTTACTAAGTTATCACTAGTGAGAATCTTATTATGGAAAGCAAACCACACAAACACCAAATATCTATGTGGCACCATAATTTTCAATAAAAAAAATTAGATATGGGTATAAACCCCACCGAGTTGATTATATTACAAAAGGATCTCACAGAGTGCACCCCAAGATGCCTCAAGCATCCACACAGGGTGGGCATCACTACTGTTAGGTATGTAAGCAAACAGTACATGATTAGTTCATGCCAACTTTCAAGAAAATCTTCACCAACAAACCTCTTAAAAGTAACAGGGATTAGTTCATGCCAATTTTCAGGGAGGGATTAGTTCATGCCAATTTTCAAGGAGGGTACTCTCCATCCCAGATTTGTGTTGCTCAACAATTTTGTGGCTGACAGATACCCCATAATTGTGTCTTAAGAGTTGAATCACTACCCCAAGTATCATGCCAGAAAATGATCTTGCTGCCATTACCCAAGGTCCATTTATAAAAGGCCTAGCCCCAGTAAAATCCCAAGTGACTTCTTTCCGAAAGGGGGGACCCACTCTACTCTTAGCCCATCGTATATTTCGTTTGCAAGTATTATACTTATGACTGACTAAACAAATCCAGTTCTTATCCCCTCACTGAAAGAAATGTTTAGACCATGATGCCAACATAGCCATATTTTCCTTCAGAATTAAAATTCCCAATCCCCAAAAGGCTTTCCTTTGAGAAATAAAGCCCCAATTGACCAAGTAATGTTTACGGTTTATCACCCAAGTTGTCCTGGAAAAAATGAGACATCTATGAGGTAATGTCCTAGATGGCCCATTTGGAAAACTTAATGACCGACATCAAATACATAGGAATGACGACAATACAAGTTTGAAGCAAAAGTGACTTGGCTTCATAATTGAGTAGTCTACCTCTCTACCCACAGATCCTTTTAATGGTCTTATCAATGATGGGTGGAAGATCTTCCCTCTTGAGTTTCAAGTAGTGCAAAGGAATCCCTAGGTATTTAAGGGGGAAATCACCAACTTTGCAGCAAAATATATGAGACAGCACTTTAGCTATTGCTTCATCCTGGCTAACGGAAACTAGCTTGCGTTTATCATAGTTGATTTTCATACCAAAAATTATTTCAAAGCAGGCGAGCACCCACTTAAGGTTTTTTGCATAGGTAGGGTTAGGATCTAGAAAAAGAATCGTATCGTCAGGGTATTGCAAGCTGGTCAAGCTATCTAGAATGATATGGGGAATAATCCCCGAGATAATATTTACCCTTGACAGGTTTAGCTAACATGCGAGAAAAGACATCAACAACTAGATTAAACAGCATGGGGGATAGCGGGTCTCCTTGTTTTAGACCTTTTCCTCCCACAAAATAGGGACCAATGCCATCATTGATCTTAACGCGGAAAGATCTTTGTTGCAAAATGGATAATATTCATCTTATCCATTTAGAATCAAAGCCTCTAGAGGTCACCATTTCTACTTGGAAATCCCATTTTACCCCAATCATACGCTTTCTCATATTTAGTTTGAGGACAATGCCAGGTTTACCTGATTTGTGAACCTCGTGAATGAGTTCATGGGTTGTGACCATGCTCTCAAGAATAAATCCCCCCTCACAAACACAGATTGATAGGGAGATAACAATCTATGACCAACACGAGAAACCCTATTGGTCATAGCTTTACTAAAAACATGATCGAGCAATTGCTCAAGAAAATAGGTCTAAACTTTTTCATGTGTTTGGCATCAGGTTCTTTGGAAATAAGGGTGAAAATAGAGTAATTAAGTCTCTAGATATCCAGGGTCCCACAATCAAAATTCCTGACTAAAGGCATGAAATATGTTTTAATCACCTCCCACATATGTTGGAAATAAGAAAGGACATGACATTGCTACTTGTAAATTGCGTTGGGATTTTCCCCGAAGAGGAGAGAGATGCAGCACAGTAGAGATAAGTATTTCCCTCAGTGAGAACCAAAGTTATCGAACCAATAGGAGCACCACGTAAACTCTCGTCGTCAGCACCTACACACAAAAGAGCAAATACTTGCACCCAACGCGGGCAAGAGGGTTGTCAAGCCCCTTGAACTCGTTGCTTGCAAGCAATAAGTAGTGATAGGTAGATAATATAAATATAAAAAATAACAGTAAATAAATGGCAGCAATATTTTTGGAGTTTTTGTAATATACTTTGTGAAGAACCGGGGGCCATAGTTTTCGTTAGAGGCTTCTCTCTCGAAGAAAGCATACGGCGGGTAAACAAATTAGTATTGGGTAACTAATAAAAAAATGCATAGTTATGAAATATTTATTCATGACAATGATCATGTATATAGGCATCACACCCATAAGCAAGTAGACTGACTCCTGCGTGCATCTACTACTATTACTCCACCCATCGACCGCTACCCAGCATGCATCTAGAGTATTAAGTAAAAACAGAGTAATGCTTGAAGCAAGATGACATGATGTAGGCAAAGTAAATCCAATCAATATGAATAAACTCCATCGTGTTCTCCTTAATGGCGGTAATACAATATGTGTCTTGACCCCTTCTGTCACGAGGATAGAACACCGCAAGATTAAACCCATCACAACACACCATTCCCGCTGAAGATAAATCAATCTAGTTGGCCAAACCAAACCGATAGATCGAAGAGAAATACGAAGCTATAACAATCATGCATATAAGAATTCAGTAAAGAATAATATATTTTCATGAATAAGCTGAACATAAACGCACAATTCATCGGATCCCAACAAACACACCGGAAAGAAAGATTACATCGAATATACAATCGCGAAGATGCGATGAACTTTGTATTGAAGATCATAGAGAGAGAGAGAGCCATCTAGGTACTAGCTATGGACCCATAGGTTTGTGGTGAACTACTCACACATCATCATGGTAGCAGCAAGGTTGATGTAGAGGCCCTCCGTGATCGATCCCCCCTTCGGCAGGGCACCGGAACAGGGCTCCACATGGCCACACGATGAAACAGATACTTGCGGCGGCAGAAAAAGTATTTTGGCTCACTCTCGGGTGTTTTCCCGATTTATGAGAATTTATAGTGGCGGAGTTAGGACAAGAGGCGTCGGGAGGTGGTCCCAAGCCATCAACGCGGCCACCCCCTAGGCGTGCCCTGTTGGCTTGGAGTCACCTCATGTGGCCTCCGGTCTCCCTCCGAAGCTTCCAGGTCTTTTATTTGTCTAGGAAAAAATCATCAAAAAGTTTCGTGGCATTTGGACTTCGTTTGGTACAGTATTCCTGAAAGGCCAAAAACAAGTAGAAAACAGCAACTGGCACTGGGCACTAGGTTAATAGGTTAGTTCACAAAAATGAAACAAAACAACATGTAAATGCATATAAATCCAAGAATGATAATATAGTAGCATGGAACAATAAAAATATATAGATACGTTCGAGACATATCAGCATTCCCAAGCTTAATTCCTACTCGCCCTCAAGTAGGTAAATGATAAAAACAGAATTTTTTTTGTGACATGCTACCCAACATGTAATCTCTTTTAGGTATGATATTTGAGAAACGATAAACTGATAAACATCAACATAGTAATATCCATAAACATAGACAACATAATCATTAACTTTCAAAATATACGATCCTTGAAGAATGTTACTCCCCACTCATTTTATCATATTAGCATGGCATGATTCTGTCTTCACCACATAAGTACAAATCAGGAGCACCATGGTGTCAAGTCAGGATATTGGATCGTACTTATAACGCGCTTCAGCATTTTCAACCTCACTCAATACATGAGTGTGAACCATGGATATGGCATATAGGTGGAATAGAATATGGTGGTAGATATAAAAAAGAGTCAAAGTGGAAAGAAAGTCTCGCATCAACTAGGCAGACCAATGGGCTATGGAGAACCCCATCAATCGATATCAATGCGAGGAGTAGGGACTGCCATGCAACGAATGCACTAGAGCTATAAGTGTATGAAAGCTCAACGGAAGCTAAGTGGGTATGCATCCAACTTGCTTGCTCATGAAGACCTCGGGCATTTGAGGAAGCCCGTCATCGGAATATACAACCGAAGTTCTATAATGAAAAATTCCCACTAGCATATGAAAATGACAATTCAGAAGACTCTCTATATGAAGAACATGGTGCCACTTTGAGGCACAAGCGTGGTAAAGGATAGTAGCAAAGTCCATTCTCTCTTTTTGTCTCATTTTTTTCTTTTTCTCTATTTATTTATTTTTTCTCTTTTTTTTTCTTGGCGGGCTCATTTGGCCTCCCCCATTTTTCATTTTTCGTCCAAAGCTCATCCCGACTTGTGGGGGAATAATTACTTCATCATCCTTTCCTCACTGGGACAATGCTCTAATAATGATGATCATCACACTTTTATTTACTTACAACTCGATATAACAACTGAACAATGAAAAAGAAATGACTCTATATGAATGCCTCTGGAAGTATACCAGGATGTGCAATGATCTAGCGTAACATGTAAACAATGATGAACAATGGCTTTGCCACAAATACTATGTCAGCTACATGATCATGCAAAGCAATATAATGATGAACACACAAGTCATGTGATGTAACGGTGGAAGTTGCATGGCAATATATCTCGGAATGGCTATGGAAATGCCATAATTGGTAGGTATGGTGGCTGTTTTAAGGAAGATATAAGGAGGATTATGTGTGATAGAGCGTATCATATCATGGGGTTTGGATGCACCGGCGAAAGCTGCACCAATCCTCGAGGTGAGAATGGGCAATGCACTGTATCGAAGAGGCTAGCATTATATGGGAAGGTGAGTGTGCGTACATCCATGGATTCACATTAGTTATAAAGAACTCATATGCTTATTGCAAAGCCTTATTATCTCTCTCGAAGCAAAGTACTACCACATGCCCCTAGGGAGGAGGTTGGGAGGAGTTAACCATCACACGCCTTCGACCCGAACAACACTAACGAGGAATAAGAATGGTCACACATCATCATCATGCCATAACCAATATTTAGATGAGCAACAAGTAACACGCTTTAACCAACGATATTTATACTAACCAACAATCATGTACTCCTGCCCTTTCTTATTACTACATCAATATCATTAACCCACAATTTCTCTTATATGGTGAGCTACATGAAGGTTTTGATTATACACTCCTTGAATACCTATCCTTTTGGACTAGTCTTATAATCCATGCAAATTACCATCACTATTTATTAGAATCTCAAACAATTTTAAGTGAAGTACGAGAGTTTAATTATTTCTATAAAATCTACACGCCACTGTGCTCTAAAAGATATAAGTGAAGCACTAGAGCAACTGCTTAGCTCAAAAGATATAAGTGAATCACATAGAGTATTCTAACAAATCATGATGAACACGTGTCTCTATCAAATAGGTGTGTACAGCAAACAATTATTGTGGCAAAATAAAAATAAAGCAAACTATAATACACGACGCTCCAAGCAAAACACATATCATGTGATGAATACAAATATAACTCCAAGTGACATACTGATGGAATGGAGACGAAAGAGGGGATGCCTTCCGGGGCATCCCCAAGCTTAGACACTTGATTATTCCTAGAATTTTACCTTGGGGTGCCTTGGGCATCCCTAAGCTTAGGCTCTTACCGCTCCTTATTCCTTCATCCATCGTGATTGCACCCAAAACTTGAAAACTTCATCACACAAAACTCAACAGAAAACTCATGAGATCCGTTAATATAATAGGTAAATCAAAAACTTTAGGTACTGTTATAAATTGATTCATATTTTATTATTGCATAAGGTACTGTATAACTTCTCCATGGCTTATACCCCCTGATATAATCCATAGCATCATCAAAACAAGCAAACTATGCAAGCAAAAACAGAAACTGTCTAAAAAAGAACAGTCTGTAATGATCTGCACAAACATCATACTTCTGTAACTCCAAAAATTCTGAAAACTTAGTACAGCCTGGGAAATTTTTATAAAAATGCTATCTAAAAATTTCATATCAAAAAGACGTTCCGGTAAAATCATAGAAATTCTTCACTGGACGCAAAAGTTTCTGTTTTTGCACTGTATTAATTCTACTATCTTCCAAATCAATCCCAAAGGCTTTACTTGGCAAAAACACTAATTAAAACATAAAAACACAATCATTACAGTAGCAATGATAATGTAAACACACAAATAAATAAATTAAAATTAAAAATTTAAAGATAACTATTGGGCTGCCTCCCAACAAACGCTATCGTTTATGCCCCTAGCTACGCATAATGCATAGTATCAAGTGTTGTCATCCTTGACACTCAGTCCATAGGTGTCACTCATGATAGATTCATAAGGTGGTTTAATTCTATTTCTATGGAAATGTTTCATCCCTTTCTTTAGTGGGAATTGGAATCTTATGTTTCCCTCCTTCATATCAATAATAGCACCTATACTTTGTAGGAAAGGCGTACCAAGTATTATTGGACAAGACGAATTACATTCAATATCAAGCACAATGAAATCCACGGGCACATAATTTCTATTAGCAAGAATAAGCACAACATTTATTATACCCAATGGTTTCTTAATAGTGGAATCCGCTAAGTGCAAGTTAAGGGAACATTCATTTATCTCGGTGAGGCCTAGCACATCACATAAGTCGGTATAGTGGAAATGCTAGCACCAAGATCACACAAAGAATTGCATTCATATCATTTAAGCCTTATTTTAATTGTTGGTTCCCACTCATCATGCAACTTTCTAGGAATAGAAACTTCTAACTCAAGTTTTTCTTCATGAGCTTTTAGCATAGCTTCTACGATATGTTTAGTAAAAGCCTTATTTTGTTCATAGGCATTGGGTGAGATAATTATGGATTGCAACAAGGAAATACATTCTACTAAAGAGCAACTATCATAATTAAAGTCCTTGTGATACAGGATAGTGGGTACATTACTAGCTAAAGTTTTGACCTCTCCAAACCCACTTTTTCTTTTTTATCATTAAGATCATCACCCTCCTAGTAAATGGGACACCTTCTACTTAAAGTTGACTCATATCCAGTCCCTTTATCATCTATTTTTATATTCGTAAACAAAGATTCAATGGGAGAAGTACCAATCATTTTAATATCTTCATCATGGTTACGGTAAAAAAACGGGAGGAAGAGCTTTTTCCAACAATTCTCGCTTAGCTCTCAACCTAGCGGTCCTCTCCTTACTTTCATTAATAGATATTTGGATGGATTTAATGGACTCATTAATATCATGCTTGGGTGGCAAATTTTTATTTTTAAGAGTTTCCACATCATGAGCAATCATATCCACGTTTCTAGCCATATCGTCAACTTTATGCAAATTTTCTTCTACCATAGTATTGAAAATCTTTTGAGAACTAATAAATTCTTTAGTGGTGTTCTCATGATCAGTAGTTATCCTATTATTATTGGATGAATTTTCATAGGAATTACCATAATTATTCCTGTAATTATTAGAGGAATTTCCGGGATACGACCTAGCATTGAAATTACCTCTATAAGCATTGTTGTTGAAATTATTTCGCGAGACAAAGTTCACATGAATAGCATCATTATTTTGCTCAATCAAAGTAGACAATGGCATATCATTAGGATCAACTTGAGCATTTTTATTTGCATTCATATTCATAAGAGCATCCATTTTATCACTCAAAGTACTAATATCTTCGACGGAATTTACCTTCTTACCAGTTGGAGCTCGCTCGGTGTGCCATTGAGAATAATTCGTCATGATATTGTCCAGAAGTTTTGTAGCCTCTCCTAATGTCACCTCAATAAAGGTACCACCTGCAGCAGAATCTAGAAGGTCTCTCGACACAAAGTTTAGTCCAGCATAGAAATTTTGTATAATCATTGATAAGTTCAAACCATGAGTAGGACAATTTCTAATCATGATTTTCATTCTCTCCCATGCTTGTGCAACATGTTCTTTCTCATGTTGTTTAAAATTCATAATTTGGTTTCGGAGAGATATAATTTTAGCGAGAGGAAAATACTTGGCAATAAAAGCATCTTTACACTAATCCCATGTTCCGGTACAATTGCGAGGCAAGGATGAAAACCAAGTTTTAGATTTATCTCTTAGTGAAAAAAGAAATAATTTCAATTTGAATACATCATTATCCATATCCTTTTTCTTTTGCATATCACATAATTAGACAAAAGGTATTAAGATGCAAAGCGGGATCTTCATTAGGACTTCCCGAAAATTGTTCGTTCATAACCAGATTCAGTAATGCAGCATTAATATCATAAAACTCCACACTAGTGGCGGGTGGTATAGGAGTACTAATAAAATCATTATTATTAGCATTTGAGAAGTCACACAACTTAGTAGTGTCTTGAGGCATGGTGACGAAACAAGTAAACTAACAAGCAAACGGGTAAACTAGATAGTAAACTAGATAACTAAGCAAACAAGCAAATAGAAATATTTTTGTATTTTTCATTTTTATATAAAGTAAAATATAACATAAAATAAAAAGTAGAACAAGTGAATGATAATTTGTGCGAAGGAACTTGATAAGAATTTCATGATGTCTCCCCGACAACGTCGCCAGAAATTCTTCCTGCTACTTGTAAACTGCGTTGGGATTTCCCCCGAAGAGGAGAGGAGATGCAACACAGTAGAGATAAGTATTTCCCTCAGTGAGAACCAAGGTTATCGAACCAATAGGAGAACCACGCAAACTCCCTTCGTCGGCACCTACACACAAAAGAGCAAACACTTGCACCCAAGGCGTGCAAGAGGGTTGTCAAGCCCCTTGAACTCGTTACTTGCAAGCAATAAGTAGTGATAGATAGATAATATAAAATAAAATAAAATAACAGTAAATAAATGGCAGCAATATTTTTGGAGTTTTTGTAATATATTTGGTGAAGACCCGGGGGCCATAGTTTTTGCTAGAGGCTTCTCTCTCGAAGAAAGCATACGGTGGGTAATCAAATTAATATTGGGCAATTGATAGAAAAGCGCATAGTTATGAAATATTTTTTCACGACAATGATCATGCATATAGGCATCACGTCCATAAGCAAGTAGACCGACTCCTTCCTGCATCTACTACTATTACTCCACCCATCGACCGCTATCCAGCATGCATCTAGAGTATTAAGTACAAATAGAGTAATGCTTGGAGCAAGATGACATGATGTAGACAAAGTAAATCCAATCAATATGAATAAACCCCATCATTTTCTCCTTAATAGAAGTAATACAATATGTGTCTTGACCCCTTCTATCACGAGGATAGACCACTGCAAGATTAAACCCATCCCAACGCACCACTCCCGCTAAAGATAAATCTGGTTGGCCAAACCAAACCGATAGATCAGAGAGAAATACGAATCTATAACAATCATGCATATAAGAATTCAGTAAAGACTCAATATATTTTCATGAATAATCTGAACATAACCCCATAATTCATCGGATCCCAACAAACACACCGCAAAGAAGATTACATCAAATAGATCATCGCGAAGATGTGATGAACTTTGTATTGCATAGAGAGAGAGAGCCATCTAGGTACTAGCTATGGACCAGTAGGTCCGTGGTGAACTGGTGAACTACTCACACATCATCATGGGAGTAGTAATGTTGATGTAGAGGCCCTCTGTGATCGATCCCCCCTCCGACAGGGCACCGGAACAGAGGTCCACATGGGCACATGACGGAATAGAGACTTGCGGCGACGGAAAAAGTATTTTGGCTGGCTCTCGGGTGTTTTCCCGATTTATGAGAATTTATAGTGGCGGAGTTAGGTCAAGAGGCGTCGGGAGGTTGTCCCAAGCCATCAGGGCGCGGCCACCTCCCCTAGGCGCGCCCTGTTGGCTTGGCGCCACCTTGTGTGGCCTCCGGTCTCCCTCCAATGCTTCCAGGTCTTATATTTGTCCAGAAAAATCATCAAATGGTTCGTGGCATTTGGACTTCGTTTGGTACAGTATTCCTGAAAGGCCAAAAACAAGCAGAAAACAGCAACTGGCACTCGGCACTAGGTTAATAGGTTAGTTCACAAAAATGATATAAAATAGCATATAAATGCATATAAAGTATCGAGGAATGATAATATAGTAGCATGTAACAATAAAAAAATTACAGATCTATTGGAGACTATCAACCATCTGGGCCAGTAGTGATGACCCACAAGTATAGGGGATCAATCGTAGTCCTTTCGATAAGTAAGAGTGTCGAACCCTGAAAGCACAACTTCTCCCTAGGTGGTTTTGGTAATTAATAACAACATATATTTCATTGGACTAATGTTTCCACTAAGTATGTTTCAGGAAAAAGTTCAATGTTTGATTGGCTAAAGATTGTGAGGAGACCCCAAGATGCAAGGAATAGGATTGGCTAAGCTACAAGAATGAAGACTCTACATTTTACTTTGTGAGAAATCACTTTGAGTCCATAGGAAAGCCAATACTATCAAAAGGGGGTGAGGTAATGATGGTGAATGAAATGCTCAAGTGATCAAGTGTTAGTCACCAAAAACACCCACAAGCTCTCCCACAAATATTTTGTTATAGAGCCTAACACTCAAAATCGGTGCCACCAACATTTCCATATCGGCTACACTGAGTCTAAAATCTAGACAGAAACCCTAGCCAAGACCCACTACTCGGTACTACCAACATTCACTTTCGGTGCCACCGAAACCAGTGACCAACTTCCTGATTAGCCATTTCCTTGATTTGGTCCCATCGAGTTTTTCAAATCGGTCTCACCGAGAAGTTGGGCCAACTCTCTGTTAACCCATTTCTCCAAATCGGTCCCACCGAGTTTGAGAAATCGGTCTCACCGAGATTCGGCAACTGCCTAGGTCACCCATATCGGTACCACTGAGTATTCCATATCGGTCTCACCGAAAAGCCTAAAGTTACCACATTTTGAACAAATCGGTGCCACCGAGTTTCACTTTGGTTCCACCGAGTTGGGCAATATTGTTGTAACGGTTGGATTTTTGGAGATGCCTATATATACCCCTCCACCACATCCCACTCGTAGAGAAGCACTCATAACACACACACACTTGCCATATCCAATTTTCTAAGAGAGAACCACCTATTCTTGTGTTGAGGTCAAGATCATCCACTGCAACCATATGGATCTTGATTTCTAGCCACCCCAAGTTGCTTTCCATCCATTCAATCTCTTCTATCCAAGCCAAATCTGTGAGAGAGTGATCGAGTGTTGAGGAGACTATCATTTGAAACACAAGAGCAAGGAGTTCATCGTTACTATCGAGCCTATTACCTTTTGGAGGGTGGTGCCTCCTAGATTGGTTAGGTGTCGCTTGGGAGCCTCCTACTTCGTGTTGTGGAGTTGAACCAAGAAGTTTGTACGGGCAAGGAGATCGCCTACTTCATGAAGATCTACCCATAGTGAGGCTCATCTTTCGTGGACGGAAGCCGTTATGGAATAGTCAAGGTTGCTACTTCGTGGACCCTTTTGGGTGGAGCCCTCCATGGACTCTCGCGACCGCTACCCTCCGTGGGTTGAAGACTCCATAAACATGGGCGTACGATAGCACCACCTATCGGAACCACGGGAAAAATCTTTGTGTCTTCAAATTGCGTTTGATCTTCCTACCCTTATCGTAGACATGCATGGGTAGGGTGAACTTGACGTGTGTGAATTGCTTAAATCTGCCCACAATTAAAACTGGGAAAAGGATAGATTTTTATTTGGTCAAGTAGTCTAATCACCCCCCTCTAGACATACTTTGGATCCTACAAGTGGTATCAGAGATTTGGTCTCCATTGCATTGGTTTCACAACCTAGGAGATTATGGCATCTAGTGAGGGAAACTATCATCGTAGAGGTCCATATTTCGATGGTACAAACTTTGCTAGTTGGAAGCATAAGATGAAAATGCATATTCTTGGTCATAACCCCGCCGTATGGGCTGTTGTTCGTGTTGGCTTGCAAGGTGAATTCTTTGGTGATGAAAAGGAACCGGATTGTGAAGCGACCGCGGAAGAATTGAAGGTGTTGCAATACAACGCTCAAGCATGTGACATTCTATTCAACTGCCTATGCCCCGAAGAATTCAACAAAATCAGCCATCTTGAGAATGCAAAGTAAATTTGGAACACTTTGGTTGATGTGCATGAAGGTACCGAATCCGTCAGGGAATCTAAGTTGGATGTGCTTCAAAGTCAACTTGACAAGTTCAAGATGAAGGATGGTGAAGGAGTTGCGGAAATGTACTCTAGGCCCGCTCTCATCACCAATGAGATTGCCGGCTTAGGAAGAGAAGAAATGACCGACAAATTCATCATCAAGAAGATCCTTGGAGCCTTGGATGGAAAGTATGACACCGTGTGCACATTGATCCAAATGATGCCAAACTACAAAGATCTCAAGCCTACGGAAGTCATTGGAAGGATTGTTGCTCATGAGATGTCACTCAAAGACAAGGAAGAACTTCACACCAAGTCAAGCGGTGCTTACAAAGCTACAAGCGACACTCCCGCTATATCAAGTGATAACCTTGTAACCAATGAAGAGATAAGCCTCATGGTCAAGAAATTCAACAAGTTCTACAAGAGTAGAGGCAAAGAGAGAAGCTCCAGTTCAAGATATGAAGAGAAGGGTTCATCTAGTTGTGATCGAAATTGCTACAATTGTGGAAGGCCCGAACACTACTCATATGAGTGCACGGCCCCCCACAAGAGAATAGAAGAATCACCTAGAAGACAAAGCTCTAGAGATGAGTCACCTTGAAGAGAGAGAAGGAGTAGAGATGATCGTTATGAACGAAGACCCTCAAGGAGAAGTAGGGACTCGAAGAAGAAGGACAAGTACACCAAGAGCTACACAATAAGAAGACATCAAGCTCATGTTGTGAATGGGTTTCCGGCTCCGAATCCGACCACCAATCCGAGCGAAGCTATCACTCCAACTCTGACTATAGTCAAGATGAAGGTGTTGTCGGACTTGCACTCGTGACCTCCAACTCCTACGACATATTTGATTCACCAAATGAAGGGAGTGGAAGTTGCTTCATGGATAAAGGCCCCAAGGTATCACACCCCGAATATATTGACTTCAATAGTGATGAGGATGACTTACTTGGAGATGATGACTTGCTATTTGATAAAACTAGTGATATTAGTCAAAATGAGCTAGACTATGATCATGCTAGTCAAGATAAGTCGTGTGATGATGATAAGAAGGAAATAGAACGACTAACTAAAGAATTAAACACTCTTAAGTTAGCTCATGAATCTACTTTAGAATATCATATAGAGCTTGTAAGAACTCATGAGAAGCTACGCTTCGAGAAGCTCAATTTAGAGCAAGAACATGAGTTTCTTAAAGCAATCAATGACGATCTCCGAAAGAAGACTTCTTCTTATCTAGCCAAATGACTACTCTTGTCTACATTTATTCCACAAGTTAAGACTAAGCAATCTAGTAACAAAGGCAAGAAAGGTTCTTCATCTAGTAACAACAAAGCTAATAATAAATCAAATGATGTTGTTTCTAGTAGCTCTATTGATTCCACTAACAATTCTCTTAGCCAAGTTACACTTGAGCAAGAAAACAATTTATTGAAAGGAATTATAGAGAAAGGTGTCTACAAAAGTCTTGCCGGATGTAAGCAATTCAAAGAGATTGTACGCAAGCATGGGGGATACCGGAAGAACCATGGCATTGGCTACTTCAACGCAAATGGAGTCGAATGGGAAGAAGGTCAATACCCCAAGCCTAAGTTTGTTCCTCAAAGGGAGAAGTATGAACCTACTCCTCCCAAGGGAACAAGCTCTCAAGATGACCTACCTCCACAAGACCACAAGGGCAAGGGCAAGCTTCATGATGACATTGACACACTTGAAGATGAGTCCTTAGCCATGGTGAAGTGGGTTCCCAAGGCTACTCCAAGTTCTACTTCAACTAACACTACTTCAACACGAAGGATCCCCATCAACTTGATGTGGGTCCCCAAGAAGAAGAACTAGAGAAGTTCTTGAGGGGTGACTCCGCCAATGAAATTCACTCTTACTCATTATTGGCAAGAGCTATTTGCAAATAGCTCCGACTCTATGCAATATTTCAAGGATCACACATTCCCTCAAAGGTAAGCAAGAGACAAAGAATCCATGGACATCATCATGTATACATTGCACTCCATGTCCATAGATATCCTTGCATGTATCTCTTGTTTGGGACTAACCCATGTAGGTGAGAAGAGTAAGAAACAATGAGGATTGCTCCCAACTTTAGATGATCTTCATCAACTATGAGCATCCACCACTACATCACCCACATGCAGTCTTCTACGACAAAACCCAAGGTTAGTTTATCCCTCTTAGGGGGGATGTCACATCAAGGGGGGGCTTTACTCTAAGACTTGAGTTAAAGCATCTCTTAAGAATGTGATAACATTAAATGCTTTATGTAAAAGTGGTAACCCCACTTGTGCTTAAACGATGAGTATGACCTATGATCAAGTATTCTTACTTGACTCCTAAGTCAATATACTCATATATAGATGACTCCGTCATCGCCAAAGTGCTTGTTAGATGCTAGAGTGGTTTTGCATGTTTGCCATGATTTCATTGGACATCTTATTGTGTGAGCATGTTGGTATGCATATCTTTTCTCATCCGAGGACATCCAATTGTTGCTATTTGGTTCTTGTTTTTCTTTGACCAATTGGATGTACAAGAATGCCTAGGACCCCTCTCTAGCTATCTATGTTTTCTTGTCTCAAGCTCTATTCTTGCTTCATCACAAAACTTGAACAAGCATTCTCGAACCCTCTGTGTGAGGAGCACTCGGAGTTCTGTTTCGTCAAGAGCTGACCACCAAAACCTCCCAAGTGCAACTCGGTGGAACCAACACAAAAATCTCGGTCTCACCGATGCCTAGGGTTGATCTGATTTTCCCATCTCGGTAACACCGATTCCATATTCTCGGCTTCACCGAGTTTCCCTGTCAACTGACAGATGAGGAACTCGGTGGCACTGATAATTTTGAACCGGTGTCACCGACAGCCAAGGGTATACATTCTGGCGGACCCGACTTTTGAAATTAAACCTTTAAATGTACGATTCCTCCAAACCCTAGTTGCCGCTCGTGAACCTCTGGTCGTTGCCCTTGACTCCCCGTGCGCCCTCGCCGTTGGGATCTTCGTCGTCGAAGGAACTTCACCGCCGTCGTCGCCGTACTGGAATCCTTGCCGAGTTAGGGTGATATTCCGATCCCCTCTTGCGCTCCACCGTCTAATTCTTGCGCATTAGGATCATTCCATCTACATGCCACTATTTGAGATCGATCCATCCTCGAAGAACATCCATTAGAATAGGAGAACGAAAAATTTTAGGGTTGAGTTTCCGCCAAGTGTGTCTCGGTGACACCGAGTTGGAAATATCGGTCGTACCGATATTTGGTTTAGGGCAACCGAGAACACTCTCGGTGAAACCGAGTATCTCTTTTCGGTCCCCCCGAAAAGGGTTGCCAAGTTTCTGTTACATGAGAGTGCCAGTCTCGATGGCTCCGAATTTTCTAACTCGGTGGTACCGAAACCCACTTAGCAAAAATTCAGAACTAAGAGTTTGAATTCAAATTTTGAGAAAAACTCCAATATTTTGTGATGCTCAACCTATCTGCTCTTCTATACTCTATTCACAGGGTTAGCATGTCTGGTTCAGATGATAGTCAGAGCAACTTCAGAGAAGGAGATGCGGACATGAGTGCAGGCACTAGCCCTGAAGGTAGTTCATCTTCTTATGATGATGTGCCTAGTTCTCCTGACCTGCCCAAGGCTGCCACCAGGGCAAGGAAGAAGTTGAACTCAGATGAGGAAGATGCTGATTTTGTGCCAGAAGAAATTTTAGCCAAGAAGCAAAAAGAAAAAACTGCCAAAAGCACAACCGCAGAGGCTACTTCTACAAAGAAAGATGTCAGAAAGGAATATGCTAGCACTGATGCTAGGAGAGCACCTGAGAGTGCTAGAGCAAACACCACATTATTAGTTGAGCCTCCAAGGAAATCATTGCCTAAGAAGGCAGGAGAGAAAAGGAGGGAAAGGACAAGATATGGCAAAGCTACAGTTCTCGCTTATACTCCAGAGTACTTTGATGAAGAAGATGAAGAGGAGGAACCAGCTGCCAAAGCCCCTCCAGCTAAGAAGAAGAAATTGATGGCAGATGCTATGGCCAAGGATGTTCCAGCAAAGAACACCAAGTCTGCTCCCAAGAAGACTGCTGCAGCCTCCAAGTCAAAGAAGTCTACCAGAGACATTCCAAGTGCTGCCAAGAACAAGAAGTCCACTATGAAAGAAAAAGGGGAGGACATATCTGTTTTGAGAAAGCTGAGGCCCCACTTGCCTATTCATAATGATGATCACCCAGTTGCAGAAGATATGAAGAAGAGGAAAGATTCTGGTCTGAGGACGTGGAGAGCTGTTGATCCCTATGCCTCCAGGAGAAGGACTGCTGTGGATGCCAGATTTCACACCAAGGAACAGCAGGACTTTTATGAGACTGTCCTATTGGACAAGAGTCCAGTTGTTAGTGACATGAGATATGTTGACTGGGATTATATCAAGGAAAATGAAGATTTCTTTCCAAGTATACAAGACAACTTCCAGTGCATTGATCTTGCAAACTTTGTTGGCAGAGAATTTTCAGCATGGAATGATGAGATGATCATGCAGTTCTATTCCACTGCACACTTTTATCCAGATGGCAGGATTGTTTGGATGATAGAAGGAGTGAGGTACCAATCAACATTTGATGAGTGGGATACCATCTTAGGAGCTCCACAGGTACAGGAGGGAGATTTGGATGTCTACTCTGAATCCAAGATGAGTCACAACTCCATGGCAAATATGTACAAGGAAATCCCTGCTTCACATGTGCATTCACATAAGTTTGGGTCTGTCTATTTCCTACAAGCAGGACAACCCACCATTAACACCATTTTGAGGCATACCTTGATGCCCAAATCTAGAGATGATAAGATGATAAGGGGGTACTCCATCAACATGCTACATCACATAGACTCCCATACCAGGATAAGTGTGATGGACTTGATTGTAGAGACAGTGAGGAGGACAGCCGCAGACTAGAAGAGATCTTGTGGATATGCACCATACATTCAGATGCTCATTAACTCCAAGTTAGAGAAGAATGTGTATGCACTTGATCGTCCCCATTTGCCACTCCAGCCAGAGTTAGAGGATAATGTTGTGGTGATGGACCCTAGTCATCCCTCTTCATCTACTGCACAGGCAGAGGCTGAAGCAGCTAGAGCCACCAGTGCTCAGGCTCCTAGAACTAGGAATGAGCAAATGGATCTTCTTATTAGCACCATTTAGAGCATGCAGAAGGACATCAAGACCATTCAGCTCAATCAAGATAGTCTGGTGAGGATTGTGGAGGATAAGTTTTCCACGCTGAACAACAAAGTGGATGGGCTGACTAAGACTATAGCTGAACTTAAGAAGGAAGTGGATGAAGCTCCCATTCCCCACTCCATAGATTCTGATGATGATGACAGTCCACCTCTCCGGACCAGCACTCAGTTCAAGACTCAAGCCAGAACTCCTACAGTGTTTGCTCCTGAGATGAGGCCATCTTCTTCAGCACCTGCTACAGCTCCATCAGTTCCATCAGCTCCACTGTCTACTCCACCACCTCAGAGGACTTCAGCTGAAGACTTCACGGATGCTCTTCTCTCGACTCCATCGATAGCCACCGGAGACCATGCCCAGAGCAACTAGTAGCTCTATGGATTTGAACTTTTTGGTAACTTGTTGCCAAAGGGGGAGAGGTCATAGATCATAGGGCTTCGAGAGAGAGTGTGTTGTTTTTGATCCCTCCCTGTTTTTCAAAAACATTTGGTTTATCGTTTGGTGTTGCAAACTTTTGTTGGTGTTTGATCATATACTCTCATGTGATGCTAATACTTTACTATCTTTGAGATATATCTTGATGATCATTCACTTAATGTTTGGTGTATTGTGCTTGTTATTCACTCTTGTTAATTTTAGCGCACCACCAAGTTGTGTGTGACATGAAAGAGTGACCCATGATCCTAATCGATTGTGCATTTGTATTCAAACGCAACTTTAAAATAATGCACAAATTTAGGGGGAGCTCTTGCTTATCACATACCTCTCAAAGCGATGATGCTATTCATTGATTATATCTCTCATCGAAGTTTTGATCTATATGTTGTCATCAATTACCAAAAAGGGGGAGATTGAAAGCACAACTTCTCCCTAAGTGGTTTTGGTAATTAATAAAAAACATATATTTCATTGGACTAATGTTTCCACTAAGTATGTTTCAGGAAAAAGTTCAATGTTTGATTGGCTAAAGATTGTGAGGAGACGCCAAGATGCAAGGAATAGGATTGGCTAAGCTACAAGCATGAAGACTCTACATTTTACTTTGTGAGAAATCACTTTGAGTCCATAGGAAAGCCAATACTATCAAAAGGGGGGTGAGGTAATGATGGTGAATGAAATGCTCAAGTGATCAAATGTTAGTCACCAAAAACACCCACAAGCTCTCCCACAAATATTTTGTCATAGAGCCTAACACTCAAAATCGGTGCCACCAACATTTCCATATCGGCTACACCAAGTCTAAAATCCAGACAGAAACCCTAGCCAAGACCCACTACTCGGTACTACCAACATTCACTTTCGGTGCCACCGAAACCAGTGACCAACTTTCTGGTTATTCATTTTCTTGATTCGATCCCATCGAGTTTTGCAAATCGGTCTCACCGAGAAGTTAGGCCAACTCTCTGTTAACCCATTTCTCCAAATCGGTCCCACCGAGTTTGAGAAATCGGTCTCACCAAGATTCGGCAACTGCCTAGGTCACCCATATTGGTACCACTGAGTATTCCATATCGGTCTCACCGAAAAGCCTAAAGTTACCACATTTTGAACAAATCGGTGCCACCGAGTTTCACTTCGATTGCACCGAGTTGGGCAATAATGTTGTAACGGTTGGATTTTTGGAGATGCCTGTATATACCCCTCCACCACATCCCACTCATAGAGAAGCACTCAGAACACACACCCACTTGCCATATCCAATTTTTTGAGAGAGAACCACCTATCTTGTGTTGAGGTCAAGATCATCCACTGCAACCATATGGATCTTGATTTCTAGCCTCCCCAAGTTGCTTTGCATCCAATCAATCTCTTCTATCCAAGCCAAATCTGTGAGAGAGTGATTGAGTGTTGAGGAGACTATCATTTAAAACACAAGATAAGTATTTCCCTAAGTGAGAACCAAGGTTATCGAACCAATAGGAGAACCACGCAAACTCCCTTCGTCAGCACCTACACACAAAAGAGCAAACACTTGCACCCAAGGCGTGCAAGAGGGTTGTCAAGCCCCTTGAACTCGTTACTTGCAAGAAATAAGTAGTGATAGATAGATAATATAAAATAAAATAAAATAACAGTAAATAAATGGCAGCCATATTTTTGGAGTTTTTGTAATATATTTGGTGAAGACCCGGGGGGCATAGTTTTCGCTAGAGGCTTCTCTCTCGAAGAAAGCATACGGTGGGTAATCAAATTAATATTGGGCAATTGATAGAAAATCGCATAGTTATGAAATATTTATTCACGACAATGATCATGTATATAGGCATCACGTCCATAAGCAAGTAGACCGACTCCTTCCTGCATCTACTACTATTACTCCACCCATCGACCGCTATCCAGCATGCATCTAGAGTATTAAGTACAAACAGAGTAATGCTTGGAGCAAGATGACATGATGTAGACAAAGTAAATCCAATCAATATGAATAAACCCCATCATTTTCTCCTTAATAGAAGTAATACAATATGTGTCTTGACCCCTTCTGTCACGACGATAGACCACTGCAAGATTAAACCCATCACAACGCACCACTCCCGCTAAAGATAAATCTGGTTGGCCAAACCAAACCGATAGATCAGAGAAAATACGAATCTATAACAATCATGCATATAAGAATTCAGTAAAGACTCAACATATTTTCATTAATAATCTGAACATAACCCCAGAATTCTTAGGATCCCAACAAACACACCGCAAAGAAGATTACATCAAATAGATCATCGCGAAGATGTGATGAACTTTGTATTGCTTAGAGAGAGAGAGAGCCATCTAGGTACTAGCTATGGACCAGTAGGTCCATCGTGAACTGGTGAACTACTCACATATCATCATGGGAGTAGTAATATTGATGTAGAGGCCCTCTGTGATCGATCCCCCCTCCGGTAGGGCACCGGAACAGGGCGCCACATGGGCACACGACGGAATAGAGACTTGCAGCGACAGAAAAAGTATTTTGGCTGGCTCTCGGGTGTTTTCCCGATTTATGAGAATTTATAGTGGCGGAGTTAGGTCAAGAGGCGTCGGGAGGTGGTCCCAAGCCATCAGGGCGCGGCCACCTCCCTTGGGCGCGCCTTGTTGGCCTGGCGCCACCTTGTGTGGCCTCCGGTCTCCCTCCAGAGCTTCCAGGTCTTATATTTGTCCAGAAAAAATCATCAAATGGTTTCGTGGCATTTGGACTTCGTTTGGTACAGTATTCCTGAAAGGCCAAAAACAAGCAGAAAATAACAACTGGCACTAGGCACTAGGTTAATAGGTTAGTTCACAAAAATGATATAAAATAGCATATAATTGCATATAAAGTATCCAAGAATGATAATATAGTAGCATGTAACAATAAAAAACATTATAGATCTGTTGGAAACTATCAACCATCTGGGCCAGGAGTGATGACCCACAAGTATAGGGGATCAATCGTAGTCCTTTCGATAAGTAAGAGTGTCGAACCCAACGAGGAGTGGAAGGAAATGATAAGCAGTTTCCAGGAAGGTATTCTCTGCAAGTGCTGTGAGTAACAATAGTAGATAGTTTTGTCGCAAGATAATTCGTAGCAAGTGACAAGTGGCAATAGTAACAAAGGTGCAGCAAGGTAGCCCAATCGTTTTTATAGCAAAGGACAGGCCTGAAAGTAATATTATATCAAGCAAGTGCTCCCGAGGACACATTGGAATTTTCTGTCTAGTCATGTTCATCATGTTGAGTTGATTCGAGTTCGCTACTTTGATAATTTGATATGTGGGTGGACCGGTGCTAAGGTCTTGTTCTTACTTGAACAAACAACCTACTTATGATTAACCCCTCTCGCAAGCATCCGAAACTACGAAAGAAGAATTAAGATAAATCTAACCATAGCATGAAACGTGTGGATCCAAATCAGCCCCTTATGTAGCAACACATAAACTGGGGTTTAAGCTTCTGTCACTCTCACAACCCATCATCTACTTGTTACTCCACAATGACTTCCCTTAGGCACATAACATAATGAAGTGTCATGTAGTCGACGTTCACATGACCCCACTAAGAGAAGTAACAACATACATATCATCAAAATATCGAACGAATACCAACTTCATAAGATTACTTATAACAAGACTTCTCCCATATCCTCAGGAACAATAGTAACTACTCACACCTCATCAACATGTTCAAGATCAGAGGTATAATAATGGAGATTAAGGATCTGAACATAATAATTTTCACCAAGTAATCCAACATGCATCAACTACAAGATGTAATCAGCACTACTAGTAACCCACAAGTACCAATCTAAGGTTTTGAGACAAAGATTGAATACAAGAGATGAACTATGGTTGGAGATGAGATGGTGCTGGTGAAGATCTTGATGAAGATTGGTCCTTTCACAAAGAAGGAAGCGTTGGTGATGACAATGGCTTCGATCTCCCCCTCTCCGGAGAGGAATTCCCCCGGCAGAATCTGACTGCCGGAGTGCAAAAGGGCCTCTGCCCAGGTTTCCGCCTCGAGACGGCGGCCCTTGGTCTCGAGAGATTTCATATGATTTTTTCTAGGGTAAAACACACCATATAGGAGAAGAGGGGGGGTCGGGAGACCTGCTGGGGACCCACAAGCCATCTGGGCGCGCCCAGGGGGTGGGCGCGCCCAGGGGGTGGGCGCGCCCTGTTGGCTTGTGGCCAATAGGTGGCCCCCTCTGGTATATTTTTGGCCCAATAATTCTTAAATATGTCATAAAAATTCTCTGTGAAGTTTCAGGTCATTTGGAGTCTGGTGATTTTTCTGCGTTTTTCTTGGTTTCCCGGTCCAGAATTCCAGTTTCCAGATATTAGTCTCTTTGTGATGTACCTTGCATATTCAGAGAGAAAAGGCATAAGAATTGTATGATAATAGGTAATAATGGCCAAGAATAACACAAATATCAATGAGAAATCATGATGCAAAATGGACATATCAACTCCCAAGCTTAGACCTCGCTTGTCCTCAAGCGAAAGCCGAGCTCGAGAATAATGGCCACATGATTTGAGAGAGAGAAATCGGTAAAAACAGAATACAGACATGAGAGCATCATGAATATTGACATAGCAGCAAGTTTTCCATCATATAGCTTCTCATAAACAAGTAACAATCTATTCACAAATGAAGTAGCATGAAGCATAAACTTTATTGGGAACCAACAAACAATGCCATTAGTCATTGAGATAATCATAATCCGTAATATTCAAGAGAAGAGTCTATGTAAGAGCTTTTATTTCTAGCAAGTTCACATACTCAATTATCATGTAGTCTTCTATGATTGTGCACACACATCGCATATCTTTGGAACTAATGTTTCTGCTGGACACATAGGAAGATAGGGGCTTTGTTATCTCTGCCTCCCAACTTATTTACCTCAAGGATAATCTCAACAATAATGAGTCATGATCACCTACATTCAACTGGATATATTTGTCTGGATCTTTCCTCAACACATAATGCTCGCTGGCTAAAGTGTTAATAGGTAGGAATAAAGGGTAAATAATACTGACTCTTTGCATGAACATAAATTCTTGTAAGAAGATAAAGGATAGGCCCTTCGCAGAGGGAAGCAGAGGTTGTCATGCACTTTTATTTGTTTCGAATGTGCAAACTCTTAATGTAAAGTAATGTCACTTTGTATTGCCCCTTGTGATAGTGAACTTTATTATGCACTCTGTCGCTTTTATTTCTTCTCTATCACAAGATCATGCAAAGCTTATTTTCCCTTACAATAAAAGATCATACATATTTAGAGACAATTTTTGTTGCTTTGTGCACCAATGACAACTTACTTGAAGGATCTTATTCAATCCATAGGTAGGTATGGTGGACTCTCATAGAAAGAAATTGGGTTTAAAGGGTTATAGATGCACAAGTAGTATCTTTACTTGGTGGGGGAGGTTTTGGCTAGCAAAAGATCTAAAGAAAGCATTACATATTAAGGGATCCATGACAATATAACTTCTATGCAAATGTAAACAATCATGGTCATTATGTTGTCTTCCATGCCCAACATCAACATTTAATCATTATATAATATTTGATGGGGGTTCACAATCACAAAAGGTGTCCAAGATAGTATATTTATATGTAACTCTCCTCTTATCTATCATAATCTTGCATGTATTATATCAATTACTAGTGCTATGCTTGTCAACTCCCAACATCTTTTATCACTTATACTTTTTTTCTATGTGAAGTCGTTACTCCTCATGAGATAAGCATATGATCTTTTCTATTTATTTTATTGCCATGCTATGATGATAGGGATATGAAAGTAAAGCAAATAAACTCAACTAATCTTTATTATATAACTCTCACACCCAACTACAAAGATAGATAGATCAAAAATTCTAAGCAAAGCAAATCTGAAATTTTATTTCTCTAAATCATGAAAAACTAAGGATCGAACTAAGATAGATAGTAGTGGTAAAGCTGATGGTGATACGATACCGGGGCACCTCCCCCAAGCTTGGAACAAGCTAAGGGTGGTGCCCATACCCATGTGCTCAAGCGTCCTTCTTGGGTCATGGTGGTGATGAAGTGGTCCTTTTAGCGATGATGCCCCTCAGGATACAGATCTCCTCATTAAGCTTGCCAATTTCTCGCTTGAGGTCTAGGCTTTCCTTGCGAAGTTTGTTGGCAACGAGCATTGCTCCTTCCCTTAGAGGGAGAGCTTTGCTAGAGGATGTAGCAGTGGTGTCTACCTGCGTACGACAATAAGGTGTAAAGCGTGTATTGGAGGGGGTAACCTTGTTTAGTTGGCTTGACTTTTTGAATTCCACGTGCATGTCTTCAAGTTGAGGCAACGATACTTCTTGTTCGTCGTCGTCACTTGGAGGTTCAATTCTTTTTAAGTCAGCCTCTACCTATTCTTCTGTTGACCACCCATAAGGATCTACATCCCCATAGACCTGAGGATTGGCAATGAGATCTGAGACATAGCTCTCTCCCTCTGAATCTTGTGATGACATATTGCTCTTAAACCTGTCAGAAAAACAGCCTGGAACAAGAATAGAGGAGAAACTTGCGATGCGGTGGTCAAAACATACGGGAGTATATATAATGATTTTTTCTAGGTCATAATACGTGCTCGGGAAGAAATCGGAGTCCGGGAGGCACACAAGGGCCCCACAAGCCATCAGGGCACGCCCAGGGGGGTGGGTGCGCCCTGTTGGCTTGTGCCTCCCTCGTCGGTCCCCCTGACTCGCTTTTATTTTTGGATTTTTTCTAAAATACCAAAACCAACAGAACATATTTTTTTTGGAATTTTTTGAGTCGGTTTACTTACCGTATCACGTACCTACTCCCTTTTCAGGTTTCTGGAGTGTTCCGGAAGATCTCCCTTATGTGCTCCTCCGGTGTTATCACTTGAATAATATTAGTTTCATCATTAATGGGCATACCTGAAATGTAGTGCTTAATTCTTTGCCCATTCACCACTCTCGGAATTTTGCCTTCGAAGTTATTAATTTTTATAGCACCGGAGCGATAGACCTCCTCGACAACATATGGGCCTTCCCATTTGGAGAGGAGTTTACCTACAAAAAATCTGAAACGAGAATTGTACAAAAGTACTAGGTCCCCTACATTGAATTCTCATTTTTGAATCCTCTTGTCATGCCATCTTTTAACCTTTTGTTTAAACAACTTGGCATTTTCATAAGCCTGGGTCCTCCATTCATCTAATGAGCTAATATCCAATAAACTCTTTTCACCGGCAAGTTTAAAGTCGTAGTTAAGCTCCTTAATTGCCCAATAAGCTTTATGTTCTAACTCAAGAGGTAAATGACAAGCTTTTCCATAGACCATTTTATATGGAGACATTCCCATGGGGTTCTTATAAGCAGCCTTATAAGCCCATAAAGCGTCATCTAGTTTCTTAGACCAATTATGTCTAGATCTATTGACAGTCTTTTGCAAAATTAATTTTATTTCTCGGTTGCTCAATTCAACTTGCCCACTAGACTGAGGATGATAAGGTGATGCAATTCTATGGTTAACATCATATTTGGCTAGAAGTTTACGAAAAGCACCATGAATAAAATGTGAACCACCATCAGTCATTAAGTATCTAGGACTCCAAACCTCGGGAAATGATGTCTTTAAGCATTTTAATAGAGGTGTTATGATCAGCGCTACTAGTTGGAATAGCTTCTACCCACTTAGTAACATAATCAACAACAACTAGAATATGAGTATACCCATTAGAGGAAGGAAAAGGTCCCATAAAATCAAAGCCCCAAAAATCAAATGGTTCAATAGCAAGTGAATAATTCATAGGCATTTCCTGACGTCTACTAATGTGACCAACTCTTTGACATTCATCACATGAAAGGACATACTTACGAGCATCTTTAAAAAGAGTAGGCCAATAGAAACCGGATTGTAATACCTTGTGTGCAGTTCTGTCACCGGCATGGTGTTCTCCGTAGGCCTCGGAGTGACACTTCCTTAGAATCTGTCCCTGTTCATGCTCAAGTATACAACGTCTAATAATACCATCTACTCCTTCTTTATAAAGATGTGGGTCATCCCAAAAGTAATGTCATAAATCATAAAAGAATTTCTTCTTTTGTTGATAGGTGAAGCTAGGTGGAATATATTTAGCAACAATGTAATTAGCATAATCAGCATACCAAGGAGTGCTACATGAAGTATTTATAACAACAAGTTGCTCATCAGGAAAATTATCATCAATAAGCAGTGGGTCATCAAGAACATTTTCCATCCTAGAAAAGTTATCTGCTACAGGGTTTTCAGCTCCCTTTCTATCAACGATATGCAAATCAAACTCTTGAAGTAAGAGCACCCACCTAATAAGTCTAGGTTTAGCATCTTTCTTTTCCAGAAGGTATTTAATAGCAGCATGATCAGTGTGAATAGTTACTTTGGAATCAACGATGTAAGGTCTAAATTTATCACATGCAAACACAACTGCTAAAAATTCCTTTTCAGTAGTAGCATAATTTCTTTGAGAAGTGTCTAGGGTCTTACTAGAAATGAATAACATTCAATTTCTTATCAACTCTTTGCCCTAGAACAGCACCAACAACATAATCACTGGCATCACACACAATTTCAAATGGTAGGTTCCAGTCAGGTGGTTGGACAATAGGTGCAGAGATCAAGGCTTTCTTAAGTATCTCAAAGGCTTCTACACAATCATCATCAAAAACAAAAGGAGTATCTTTTTGGAGGAGATTAGTTAATGGCCTAGAAATCTGTGAGAAATCTTTAATGAAACGCCTATAGAAACCAGCATGACCAAGGAAACTTCTTATACCTTTGATATCTTTTGGGCATGGCATTTTCTCTATTGCATCAACTTTGGCTTTGTCCACCTCAATGCCTCTTTCCGAAATTTTATGCCCAAGTACTATACCTTCATTCACCATAAAGTGGCACTTCTCCCAGTTCAAGACAAGGTTGGTTTCTTAACATCTCTGCAAAACTCGATCAAGGTTGCTCAAGCAATCATCAAAAGAAATCCCGTAAACGGATAAATCGTCCATGAAAACCTCAACAATCTTTTCATAAAAGTCAGAGAATATAGCAGTCATACATCTTTGAAAGGTAGCAGGTGCATTTCATAAACCAAAAGACATACGTCTATAAGCATAAGTTCCAAAAGGACAAGTAAAGGTAGTTTTCTCTTGGTCCTCTTTTGATACAGGTATTTGAGAAAAACCAGAATATCCATAAGAAGACAAAAGTGTATGTGCTTAGATAGTCTTTCTAACATTTGTTCAATAAAAGGCAAGGGATAATGATCTTTCCTAGTAGCTTTATTTAATTTGCTGAAATCAATCACCATCCTATAGCCAGTTACGATTCTTTGTGGAATGAGCTCATTTCTACCATTAGGCACAACAGTTATACCTCCTTTCTTAGGAACACAATGTCCAGGACATACCCATCTACTATCAGCAATAGGATAAATTATACCTGCTTCCAGAAGTTTTAATATATCAGTTCTTACCACCTCCCTCATCTTAGGATTGAGATGACATTGATGGTCAACGACAAGTTTAGCATCTGGTTCCATATTAATCTTGTGCTGGTATAGAGTGGGGCTTATGCCCTTAAGATCATCAAGAGTATATCCAATAGCATCCCTGTGCTTCTTTAAAGTTTTAAGTAATCTTATTTCTTCATGCTCTGAAAGGTTAGCACTGATAATAACAGGTTATATCTTCTTTCCATCAACATAAGCATACTTCAACGTATCAGGTAATGTCTTTAGCTCAAACACGGGATCGCCCTTGGGTGGAGGAGGATCCCCTAAAATATCAACTGGTAAGTTGTGTTTAAGAATAGGTGTTTGTCTAAGAAATATATCATCTATTTTGTTTCTTTCATTCATATGCATATCATTCTCATAATCTAGCAAATATTGTTCTAGCAGATCAGTAGGTGGTACGGTAATAGAAGCAAGCCCAATTATTTCATCCTTATTAGGCAATTCTTTTTCATGTGGTTGTATATTAAACTTAGAGAAATTAAATTCATGAGACATATCACCAAACTTTACTTTGGCATTCTCAGCAGCACAATTAATTTCAGCATTAACAGTATTCAAGAAAGGTCTACCAAATATAATGGGACAAAAGTTATCTTGTTCCGAACCAAGTACTAGGAAATCGGTGGGGTACTTTTCCACACAAGACTTCAACATCTCTATCAATCCCAAGTGGTGAAATAGTATCACGGTTTGCAAGTTTAATAGTGACATCAATATCTTCAATCTCAGAGGGTGCTATGTCATGCATAATTTCTTGATATAACGTAAAAGGTATAGCACTAATACTAGCACCAATGTCAACAAACCATGGTAAAAATGGTCTCCAATTTTAACAGAGACAACAGGCATGCCTACACCTGGTTTGTTTTTATCGAGCTCATCCCTCTTGTTTCTAACAGGTTTTGCAATTCTGGCAGCTTCATCACAAAAGTAAATAACCTGACCATCAATATTATCAACTAGAAGACCTTTAACTATAGCAACTTTAGCCTCAACATCTATTTGTTCAGAAGGTATAGGTATCCTAACATGACTTTTATTAACCATAGTTGTAGCCTTAGCAAGTTCCCTAATTCTAACAGGAAAAGGAGGTTTCTCAATATAAGCAGTAGGAACAATTGGATCAACATGGTTAGCAATTACTTCTTCCTTCTTAATTTTAATAGGTTCCTCTAATGGTTTGTCAATGGGAGGATGATATTTAAACCACTTCTCTTTGGGAAGATCAATATGAGTAGCAAATGATTCACATAAATTAGCTACTATCTCAGAGTCAAGACCATATTTACTGCTAAACTCATGAAAAACACCAGTTTCCATCAAAAAAATAACACAATCAAAATTTAGCTTTATAGCTGACTCTTTACATTCGTCGAGTTCCCAATCTTCAGAGTTTCATTTAATTCTTTCCAAAAGATCCCATTTGAATTCAATAGTCTCCTTCATGTAAGAACCAGTAGCACAAGAATTGAGTAATGCTTGATCATCATGAGAAAGCCGAGCATAAAAGTTTTGTATAATCATTTCTCTCGAGAGCTCGTGGTTGGGGCAAGTGTGCATCATAGATTTAATCCTACCCCAAGCTTGAGAGATACTTTCTCCTTCATGGAGCCAGCAATTATAAATAAAGTTCCGATCACGATGGACTAGATGCATAGGATAAAACTTCTGATGAAATTCCATCTTCAAGCGATTCCAGTCCCATGATCCAACATCATCCAATAACCTGTACCACATTAATGCTATTCCCTCAAAAGATAAAGGGAAACCCTTATTTTTAACTTTGTCTCTGGGTAAACCTGAAATCTTAAACAATCCACAAATCTCATCGACATATATCAAATGGTAATCAGGATGAGTTGAACCGTCATAAGGATTAGCCAACAGTTTCTCTACCATACCCGAAGGAATCTCATAATAAATATTTTTAGTAGGTTCAGTAGGTTAAGGAACAAATTCTTCAACTTCCGTTCGAGGCGAAGATGCCCCGAACAATCCACTCAAAGGGTGACCAGTAGTGTCAAGCAACAGTAAATTTCAGCATGTATAGAAAATATTTCCTTACCAATTTCCACTTACCAAAGGCGCTTCACTCCCCGACAACGGCGCCAGAAAAGAGCCTTGATGACCCACAAGTATAGGGGATCAATTGTAGTCCTTTAGATAAGTAAGAGTGTTGAACCCAACGAGGAGCAGAAGGAAATGATAAGCAGTTTTCAGCAAGGTATTCTCTGCAAGTGATGTGAGTAACAATAGTAGATAGTTTTGTAGCAAGATAATTCGTAGCAAGTGACAAGTGACAATAGTAACAAAGGTGCGGAAAGGTAGCCCAATCCTTTTTATAGCAAAGGACAGGCCTGAAAGTACTCTTATATCAAGAAAGTGCTCCCGAGGACACATGGGAATTTTTTGTCTAGTCATGTTCGTCATGCTGAGTTGATTCGCGTTCGCTACTTTGATAATTTGATATGTGGGTGGACCGGTGCTAAGGTGCTATTCTTACTTGAACAAACAACCTACTTATGATTAACCCCTCTCGCAAGCATCCGCAACTACGAAAGAAGAATTAAGATAAATCCAACCATAGCATGAAACGTGTGGATCCAAATCAGCCCCTTATGAAGCAACGCATAAACTGGGGTTTAAGCTTCTCTCACTCTCGCAACCCATCATCTACTTGTTACTCCACAATGACTTCCCTTAGGCCCATAACATGGTGAAGTGTCATGTAGTCGACGTTCACATGACACCACTAAGAGAAGTAACAACATACATATCATCAAAATATCGAACGAATACCAACTTCACAAGATTACTTATAACAAGACTTCTCCCATGTCCTCAGGAACAATAGTAACTACACACACCTCATCAACATGTTCAAGATCAGATGTATAATAATGGAGATTAAGGATCTGAACATAATAACTTTCACCAATTAATCCAACATGCATCAACTACAAGATGTAATCAACACTACTAGTAACCCACAGGTACCAATCTGAGGTTTTGAGACAAAGATTGAATACAAGAGATGAACTATGGTTGGAGATGAGATGGTGCTGGTGAAGACCTTGATGAAGATTGGTCGTCCCACGAAGGAGGAAGCGTTTGTGATGACGATGCTTCGATCTCCCCCTCCTGGAGAGGAATTCCCCCGGCAGAATCTGACTGCCGGAGTGCAAAAGGGCCTCTGCCCAGTTTTCCACCTCGAGACGGCGGCGCTTTGTCCCGAGAGATTTCTTATGATTTTTTCTAGTAAAACACACCATATAGGAGAAGAGGGCGGTCAGGAGACCTACTGGGGCCCTGTTGGCTTGTGGCCAGCAGGTGGCCCCCCTCTGGTATATTTTTGGCCCAATAATTATTAAATATTCCATAAAATTTCTCTATGAATTTTTAGGTCATTTGGAGTCTGGTGATTTTTCTGCCTTTTTCTTGGTTTCTCGGTCCAGAATTCCAGTTTCCAGATATTTCCCTCTTTGTGATGTACCTTGCATATGCAGAGAGAAAAGGCATAAGAATTGTATGATAATAGGGAATAATGGCCAAGAATAACACAGATATCAATGAGAAATCATGATGCAAAAATGGACGTATCAAGGAGCTCCACTAGCATAAGACGCTTTGGTTGGTTATTTAATCTCTTCCTCAGAAAATGTTTTTTCAAGCGTATCCTTTTCTGTATTTCTAACTAGTTCTTCAGCAGACTGAAATTGGTTACCAAGTGGATATTAGGTTTTGGCTTAAATCCAAAAAGGGGTTTTTAAAAATTAGTGGCCACATCCAACATGTCTTTGGTGGCATAAACCGGGCCATCAGGGCCTTCAAGGACAAACAATTGGTTTTCCCTTCTACATTGGTTAGCCACAACATGAAAATAAGCTATGTTTTTGTTGCCCTCTAATTATTTTGATTCCTAGATCTCTGTCACATGGTAGTTTCCTCTTTATTCTACATATCATGTAGTTCCTCTTCGATTTCTTTCATTCCGAGGACATCCTCAACAGAAACCCTATTTTGCTCAGAAAAGACATCTAGTATATACAACTCTTGAAGTAGAGTTTTTTTCCTCTTTTTCATGGCTGCTTCTAGGTTAATACTCCACCCTTTTACTCTCTTCCTAAACAACTTAGTTTTGAGTCAATGGCGGAGCTGAAAGGGGAAGGAGTAGCCCAGATTTTTCTACCAAGGCAGAGAAACCAGGTTGTCCCAACCACCATTTTTCAAATTTAAATGGTGTGTCAACTTTGTTTCCGCCTATTCCCGTATCATGGAGGAGAGGGCATGCTCACTCCCAAACCCTAGGTAAGGCACATAGAGTGGCATAACTAGAGATTTAATCATTAACGACCAGTCGTGACTTATGATTCGTGTTTATTAGTACGATGAGCTCGTCCCCACGTCCAACTTTGGTCCATCATGTCTCCTTGACGACCAGGGGACTCCTGTCGTTAGAGTACCTTCGTGAGCCAACTCAATGTTTACCTTCATGAGTATTTGTTAGTAATCCGTTACCTTTGGAGTAGCTAATGATTTGTTTGAATTAAACAATAAATTTGTTCGGATAATTAGTAGGAGTAATAGTTTGTTAGATCTAATTTCCATGCCTAAAAGAACTGGGTGTGCATCCATGCGAAGTCATCTTCCTCTCCTGTAGAAAGTGTAGCAGGAGATGCCCAGTTATGCGTGGATATGTCTAAAACTGAGTCGCCCCCATCATACCTCATTGTCAAAGCATGTGACATCCCATCTCTGGGGCTCTAGCACTACGTCCACCCAGGAGGAGCAACAAGGGGAGCGATCATATGTCGTCATGGTTGCACAACACATTGAGCCAGGCAGTGAGGGCGGGTGGCTGCAGCGGCATCGCCCATGTTGTAAGGCCAACTCCAACGCACGACCCCAAACGGACGCTTGTTTTGTCTGAATTATGTCTATTTGGGTAGGGAAATGGGGCGATGTCTGGCTGTTTCGCTAGATGCACTCGCCATGCATCGAATGCGTTAACACATTTGATTCGGCCGCCTGGAAACTTTTGCAAATGAATTTTTGTCACCGCGGCCATAGTTCATGCCTGCAACAAAGCCGGCGGCCAGCAAACGTATGCCAGCCTACAAAACTTCTTCTTGAATTAAAGTTTATACTGGGAAGCCGCAGAAGTAATTAAATATTTTTAGTTTTTTCCAAGATCTCAAGATTATCATATTTGTACATTGCTAGAGACACTAGCCTATTAACTACCATCTTCTTGTTACATAAGCTTGTAAGCGAAAAGCTGGGTGAGCAAGTCTGTAATCCTAGCTTAAGCCTCCCCTGTTTAAAAAACTTGCAATGTGAGAGTCTTAACTTCTTGAAAGCAGTAGCATAGTTTTGAGGAATTGAGTGAGATACATTCAGAGATTGCAAACTCCTTATTATATAATGATCTCCTTGAATCTTCTTCCAAAGAGTGTTTAGTGCCATGGTTGTATGTTTACATCATAAAGATACCCGACCTTAATTTATTTGTGTATTGAATAGGTTCCTCTACCATCCTGAGCTAGAGTCTGGGAACCGTATAACTCTACCTACATCTTGCCCATCCATGCTATTCCATTTCCTTTTTTATCGAAGGTGGCGTGATCTCATTAAGTGAAAAAACATTCTTTGTTTTTCTGGTTCTACCTATATTTGGCAATGGTTAAATCCTTTGATTGCCAATGTATATCAATTGTTCATTTTATCCTATTACATTTTATAACTGTTCGAGACTACTCAGCTTATGTGGAGAGTTGCTAATAGTTCAGCTCTTCATGCATAGTTCAAAAGTTTGTCAAAGTGCTTCTTTCCGGTCGATAGGAGATAGCATAAACTGTCATGATTATCAAGAAATAAAATCCAAGAAAATGTGCAACTTCTGGATGTCTAGTCTATCCATGCCTGTGTTTTTTATGGGTGACCTTGTTGATCTTGTTAAAGTTGGAGGTAAGTAGCTTATTTGGGCTCATCCATTTATTGGATTCTGTGAGGACTTGTGAAAGGATCGATATGGTCGACTAGAGGCACTCTTACAAATTAGGCTCAACAACATAATAGGTTGTCTAGATATGCAACTAGATGGACAACCTATATGATGAGCACAGTAACAACAATAATAGCAAGCACAAGATGAACACAGAATAAAGCTTGCACAAGTAAAGGTAAGAAGTAACCACAAGTGGAGACGAGGATATGTTACCGAACTTCCCTCCTTTTAAGGGGAGGTACGTCTCCATTGGAGTGGTGTGGAGGCACAATGCTCCACAAGAAGCCACTAGGGCCACTATATTCTCTTCACGCCCTCGCATAATGAAAGATGCCATGATTCCACTAGTGGTGCCCTTGAAGGTGGCGAGCGAACCTTTATAAGCAAGGTTTTGGCAATCGCCACAACTTAATTGGAGCTCCCAACACCACCACAGAGCTTCACCATAATGAAATGTGGCTCCAAGGTGACCTCTTCCGTCTATGGTGCTCAAACACCCAAGAGTAACAAGATCCGCAAGGGATTAGTGGATGAATCAAATTTCTCTCAGTGGAAGTGTAGATCGAGGACCTCTCAAGCAAACCCTAGAAAATCAACAAGAGTTGTTGGCTAGGGAGAGAGATCGGGCAAAAATGGAGCTTTGAGCAACAATGGAGCTTTTGGGAGGATGAGAGGTGAGTCCACTTGGGGAAGAAGACCCACTTATATAGTGGGGAAGAAATCCAACTGTTATTTCCCTTATGCACCTTCAGCCCGTGCATAAGCGGTAGTACCACTCCGGCGAGCGGTACTTCCGCTGGCACAAAAGATTCAGACACCCAGTGCAATTGAGAAGCTTAAGGAGGTGGTATTGCCGCCGGAGTGGTACTACCGCTCCCACCAGCGGTATCACCGCTAGGTGCTATGAGAGCGGGTGAACCCACGGTAGTAGAGTGGGGTAGCGCGGTACCACCGCACAGAGCGGTACTACCGCCCGCTACTATCACTCTACTTCCACTCGAAGGACCGAGCTATCCAGAGAGCAAAATGTAAGCGATACTCCAATCAGATGTAGATGACGGTAGTACCGCCCTAAAGGAGCAGAATTTCCACTTAACTTTCACTCGTACAGTGAAGACAATGGAAGTGGGGTAGTAGTTCGAGCCGGAGAGCCGTTCGAGCGGTACTACGACTCTCTACTACCGCTCTACTTCCATTGTACTACCAATAGAGCAAACCATAAGCGAAGGGCCAGATGCGTTGAACAACGGTAGTACCGCTGGAGCGGTACTACCGCTGGATAGTGCGGTACTACCTTTTAGCCGCTTCTAGAAAGCCCAAGCATAGAAGGATAAAGCTCCAAGTGTCGGGAAAGAAAGGGGGTGCAAAGTAACTGTGTACGTGTTGATTCCACCCTAACCTTTACAAATATGGACCCCTCTTGATAGTATGGATTTCCTACGACTCAAAACCATCAAAAGGAAATCGTTGGAAAGTAACCATCTTCTCTCTTAAACACCGAGGGGAAATAAACCGTCTCGTGCCATCTGATAATCTCTGAAAGCTAAATGCACACAGTTAGTCTGCAAAGTGCATTGTCATCAATCGCCAAAACCACTAAGGGAGAAATATGACCTAACAATCTCCCCCTTTTTGGTGGACTGATGACAAGATGGGGTTTGCGCATAAGATAGAAATAAAGACTTAAGCAAACCCAACATCTACAAAATATAGACGGGCTCCCCCTAGATGTGTGCCCTATTTGAGTATGCTTTTGGAATGCAAAGTGCACACACTAGGATCAACGCTCCCCTATATTTTATAGACACGGCAACACTTGCAACAACATAATATGAGAGATAAGAATGGATGCAAGGGATAGCATGTGAGCATAAAGAAGGGGCACAAGATAGACATGATCTCACACACTAACACAATATTTAGACATAAATAGATAAGTAGTAGGGTAGCATATGTATCACACCATATGGCAAGTACTCAAGTTCTCACAACCACAAATCAAAGCAAACGATAAAAGAGTTCATGAGCGAAGAAAACAAAGGCAAATAAGACACACTCATGACTCGACAAATCCCTAAACTCTCTCCCATTTAGCATTGAGACACCAAAACGGCAAAGAGCTCTAGAAAGGCCCTAGGTGGTAGCAACGCTCAAGATGATCATCACCACTCCCCGTGATCGTCAAACTCCTCATATGCAGCAGCAGGCTGATCATCCTATGAGTCCGTCCAATGACAGTGATGCCTGGTCCACTCCTCCTCGTTTATGATCTTGTCCCCAGACCCAGTGGGAACCTCTTGGCCAAAATGCCTCTTGATGACCTTGTCATGACTGCGAGCCTTCTTCTCTATCACATGCACCTTGTACGGACCCTGCGCCTAAATACAGAATAACCTCTTCATCTTCGACTTGAGCTTAGAGGCCCAAGATGGCCCGACCTCAGTAGGTGGAACAAAATCATAGTCTAGATCAGGCTCATCATCAGAATCAGTGGGAGCAATCTCCATCTCAGGTTTAGCAGGAGCAGTTCCTCAGTTCTCCTTCTGTCGCAACTTGAGCACACCATGAGACACCACATGCTTAGTATCAAGGGGTCATCAGGAAACTCAGCAGCCCATGTATGCTCAGTCAGCTTAAAGAGATAAAGGCCATAGATGGGCACCTTCCGGTCAAGTACTGCAAAACGGAGCTCACACCACCTAATATGAGAAACGTCCAAAGTAGAACTCATGCCCTTCTCCTTCATGCAAAGCAGCAACATGTCCACAAGATATGAGTGTACCTGATCTAGATTCCCAATGTGAAGGAAAAGAGTGTTGCAAAAGATGCGATGCATAATATCCAGGAAAGGAATAAGCTTAGTGCGAACAACCCCCTTAGCGGTCTTTACGGTCCTGGAGTAGCGGATCAACTTGGACTTGTGTTGCGAAGGATCTTGGGAAAATTTTGTTTTTGCCACTCTAGATTTTTCCAATTTTTCTTATGTCACTCTAGATTTTGACATTTCACTTTTTCCACTCTTAGTTTTTGACAATTATCACAATTGCCATTATGTGGAAAAAAACAAAACAGTTCAGAGTGGCAATTGTGGTAATTGTCAAAAGCTAAGAGTGGCAAAAGTGAAATAAAATTATTTTGCTTTTGCCACTGAATGGCAATTGTGATAATTGTCAAAAGCTAAGAGTGGCAAAAGTGAAATGTCAAAATCTAGAGTGGCATAAGGAAAATTGGCAAAATCTAGAGTGGCAAAAACAAAATTTTCCCGAGGATCATCCTTGTGAGGCCGGAGACCAAGAGGGTTGTCCAGCCCCCTCGTCAGCATAGCACAGACTGTTCATGAACGCTTTCCACTCCACCTTCAGCCTCCTCCCACCAGTCATCCAAGACATAGTCCTTATCTCATCTGAGTGGAAGTGAACGGTGGCATAAAATTGGGCCACGATCTCGCAGTCAAAGTCCTCGTTGTATGCCATGATAGGAATAAGACCCCACTGCTGACACAGAGCAAGAGCCTCCCCAAAGTACGGTCTATCTGACTTCATGTGATGAATGTCGATGGACTTGACATCTAAAAACAGGTTCTTTTTTGCCTTCAAAATGTCCACATAGATCAGAGATTGCTCCTTGGTCCAGAAGGGACGACCAACAAGAGCATAGTCCTGAGGACGGCGATACGGGTTGTGCTGACGGAAGGCAACAAACTCCTTAGCAGTCATCTCATCGGGTGGTGTACTCTTCTCCTTTCCTTCCTGCTTGCTGACAGTCTACTTCACATTCTGCTTCGGAGGGCCACTGGAACCGATAGCAGCATCATCAGGGGTGCGAAAGCGCTTGGAACCACCTGGACGTTCTAGATTCTTGCGATGAGCTTGGTGTGCGGAGCTATCACCACCTAGAAACCACAAAACATAACGAGGGAAAAGCAAGTGAAAAACCGTTGCATAAGCCAAGAGAGACACACATTGAGAATAGATGAGACACTAAAGAAAATTTGAATTATGTGTCACAAGCGGTAGTACCGCCCAAGAACAAGCGGTAGTACCACACAAGCGGTAGTACCGTCCGGGCACCAGCGGTAGTACCGCCCATCCTGCGGCGATACATCCGCGACATGGATCTGGTAGTACCGGTGACGCAACAATTCAAAGTTTTGGCAAAGTCCATGACCAAAACTCGCCTTTGAAGCACAAGTACCATAAAAAATGGCTAATGTGAAAGACTTCATCGATTTATGCATAATGGGGGGAGGGAAAGTTCATTGAGAGAACAACACCCCGCTATGTCCATGCCTACATCTAAAACCAGATAGATTGATGAGTGCAGTGGGATGAGCATTGCCTCAAGCCATATTGCTCAAATCAATGATATTTAGCTCATGGCATAACTCGCGAAATCTTGCTTCATCCAATGGCTTCGTGAAAATATCCGCTAGTTGCTCATGAGTGTTGACATAGATAAGATCAATTTCTCCATGCTTGATGTGATCCCGGCTGAAATGATGACGAATCTCAATATGCTTCGTCTTGCTACGTTGCACCGGATTGTAGGAGATCTTGATAGCACTTTCATTGTCACATAGAAGAGGCACTTTGTCACAAGTGACACCGTATCCTTTAAAGTTTGCCTCATCCACATCAATTGAGCACAACAACTTGCGGCAGCTACATACTCGGCTTTGGTGGACGAGAGAGAAACACAATTTTGTTTCTTGAAAGACCAACTCACCAAAGAGCAACCAAGAAATTGGCACCCTCCAGAAGTGGACTTCCTCTCCACACGGTCTCCCGCCAATCGGAATCCGGATATCCCATGAGATCAAAACTTGCTCCTTTGGGGTAACATAAGCTAAAGTTTGGGGTATGAGCCAAATATTGAATGATTCGTTTGACCGCCACAAAGCGACTTTCCTTTGGTGCGGCTTGAAACCGTGCACATATTCCCATACTCAACATAATATCCGGTCTAGATGCACAAAGGTAAAGCAAGTATCCAATCATGGAATGATATACCTTTTGATCCACCGCTTTACCATTGGGATCAATGTCAAGTTGACACTTGGTTTGCATTGGAGTCTTGGTTGGCTTGACATCATCTAGCTTGAATCTCTTGAGCGTATCTTGGGTATATTTTGCTTGGTTGATGAAAGTTCCTTCTCTCATTGCTTGACTTCGAATCCAAGAAAAAACTTCAACTCTCTCATCATAGACATCTCAAACTTCTCGGTCATTGGTGCAGCAAACTCATCATCGAAAGCTTTGTTAGGAGAACCAAAAATAATATCATCAACATATAGTTGGCATATGAACAATTCCCCTTTGACCTTCTTAGTAAAATGAGTGGGATCGATTTTCCCAATTTCAAACCCACGATTTTGCAACAACTCGGTAAGGTGCTCATACCACACACGTGGGGCTTGTATAAGGCCATAGAGAAACTTATCGAGTTTATATACATGATTGGGTACTTGGGATCCTCAAACCCTGGGGGTTACTTGACATATACCAACTCATTTAAATGACCATTAAGAAAAGCGATTGTTACAATTTAAAGTCATGGTGAGAAGCATAAGCAAGCAACATGCGAATAGATTCGATATGAGCAACGGGAGTGGAAGTTTCACCATAGTCGATCCCCTTGACTTGGGAGTATCCTTGAGCTACCAATCTCGCCTTGTTGCGAATGACAATGCCATGTGCATCTTGCTTGTTCTTGAAGATCCACTTGGTTCCAATGACATTGTGATTCTCCTTTGGCGTTGACACCAATTTCCACACTTTGTTGCGCTCAAAGTTGTTGAGTTCTTCATGCATGGCTTCTAGTCAATCCGGGTCCTCTAGCGCCTCATAGATCTTTTGGGGTTCAACACAAGAAATAAATGCGTGATTCTCACAAAAGATTGTTAATTGTTTATGAGTAGTTACCCTTTTTCTTAAGCTTCGGGTGACGTTCTCCAAGACATGTTCTTGACGTTGTAGCGTGGAAGCAATCTTGGCGGCATGACGCTCATATTGCTCTTCAAGTGAGCTCTGAGGAGCTACATCTTGATAAGTTTGAGTGTCATCTTGAGCTTGCTCTTCGTCGTGATCTTTATCTTGGTCATCATTAGGTGCATCACCATCATCATGGGGTTGATCTTGACCTTGATCTTGATCACTTGATTGAGGGCCTTCACTTTGTTCTTCGAAAGCGTGTGGGTCAAGTGTTGGTGATGGTTCCACTTGCGTAGAGCATTATCCTTCTCCTTCCACCACCACAAGGGGTTACTCAATGGGTAGAAAATTTCCCACACCCATTCTTCTTATGGCTTGAGGAGGAATTTCATCACCTACATCACAAATACCACTTTGCTCCATTTGGGAGCCATTATTTTCATCAGACTCTACGCTACTCCTCAATGAGTCCGTTGGACTTGTTGAGGACACGGTAAGCATGAGAGTTTGTAGTATAACCAACAAATATGCCCTCTTGAGCTCTAGTTTCGATTTTTTACAAACGAGCACCCTTTTGAGAATGAAACACTTACACCCGAACACCCGAAAGTACTTGAGGTTGGGCTTGTTGCCGGTAAGTATTTCATATGGAGTCTTGTTCAAACCTTTGCGGAGGTAGAGCCTATTGGATGATGACAATCGGTGTTGATGGCCTTGGCCCAAAAGTTGTATGGAGATTTGAATTCAGCCATCATGGTCCTTGCCGCGTCCATCAACGTCTGGTTCTTCCTCTCTGCTACACCATTTTGTTGAGGGGCATAAGGTGCGGAGTATTGATGCTTGATCCCCTCATCACTAATAAGAAACTCATCCAAGGTGTAGTTCTTGAACTCGGTGCCATTGTCACTTCTAATGATCAATATCTTTGAATCATGTTGACGTTGAGCTTCATTTGCAAAGTCAATCATCGTTTGTTGGGTCTCACTCTTCCTCTTGAAGAAATATACCCATGTGGATCTTGAATAATCATCCACAATCACTAAGCAATACTTTTTCCCACCAAGACTATCAAAAGATGGAGGTCCAAAGATATCCATGTGAAGGAGCTCCAAGGGCCTCTTGGAAGATATAATGGTTGTGGGATGGTGAGCCTTCTCATGTAGCTTTCCTTCGATACAAGCACTGGAAGCACGATCTTTAGCAAAACTAACATTTGTTAGTCCATGAACATTGGTCCCCGTTGAGGAGACTTTGCAAAGATCTCATATTGACGTAGGCTAAATGGCGATGCCAAAGCCACCCCACGCCAACTTTAGCCATTAGACATGTTGCGGTCTTAGTGGGCCTCTCCGAGAAGTTGACCACATAGAGACCGTTCTCAACATGTCCAACGTAAGCCACTTTAAGAGTCTTGCTCCACAAAAGGGCCATGACATCAAGATAAAAGAAAGTAGAAAACCCCATAAGTGCAAGATGATGAACAGAAAGTAAATTGTATGCAAGGGTCTCAACAAGCACGACTTTCTCAATGGATAGATCCAGAGAGATTACCACCTTGCCAAGACCCACTACCTTTGACGTTGAAGCATCGCTAAATTTGACATGAGTGGGCATAGATGGACTTGCTTGAATGTCCACCACCAAGTCCTTGCTTCCGGTCATATGATTTATTTCTCCACTATCGAGCAACCATGAACCTCCACCAGAAGCAAACTCCTACAAGAGATCAATGCTTGGATTTAGGTACCCATTCTTGAATGGGTCCTTTCATGTTAGTAGCAATGGTATTAGGAACCCAAATAGACTACTCAATGTACTCATAATAAGAACCAACGAATTTGTCATAAACATGCCCATCACTAGCACGACATAAAACATAAGAAGGGTTAAAATCGCCGGCATCGTTGGGTGAAGTGGTTTTGCCTCTCTTGGCACCACCACAGACCACCTTGTTCTTCTTCTCCTTAGGGACACCCTCTCCCTCTTTGAAAAAAGTAGTTTTGAGAGGGAGAGCTTGCTTGGTCATATTTTTCTTCTTGGTGTTCTTCTTCTTTGGCTTGGGTGCAAACCCAAGTCCCTCCTTAGCCACAACTTCTTTTTGATTGCTCAAAAGGTCATTGAGATTCTTCTCGCCTTGAATGCAAGTGGCAAGGCCTTTCTCAAGTTGGTATTTCAACTTGGCATTCTCCTCAACAAGATAAGCATGCTCACAACAAGGGTTAGTAGCATGAGCATTTTCAATAAATACAAACGGAGGATATGTAGCAATCTCCTTAGTTAGTTTCACTTGGAGTTGATCATGAGACTCTTTGAGAGAGTTATGAGCACTCTTCAAGGCCTTGTGAGCCTTTTCAAGTAGCTCAAAATCCTCCTTGAGTCTAGCATGGCCAACCCCAAGTTCAACATTTTTGGATTTAAGCACACGAGCTAGAACTTGAGCATGATCATGATCTTTCTTAAACTTAGAAAGATCTACGTTCTGTGACTCATCAAGAGCCAAACGAAGATCTCGCTCTTCCTCAGGAGCATGGGAAAGATCTGCAATCTCATCGGCATAGTCATGAATATGACCTTCCATCTTAGTGATGGTATCTTCATGAGAGTCAATGGTGTCATTGGCCTCACCAAGTTGTTCCAAGAGAGCAACGAAGTGCTTCTTGGTCTCACCTTTGAGCTTACCTAAGAACTTGTCAAACTCATTTTCATCCACCTTAACCACCTCTGTTTCATCTACACGATTCATCAAGGAAGGATGAGTAGTGATAGTAGTTCTCATGTTGGAGGTTACCTTGTTGGTGGATTTGGCCATCAGGCACTTGGCGGGGGCGATGAAGTTCTCATTGGGGGGAGTCGAAGAGAGACATCGGGGTTGGGGAAGAGATGGCAATGGCTACGGATGTCGTTACGATTCCTTCATCACTTGTATCGTCATCGTCATCATCGGAGGCGTACTCTTCGAGCGTCACCAACCCCTTTTGTGGCACCCGCTTCGTGAAGTTGTTCTTGTTGGGGAAGGACTTGGCCTTGTCTTTGCGAATTAGCTTGCCACTGTAAGAGCACATTTATCCATGTGTGGTTTTGGTAATTGATGACAATCCCTATGGACTAATGGTTGCCTTGAGTTATATTCGAAGGATTTGTCCATAGGCACTTCTTGAAGTACATGTGTTGGTTTCAAGGAGTTTATATGGTGACCAAGGTGGTATGTAAGGTTTTATCCAAAGATTGGTCATGTGAGAGTTGATCTCATTGCAAGCATGTCTTGAAAAACAAGATTGTGTGAACATTCATGTTTACCTTCAAGACATCATCTTTGTGAAGAGAGAAGAGAAGACACAAGGTTGATCAAGATTAAGGCAAAGAATGATTCAAGTTGATCAACACACAAAGCGTAGAAGATGTACCAAGTGGGATCAAATGATCCCATGGTATGGTAAGCATTGTCCATTATGCTTTGTGTACTAACCCATGGTCTACGTGAGAGTTCGTTGTGGGGTTAGGTATATTTCCATGGGCTTGCGTCAAGAGGAAGATCTCATACAACCCATGGAGGATGACATCAAGTGGTGATCGTCATCAAGGTTGCGGTGTGCAAGTTCAAGTGAAGCATCACGGAGAGATCATGCTTGAAGCTTGCCGTCCATTGTGGTGACAATGGACTTGTGAAGATGTGCCAAAGAGTGGCTCACCCATAGTGGAGTATGGGGGAGCAATCAACTAGTCTTCATCGAGCCAACGCAATCAAGAAAGGTGGTCCATCTTGAGAAGGACAAGATCGTCATCATCTAGCTCAAGTGGACTATGCGCAAGGCAAAGGTTTGACCTTGATAGGGTTTTCTATTTTACCGGTCTCATGGTGGTAGTTGGGAGACCGGGTTATAGGATCGATAGCCGTACTATCAAGGGGGGCTCTCAAGTGAGTAGCTTGATCGTATTGTTCGTTGAGAGCTCAAACCATTGCATTCTTGGCATCATCATCTTTCTTGGTTCTTGGTTGGATTTTCTCTATGTGGGTTCTTGAGCTTATGGTCAGCTTCATGACAAGCTCGAGTTCATCGAAAACGGAGTCCATATGCATCTTCTATTTGTGTTTTCGGTGTTGGAGATTTTGCCGGATAATTCTCGGGAAGGTCATCTTTCTTATCCTATTGGCATTTATTCTCTATTGCTTGATAGTACTTGTCGTCATCTATCCAACAAGCTTGAGTTTGCTTTTTTCGGAGTCCGTATGCGAAAGTTATGGCGGTTTCGGTTTTGCTTGGGCTGAAGTACTGCTTTAAGCGGTAGTAGAGAGCGGTAGTACCTCTCAAGCGGTACTACCTCTCCCCTGAGCGGTAGTATCGCTTTTGTGGTACTTCCGCTCCCTTCTACTGCAACACTTCCGCTTATTTTCAGCTCTCTGTGTTGCGAGCGGTAGTAGAGCGGTAGTACCTCTCAAGCGGTACTACCTCTCCCCCTAAGCGGTACTACCTCTCAAGCGGTACTAACTCTCCCCCAAGCGGTACTACCTCTCTGGAAGAACTACCACTCATGTTTTTCTATCTCGTTGGGCTGTTTTGACCGTGCTAAGCGGTAGTACCGCTCCCCCGAGCGGTAGTATCACTTGTGCACAACTTGTGGGCATAACGGTTGGATTCGGGGGAGGCTATTTAAGGGGGCCTTCTTCCCCAATGGTCCTTAACTCTTGAGCTCGTTTTTGCCCCCCATTGTTGACCTTCTTTGAGCTTGCTATCTCTCAATCCCTCCAATGATTCTTGCTAGTTCTTGAGGGAAAAGGGAGAGGAGATCTAGATCCACATTTCCACCAGTCACTTTCTCCTCTATGTGAGGGGAACCCCTTGGATCTAGATCTTTGAGTTCTTCGTGTTCTTCTTTGTTCTTCCTCTCATTTTCCTCCCTAGCATTAGTTGCTTTGGTGGGATTTGGGAGAGAAGGACTTGGGCACTCCGTGTGCCCTTGCCATTGCATTTGGTGCATAGGTTTGAGTTCTCCACGGTGATACGTGGAAGTGAAGTTTGAGAAGCTTATTACTCTTGGGTGTTTGAGCACCCTAGAGCTTGTTCCTCTTGGGTGCCTTGGTGCCCTAGACGATTGGTGGTGCCTCGGAGCTCAATCATTGTGGTGTAAAGCTCCGGGCAAGCGTCGGGGTCTCCAATTAGGTTGTGGAGATTGCCCTGAGCAATTTGTACGGGTACCGGTGACCGCCCCCAAGGGTTGCCATTTGTACGGGTTCGGTGACCGCCCTCAAGGGTCCCTTAGTGGAATCACGACATCTTGCATTGTGCGAGGGCGTGAGGAGATTACGGTGGCCCTAGTGGCTTCTTGGGGAGCATTGTGCCTCCACACCGCTCCGAACGGAGATTAGCATCCGCAAGGGTGTGAACTTCGGGATACATCGTCGTCTCCACGTGCCTCGGTTATCTCTTACCCGAGCCCTTTACTTGTGCACTTTACCTTGTGATAGCCATATTGTTTCTTGTTATATATCTTGCTATCACTTAGTTGTTTATCTTGCTTAGCATAAGTTGTTGGTGCACATAGGTGAGCCTAGTTGTTTTAGGTTTTGTGCTTGACATATTAAACGTTAGTTTTATTCCGCATTTGTTCAAGCCTAAACCGTAATTATTTTAAAGCGCCTATTCACCCCCCCCCCTCTAGGCGATATCCACGTCCTTTCAGCCACCATTTTCTTCCCTCTTCTCATACAGATAATCCACGATGAAGTGGCTCACGTTGCCACAATTGTAGCACGTTCTCACACGTTGCTTGCACTTGGCGCCACTTGAGTTGTTCTTGCAGAAGTTGGGCTTCGAGTTTCTCTTGTTGCCCCAAAATTGCCTTGACGCAAGAGCCATGTGTTCGTGGTAAGCATGTTTGGTGTCTTCAGGGCAACCCTCTTCTTCTTCTTCTTCTTCTTCTTCTTGGCCTTCAAAGCAAGGGTTGTCTTCTTTGACCGTTGGACACGAGCTAGAGCATTGTCGGTGGTCTTGTTCATGATGTTGATTGCAACGAACTCATCCAACACTTCACTTGAGGTCAAGGTGTGGAAGTCCGGCCTTTGACGGATCATGGAGGACATGCCTTTGTTGAATGGCATGATGGCCTTGAGGAACTTGCGCTTGACCCAATTGGCATCCCTATCCTTGCTCCCATGATCTCGGAGTGAGACGACAAGAGCGGGCAACCTCCAGTAGAGCTCACGGAGATCTTCATCTTCATTCATCACAAACTCATCGGTTTCATCAAGCACCACCTCAAAGTTTGAATGTTGAATGCTTGAGCTTCCTTTGTACAACGAGTTGATGTGCGCCCAAGCATCTTTAGCAATGGTGAAGGGACACAAGTAAGTAAGCTGTTCGGGTGGCGTGGATTCTTGAAGAATGAACAATGCAAATGCATTAAGTTGATTGCCCACTTCTTCTCTTGGCGTCATGTTGTTTGGATCACGAGGGTAGAAGCCTTGCTCAATTACCCTCCATAGTTGTGTTGAGTTGTGATACAAATGAGCCTTGATACAAAAAACCAATTAGGAAAATTAGATAAATCAAGTTTGGGTGGTTTCCCATGCGTGTTGATATGAGGTGAGTGGACCGGTCCACCATAGGTTTGGGGAGGGGGAACCGCGGCATGTGTGCCCGACCCGCTCTTTCCTTGAGGAGACATAGGATTCAAAGAACTAGCCAACTCCTTGGTGGAGTTGACATTCGTCTCCATGGAGAATGGGTTAACCATTTCTAGTTAGAAGGTTTCAAACTCTCAAGGAATTTCTTTAACGTGTCCTTGACCTCGTCAACCACGGACGATTTGATGGAGATCATGGCCTTCTTCAAATCACAGCAGGTGACTACGGTCTCGGACCCGGCCGCGAAGTTCTCACCATCATTAATCCCATCGTCGTCCATACTCTTTAGGAGGTTAAGCCCTTAAAAGAGATGAGGCTCTGATACCAATCGAACGGATCAATATGGTCGACTAGAGGGGGGTGAATAGGCGACTAACAATTTTTAGCTTCTTTTTTAAGAAATTAGGCTCAACAATAAAGCAGGTTGTCTAGATATGCAACTAGATGGACAACCTATATGATGAGCACAATAATAACAATAATAGCACGCACAAGATGAACACACAATAAAGCTTGCACAAAGTAAAGGTAAAAAGTAACCACAAGTGGAGACGATGAAGACGAAGATGTGTTACCAAAGTTCCCTCCTTTTAAGGGGAGGTACGTCTCCGTTGGAGTAGTGTGGAGGCACAATGCTCCCCAAGAAGCCACTAGGGCCACCGTATTCTCTTCACGCCCTCGCACAATGCAAGATCCGTGATTCCACTAGTGGTGCCCTTGAAGGCGGCGACCGAACCTTTACAAACAAGGTTGGGGCAATCTCCACAACTTAATCGGAGGCTCCCAACACCACCATGGAGCTTCACCATAATGAAATGTGGCTCCGAGGTGACCTCTTCTGTCTAGGGTGCTCAAACACCCAAGAATAACAAGATCCGCAAGGGATTTGTGGGGGAATCAAATTTCTCTCGATGGAAGTGTAGATCGAAGCCCTCCCAAGAAAACCCTAGAAAATCAACAAGAGTTGTTGGCTAGGGAGAGAGATCGAGCGAAAATGGAGCTTTGAGCAACAATGGAGCTTTTGGGAGGATGAGAGGTGAGTCCACTTGGGGAAAAGACCCACTTATACAGTGGGGAAGAAATCCAACTATTATGCACGTTCAGCCCGTGCATAAGCGGTAGTACTGCTCGAGCGAGTGGTACTTCCGCTGCCATGGAAGATTCAGCCACCCAATGCAACTAAGAAGCTCAAGGAGGCGGTAGTGCCACCGGAGCGGTACTACCACTCCCACCAGTGGTACTACCGCTAGGTGCTGCGAGAGCGGGTGAACCCGTGGTAGTAGCGTGGGGTAGCGCGGTACCACCACATGGAGAAGTACTACCGCCCGCTACTGTCGCTCTACTTCTGCTCGAAGGACTGAGCTATCCAGAGAGCAAAATGTAAGCGGTACTCCAACCGGATGTAGATGCTGGTGGTACCGCACAAGCGATACTACCGCCCTAAAGGAGCGGAACTTCCGCTTAACTTTCACTCATACAATGAAGAGAGTGGAAGTGGGGTAGTAGATCAAGCCACAGAGCTTCTCGAGTGGTACTACCGCTCTACTTCCGCTGTACTACACAGAGAGCAAAACATAAGCGGAGGGCCAGATGCGCTGAACTGCGGCAGTACCGCTGGAGCGGTACACCCACTGGACAATGTGGTACTACCGCTTAGGTGCTTCCAGAAAGCCCAAGCATAGAAGGATAAAGCTCCAAGTGCCGGAAAGAAAGGGGGTGCAAAGTAACTGTGTCCGTGTTGATTCCACACTAACCTTTCCAAATGCGAACCCCCTCTTGATAGTACGGATTTCGTATGACTCAAAACCACCAAAGGAAATCGTCGGAAAATAACCGTCTTCTCTCTTAAACACCGAGGGGAAATAAACCGTCTCGTGCCATCTGATAATCTCTGAAAGCTAAATGCACATGATTAGCCCGCAAAGCGCATTGTCATCAATCAACAAAACCATTAAGGGAGAAATATGCCCTAACAACTTGTGTTTTGATGATCTTGAATAGAAGATCAGATTTCTTAATCCTTATATAAGGAGTTGTACCAGATAAGTTTATATGTTGGTTTCTCATTGTTCCCAGGTGAAAAGCGATGTGGTTCTTATCCATCCATTGTTGATTTCGTGTTGTTTTGTGATGTTGATATTTAGTCAAGTGTGTTATTTCTTTAGATGACGTCATTTCTATTTCTAATATAATTTGAATTGAGATATTTTTGTCACTCATCCATGGATCCTTTGCATATGAGAGGAAGTTTGTGTGATTGCAACCAATCTTATATGTTTGGTGTTTGAAGCACTATGAACTCATTTGACTTTCATTCATGTTTTTTCAGACGCTTGGTGAGCCTCATCTCTAATTCCATGAGATGTATCAGCTGAATTGAGCCACTTCACTCAACATATTGGCCGTCCATGAAGCTCTTAGCCATTTTTCTGAACATACATGTCACTTTAGGGTTGCATGGAGTACATGGTATAATATATTCACTTTAGGATCACTCTCCGAGTTCCTAAAGACATATACTTATTTTACACATGGTCATTGTCAAAATACTATCATGGTTGTCATGGTCACTGTGAGAAAGAAATTGTGTAGGTTTGATAATTATTTTTGAGGAACGTCATGGTCAAAATAGTGTAATTAACCAATGTTGTTCTTGATACTAAGGGAAGGGACTGTTGCCTACCTGACTCTTCGTACATCCGATTACACATCATCGCTTGCATGTGCATTTGGTACCAAGAACGCAAAAAAATAACTGGGAGGGTTGTCGTGGTTTTATCACGGCAGATGTCCTAGTGAAAGGATTTAGGGGTGAAGCCATCGCTACGGTGATTAACTGGGAAGGTTGTCGTGGTTTTATCACGGCGGCTTGTTTGCTAGCCGTCTTTACCCTCATGCTATGATGCTCCTGTCTTTCCTGTCATGCCTTATGTATTCACTGAATGTGCTATGTACCTTTGTTGTACAAGTCTTGATACTAACAGTTCACAATTATTATTAATATCCCTATTGGTGGCATTAATTAATTATTGCCAGATATTTCTTTCTCATAGGTGTTATATTCTATCCTTACCCACAAATTAATATTATTTTTAATGATAGCAGGCCTTCTTATCTGGCAGATCAGGCTGATGGTGATAACCATTTGGATGAACAGAGGCATAATCTTTACAATGAAGCACCAAGTTTGTTAGACATTCCTGATAAAGAGTCGATATATCTTACTATCTAAGGTGTGCCTGATTATACTAAATGGTGTTCGCTTGCTTCCTTGACATATAGATGGTTTTCATTAACACCTCATCTGTATGTAGTGTGATAGCTACTAGTGATGAAGCACAAGATGATGAAAATATGCATATTTCAGTGCAAATGTTAGAAGTGAACTAGGAATTTAGTACCACAAAAAATAAAGGAGTGTAAGGGGATCTGATGAGGTCACCTACCATAGGTAGGGTCACAGACCTGACATCTAGGGTCCTTCATTATCATTAAAGTCCCTAGGCTACCAATGCATTCGGATGCACCTTCAGGATCCACTCGGATCTCTAGAGTCACTCGGACGTCATCTCATCAGTCGGCCAGGCATCAGCACTCGGTCAAGAGGAAGCAATAACGACGTGGGAGCTACAACGCTCGAGGGACTTATTATCTCAGATAAAGTGTTGTGAAGACTAACGTTACCTGTAACGCTCCTAGTTATAGTAGCAGTTTCCAGTAACGCCTGCAGTTACTAGTATTAATTACCCTTGTAATGGCGCTTGGCCGGCGGTGGCGCACTCTATATAAGCCACCCCCTGGCGCCTGAGCAAGGGTTCCGGACTCTACTGTATTCCTACCCCCTAAGAAAACACAAAGCCTCAGGGCACGAGACGTAGGGTCTTTACCTCCACCGAGAGGGGCCTGAACTCGATAAATCCGAGTGATACACTTGCGCCGTAGCTAGGCTCCGCCCCCTATTCGTACCCCTGATATTATTGCCAGGCTTACTCCCTCGACGGGATCTCATCGTGTAAAATCGTATTACTCAGTTAGAGCTTCCTAGGACTTGTTCGTGCTATTTTTTCAGATGATATCATTGACTGTTTTTTTGTAGGAGTAGATCCCAATATGCACCTTATTGCCACACCAACATTTTTTGAACTCTTTCTGTTATCTCCATTTATTCATTCTATAGTTATGCTCTTGTCTTTGCTCCTATCTCACATGCATTTCATGAATGTGCACTCTACTACTGTTGCTAGAAGCAACAACATACTACTTTCAGTGATATTAGATACTACTTTCAGAAAGCTTTCAATGCTATTACATAGCTATCCATTGGCCTGTGTTAACTAGATTGAAAAGGGAACTGAAAAGGGTGTCAACCTACAAGGCCCGCACTGAAAAGGGTAATGTTAGTTCTTCCCAGACAACTAATTAACAACTCTCTCTCTCTCTCTCTCTCTCTATTTTTTTGGACTGTTATAGATGGATTAATATTAATATGAGATATTAGTTCATAACTTGTTCTTTTCTCTCATGAAGTAATTCTGTGCAGGCCCGTATTCTTTTGTAAAACACGACCCATTGATTGATTTGGGTTCATTACAAAACTTGTACTCCTTCCTCATATGACTGCCACCACCACAATCCTTTGGATTTAGTTCTTTATCATTGTTTGTTTCCAAGCGTGTCACTTGGTTTTCTGATAACTGTAGTGGGTGTCGACAGAGTAGTGTAAGCTGCTCCTAGATCGATTCAAGCACTATTTGAATGTTTTAGTCCATCGATGCTTTTGATTATGTTTATGTATTTTTAATTGTATTTGTTGCTTCATTTTTATATGTCTTACTACAGGAGAAGGAGATTTATACACGTTTCTTAAGTATTTTCACTAAATTATGCATAGAGACGCTAACAAATGCGATTTTTTTTGAAACTATCATGTTTTTTGTAGCAAATTTGGAAACTATATGACTTAATTCAAAAAAATCAGTAGTATGACCCCGTCGGCCTCTGTAAGGCCGAAGAGGGCCTTTTCGGCCAGCAGTAAGCCGAAGAGGGCTTTTCGGCCTCCCGTTGGCCGAAAAGAGTGCGAGGTGGGCCGAATAGTACTCTTTGGTCAGTGGTTGGCCGAAGAGTAGTAACTTCGGCCAACCATTGGCCGAAGAGTACTCTTTGGTCAATGGTTGGCCGAAGAGTAGTAACTTCGGTCAACCATTGGCCGAAGTGTTTTTTTATATTTAAAACTGCCTTATAAACCCTGTACAATCATTGCCGTATTATACATGAAAAAAATGTACTTTCTCGCAATCTTTTTCCCTCCATTTTCTTTCCCGCCGTTCTTTCCCTCCATTTTCTCCCGTGATTTTCTTTCCCACCATTCTTTGCCGCCATTTTCTCCCGCCATTTTCTCCTGCCATTTTCTTTCCCGCCATTTTCTCCTGCCATTCTCTCCCTCCATTTGCTCCCGCCATTCTCTCCCTCCATTTTCTCCCGCCATTCTCTCCCTCCATTTGCTCCCGCCATTTTCTCCCGCCATTCTCTCCCTCCATTTTCTCCCGCCATCTTCTTTCCCGCCATTCTCTCCCGCCATCTTCTTTCCCGCCATCTTCTCTTCTCCACCTATAAAACCCCCTCCACACTAAGGAGGGTAAGCAGGCCAGTGTAGTCTCGTCAAGATGTCCGGTTATCCTTTCGATCGTAGTTTTCACCCTAGTATGTCGAAACGTCTTCTGAGATTAGCCGCCAATTTCGAGATAGACAATAGGATAGTTCCATGGGACGAACTCCTCAGTAGTGACACCTTACTGAATGAGTTGGCTCACACATTAAGTAGGTCCGGGTGGCCTGCAAGGACCTTTGAGGAGATACGAAAAGAACTTCTCAGGTTGCATGGAAGGTGGAAGAAGCAACAACATAAGGGTGAAGCATTCCTAAAGGCTGCAGCAGAACATACTTATTTATGGACCCAAGACAGCGAGGACGAAGATGATCTTTTCATGCCGAGCACCAAGGGCAAGAGTACCGCATCGTCGAAGGGCAAGAGTGCTGCATCGACGGAGGATGACGATGATGCCTTCATGTAGTTTGTAAGCTGTATTTTTTAAGTTCAGTCGTACCGTTTAATTTAGATGTACTTGTATCTTAATTATCTGTTGCAGTCTCTTTGGAAATGTAACTGGAATAACAATGCGAAATAATAGTAATATGTCTCTCGCATACATAGGTAGATATATGTCTCCTGATCAGATAGAAGCAAGTGCGATAGTAACACATACATGAAGCATGTCTCATACATAGATAATGACTCACACATGAGAAAAGTCTGAAACTAACATAGATAATGACTCATACATAGATAACCATATCACTGCTGGGGACGACGACGAATCTGGGTCTTCCTCGGGCGAGGACCGGAAGGCGATAAGCGCTGAGGCGGTGGGCGAGCCTCACGGTGTCCACGACCGTAGATAACATCGTCTGACACGGTCTGTGTCTCCTGCGTCGGTGGTGGTGGTGGAGTGTGAAATACTGTCTGAGAGAAGTCGTAAGTGTTTGCAGCTTCGTCATCATCATCTGAGTAGCCCTCTAATCCACATCCAGCACCACTAAGTATCGGTGACTGCACTGAATGCATGAACTGTTGCGACTGGTTGCCGCCTGCAGTATAGTAAAACATGTAAAATTGATGAGCGAAACTACAATGTTTAAAAGAATGTACAAAGTAGTGTTACCTAGTTCCATTTGATGATGCCAGTACGAGCTCCCTGGTTGTGAAGGAGGTGTCTGATGCCAGGACGAGCTCCCTGGTTGTGAAGGAGCTGGCTGCTGCCAGGACGAGCTCCCTGGTTGTGAAGGAGGTGGGTCTGAACGCTGCACGGAGTGGCGAGGCTCTGAACGCTGCACGGAGTTGCGTGGCTCTGAACGCTGCACAGAGTGGCGTGGTTCTGAACGCTGCACAGAGGGACGTGGGGGACGATGTGCTGGACGAGGAACTGCAACATCCGAAGATCATCTACACGTAACAGCTGCGTAAATCCCTCGTAGCTTCTCATCAAAACGCCTCAACCATGAGAGGTGCTCTGGCTGTGGGATAGTATCCCCCCTCTCAACCCGCCGCATTAAAGCGGAAACCTCCTCTCGCGCCTTGACTGTCAAGTCACTCTGTACATGAAGAGTTAACCAATTGTATATGTTCAGGTTATGATAAAACTACACATATGAGAACCATGGCACGTACCGCGTGGTGTCTGGTTCCCACAACAGAGGCAGTTGGGAACATATCGCTGGTGAGAGGGGCGTCCATCTGATCAGGAGCAGCTGATGGAACCAAGTAGATCCTCGTGCTATGCCGGTAACGTCGCTGATACAACCCGAACTTGTCCCAGTCAAAGGACCGAACCTCATCCCAGATATTTGTCGGCGCAGTAGCCCATTCCTCAACGTAAGGGCCAATGGTCTCAAGCCAAACAGCCATGGACTTGTTTCCTCCTACGCGGCTTTCCCTGACATTGACGTGCGTGTTACATGGTTAGCTATGTTCGGAATGCAATATTGAGAATTAAATTACAATTACTTACTTGTGCACGTGTGCTGGTATGTGTGGAATAACTGGAATATCAGGTTCTTGACATAGACCGAACTGTCTCATCACCCTATGAAGAGCCATCTCCTCAACCGTCACGTCGAACACCACTCTGGCCTTGGTCATCCAGTAGTGCTGATCTCTAGTGCACATTCCAGATATCCCAACTGGATACCTGGATGATATAGCCTGATGCGAGTATGGCTCCCAGATAACTTGATCCTCGTGCAAACTATCAAACTGCGCCGTGAAGGACGGGTAGCAGCCCCTAACCTGGGTATGCGCAAACTGTCTCTGTACATGACAACAAATAAACATTAGTAATACTTTTGCATGGAAATAATTAATCAAATAAATTGTTACGTAATATATAAGTACCTCTCTCCGTGTCCAAACAGATCCCACAGTAGGCAAATCGCCAATAGCATGCACGTAAACCCCTGCTATGTCCTCCATCCCAAAAGGTCTATCAACGTATACATAGGGTCGTCCAATAGGGAATCTCTCGTATGACCAGAGCTGCAAGAGTAGTGGACATCCAACCAGAGCTGATTTTCTGGACTTCAACGAGCAAGCTTTGCACAGGCCTCTGTACGTAGCTGCTAACACAGCAGAACCAAAACTCCTCTGCACAATGTCCCCAGGGCACCGTGCGTCAGCTATCTCTCGTGCAATACCGATGAGTCGCGCATCGACAGTAGTCACATGGTTCTCCGTGAACATCGTCTTGCCGAACAACCAAAGAATATATGCCTCTAGGGATCGATCAATCTGTGCCTCTGACAACACAACTCCGGGGTACCTTAACGAGACAATCTGTATAGAAATCATACGATTGTGTAAACTATCTAGTAAGGGCAACTAGGAAAACAAAATATGTTCAGCTCACTGAGAAGGTTACCTGAAACTGGCTCAACCACCTAAAACGAGGCCCGTGAGGATCTTTGTCCAAGGGCCGAGCAGTTGGCACCGCAGCTACAAAACGTGTCTGCATCAGTGCTAGCCAGCCAGGTTCTGGCTCTAAAGGACCTATGGCAGCACCAGCCAAAGGTAATCCCAACAAGAAAGACACATCCTGTAGAGTAGGAGCCATCTCTCCCCAGGGAAAGTGAAACGTATGTGTCTCTGGTCTCCATCTATCTACTAAGCAGGTAAGCAGTGACCTTTCGTAAGAGAAACGTTTGTAACTGCATTGGTTCACCTTCCTCATCCAAGTCCGGATGTTCAACCCACTCATCCAATGTACCCTCAACCAGCCGTGCCAAGGGTAGAAGTCCAGCCCAACTTAACCTACAAAATAAAGAGAATGTAGCATACAGTTAGTGGGTATCAAAAGTATATCAAACATGTATGTCATTATATGTACACACATACCTATTAACCCATAAAGGGTGTATCATCCAGTTAGTCCTTGGTGTGCGAGTGACCAACACGTCTAAGTTCCTGCCCGCTTGCATAAGTGCAGCCCGGTGAGCTCTATCAATCTTACCATCAAGCAACGGATACGAAGACATATCTGCAATTAAAACAACAAATCTAAAACATAGTCCATACATATTACAAATTAAAACATAGTCCAGACATATTACAACTTAAAACATAGTCCAGACATATTACAAATTAAAACATAGTCCAGACATATTACAACTTAAAACATAGTCCGACATTTTCTCGTAGCCCGACACATAATAATAACTATCACCTAGTCCTCACAAATTATATAGCTTGTGAGTTATTTCTTCCTCGTCCTCCCCTTCGTCCTCGACTGCCTCGACCACATCCGCCTCTTGCTCCTGTTGTCGCTCTCGTCGATGTGGAAGCACTCGTCGATGTGGAAGCACCGTCTTTCTTCAGGTCGGGACAATATTTCATCCTATGCCCATAAGCCGCGCATAGCAAACATTGTCTGGTTGCTCCACCAGCTTCAGATTGGTCCATATCGTTTCTGATGCGTTTGACCTTACGTCTACCCCTGCTTGTTCGCCGAAGATCTGGATCCGGGATGTATACTCTCTCACCGTCGTTTACCTTGTTGAAATTGCCGACGACTCTAAACCCTGTCATCTCACCGGTCCAGACATTGAGTACTGCCTCTTTTGAATAGTATGGGGACACGAAGGAGATGGCGTCCAACTCAATCTGGCCACAGGCAGCCAACACATGTGAGCAAGGCAGGTGCAACAACTTCGGTTTGTTGCATGTACACTCACACGTTGAATAAAATTCGGTTCCAATTGTTACCTCGTGCGTCTTCACCTCATTTGCAGAACCAAAACCATCGGTAGGTAGCTGAACCTCATACCTCCTTTCCTGATTACCTATGAGTCTGACAGTGTGCTTCTTTGCTTTCTCTATCTTCTTTGCCATGTACTCCATGACACGGCTACAATAAGGTGTGTTGGGATTATTTGCAATATGCTTCTTTGCTAACCCGTGCCTTTCTCTGAAATATCTCAAAGTGCCATGGAATACAACCTCCACAATAGCTGTGAGTGGCAATGCTCTATTCCCTCCGAGTACAAAGTTATACACCTCTGCAAGGTTGGTTGTCATGTGGCCATACCTGGCTCCATGGGTGTCATGCATCAAAGACCAATTCACGGGAGGCTCTTTCTCTATCCACTGAGTAAAACTCTTTATTGCCCTCCCCTTCTTTCTCTTAGTACCAGGAGGGTCAATTGCTGGCAAGTCACAAAGACCTACTGGCTCCTCTAGCTCCGCCATGAGTGTTGCTAATTTAGCCTGATCTTCTTCCATTTTCTTCCTGGCACCGACCTGCTTCTTAGTAAACTCATCAAGTTTTGACCAAATAAAATGGTATTTACGCTGCTGGTTCTGCTTGCATAATTTTTTGAACAAGTTCATCAACCGCTTGTTCTTGAACTGTGAGAAAAAATTTGCCCCAAGATGGCGCATGCACCACCGGCTCTGCAAGTCCTTCCAAGGTGTTCGTTCGTCTTCTGTTGGATTCCTTAGTGTCTTCACAGCCTTCAATATACCAGCATGTCTGTCATGAATGACACACACATTTGGTCGGTCCTTCACGATCGCAATTTTCACTTGCCGGAAGAACCATACCCAGCTCGGAAAGTTCTCACCCTCCACAAATGCCATGGCAAGTGGGATGATTTGATTGTTCCCGTCCACACCAATAGCAGTCAGGATTTGCCCTTTGTACTGACCAGTAAGGAATGTACCATCCACAAACATCACAGGAGGACAATGCCGGAAAGCTTCGATGCACATAGCGAAAGAGAAGAATACTCGTTTCAAAACCTTGAAATATGGTATACTCTGCAATCTCGTGTGTTGTACGTTGACATAAGTGCCGGGATTCCTCTCCTTCAGTATGTCAAGGAGACGGACAACATTATCATATGAGTCGAAGAACGTCCCAAACCTTTCCTCCATAGCCTTCTGCTTAGCCCTCCAAGCCTTCCCATAAGGAATGTCATAATTCCATCTGACCTTCACTGCTGTCTGGATGTGTTTTGCTTCCATATCTTTCTTCTGCACTATCAAAGTATACATGAGTTGCGCAATGAGAGTTGAAGTCAGGTTTGGATGATTCACCAGAAGGTTTTTCCTCACACAATTATGTGGGACGACATCGGTCACAACCCAGTGGATGTTATACTTCGGGACATGCCCGTGCACCTTCCCAGGACAACCTGTTTCAACACATTTCACGGTATAGTTTGTTGGACTTGATATGTGTGTCCGGAAAACCCTCTGCGTAGACATAGCCCACTTGATCACTGCATACTTCAATTTTTTCTTTGTAGCAAACATAGCCCCAATCTGGACTTGGTTCAGATTATACTGCCATGGAGCCTCATGCCCATCGTTGACCGTAAGGCCGGTGGATATGTCCTGATCCCATGCAGAAAGAATCGGTACCTCCACTTCATCCTCGGAATTTTCAGAATCCAGATCCTCCGCCAATCCATCCTCGTCCTCTTCCTCCATCACCCTCAGCATTTCCTCCTCTTCCTCATCCCCATCACAATCCAAATCCTCCGCCAATATTATCGACTGACTACTCTGCCCAGTATCATGACCACACACATTGTGTGGCACGTAGTCTGACTCTTTCTCTGGTTGGCTACCATCCACATCCAGTGGCTGTGACCCGGATAAACAAATCTCGTTAGCCACTTCACTGCCCTGGCCGGGTTCATACCCCACGCGGAGTTGTACGGTATTCTCCTCCTTCGCCACAGGTTGCACTAGGGCATATGGGTGGATTCTTCGGTCTCGGCAACGACTTAACAACGTCAACCAATGCTGGCTCCTATCTATCGGCATCAACTCCCACTTGACATTTTTACAGGATTTGGTCCACAATGCATGAATACTGACGGAACATACTTTAGGATCCAGCCCAAAACTAGTAGTCAACCAGTACTTCAACTGTCTAATGTCTAGTCTGTCCAGGTCTGCAAGTGTCATGACGCCATTTTTATACTCGCTCAAATCAACCCCAAACTCATTGTATCGAACATTACCAGGGCCATAGTAAACAGTCAAATTTATTGATTCAGACATTTTCACCTGTCAGACATTTTCATCTTCTCATTAATCACAACGAAAAATATTTTTACCCGCTACACTAAATTACCGCTAAAATGCCAGCACAGACAAATTTACTCATTCAGACATTTTCACCTGTCAGACATTTCCATCTTCTCAATAATCACGATGAACAAAATTATTACCCGCTACACTAACTAAACGCTAAAATGCCTGCACAGACAAATTAACACTCGAAGTACGCAATATATCACTTATCAGTACAGAAAAATTAGCACTCGAAGTATCAAAAAAATATGACGACATGGTTATACCTTCGACGCGTGTGTCCCCTTCTTCTTGCTCCTCTCTTCAACTCAGCGGCACCGGCCACCTCGCGGAGTACTTGCTCCACCGGCTCCTCTCCTCACCACCACCCCCTCCCCAGCCGCACCTCCTCCTCACCACCACCTCCTCCCCAGCCGCACCTCCTCCACCCCACCACCTCCTCCCCAGCTGCACCTCCTCCACCGCACCATGGCTACTCACTTGTACGCACAAAAAACTATCCCATACGAAAAAAAATTACCGTAGGACGGCGGAGATTGCTACGATCTATTGTTTCTGTGGCTTGGATGTGAAAATGGATGGAGAAGGGAGGAGATCGGCGTGGGGTGGCGTAGCAAACAGAGAGGAACCAGAGAAGAGGAAGAACAGGCGATCGAGAGGAAGAACAGGCTCCGGCGGCCTTATCCCCGACCTCTTCGATCACGGGTTGGCCGAAGAGCCTTTTCGGCCGCGCGTTGGCCAAAGAGCCTTATCCCCGACCTCTTCGGCCCACCTCGCACTCTTTTCGGCCAACGGGAGGCCGAAAAGCCCTCTTCGGCTTACTGCTGGCCGAAAAGGCCCTCTTCGGCCTTACAGAGGCCGACGGGGTCATACTACTGATTTTTTTGAATTAAGTCATATAGTTTCCAAATTTGCTATAAAAAACATGATAGTTTCAAAAAAAATCAACAAATGCGACATCACAATTAGTGCGCGCAGTCCCGCAAAGGAGACACGCTCGGGGCGCCCAACGCCCCACCCACTAGTCTATATTAAACAAAATGGACAAGTCTGACCTAAAGACGCAACAAATTCACAAAGTGAACCGCCTTCGAATTTTTTTCACTCGCGTAACCTTTTAGTGTGACGCCTTTATCTTAGGCACCACACTACACTGCGTAGCGCCCGACACTACAATATACGGTGGCGCCTAAGGCAAAGACGCCACACAGTGTAGTGGGACGCCTTGCTGTCGGACGCCACACTAAAAGATTACGCGAGTAAAAAAAATCGGGTTCACATTGTGAATTTGTTGCGTAACTCTGTCCATTTGGCCTCTGTATTATTCCCCACGAGGAGATTGTCAGGTGAAGAGAGCAGACACTTGCGGAGACAAGAGATTGACCCCACGTGCAGCCACACATAGCCAGACTCTACGGAATCTGGATCACCCGCTCGGCGCACGCTCTCCCTCCCCTTCCGTACCGGCCGTCTTCCCCATTATAAGCTCGTGTCATGAGTCATCAGCATGGCATCTGGATCTCGGAGTGGTAGTTAGCTGAGGTTAGCTATCACCCATCAATCCCAGCCCACTGTGGCTAGTCTCAAGGCCGCAGAAGAAGAGTGAGCATGGCAGGGCAGAGCAGCTACAGCCGGCTCGCCGGCGACGAGGCCGCCGCGATATCCGCCGCCGGCGGCGACGACGACTGCGACGAAAAGAAGCTGAGGCTGCTTGGCTACGAGCCGCAGCTCAAGCGCAATCTCTCGTACGTACTACACATCAACTGTTGGCCGTCTCAATTGATTCTGAAATCGAACCTGTCGATCTTGTTTGCTCTGTTTAGCCGGCACATCGATCCGGTCGATCTGTGAAGTTAGTTTAATTCGATTCGGCTTTGTTTGATGTGGTTACCCATTAGCTAGCTACTGCTAGTTGCGTGTTTCCTTCTGTCAAGGACGTATGGGTTGCTTGCGGGCGCTGTGCACTTGCTTTGTCCAATGCAAGTCGTACTCGTAGACGATGCGCCAAATGATGCAGAGGATTTGGCTAATTTTTTTAAAATAATACACTTTTTTTATTAAATTACACAAATAATATACAATTTTGAAAATTTTCAAAAATATTATCCAGTCGGTCTTGGTGTGGCCGACAGGGCCCAATCGGCCTAGCCGTGGCCGATTGGAGACTGTAGACGGGGTAGGTCCATGCAGTCGGCCACAGCCAAGCCGACAGGCCAGTCGGCCCAGCCGTGGCCGACAGGGTGGCTGTGCGTGCGTGCGTGCTGTGCGCGTGCGTGTGTTCTGTAGCGTGGTCTAGCTTTTGCTAGATCACAGTGATCAGCCCTCTGGACAACCCCTAAACAGCCACTAAACGAAAGTTAAAATGGGTAAAATTCATATGGGCAGGTAGTACACTTGACGAGGTTCAAATGTTTTCATTGGACCAAATTCAAATAAGGCATAGATTAAATGCTACGAAAATCACAAAATGCTAAGTTCTGTTAACTGAAAGACTGAAAACAGCTTTATTTTCATAGCTATTCTATGGCTGTTGATGATCAAGCTAATGAACACTACTATGGATAAAAGTGATACTAACATGTAGATCGCAGAAAAATGCTCACAATTGATATAAGGCACAAAATCATAGGATGTACAGAACAATAGCAATAGCCTTCAAAAAACGGCTAAGTGATGTTTAAAACTGAGCAATTCTCAGACTTGGCAAAATTTCGGAGGTTCAAATTTTACCCATTTTAACTTTCGTTTAGTGGCTGTTTAGGGGTTGTCCAGAGGGCTGACATGCGTGTTGGGCATGCCCGGCCTCGGGATAGCAGCACGTCGTCGCCCCACATCATCGGCAGTCTCAGCGTCTATCGAGAGATAAGGAGGGAGAAGAAACAGTAAATACAAAGCAAACAATGTAACACAAAGCATAACATGGCAATAAGTTGTGTCGGGTGTGACCTAACGCAGTGTTACACGATACCGATGAAGGGGGAACCCATCCGGGAAAGTTTTCCCGGTTCCGGACATTTGTCAGACGGATGACCGGAGGGGAACGGTTGCAGGTTCGGGTAGTTAGAGGCATGTGGTGAATGAACGGAGAGCGTATTCGGATTCGTCTCGTCGTTCTGAGCAACTTTCATGTACAAAGTTTTTCGATCCGAGTTACGGATGAATTCCTACGAATTTTCGAAGTTTTCTGAATATCTCCGAAATTTTGCTAAGTCTGAGAATTGCTCAGTTTTAAACATCACTTAGCCGTTTTCCGAAGGCTATTGCTATTGTTCTGTACATCCTATGATTTTGTGCCTTATATCAATTATGAGCATTTTTCTGCGATCTACATGTTAGTATCACTTTTATCCATATTAGTGTTCATTAGCTTGATCATCAACAGCCATAGAATAGCTATGAAAATAAAGCTGTTTTCAGTCTTTCAGTTAACAGAACTTAGCATTTTGTGATTTTCGTAGCATTTAATCTATGCCTTATTTGAATTTGGTCCAATGGAAACATTTGAACCTCGTCAAGTGTACTACCTGCCCATATGAATTTTACCCATTTTAACTTTCGTTTAGTGGCTGTTTAGGGGTTGTCCAGAGGGCTGATCACTGTGATCTAGCAAAAGCTAGACCACGCTACAGAACACACGCACGCGCACAGCACTCACGCACGCACAGCCACCCTGTCGGCCACGGCTGGGCCGACTGGCCTGTCGGCTTGGCTGTGGCCGACTGCATGGACCGGCCCCGTCTACAGTCTCCAATCGGCCACGGCTAGGCCGACTGGGCTCTGTCGGCCACGGCTAGGCCGATTGGGCCTTGTCGGCCACACCAAGGCCGACTGGATAATATTTTTGAAATTTTTCAAAATTGTATATTATTTGTGTAATTTAGTAAAAAAAAGTGTATTATTTAAAAAAAATTAGCGAGGATTTGTGCTTCAATTTTCCAGAAAGTTCTGTGCTTACTTTTCTTTGACGTTAAACTTTTGCGTAATTAATACCACAGGAGGATTCATTTTTCTCCCGGCTCAATAAAAAAGGATGAATTTCTGTCTAGGCATTTTCATATTTATCTATTTTCAGCATACTTCACTAGGTTTCATTGATCAATAGTCATTGTAATACAATTTGGATCATAAGAGCAACTCCAACAGGCGCCCAAAAAGCGTCCGGCGCTGCATAATTTGCACTTTTAGCGCGTGCGCTTCAAAACTGGGCGCTCCAGCGGCCGCGCTAAAACCGTGCGCGCGGCATAAGTCGTTCCGCGCGCGGAGCGAAACGGCATCGCGTGCGGCTTATTTCGTGCGCCCGCTCCCACGCGCGGAACCACTCGAGCGCTCGCGCCTTTCCACCTCTCCCGCCGGCCGCGCCTCTCTCGCGCCGCCTACCCTACCTCCGGTGGACTCTACTTCTGGAGCGCTAGGCTTTGCAGCGAGCGGCGTTGGGGCCCCTTCGCCTCGTGGCTCACCGGTTGGTAAGTTTACTTGTTTGCTTTTTGCAACGTGTTTTATTTTGGGCACAATATATATATTGAGCACGTGGTATCAAAATTTATCCAGCCTCCACTTTCTCTTCACATTTATTTATTTAAGTTTATTTATATGTTTGCGTCGATCTCTTTTATGCCTATCTTGCATGTGGCGCAAATGGGAAAAATGGCGTACGATACATATACGTTTGTGCTCCTTGTCTCCTTGAATCCACCAGCCTCTAAGAGCATCTCCACCCGCCCTGCTTTTTGCCGAAAAACGGCCCAACAATGCCCGCCCCCCGCCCCCCCCCCCCCCCCCCCCCCTCTAGGATGTCAAAATAGCATCGGCAAAACCAGGCGAAACCCAACGCGTTAGGGGGCTCTTGGGGCGCCGGCGGAAGTTTCGGCGTCTTCCCACATGTCACTTTTCTTGGTCCACTTAATCATTTCCCTCACAAACTTTTGGTTGGGATAGAATGTGGCTGAGAAGATGCCCTTCCCATCCACTCTTATTTTGACCGGATGAAGCATTTGACCCCTTAAGACATCAAATTTTTTGGTTCGATGATGTTTTTGGGGCTCTAATGACTGGAGATGCTCTAATGATTCAGCGGCAAAACTCGTCTCTTCTACCGAACAGGCAGCATATAGTTCTCGTTTAGCTGTCGTAGCACGTACGAATAGGGATAATCATCACGTGCTCGATCGTCGATTCTAAGCCGATATTTGGATTCCTATTTTCTTTCCTTTTTCTAGAGGGGTGTAAGCCTGGATGCCGTGCAAAATTAGCAGACGCGCGTGAAGCGTGCAAATCTCGATTACATGACAGCAAATCCCGATCGGTTGAATGGGCGCACAGTAATCTTGACTGAATAGGAGTATTTATATATCAAATGTGGCACCAAGAGCCCATGCTGCACGTGCGCCGCCCAAATGACAAAAAAGCTCATATTGCAGTCTTCACGTAGTAGGAGTACAAAGGCGAGATGATGGGATATTTGTGGGCAGAACATGAACCCACATTTCAATTTCAGACTGGCAGAGGGGTCCCAAATATAGGATCCCCATTCTTTTTGGGAAAGAATCCTGGTTTCCAAAGATCCACGACCATCCTAGCTGGCAGATTCTCCATCCAGAGTAGAGTAACCACTAACCAACCCCACATCTGGTGTCCACCGCACTTTCCAGTTGACTGCACACCGCGATTCTCTCCTCTGCAGGTACCACCATTTTTTGTGTACTGGACTGGACTCTAGTGGTACATATATCCCCACTGGTCTCCCCTGACCCATCTGGCCATCTCCTCCTCCCACAACGCAAAGGCGGCACGGTCTCGTCCATCGCGCGGCACCATGACCTGGAGCAAGTCCCCGGCGGGCAGCGGCACCACTGCCGTGGACGTCGACGTCGACGGCTCCGGCGACACCGGCCAGGCCCGCCTCCGCGAGCTCGGCTACAAGCAGGAGCTCAAGCGGGACCTCTCGTACGTCTCTCCCTCGATTTCGTCGCTTCTCTTCTCTTGACTGATCGATTGAGGGCTGATGATCCCTTGGCGTGCGTACGGTACGGTACGGGTGTAGATTGCTGTCCAACTTCGCCTTCTCCTTCACCATCATCTCGGTGTTGACGGGGGTGACCACGCTGTACAACACCGGCCTCAACTTCGGCGGGCCGGTCACCATGACCTTCGGCTGGTTCGTCGCCGGCGCCTTCACCATGACGGTCGGCCTCTCCATGGCCGAGATCTGCTCCTCCTTCCCCACCTCCGGCGGCCTCTACTACTGGAGCGCGCGCCTCTCGGGCAACCGATGGTCGCCCTTCGCCTCATGGATCACCGGATGGTACTGATTACTCAATCACGCACGCACTCATCTTTTTGAATATTTCTCTGGCTGGGATCATGTGAAGGGGAAGAGGATCGCTGTATTAGGTCTGGAAGTATTATCAATTCTCAGTTTCTTCCTTGAGTTTTATCAAAATAAAAGGACGGCGTGAGCGAACCGCTTTCTGCTTGTTTTTTTTTTGTCCGGTGTGACATCAAATTGGTGCGTGCGAAATTTCCGCATCTCTTTCTGTCTTTTTTTTCTCGCTTCTTTCCTTTTTGCGTGGAAGTGAATAGTTTATTACAGTAGTTCATCCAAGAACACCGTTATCGGGATGCAAAATAGAATACTTGTTTCTTTTCCAATCAAATGTACTACTATGCACTTTTCGTTGTTTAGCGACGTGCTCCTGGTAAAGCAGAACAGAATCTTTGTGTTCTTAAGGTCATGTGCTTGCGTGCTTTGACCATGTGCAGCTCCCGTGGCCACATTTTGGTACTAACAGAAGCTGTGCCAACTGCACATAAAGTCTGATTTCGATTATCGATAGCGACCTGTGGTTGAAAATATGCTATCAGCATGGTCCTTCTTGTAGTTGAAACAAGGCGTCCTTGCAATAAACGCACATATACGCATGGCCCATTTTTCTTAGATAGATAGATAGATACGCTATTAATTGCTCATGCATCCACATTCCAATTATTCTCAGCCTCTAATGACGTTTGTTGTGCTGCGTGCAGGTTTAACATCGTTGGACAGGTAACCAACCAATGGCTTAAGTCTGAATGTCTTTTCTCAGTTTGTGAGTTGCTGCTGTGGTGATTGATTTGAGTTTGCATGCTTTGCACTTGCAGTGGGCGGTGACAACTAGCGTGGACTTCTCGCTGGCGCAGCTGATCCAGGTGATCATCCTGCTCAGCACCGGCGGCAACAACGGCGGAGGCTACCTGGCGTCCAAGTACGTCGTCATCGCCTTCCACGCCGCCATCCTGCTCAGCCACGCCGTCATCAACAGCCTCCCCATTTCATGGCTCTCCTTCTTTGGCCAGTTTGCGGCTGCTTGGAACATGCTAGGTTTTCTTCTTTCTCTTCATTCGCACTTGCCCTACACGATTACTCTACTTCGCGGGCACTGATTCTCACTCAAGCTAGCTAGAGAATAAATATTGGCATCCACTTTATTAACGGATGGATGGCTAACAAGCTCTCCACGATTCTCTGTACGTAGGTGTCTTTGTGCTGATGATTGCCGTGCCGACTGTTGCTACCGAGAGAGCCAGTGCCAAGTTTGTCTTCACCCATTTCAACACTGACAACAGCGCTGGAATACACAGCAACCTTTACATCTTTGTCCTGGGGCTCCTCATGAGCCAGTACACCCTCACAGGATACGACGCGTCGGCGCATATGGTAATTGATTAATTAAGCCAAACAAGAAGGAATCTCATCTTGTTAATTATGACACGCAAAAGAAACCTTTTAACGCTTTGATCATGCATGCATGCAGACGGAGGAGACCAAGAACGCAGACAAGAACGGCCCCATCGGGATCATCAGCGCCATCGGCATATCCATAGTGGTCGGCTGGGGATACATACTCGGCATCACATTTGCCGTCAAGGACATACCCTACCTGCTCAGCCCTGACAGCGAAGCTGGAGGCTACGCCATCGCCGAAGTCTTCTACCTCGCCTTCAAAAGCCGGTATGGCAGCGGCGTCGGCGGGATCGTCTGCCTGGGGATCGTCGCCGTCGCCATATACTTCTGCGGCATGAGCTCGGTGACAAGTAACTCGAGGTGATCATCCTCTGCTGGCTTGCTTCCCGCTGCATTTCTCTTCTCGGAACGTAGTTCTGAACTTCTGATGAGATCACTCGCTCGTTCATTGACTAGGATGGCCTATGCTTTCTCGAGAGACGGGGCGATGCCGCTGTCACCCGTGTGGCACAAAGTGAACAAGCACGAGGTGCCCATCAACGCCGTCTGGCTCTCGGCTTTCATCTCCCTCTGCATGGCGTTGCCGGTAAACGATTGATCGACACCACTCCATTTCACTGCAACTACATACTGTTTCATTTCCGGCGCCTCCAATTAATCATGTTCTCTGATTGAAAACTAATTGCAGTCGCTGGGTAGCCTGGTGGCGTTCCAGGCCATGGTGTCCATCGCGTCGGGCTCTACATCGCGTACGCGCTGCCCATCTTCTTCCGGGTGACGCTGGCGCGCAAGCACTTCGTGCCTGGGCCGTTCAACCTCGGACGGTACGGTGTACTGGTGGGATGGGTGGCCGTGCTCTGGGTGGTGACCATCACCGTGCTCTTCTCGCTGCCGGTGACTTACCCGGTGACCAAGGACACGCTCAACTACACGCCGGTCGCCGTCGGTGGGCTTTTCATCCTCGTCTTGACGTCGTGGGTCGTCAGTGCCAGGCACTGGTTCAAGGGACCCGTCACGAATTTGAGCGGCTAGTTTCCTCCGCGCGCGCGCGTGTGGACTTGTTGTGACGTGATTTCACGAGGGAACGCCACGTGATGTGAATTTGGGTGGGGGAATTGGTTGTACGCTGCAGCTGTAGGCTGGTGTACTGTTGTATCTCAGATTCATAATAGAGGCTGATGCCTGATAGATATAGAGGAGAAGAGAAGACATGAGTTGGAGACGATGAGACGCTGTAATTAGTACTTTCTTCAAAAAGACAGGAAAACGGACTAATTCATACTGCCAGTTAACCGGCAAAATGTTTCGCTAGCAAAGTTCTCTGAACTTACCGTGTTTGTATCGTTTCTCAATATTTACCAGGAATTTGACTGGACTTGGATTATATACCCAAAGTTAGGCGGTGTTTGGTAGCAAAGTAATGTCAAAAACAGAGTATTGAAAAACTGCAGTATTTTAGCCGGTTGGTGTAAGATACCACAGTTTTGACATGTCAAACTATTTTAGAGTATTGATAATACAGTGACATGTTTGGCTAGTGCCATATGCAGCGATGTAAACCTGGTTTTAGCTAGCTTTGACGTTTCTTTCCATGCTCAGTTTAAAAAAAAGAGGTTTGGGGTTCATTTTATTAAACAGAGAAAATACTACAGTTTCGGGAATACCGTAGTATTAATACTGCAGTTTTTATGGGTAACCAAACACCTCACAGTAATTAAAACTTTAGTATTAAAAAAAACTGCAGTATTATCACAATACTTTGATAATACTTTGCTATCAAACGGGGCCTTAATTGTCAATTATCTACCATTGTATTGTGTTACAAATAAAATCGTAGGCTGGCCCTGTGGTATACGATGACTAGCTGCAAGTGGCCCTTTCCGCGATCTTCCGTGGCACCAGCCGTGCCTGGTTTCGTCCTTGTAGCTCTCCGTCAGAGTCGGAGCTGCGCTGTTTGGTCGTGGATGGTTGAATTTTGGTGTAGATCTTCATGCAACCTCTCACGGCCGCAGGAGTGTGGGTTGAGTCGACGACCGCCTACGGTGAAGTTGGAGTCGTTTACTCAGAATGTAGGGAAGATGATGACGCCTTTAGGGGAGGAGTGATGATGATGACGCGTGCGTGTTGTCTCGCCGACACCCTTTTTGGAGCGGTTTGTGTAGGTTTTCTTTTGTGTGCTGCTTAGCGATTGTGACGGTTTTCGTCCGGTTTTCCATAATTAATCGGGCAATCTGGTTTTCACTCGGTTTTTCCTAATTAACCGAGCAACTCTTTTCTTCTTAATGAATGCAGGATAACTGTCATTTTGAAAAAAAGTTTTGTAAATTGGTATAGTATCTCGAAAAGGATTTATACACAATTTTTCTATCTTATGAAGTAAGCAAATAACCATTTAATTGGTCAGGGAATCCCGCGATGTGTGGGAATACTGCTATTCTTCTTTGTCCACCTACCCATGTGTCATAGGAATTCTCTGAGGTCGGCATAGAAGAATCTGCTTGCCGTCAATGAAAACAATTTGTATGATGTAACAAGCAAGCTATTAACAAAGAGCAACACGCTAGCTGGCAAGCAGCATAAAGTAAATGTTGTTGAAGAGATGTGGGAGTCAAGCTTCCCAAACGTCAGTAATGGCTCATCCTATTTTCCTTTTGAGTAGCCACCAACAGACATGCCTCAAATATCTTGTGATCGTACTTGAAAGGGTCCACCGGACCTTTACAAACTTCTCAAGTGCACATCACAAGGAAGCTTTCAGAAGGACTCCAACTATCTAGGAGTCCCGAACAACCCTAAGAGTAACAAGATCTATCTAGGACCAAGGGAGATTTTCTTTGGGAAAATTGCAGATTGGGGTCTCCTCTTGTACTCCTGAGGTGTGAGCATGTTTGGTTCGCTATGGACGGAGAAATCCAAGAAATTGAGCCTAAGCAGGGTCCATGGTTAACAAAAATTAAGCCTGGAGGTTGCCGCGGGGGGGGGGGGGGGGGGGGAGGGGGTACCGGGAGGCTTCATACATCTCAAATGTATCTATACTTTTTGCTTGTTTCATGCTACTTTTATATCATAACTACATAGCTTTGGCACTAATTTATCATTTTTTCTGGACCCACATGGCCACTTGTAGGGCCCTTCAAAGTTCTTGATGAACACTCGGGAGAGATCCTCCCGGTCGAATATGTTGTTGGGCGGCAATTGGTTTACCCATGCTCAAACAAATCCTTCTATCATTAAAGGAAGATGCTTCATTGCAACATCATCGTCGCCTCCTCCAATCTGGACTGCCACACGGTAATCATCTAGCCACGTTTCAGGTTTTGACTCTCCGATGAATTTACCGATTCCTGCTGCCAATCATAAGTTTGCAAGAATCACCGCTAAGCGAATATACCTACTGAAACAAGTTGGTCCAGAGGATCTTGATCCACTCAGATAATCTCTGTTATTGTTGTCCATGTTTGCCCAGCCTCTATCCACCAGGTTTTGGGTGAGGAGTGAACGTGCATTGAACTGGCGATCGCAGTAGTCCATGCCATCGCGATCATGAGGATGATATCCACTCGGCTGTCATCGGGGACTGGGCCTCCGATCATCATAGTTTGGTTCCCGTCCCGCGGAGGGATCACTTGGTCACGATAACGATCCTCACGTTGCCGGGGTGGTGTGATCTGATCACGGTTCCGATCTCCATGTTGCCGAGTGAGCGCTGCATCTTTGCAGGAGGTGAATCTCTGCGTCGTCGAGGCACGACGGGGTTGTGGGCCAACTGCGTGGTGTCCGCTCGGACCGACTTGCTGTGGATGCGGTTTTGTCACTGGGAACTGTAGAATTCTGAGCCATGGCTGCCTTCAGGAGAGCATGTATCCGCCTGAGTCCTACTGCCGCAGATCTCGACGACTGGATGGAGTGTGCGATCCATGTCGCCACTGCCAAATTTTGTATCGGAGTACACAACACTCGGTAATTCTGGGCGTCGTTGTTCGGAAACAATCGCCTCTTGTTCTGAATGCCACTAGGTATGTCACGAAGCCGGTCTTCTAGGGCCTTCCGACGCTGCTCCAGGTGCACACGTTCTGCCAATATGGCCAAACGTGCGGACTCGAGGGCAAGTGCCTCAGGGGTTGTTGTCGTGATCGGCGTGCGCAAGGTTTGCTCGATACCCTTATTGATTTTGTCCATTTGCTCGTGAGTGAGGTGCTGCCCTGACCCATCGACTCGGGCACCTCTGCCAAGAGTGTCATTGGCAGCTGCATCAGTCCTGCGGCCGTGACCATCGCGTTGCACGGGGAAACTAGGAGGGTCGTTGTTTGTTTCAGCCATACAAACCTCGGATGAGGCGTCCATGATATCACAACTTACTTTCTCTTCTTCCTCCTCATATAAGTAGGCGAACAAATCGTGGAAAGATTCGTCGGGCTCTAAGGTAGCCACATGTTCGGCCGCAGTCTGGAGGGCCACAACGTGCTTCACCCACCGCTGGAGGCGTGAGGGCCCGGAGCACTTGTGATGACGCATAACAGGAAGGTGAGGGACCGTTTGGTACGAGACTGACGGCTGCCGGAGTAACACTCTATATGAGCTTGCCCGGAAGTGCACTACATCATTGACGGACTGTCGGGACCCCGATCCTATGTCACATAGGTCTAGCATGTAACACCGCATACCACTTCGCGGCCTCACGCACAGTATTTCCACAGTTGCAGTCATTACCTTGCCCGGGACCGTTTACGTCTTTTGGCTCACGTATATGATTATGTCGCTAGCATCTGTATGACAGAGAACCCGGGTCGACATGATTAGTTATAAACCAAAGTGGCACATGCGTACAGGGACAGACATAGGAAACCCAACAATGCATATGTCGGTCAACAACGTGTGTAACTGAGTTAGAGCAAGCTCCAAGGACTCTAGTAAACACCGTGTGACATTTCCCTGTAGGAACAGACACATAACCAAAGAAGGCTACATGTCCGTCAATCGATGTGTCCGGGGCAGTAGCAAACTACCAAGGCTCAGTGGAAGCACAAAGAGGCATTTCCCTGTAAGGAAGGCTACCATAGGCATACAATAGGTGTCCAACCCCACACATAACAAAACATGTCACGCGTACGCATAACATGCAAGTATGTGTTGGTACAACATGCATCACAACATAACTCTATGACTCAAGTATTTAATAAGGCTTAGAAGAGCCAACATAGTATGATATTACAAACAAGGGTCGCATGACCCGTCAAATAAGAAATGGCATAAACATGTCTGAGTACACACAGCTGAAAAGAAAGAAGGCTAGAAAGCCTGTCAATCTACAAGACCCTCCATAGGAGTGATGACCCACAAATATAGGGGATCAATCGTAGTCCTTTCGATAAGTAAGAGTGTCGAACCCAATGAGAAGCGGAAGGAAATGACAAGCGGTTTTCAGCAAGGTACTCTCTACAAGTGCTGTAAGTAACAATAGTAGATAGTTTTGTAGCAAGATAATTCGTAACAAGTAACGAGTGAAAATAGTAACAAAGGTGCAGCAAGGTAGCCCAATCCTTTTTATAGCAAAGGACACGCCCAGAAGTACTCTTATATTAAGCAAGCGCTCCCGAGGACACATGGGAATTTCTGTCTAGTCATGTTCATCATGTTGAGTTGATTCGTGTTCGCTGCTTTGATAATTTGATATGTGGGTGGACCGGTGCTAAGGTGTTGTTCTTACTTGAACTAACAACCTATTTATGATTACCCCCTCTCGCAAGCATCCGCAACTACGAAAGAAGAATTAAGATAAATCTAACCATAGCATGAAACATGTGGATCCAAATCAGCCCCTTATGAAGCAACGCATAAACTGGGGTTTAAGCTTCTGTCACTCTAGCAACCCATCATCTACTTGTTACTCCACAATGACTTCCCTTAGGCCCATAACATGGTGAAGTGTCATGTAGTCGACGTTCACATGACACCACTAAGAGAAGTAACAACATACATATCATCAAAATATCGAACGAATAGCAACTTCACATGATTACTTATAACAAGACTTCTCCCATGTCCTCGGGAACAATAGTAACTACTCACACCTCATCAACATGTTCAAGATCAGAGGTGTAATAATAATAATTAAGGATCTGAAAATAATATCTTCCACCAAGTAATCCAACAAGCATCAACTACAAGATGTAATCAACACAACTAGTAATCCACAAGTACCAATCTGAGGTTTTGAGACAAAGATTGAATACAAGGGATGAACTAGGGTTGGAGATGAGATGGTGTTGGTGAAGAATTTGATGAGGGTTGGTCCTCCCATGAAGGAGGAAGTGTTGGTGATGACGATGGCTTCAATCTCCCCCTCCCGGAGAGGAATTTCCTCGGCAGAATCTGACTGCCGGAGTGCAAAAGGGCCTCTGCCCAGGTTTCCGCCTCGAGACGGCGGCGCTTCATTCCGAAAGGTTGCTTATGATTTTTTCTAGGGTAAAACACACCATATAGGAGAAGAGGGACGCCAGGAGACCAGCAGGGGCCCCACAAGCCATCAGGGCGCGACCAGGGGGTAGACGCGCCCTGTTGGCTTGTGGCCAGCAGGTGGCCCCCCTCTGGTATATTTCTGGCCCAGAAATTCTTAAATATTCCCTAAAAATTCTCCGTGAAGTTTCAGGTCATTTGGAGTCTGGTGATTTTTCTGCCTTTTCCTCGGTTTTCAGTTCAGAATTCCAGTTTCCAGATATTTCCCTGTTTGTGATGTACCTTGCATATTCAGAGAGAAAGAGCATAAGAATTGTATGATAATAGGGAATAATGAACAAGAATAACATAATTATCAATAAGAAATCATGATGCAGAATGGACGTATCAACTCCCCCAAGCTTAGACCTCGCTTGTCCTCAAGCGAAAGCCGAGCTCGATAATAATGACCACATGATTTGAGAGAAAAAAGCCGATAAAACAGAATACAGACATGAAAGCATCATGAATTTTAACATAGCAGCAATTTTTTCATCATATAGCTTCTCATAAACAAGTAACAATCTAATCACAAACAAAGTGGTATGAAGCATAAAATTCATTGGAAACCGACAAACAATGATATTAGTCATTGAGATAATCATAACTGTCATAGTCAAGAGAAGAGTCTATGTAAGAGCTTTTGTTTCTAGCAAGTTCACATACTCGACTATCATGTAGCCTTCTATGATTGTTGACACTCATTGAATATTTTTGAAGCTAATGTTTCCGTCGGACACAAAGGAAGATGGAAGCTTTATTATCGCCATCCAACTCATTTACCTCAAGGATAATGTCAACAATAATGAGTTATGATCACCTACATTCAACTGGATATATTTGTTTGGATCTTTCCTCAACACATAATGCTTACCGACTAGGGAGTTGGTAGGTAGAAATAGGGAAGAATATTGATGATTCTTGCACAAAAACAAACTTCTGTAAAAGATATGCCCTTTGCAGAGGGAAGCAGAGGTTGTCATGCGCTTTTATTTGTTTAGGATGTGCAATCTCTTAATGCAAAGGAACATCACTTTATATTGCCCCTTGTGATAGTGAACTTTATTATGCACTCTGTCGCTTTTATTTCTTCGCTATCACAAGGTCGTACAAAGCTTATTTTCCCTTACAATAAAGGATCATATATATTTATAGGCAATTTTTATTGCTTTTTGCACCGATGACTACTTACTTGAAGGATCTTGTTCAATCCATAGGTATGTATGGTGGACTCTCGTGGCGAGAAACTGGTTTAAATGGTTATGGATGTACAAGTAGTATTTCTACTTAGTGCGGACAAGTTTTGGCTAGCAAAAGATCTAAGGCAAGCATAACATGTTGAGGGATCCAAAACAATATAACTTCTATGCAAATATAAACAATCATGATCATTATGTTGTCTTCCATGTCCAACATCGACACTCGATCATTATATAATATTTGATGGGGGCTCACAATCATAAAAGGTGTCCAAGGTAGTATATTTATATGCAAGTCTCCTCTTCTCTATCATACTTTTGCATAGATTATATCAATTACTAATGCTATGTTTGTTGGTTTTCAACACCTTCTATTACTTATACCTATTTTCTATGTGAAGTCATTACCCCTCATGAGATAAGCATATGATCTTTCCTATTCCTTTTATTGCCATGCTATGATGATTGGTGCAAGAGAGTAAAGCACACGGACTCAACTAAACTTTATTATATAACTCTCATACTCGGTTACAAGGATAGGTAGATCTCAAAGCAAAATCCTAAGCAAAGCAAATCTGAAACTTTATTTCTCTAAATCACGAAAAACTAAAAATCGAACTAAAATAGGTAATGGTGGTAAAGGTGATGGTGATACGATACCGGGGCATCTCCCCCAAGCTTGGAACAAGCCAAAGGGTGATGCCCATACCCATGTACTCAAGCGTCTTCCTTGGGTGATGGTGGTGGTGATGAAGTAGTGATGCCTTCTGTCCTCCAAGGCATAGGCTCCCCATCATAGAAAGGAGATATTGTATCGGGAATCCTGAAATCGGCAGCGAGGCTCATCCTTTTAAACCAAGATTCATACTCACAGCTTTGGCTTTGAAGTTCATAGATTTGATCCTGGAGGTGCTCTATCCGCTCTTGAAGCTTGAAAAGAACTTCTCCCACTTTCCTTGTGTCCATCTTGTTCTCTCGGATGAAATCCGTGATCATAGAGTGGTTAGCACTCAAACCACGCTCAACCATCCCTTGGCACTTGAAAATCTCCTGCTCCAGAGCTGCAAGCCTGGCCTTCTCACTTCCCTCCTTCTTGGGACCTTGTGTTGGGGAACGTTGCATGGGAAACAAAAATTTTCCTACGCACACATAAGATCTATCCATGGTGATGAGCATCTACGAGAGGGAGAGTGAATCTACATACCCTTGTAGATCGCTAAGCGGAAGCGTTAATAAACGCGGTTGATGTAGTCGAACGTCTTCGCGATCCAAATCGCCGAGCGTCCCGCGATCCAATCACGATCCTTCCGATCTAGTGCCGAACGGACGGCACCTCCGCGTTCAACACACGTACGGCTTGATGACGTCTTCACCTCCTCGATCCAGCGAGCGATGGTGAAGTAGTGGTTGAGTTCCAGCAGCACGACGGCGTGGTGATGGTGGTGAGGAACAATCTCTGCAGGGCTTCGCCAAGCACTACGGAGATTATGACGGAGGAACTAGAGGGCTAGGGTTGCCGGCACACGGCTTGGGAAATCCTGATGTATCCCGTGTGCTAGCCCTGCCCCTCTATTTATATGTTGAGCCTTGGGGTCTAAACTTGGAGTAAAAGCCTCCTCCGGGTCGGTTTTGCCCGCACAAGGTCGGTTTGGCCCGCAGGGAAAGAGTCCAACTCGGATCCCTGCCGAACCGCGCACAGCCGCGCACAAGCGGTAGTACCGCTTCACACAAGCGGTAGTACCGCTTGGGCGGTAGTACCGCTTCACACAAGCGGTAGTACCGCTCCGGCGGTAGTACCGCTTCACCAAGCGGTAGTACCGCTTACGCGGCAGCAAAACTACTTTTTGCACTTTCCAATACCTTGTGGGCTTTATCCCTTTGGCCCAAATAAAGTGTTGCTGCACCCGAACACTTCGGTAAACATCCGGAACCCCTTCCGGTGAACTCTGGAACTCTTCCGGAGATCGAAACACTATTATCACATATATCAATCTTTACCTCCGGACTCTTCCGGAGATCCTCGTCATGTCCGGGATCTTATCCGGGACTCCGAACAACTTTCGGTCACCAACATAATAACTCAATTATACTAATCGTCACCAAACGTTAAGTGTGTAGACCCTGCGGGTTCGAGAACTATGTAGACATGACCGAGACACCTCTACGGCCAATAACCAATAGCGGGACCTGGATGCCCATATTGGCTCCTACATATTCTACGAAGATCTTTATCGGTCGAACCTCTATGTCAAGGATTCAGTTAATCCCGTATGCTGTTCCCTTTGTTCTTCGGTATGTTACTTGCCCGAGATTCGATCGTCGGTATCACTATACCTAGTTCAATCTCGTTACCGGCAAGTCTCTTTACTCGTTCCGTAATACAAGATCTCGTGGCTAACACTTTAGTCACATTGCTTGCAAGGCTCATTGTGATGTTGTATTACCGAGTGGGCCCTGAGATACCTCTCCGTCATACGGAGTAACAAATCCCAGTCTTGATCCATGCCAACCCAACAGACACCCTCGGAGATACCTGTAGAGCACCTTTATAGTCACCCAGTTACGTTGCGACGTTTGATACACACAAGGTATTCCTCCGGTGTTAGTGAGTTGCATGATCTCATGGTCAAAGGAACAGATACTTGACATGCAGAAAACAATAGCAATAAACTGACACGATCAAATGCTACGTTTACAGTTTGGGTCTTGTCCATCACATCATTCTCCTAATGATGTGATCCCGTTATCAAATGACATCTCATGTCCATGGCTAGGAAACCTTAACCATCTTTGATCAACAAGCCAGTCAACTAGAGGCTTACTAGGGACAAAGTGTTGTCTATGTACCCACACATGTATTTGAGTTTCCAATCAATACAATTATAGCATGGATAATAAACGATTATCATGAACAAGGAAATATAATAATAACCAATTTATTATTGCCTCTAGGGCATATTTCCAACACCTTGAACATCCCGGATATGGAGCACCCCCTCACGCATCTCAATGGCTTGAGGGTGCTTCATCACCTCTGGCAGATAGAGGTTGATGACCTTCTCAAAGAACTTGTCCTTGGGAGAGCTTGGTGAAGTCATGAAGATCTAGATCTGTCAGAAAAACAGCTCGAAACAAGAACAAAGGAGAAACCCGCGATGCGGTGGTCAAAACATATGGGAGTATATATAATGATTTTTTCTAGGTCAGAATACGTGCTCGGGAAGAAATCGGAGTCCGGGAGGCACACGAGGGCGCCACAAGCCATCAGGGCGCGCCCAGGGGGCCGCGCCCTATTGGCTTGTGCCTCCCTCGTGGGTCCCCCTGACTCCTTTTTATTTTTGGAATTTTTCTAAAATACCAAAAGCAACAGAAACTATTTTATAGAATTTTTGGAGTCTGTTTACTTACCGTACCACATACCTACCCCTTTTTCAGGTTGTTGGAGTGTTCCGGAAGGCCTCCCTTATGTGTTCTTCCAGTGTTATAACTTGGATGACATTAGTCTCCTCATTAATGGGTGTACCTGAAACATAATGCTTGATTCTTTGCCCATTCACCACTCTCGGGTTTTTGCCTTCGAAGTTATTAATTTTTATAGCACCAGAGCGATAGACCTCCTCGACAACGTATGGGCCTTCCCATTTGGATAAAAGTTTTCCTGCAAAAAATCTGAAACGAGAATTGTACAAAAGCACAAGGTCTCCTACATTGAATTCCCATTTTTGAATCCTTTTGTCATGCCATCTTTTAACCTTTTCTTTAAATAATTTATCATTTTCATAGGTTTGTGTCCTCCATTCATCTAGTGAGCTTATCTCAAATAACCTCTTTTGTCCGGCAAGTTTAAAATTGTAATTAAGTTCTTTAATTGACCAATAAGCCTTATGTTCTAACTCAAGAGGTAAATGAAAAGCTTTTCCATATACCATTTTATATGGGGACATCCCCATGGGGTTCTTATAAGCAGTTCTCTAAGCCCATAAAGCATCATCTAGTTTCTTAGACCAAGTCTTCCTGGATCTATTGACAGTCTTTTTCAAAATTAATTTTATTTCTCGATTGCTCAATTCAACTTGGCCACTAGACTGAGGATGATAAGGTGATACAATTCTATGGTTAACATCATATTTAGCTAGAAGTTTACGGAAAGCACCATGAATAAAATGTGAACCACCATCAGTCATTAAATATCTAGGGACTCCAAACCTCGAAAAAATAATTTCCTTAAGCATTTTAATAGAAGTGTTATGATCAGCACTACTAGTTGGAATAGCCTCTACCCACTTAGTAACGTAATCAACAGCGACTAAAATATGAGTATACCCATTTGAGGAAGGAAAAGGTCCCATGAAGTCAAAACCCCAAACATCAAACGGTTCAATGGCAAGTGAATAGTTCATAGGCATTTCCTGACATTTACCAATGTTACCAACTCTTTGGAATTCATTACATGAAAGGACATACTTACGAGCATCTTTAAAAAGGGTAGGCCAATAGAAACCGGATTGTAATACCTTGTGTGCAGTTCTGTCACCGGCGTGGTGTCCTCCGTAGGCCTCGGAATGACACTTCCTTAAAATATGTTCCTGTTCATGCTCAGGTATACAACGTCTAATAACACCATCCACTCCCTCTTTATAAAGATGTGGGTCATCCCAAAAGTAATGTCATAAATCATAAAATAACTTTTTCTTTTGTTGATAGGTGAAGCTAGGTGGAATATATTTAGCAACAATATAATTAGCATAATCAGCATACCATGGAGTGCTACGTGAAGTATTTATAGCAGCAAGTTGCTCATCAGGAAAATTATCGTCAATAGGCAGTGGGTCATCAAGAACATTTTCCATCCTAGACAAGTTGTCTGCTATAGGGTTTTCAGCTCCCTTTCTATCAACGATATGAAAATCAAACTCTTGAAGTAAAAGTACTCACCTAATAAGTCTAGGTTTAGCATCTTTATTTTCCATAAGGTATTTAATGGCAGCGTGATCAGTGTGAATAGTTACTTTGGAATCAACAATATAAGGTCTAAACTTATCACATGCAAAAACAACTGCCAAAAATTCCTTCTGAGTAGTGGCATAATTTCTTTGAGCAGCGTCTAGGATTTTACTAGCATAATGAATAACATTCAATTTCTTGTCTACTCTTTGCCCTAGAACAACACCAATAGCATAATCACTAGCATCACACATAATTTCAAATGGTAAGTTCCACTCAGGTGGTTGAACAATGGGTGCAGAAATCAAAGCTTTCTTAAGTATTTCAAAAGCTTCTACATAATCATCATCAAAAACAAAGGGAATATTTTTTTAAGAAGATTAGTTAACGGCCTAGAAATCTTTGAAAAATCCTTGATGAAACGCCTATAGAAACCAGCATGACCAAGGAAACTTCTTATACCTTTGATATCTTTTGGGCATGACATTTTCTCAATTGCATCAACTTTAGCATTGTCCACTTCAATACCTTGTTCAGAAATTTTATGCCCAAGCACTATGTGTAGGATCGAAAGTATGTCTAGAGGGGGGGGGGGGTGATTAGACTACTTGACCAAATAAAAATTCTACCTTTTCCCAATTTTAAGTGTTGGCAGATTTTAGCAATGATAGCAAGTCAAGTACACCCTACACATGCATGTCTAAGAGTATAGCAGCGTAAAGTAACAACACGCATGTATAGTAGAGGGTAGGAAGGAAGATCAAACGCAATTTGTAGACACGAAGATTTTTCCTGTGGTTCCGATAGGTGGTGCTATCGTACGTCCACATTTATGGAGTCTTCAACCCACGGAGGGTAACGGTCGCGAGAGTCCACGGAGGGCTCCACCCATAAGGGTCCACGAAGTAGCAACCTTAACTATTCCATAACGGCTTCCGTCCACGAAGGACTAGCCTCACTATGGGTAGATCTTCACGAAGTAGGCGATCTCCTTGCCCGTACAAACTTCTTGGTTCAACTCCACAACACGAAGTAGGAGGCTCCCAAGCGACACCTAACCAATCTAGGAGGCACCACCCTCCAAAAGGTAATATGCTCGGTAATGTCGATGAACTCCTTGCTCTTGTGCTTCAAGATGATAGACTCCTCAACACACAATCACTCTCTCACAGATTTGGCTATGGTGGAAGAGATTGATTTGGTGGAAAGCAACTTGGGGAGGCTAGAGATCAAGATTCATATGGTAGGAATGGAATAGCTTGATCTCAACACATGAGTAGGTGGCTCTCTCTCAGAAAATTGGATGGGACAAGTATGGAATAGTTCTGAGTGCTTCTCTTTCGAGTGGGTGGTGGTGAAGGGGTATATATAGGCATCCCCAAAAATCCAACTGTTACACCTAAAGTGACCAACTCGGTGACACCGAAGTATAAAACTCGGTGGTACCGAAGTGACCAAAAGGCAGTAACTTTTGAATCTCGGTGAGACCGATACATAACTCTCGGTGGTACCGATTAGGTGACCAATGGTCAAATTGCACAACTCGGTGACGCTGATTCTCACATCTCGGTGGTACCGATTCTTGACCATGGCTAACCAGAGAGTTGGTCCAGAAACTCGGTGGGACCGATTCACAAAACTCGGTGGTACCGATTCTTGTGAATGGCTAACCAGGGAGTTGGTCCAAAAACTCGGTGAGACCGACTGGCAAAACTCGGTGGTACCGAAGACTGAAAACAGCTAAACAGAAACTTGGCAACTGAACTCGGTGGCACCGATGCAGAATCGGTTGCACCGAATGTCTAGGGTTTGGCATGGGTCTGTCTGAGTTTGGGAATCGGTGGGACCGAGTTTAATTGTTGGTTGCACCGATTTTGGATGTTTGGCTTGGACAGACTTTTGTGGAAGAGTTAGTGGGTGTTTTTGGTGACTATCACTTGTGCACATGGAGCATCTTATTCACCAACAGTACCTTACCCCCTTTTAATAGTATTGGCTTTCCTATGGACTCAAAATTATTTCTCACAAAGTAAAATGTAGAGTCCTCTTGCTTGAAGCTTTGCCAATCCATTTCCTTGCATCTTGGGGTTTCTCCACAATCCTTTTGCCATCCCTATCATTGAACTTTTCCTGAAATATGCTTAGTGGAAACATTAGTTCAATGACATATATGTTGTTATTAATTACCAAAACCACCAAGGGAGCAAATGTGCTTTCACTATGCCTTCATTCACCATAAAATGGCACTTCTCCCAATTCAAGACAAGATTAGTTTCTTCACATCTCTGCAAAAGTCGATCAAGGTTGCTCAAGCAAACATCAAAAGAAGTTCCATAAACGAAAAAATCATCCATGAATACCTCAACAATCTTTTCACAAAATTCAGAGAATATAGCAGTCATACATCTTTGAAAGGTAGCAGGTGCATTGCATAAACCAAAAGGCATACGCCTATAAGCATAAGTTCCAAAAGGGCAGGTAAAGGTGGTTTTCTCTTGATCCTCTTTTGACACAGGTATTTGAGAAAAAACAGAATATCCATCAAGAAAACAAAAGTGTGCGTGCTTAGATAGTCTTTCTAGCATTTGATCGATAAAAGGCAAAGGATAGTGATCTTTCCTAGTAGCTTTATTTAATTTCCTGAAATCAATCACCATCCTATAACCAGTTACAATTCTTTGTGGAATAAGCTCATTTTTATCATTAGGTACGACAGTTATACCACCTTTCTTAGGGACACAATGAACATGACTTACCCATCTACTATCAGCAATAGGATAGATTATACATGCCTCCATAAGCTTGAGTATTTCAGTTCTTACCACTTCCTTCATCTTAGGATTTAAGCGGCGTTGATGATTAACAACAGGTTTAGCATCTGGTTCCATATTAATCTTGTGCTGACATAGAGTGGGGCTTATGCCCTTAAGATCATCAAGAGTATATCCAATAGCAGCCCTATGCTTCTTCAGAGTTTTAAGTAATCTCTTTTCCTCATGCTATGAAACATTAGCACTGATAATAACAGGATATATCTTCTTTTCATCAAGGTAAGCATATTTCAAAGTATCTGGTAAAGTCTTTAGCTCAAACACGGGATCTCCCTTGGGTGGAGGAGGATCCCCTAAAATATCAAATGGTAAGTTGTGTTTAAGAATAGGTGTTTGTTTAAGAAATATGTCATCTATTTCATTTCTTTCATTCATATGCATATCATTTTCATGGTCTAGTAAATATTGTTCTAACAGATCGGTAGGAGGTACGAAAATAGAAAATGACCAATTATTTCATCCTTACTAGGTAATTCTTTCTCATGTGGTTGTCTACCAAACTTGGAGAAATTAAATTCACGAGACACATCACCAAAGCTTACTTTGACCTTCTCAGTAACACATTTAATTTTAGCATTCACAATATTCAAGAAAGGTCTACCAAATATGATGGGACAAAAGTTATCTTGTTTTGAACCAAGTACTAAGAAGTCAGTTGGGTACTTAATTTTTCCACACAAGACTTCCACGTCTCTAACAATCCCAAGTGGTGTAATAGTGTCTCTGTTTGCAAGTTTAATAGTGACATCAATGTCTTCAAGCTCAGAGGGTGCTATGTCGTTCATAATTTCTTGATATAAGGTAAAAGGTATAGCACTAACACTAGCACCAATGTCACAAGCCATGGTAACAATGATCTCCAATTTAAACTGAAACAACAGGCATGCCAACAACTGGTTTATTTTTATCTAGCTCATCCGGCTCGTTTCTAGCAGGTTTTGCAATTCCAGCAGCTTCACAACAGAAGTAAATAACCTGACCCTCAATATTATCAACTAGAAGATCTTTAACCATAGCAACATTAGGCTCAATGTTTATTTGTTCAGAAGGTGTAGGTGTCCTAACGTGACTTCTATTAATCACAGTTGTAGCCTTAGCATGTTCCTTAATTCTAACAGGAAAGGGAGGTTTCTCAATGTAAGTAGTGGGAACAATAGGATCAACATGGTTAATAATCATTTCTTCCTTCTTGATTTTAACGGGTTCCTCTAATAGTTGTTCAATGGGTGAATGATATTTAAACCACTTCTCCTTAGGTAGATCAACATGAGTAGCAAATATTTCACATAAAGAAGCTACTATCTCAGAGTCGAGGCCATATTTATTGCTAAACTTATAGAAAGCATTGGTTCCCATAAAATATTTAACACAATCAAACTTAAGCTTCATACCTGACTCTTTACCTTTGTCGAGTTACCAATCTTCAAAGTTGTGTTTAATTCTTTCCAGAAGATCCCATTTAAATTCAATAGTTCTATTCATAAAAGAACCATCAGAAGAAGAATCGAGCAATACTTGATCATCGTGAGAAAGCCGAGCATGAAAATTTTGTATAATAATTTTTCTTGAGAGCTCATGGTTGGGATAGGTGTGCATCATAGATTTAAGCCTCCCCAAGCTTGAGCAATACTTACTCCTTCACGAGGCCAGCAATTATAAATAAAGTTCCGATCACGATGAACTAGATGCATTGGATAAAACTTATGATGAAATTCCACCTTCAAGCGATTCCAGTCCCATGATCCAATATTGTCCAATAGCCTGTACCACATTAATGCCTTTCCCTCGGAAGATAAAGGGAAACTTACTTCTTAACTTTGTCTCCAGACAACCCTGCAAGCTGAAATAATCCACAAACTTTATCGACAAATATCAAATGATAATCAGGATGAGTCGTTCCATCATATGGATTAGATAACAGTTTTTCAAGCATACCCGAAGGAATCTCATAATAAATATTTTCAGTAGGTTCAGTAGGTTGAGGGGAAATTTCCTCATCTTCAGTTCAAGGCGAACATGCCCCGAACAAGCCACTCAAAGGGTGACCGTTCATAGCGACAAGCCACGGTAAATTTCAGCACGTATAGAAAATGTTTCCTTACCAATTCCACTTACCAAAGGCGCTTCACTCCCCGGTAAAGGTGCCAGAAAAGAGTCTTGATGACCCACAAGTATAGGGGATCAATCGTAGTCCTTTCGATAAGTAAGAGTGTCGAACCCAAGGAGGAGCAGAAGGAAATGACAAGCGGTTTTCAGCAAGGTACTTTGTGCAAGTGCTGTAAGTAACAATATTAGATAGTTTTGTAGCAAGATAATTCGTAACAAGTAACGAGTGACAATAGTAACAAAGGTGCAGCAAGGTAGCCCAATCTTTTTTATAGCAAAGGACAGGCCTAGAAGTACTCTTATATTAAGCAAGCGCTCCCGAGGACACATGGGAATTTCTGTCTAGTCATGTTCATCATGTTGAGTTGATTCGCGTTCTCTACTTTGATAATTTGATATGTGGGTGGACCGGTGCTAAGGTGCTGTTCTTACTTGAACTAACAACCTACTTATGATCACCCCCTCTCGCAAGCATCCGCAACTACGAAAGAAGAATTAAGATAAATCTAACCATAGCATGAAACATGTGGATCCAAATCAGCCCCTTATGAAGCAACGCATAAACTGGGGTTTAAGCTTCTGTCACTCTAGCAACCCATCATCTAATTGTTACTCCACAATGACTTCCCTTAGGCCCATAACATGGTGAAGTGTCATGTAGTCGACGTTCACATGACACCACTAAGAGAAGTAGCAACATACATATCATCAAAATATCGAACGAATAGCAACTTCACATGATTACTTATAACAAGACTTCTCCCATGTCCGCAGGAACAATAGTAACTACTCACACCTCATCAACATGTTCAAGATCAGAGGTGTAATAATAATAATTAAGGATCTGAACATAATATCTTCCACCAAGTAATCCAACAAGCATCAACTACAAGATGTAATCAACACAACTAGTAACCCACATGTACCAATCTGAGGTTTTGAGACAAAGATTGAATACAAGAGATGAATTAGGGTTGGAGATGAGATGGTGCTGGTGAAGATGTCGATGAGGATTGGTCCTCCCACGAAGGAGGAAGCGTTGGTGATGACGATGGCTTCGATCTCCACCTCCCGAAGAGGAATTTCCCCGGCAGAATCTGACTGCCGGAGTGCAAAAGGGCCTCTGCCCAGGTTTCCGCCTCGAGACGTCGGCGTTTCGTCCTGAAAGGTTGCTTATGATTTTTTCTAGGGTGAAACACACCATATAGGAGAAGAGGAACATCGGGAGGCCAGCAGGGGCCCCACAAGTCATCAGGGCGCGGCCAGGGGGTGGACGCGCCCTGTTGGCTTGTGGACAGCAGGTGGCCCCGCTCTGGTATATTTTTGGCCCAGAAATTCTTAAATATTCCATAAAAAATCTCCGTGAAGTTTCAGGTCATTTGGAGTTTGGTGATTTTTCTGCCTTTTCCTCGGTTTTCAATTCAGAATTCCAGTTTCCAGATATTTCCCTCTTTGTGATGTACCTTGCATATTCAGAGAGAAAGAGCATAAGAGTTGTATGATAATAGGGAATAATGAACAAGAATAACATAAATATCAATAAGAAATCATGATGCAGAATGGACGTATCAAGGAGCCAGACCTTTGTCTGGGATTTCCTAGCTACTCGGTCAACATCGAACTCATCGTTCAAACCACTAGTGAGACTAATGCCTCCTCTGCAAAAACATAAATTAAGCAACCATGAGTACAAAGGTATTTAGCCAGACTTACATCAGAACTATCTACTTATGCATTAGTATCAACAAGATGGTTGTGGAGTTTATTGCAACAAGCGAGCTTTGACTCAGTGGATATCGTGTACTATGACTACCAGTACTTTCTTTGAGGTGAGAGATCACACACGAGTCCACATAGTCAACACAACAATACACCACTATGGATCCTCTCCCGTCTCCCCACGAGAAGGCCATCCATAGCACTCACACTTATCTTGCGCATTTTAGAGTATCCATTTAAATTGTTTATGAAAAATATAAGTTTTCAAGTAGTCCATATCCGCGGACGCGGCTATTCGATTAAATCATTTACCCTGACTCAAAGGAACCAACATCCTCATCCCATCAGCAACGTTCCCTCTTGGAACACGTATCTGCGTCCAACCCGGACACTGTGCCATGCCGTGTGCCACCCGGGCACACGCGCCATGCGCCACCTACCCGCACACCTGACCCACACATGTTCGTGTAACTGTGAGGTAGGCTGGAACCCAGTTCCTATGAGCCGTATCACAAAACAATCCACCATGTTCTCCAACATGGTCTCTCACCACTATCTTGACCAAACATGTCAAGACGCTTAAGTCTCATCATTAGGACATGATCATTCCAATTCATCACCTAGATGGATCAGACCAACTCAACTCTAAGCATAGCAAGCGAGCATGGATGAGTAGTCACAACATAGCTCAAGCAACCCCTAAGTATGCTATGATGGTTTAGCTATTTGGTGACAATGACAGGTCATGAAAAGGAATGGGTTCAACTATCAAGAACAAGTAACATTTGAAAAGTTTTGTCCTAATGCAGTAAAAGAGAGCAAGAGCAAGAGAGTGGGATTGTATCGGAATGCTCATGGGGGTTTGCTTGCGTGGCACTTCTGAAGATATCATTGTGTTTTCATCGGTGACATTGATCTCAGCGTCGGAGCAACGTCTACTGGAAGGGAAACAAACATCGACAAACATAAATGGAACAACATTCAATGCAATGCACAACCAAGTGAATGACATGACATGTTAAGGTACTGAATTGACCTAATGCAATATTTAGCCAAGTTAATTGAAGTGGAATTCAAACAATATTAAATTCCAACTCCAAATACTAATTCATAAATTGCCCTAAGCATGAATTGTCCTAGTTTGTGATGTTAACTTGTTCAAACATGCATGATCATGGCATAAACAGTTTCAATGGATTTTTCTGATCATTTTTCGTATATAAATTATTTTCATTTGAGTTATACAGTAGATTATTTTCTATGATTTTTTTAGAAGTTTTAAATATTTTCTGGAATTTCCCAATTATTCTTGAATTAGAAATAATCCAGAAAAGGTTTATTGCGTCAGCGCTGCGTCAGGATGACGTCAGCATGTCAGCCGAACCGTTCCAGGTCAAACCTGACTAGTGGGACCCGCATGTCAGTGACACAATGGCTAAACTGAATTAGTTAAACTAAACTAATAAGTAACCAAAGATTAATTAGCAAGTGGGGCCCGGTGGCGGTGGCGCATTTAGTTAACATAATTATTTCACACTAATGATAACGCTAAACTGGGTTAGTCAGAGGATGGCCCCACGTGTCATAGACACAACGGAGGTCAAAACCCGTCCGGAGCGGGTCAAACTGGCTGGCGGTTCGCCGGCGGCGGAGCCAGGGACGGTGGGGTGGCTCGGAAACGCAGTACATCGTGTCGTTTGATGCGCGGAAGGGCTCGTTGAGGAGCTGGTGGTGCGCCGTGTCCAATGGTGATCTTAGGGAGGCCGGGGATGGACCATAGCGACGACGGCGACAGCAGCAACGGCAACCGGAGCTCGGGTGACCATGGGTTCATTGTTACGGCTCACAAACAACCAAACTAAACGCCAGGGGCACTCTACGGACTGTTGTAGAGAGGTTTAGTACGCCGGGGTGACCAAATGGTCACTGGAGCATCACCGATAGTGAGCTCAGCGGTGATGGGTTTCGATCTTGATGGAAACGACGACTAGAGCGAGCAAATGAGCGCGGGGTTAGAGGGAAATGGCGGAGAAGCTTACGGTGATTCCGAGGGGATGGTCAGTGGGCTTGGGCACTCTTTGTTGGTGACAAATCGAAGAGGTGGAAGATGAGCTCGAAGGTAGCTCTATAGGGCGTCTGGGCTTGCATGCTTTGACGGAGAGGTAGCAGGCGATGAGGCGAACCCTCTTGACACGGTGGCTAAGCAAGGGGACGATGGCAAACATGGCTATGGCCGGCGGTGCGCTCCGTCTCTCTCGGGCGAGCTCGGAGGAGGGAGCTAGAGGAGGGGAGAGGAGGAGTGGGTAAGCCAGAGGGGTCGGGGGGGTGCGTGGTGTCTTCAACCGGCCTTCAGCGTTGGCGGAAGCAAGAAGTGGCTCGGGCGCGTGCCGGCGCACAGCGACCACGTGCGCAGCGTCCTTCTGGCGCGAGGTTAGGGGTGACTGACACTGTGGGCTAGTGGGCCACACAGTAAGTTCTGTAATTTGTTTTTGATTTAGTTTCTAAACCAAATCATTTTTATAAATCCTAAAACTTTTTGTGGACTCTCACTAAATTATTTTAGAGGCCCTCAGCAAGCTTCAAAATTATTAGAGCAATCAAAATATTTATAGCATTTAAAAACCCCCAAACCAAATACAACATGATTTAATTCAATGAGCCAAATGTGTCCAAATAATGTGAGACCAATTTTGTTGGGTGTTTCACATTATTCTAAAAATTTGGACATTTTTAGAAGGCATTTTGGCTTCATTGAAAAAGGTTTTATTTGAACCTAGTTGAATTTCATTTGGTGATAGGGTTTATCAATCCCCATTTCAAATTCATTTGAGAATTTAACCATGATACATGGATTCAGATGCAACTATTTACAGTCAATTTCTAGGGTTGTGACACGGGCAGCGACTCCACATCAAGCGGGGCCTCCTGAAGCCACGTCAAATTATCAGCGATGAAACGGAAAGGTGCCGCAACGGATCTCGCAGGCAGACACCATCTTGACACCGAAAGACATGATGAATGGAAATTCCACTTGCGATGTGTATTGCGCCAAATGTCGTGGGAATTACTTTGACAATGAGTACCGGGGGTGCGAACAAGTGCTTGATCTAGCTACGGCGCAAGTGTGATACAAGGATTTACGAGTTCGGGCCCATCTCGGAAGAGGTAACAACCCTACGTCTCGAGCTCTGGAGTCGTGCTTCTCTTCTCTTGTGTATGAAGATTACAGTGGATGCCAACCCCTCTCTCTATGCCAAGGGGCGGCTTATATATAGTGAGCCGCCCCTCGAGCTAGCTACGTTACAGAGGGGTTTGATTGCTAGTCATTAATACAAATGTTACACATGGAAACTGATACATTTATTGCTAGTAACTGTAACGCCCAAGATGCGATCCTATCCTTATTTTGGCACGAGGGCCTCGACAAGGATAGAAGCGCATCTCGTCGTTTCGCAAGAATGGATATCATTACAAGTACATGTAAAGAAGAGATGAGTATATGGAATTGGCTTACACTCGCCACAAGCTACATCAATATCACATCAATACAACAACATATACGATCATCATACAGAAGAGCAGGGTCCGACTACGGACGAAATCAAACGATAAAATGACATCCACCCTTGCTATCCCAGGCTGCCGCCTGGAACCCATCCTAGATCGATGAAGAAGAAGAAGAAGAACTCCAAATCAAACAAGCATCGCGCTCACGTCAATTCATCGCATTACCTGTACCTGCAACTGTTGTTGTAGTAATCTGTGAGCCACAGTGACTCAGCAATCTCATTTCCAAGGGTATCAAGACTATTAAAGCTTAATGGGTATGGTATGGTTAAGTGGTGAGGCTGCAACAAGCACTAAGCATTTATTTGAGTGGCTAACTTACGAGTACAAGAATAAAAGGGGGATGATCGTCGCATAAACGGACGTGCACTAGTAATGATCTCTAAGAGATACTGAACACCTACTTACGAACAAACATAACCCCACCATGTTCTCTCTCAGTTCAGAAATTCTGAGAAGAGACAGTCACAGTTACGCACACGGTTGGTGTATTTTATTTGAGTTTAGTTTAAGTTTGCTATGACCAGGTGTTAAACAAAGTTTCCAAGTTGCCACGTAACCGCGGGCACGGCTTTCCGAAAGATTTAACCCTGCAGGGGTGCTGCAACTCATCCATCACAAACTAACCACACGCCGCGGGAATAACCTCGACCACGAATCCCATGATTTCCTAGGAAATTCCACTGGAAAACTGCAACCTCGAGATAGCCCGAAGTATTTTCGGAATTCCTCGCACAAGACGTTCGAGAAAGGTAAAACAAATCCAGCAAGGCCACCCGACGTGTCGACGTACCCGATAGGAGCCGCGTATCTCGTTCTCAGGACACGACGGATGAGCTATGGTTACCACGCCAATCACCGAGTTGCCCCGGGTAGCGTTAATAAGCTGCTCTGGGTTGGACCAACACTCATGAGGAGCACTGGCCCGGGTTGTTGATTAAAGATCCTCAGGTTAATTACTCCCTATGCAGGTTTATTAGTTATTAGGCAAATGTAGTACCAATGTTGGGCCTTGCCAGACAAGTTTTATCCTAAAACGAAAATCAAGGGGATCCCCATAACAACCCCGAGCATGTTAGGAGCGCTCAATTATGGAACATAACACCGGTACACAAGTAACTAGGGCGGCAAGAGTGGAACAAAACACGGAGCAAAAGGCCAAGCCTTCCACCCTTTACCAAGTATATATGTGCATTAAATTAAATAGCAACAATATTGTGATATATCAAAAATATCCATGTAGGCACATGGAAAACAATTGCACCTGCAACTAGCAATGCTATAAGAAGGGCTGAGCAAGCAGTAACATAGCCAAACAATGTTTGCTGGGATGTGGAGGGGTTAGAGGCTTATCATGGCAATTTGGGAGTCTTGACATACAAGTGGTAGGTAGCGAGACAACGATAGAAACGAGACATCTAGCATGGCAATGATAGTAATGGTATCCAGGGAAATGATCATCTTGCCCGAGATCCCGCTTGGAAGAAGATCGAATCCATGAAGAAGACGAACCAACGTAGTCGAACGAATCCTCACACTCCGAACGCTTTCGGAACTCTATCGAGAAGAAGCAATCCGAAAACAACAATCAACACATGAACAGCACCACAACATATGCATGACATAATGCGCAAACCAATATGATGCATGTCCATTTCATTATGCAAGGCATGGCAAAGCACATCAATCAACTCCTACACATTAAGTGAAGCTCAATATGCAACGAGTTGCATATTGACGAAACTCCATATTTGAATTACTTAGTTCACTCCCGTTTAGGTACACAACAATGTTAAATGTTGTTAAACATGGCAAGAGGTGAAGCATAATGAAACTACTCTATCTAGGCATCTTAAATGAGGCCGGAAACAACTTATAGTATTCCCGAAACGACCCCATATGTTAATTTCGAAATTGGTCCAGATCTGAACTAATCAGGTTTTATATTTATTAAACAGTAAAATAAAGTGCACAATGCGATTCTACTCGTCATTCTAGTCGATTTACATATATAGATCATTTAAAACGGAGCTATGGCCTAAAAGATATGACCATCACAAGATTATATGCCATGAATGCAAAATGCATGAAAATGACAACCACAAACATACCAAATCATGGATGCAGCAAGATATTATGAAACTACATGAAATTCTAAGCAAGTTTCATATAGGACATGCTCAAAACGGAGTTACGGTTCAACCACAACAACCAACACAAGTTTTATTTGAAATCTGCCCAAAACAGCAACATAGCATATTGCACACATGAAAACAACAAGCTACAAGATTATAAAATGCACAAACTAAGCATGGGGCAGTAGCATATAACACAAACTTCATTTCATCTTCACATATCATACTCAAAAGAGTCATGGATCACATGGTACGAAGCTCACAACATGGCAACAAAATATAGCAGATTAGGACTTAGTGAAAATAACAGGTTTTTGCATAGCAGATTTTCATGGAGGCATATTGGCAGCAGTAAAACTATATGCTACAGGGCATATATTGGCATGAAACTTAACAGCATGGTAGTAGACATGATGCACTACAATTCATTCCATGGTGGCAAGGTCTAATTATGCATAGAAATGTGGCTAGAATCATCGCAACATGGCATTATGAAGAAAACAGATTCTCAGACTTAGTGAAAATTAGAGTAGACATGTGCAGCAGTTTTTAACAGATTGACATATGTGACAACAGAATTAATTATGATGCTAAACCTATTCATGCAAACTATTAGCACAACATGATAGGCAACAACATGCTTAACAAAAGACTCCTTGGTGGCAACCACAAAAGACTCCTAGATCAACAGCAAATCACATGGCAACATAATAACTCAGTTTTCAGACTTAGAAATATTTTGGACCCTCAAAACAGTAGTATTTTATAGCATGTTGGCAACAAGAAAATAACACCTAAACATGCATTTCTATAGCAACCAAAAATACCAGGGCCTAACACACATGTCCAAGGGCATATCTCATGTATAAAATTATTTCATATCATGCATGGATTAAATCACACGAAAATAACAAAAGGGCATCGTAGCAAAATAACATGCACACAAAAATTGCTCAAATGACAAAACTAATTGCACAGATAAAATCTATGGATTTTTCTACCCCAAAACCATATATAATATGTGGGTTTTTAATATAAAACAAATGACACCACATATATGCGAGATTAGGACATAAACCGTTTTTAGCAAGTTATTTATTCAAGTTAATTGCAAACATCACATCACACATTTTTATCATGCATGAAAATGCGATATAATTGATCTACACATTTTACATATATGGTTTGATTAATTCCAATGCACGGTCAAATAATATATGCGCAATGCAAATCATGTCAATGATGCGAATTAACAGAAAAAGGCATGTTAAACATTTTAAACATGCATAAAAGTGGGATATTACAATCTACACAAAATTCTACACATTTTACCTATATAAAGTTTTGCATATGATGCACGGTTAATTAATTATTATCAGTTTAAAATTGTGGTATTTTTCTGAAAACATGCAATGTCCTTGTAATTGACAATTTGCAACACAGGGAAAATAAAACACATGGGCCAAATCTGGTTCGAACTGGGACGACGGGGCTGGCTTGACCTGTGGTGGCCGGCGGGCTCCGGCGGCTCGTCGCCGACGGCGGCATTCCGACGGGGCGACGAGGAAGCAATGGGAGGCTCTCCCGATTTAGATCGAGCGGGGTGCTCAGGAGCGGCGGTGAACGGGCTTCGCGGGCCCCACTGATAACCCACAAGTATAGGGGATCGCAACAGTTTTCGGGGGTAAAGTATTCAACCCAAATTTATTGATTCGACACAAGGGGAGCCAAAGAATATTCTCGAGTATTAGCAGCTGAGTTGTCAATTCAACCACACCTGAAAGACTTAATATCTGCAGCAAAGTATTCAGTAGCAAAGTAGTATGGAAGTAACGGTAACGATGGCAAAGTGATAGTAGCAGTTTTGTAGTGATTGTAACAGTAGCAACGGAAAAGTAACTTAGCAAAGATCAATATGTGAAAAGCTCGTAGGCAATGGATCAGTGATGGATAATTATGTCGGATGGCATTCATCATGCAACGGTTATAACATAGGGTGATACAGAACTAGCTCCAATTCATCAATGTAATGTAGGCATGTATTCCATATATAGTCATACGTGCTTATGGAAAAGAACTTGCATGACATCTTTTGTCCTACCCTCCCGTGGCAGCGGGGTCCTAATGGAAACTAAGGGATATTAATGCCTCCTTTTAATAGAGAACCGGACCAAAGCATTAGCACTTAGTGAATACATGAACTCCTCAAACTACGGTAATCACCGGAAAGAATCCCAGTTATTGTCACCCTGGGGGATGCGGATCATAACTCGTAATAGGTGTCTACAACTTGCAAGATAGGATCAAGAACACATATATATTCATGAAAACATAATAGGTTCAGATCTGAAATCATGGCACTCGGGCCCTAGTGACAAGCATTAAGCATAGCAAAGTCATAGCAACATCAATCTCAGAACATAGTGGATACTAGGGATCAAACCCTAACAAAACTAACTCGATTACATGGTAAATCTCATCCAACCCATCATCGTCCAGCAAGCCTACGATGGAATTACTCACGAACGGCGGAGAGCATCATGAAATTGGTGATGAAGGATGGTTGGTGATGACGACGGCGTCGATTTCCCCTCTCCGGAGCCCAAATCAGACTCCAGATCTGCCCTCCCGAGGAAGAACAGGAGGTGGCGGCGGCTCCGTATCGTAAGACGCGATGAACTCTTCTCTCTGATTTTTTTCTCCCCGAATAGGAATATATAGAAGTGGAAACGAGGTCGGAGGAGCCACAAGGGGCCACAAGCCACATGGGCGCGCCCTAGGGGGGCGCCCCCTGGCTTGTGACCAGGTGGTGGCCCCTCTCCGGTTGATTCTTTCGTCAATATTTTTTATTAATTCCAAAAATCTTCTCCGTAAATTTTCAGGTCAATCCGAGAACTTTTATTTCTGCACAAAAATAACACCAAGGCAATTCTGCTGAAAACAGCGTCAGTCCGGGTTAGTTCCACTCAAATCATGCAAATTAGAGTCCAAAACAAGGGCAAAAGAGTTTGGAAAAGTGGATACGATGGAGACGTATCAACTCCCCCAAGCTTAACCCATTGCTTGTCCTCAAGCAATTCAGTTGACAAACTGAAAGTGATAAAGAAAAACTTTTACAAACTCTGTTTGATCTTGCTGTTGTAAATATGTCTAACTGATGTTCAGATTTTCAGCAAAGGTTATAGACTAACCACATTCACAATAACATTTAGGTCTCACATTTACTCATATCAATGGTATAACCAACTAGCGAGCAATAATAATAAGTCTCAGATGACAACAATTTTATCAAAACAATCATGATACAATATGACATAATGGTATCTCGCTAGCCCTTTCTGAGACCGCAAAACATAAATGCAGAGCACCTCTAAAGAACAAGGACTGACTAAACATTGTAATTCATGGTAAAAGAGATCCAGTCATAATCATACTCAATATCAATTAATGGCAAAGCATACGAATGACGGTGGTGCTCTCTAACTGGTGCCTTTTTATAAGAGGATGATGACTCAACTGTAAAGTAAAATAGATAGGCCCTTCGCAGAGGGAAGCATTGATTTGCAGAGGTGCCAGAGCTCGAGCTTTTAAAACAGGGATGAATAATGATTTTGAGCGGTATGCTTTCATTGCTAACATAACAACCAAGAGATTTCGGTATCTTCCATGCTAGATACATTATAGGCGGTTTCCAAACAGAATAGTAAAGTTTTTACTCCCCCTCCACCAATCAATCACACTCCACGGCGGGCCGAATCCACGGGTACCGTCCATACAAACACAATCCTGGGGGAGTTTTGTTTTATTATACTTTGATTTAAATTTTGAGCATGGAACTGGGCATCCCGAATACCAGCCACTTTCTCGTGAATGATAGTGAATCAACACATATCGTGAGAATAACCCACCTCGCATGGAAGATACTGACAGCCCCTAGTCACTACATGAGCGATTCGGGCATACAAAACGGAATATTATTTGAAGGTTTAGAGTATGGCACGTGCAAATTTACTTGGAACGGCAGGTAAATACCGCATATAGGAAGATATGGTGGACTCATATGGAACAACTTTGGGTTCATGGAAATGGATGCACAAGCAGTATTCCCGCTTAGTACAAGTGAAGGCTAGCAAGAGACTGGGAAGCGACCAATTAGAGAGCGACAACAGTCATAAACATGCTTTGAGATTAACCAACATTGAATGCAATCATGAGTAGGATATAAATCACCATGAACATAAATATCGTGGAGGCTATGTTGATTTTGTTTCAACTACATGCGTGAACATGTGCCAAGTCAAGCCACTTGAATCATTCAGAGGAGGATACCATCCTATCATACTACATCACAACCATTTTAAAATGCATATTGGCACTCAAGACAAACCATTATACACTCTTAGCTAATTAAGCATGGCATGAGTAACTATAATCTCTAATTGTCATTGCAAACATGTTTCATCTATAATGAGCTGAATTCAGAACGATGAGCTAATCATATTTACAAAAACAAGATAGGTCGAGTTCATACCAGCTTTTCTCCATCTCAATCATTTCATCATATATCGTCATTATTGCCTTTCAGTTGCACGACCGAACGGTGTGAATAATAATAATAGTGCACGTGCATTGGACTAAGCTGGAATTTGCAAACGATAACTCAAAGGAGAAGGCATGGTAATATGGGCTCTCTGTAAAGTAAACAATAGTGCATATGAGAGCCACTCAACATTTTTATTGTGGTCTTCTCCTTACGACCCAAAGGAAAGAAATTTCAAAACAAGAACAAGAAAAGCTATTTACACGGGAAAGCTCCCAACAAGTAAAAGAAGAACGAGAAATCTTTTTGGGTTTTCTTTTAATACTACAACTAAACAAACTAAAAAGTAAAGCTAGAACTAATTTTTTTGGATTTTCTCAAGGTTTATTAAGCACACAAGAAGAAAGCGAGAAAAAGAAATAGACTACCATGGATGATACAATGAAAAAGTATGAACACCGACAACTGAAATGAGCGTGTGAACATGAATGTAATGTCGGTGAGAAATACGTACTCCCCCAAGCTTAGGCTTTTGGCCTAAGTTGGTCTAGTGCCATGTCTGGAATAAGTGAGGGGGGCCTACGTGGGACCCACAAGCCAGGGGGCGCGCCCAGGGGGGGTGGGCGCACCCTGCAGGCTTGTGGCCCACTGGTGCAACCCCCTGATGTGTTTTCAGTGCCAAAAATTCTAAAATATTCCAGAAAAAATCATACTACATTTTTCAGGGCATTCTGAGGACTTTTATTTTCAGGTCATTTTTCTATTGCACGGATAAAACGGAAAACAGAAGAATAATAGCATTTTTACTCTATTTAATCTAAATAACAGAAAGTAAAAGTTGGGTGCAGAAAGTTGTGCCTCCTAAATTCATCCATCTCATGCTCATCAAAAAGAATCCATCAATAAGGTTGATCAAGTCTTATTGACAAACTTTTTTCGAATGACACGGAACCGGAGAATTTTCGAATGACACTAGGTTACCTCAATGGGGATATGCATGTCCCCAACAATAAGTATATCATATTTCTTCTTGGCAGTAGGGAGAGGGAATTCAAAGCCTCCAATAATAATCGTTGAATTTTTTTCAATGGAGTTGATACTATGAACTTGAGGTTGTTTCTTCGGAAAGTGTACCGTATGCTCATTACCATTGACATGAAAAGTGACATTGCCCTTGTTGCAATCAATAACAGCCCCTGCAGTATTCGAAAAGGGTCTACCAAGGATGATCGACATACTGTCGTCCTCGGGAATATCAAGGATAACAAAGTCCGTTAGGATAGTAACATTTGCAACTACGACAGGCACATCCTCGCAAATACCGATGGGTAAAGCAGTTGATTTATCGGCCATTTGCAAAGAAATTTCAGTAGGTGTCAACTTATTCAAATCAAGTCTACGATATAAAGAGAAAGGCATAACACTGACACCGGCTCCGAGGTCACACAAAGCAGTTTTAACATAGTTTTCTTTAATAGAGCATGGTATAGTAGGTACTCCGGGATCTCCTAGTTTCTTTGGTATTCCACCCTTGAAAGTATAATTAGCAAGCATGGTGGAAATCTCAGCTTCCGGTATCTTTCTCTTATTTGTCACAATATCTTTCATATACTTAGCATAAGGAGACATTTTCAGAATATCAGTCAAGCGCATACGCAAAAAGACAGGTCTAAGCATTTCAACAAAGCGCTCAAAATCCTCATCATCCTTTTTCTTGGATGGTTTAGGAGGAAAGGGCATGGGTTTCTGAACCCATGGCTCTCTTTCTCTACCATGCTTCCTAGCAACAAAGTCTCTTTTATCATATCTGTTATTCTTAGGTTGTGGGTTATCAAGATCAACAGCAGGTTCAATCTCCACATCGTTATCATTACTAGGTTGAGCATCAACATGAACATCATCATTAATATTATCACTAGGCTCATGTTCATCACTAGATTGTGTCTCGGCATCAGAAATAGAAATATCATTTGGATTTTCATGTGTATCTATAACAGGTTCACTAGCAGCATGCAAAGTCCTATCGTCATTCTTTTTCCTACCATTACTGGGACAACTAGGTGCATCAGTATTAACTCTCCGAGAATCTTGCTCAATTCTCTTAGGATGGCCCTCAGGATACAAAGGTTCCCGAGTCATTCTACCACCTCTAGTCACAACTCTAACAGAATGATCATTGTTCTTACCATTCATCTCATTAAGCAAATCATTCTGTGCCTTAAGTACTTGTTCTACTTGAGTAGTTACCATGGAAGCATGTTTACTAATAAGCTTAAGATCATTGATAGTTCTACTCATATAATCACCTAAGCGATCAAGCATGTAAGCATTATGTTTCAATTGTCTACTAACATAAGCATTAAAATTTTCTTGCTTAACAACAAAGTTATCAAATTCATCCAAGCACTGGCTAGCAGACTTATTATAAGGAATATCACCTTCATCAAATCTACGGAGATAATTTACCTCTACTACCTGTGTCGGGTTATCAAGACCATGTATTTCTTCAATAGGTGGTAGATTCTTAACATCTTCAGCTTTAATACCTTTTTCTTTAATAGATTTCTTTGCCTCTTGCATATCTTCAGGACTGAGAAATAGAATACCTCTTTTCTTCGGAGTTGGCTTTGGAGGTGGTTCAGGAATAGTCCAATCATTATCATTGCTCAATATATTATTCAATAGTAGTTCAGCTTGTTCAACAGTTCGTTCCCTGAAAACACAACCAGCACAACTATCTAGGTGGTCCCTAGAAGCATCGGTTAGTCCATTATAAAAGATATCAAGTATTTCGTTTTTCTTGAGAGGATGATCAGGCAAAGCATTAAGTAATTGGAGAAGCCTCCCCCAAGCTTGTGGGAGACTCTCTTCTTCAATTTGCACAACGTTAAATATTTCCTGCAAGGCAGCTTGTTTCTTATGGGCAGGAAAATATTTTTCAGAGAAGTAATATATCATATCCTGGGGACTACGCACACAACCAGGAGCAAGAGAATTAAACCATGTCTTAGCATCACCCTTTAGTGAGAAAGGAAACAATTTAAGAATATAGTAATAACGAATTTTTCCTCATGAGTAAATAGGGTGGCTATATCATTCAATTTGGTAAGATGTGCCACAACAGTTTCAGATTCATAACCATGGAAAGGATCAGATTCAACCAAAGTAATTAACTCATGATCGACAGATAATTCATAATCCTTATCAGTAACAAAGATAGGTGAAGTAGCAAACTTAGGATCATATTGCATTCTAGCATTCAAAGATTTTTCCTTCCACTTGCATAGTAATTTCTAAAGATCATCTCTATCCTTACAAGCAAGAAAGTCCCTAGCTACCTCTCCTTCCATAACATAACCCTCAGGTATATCAGGCAATTCATATCTAGGAGAGCTAGGTCTAGCAGGTGTCTCATAGTGTTCTGTTTTAATAATTTCATCAGATTCAGAGATATCATCAGTTTCAGCATTAACTCTAGCAATTTGTTCATCAAGAAATTCACCCAGTGGCATAGTAGTATCAAGCAAAGTATCATCATAAGCATCATGCATAGCAGAAGTGGCATCATCAATTACTTGCGACATATCAGAATCAGTAACAGGTGGTGGTGTCGCAAACTTACTCATAACAGAAGGTGAATCAAGTGCAGAGCTAGATGGCAGTTCCTTACCTCTCCTCGTAGTTGAGGAATAGATCTTGGTTTTTGAGTCTTTCAAATTCTTCATAGTGATCAACAGATATAAATCCCAAGTGACTCAGAGAATAGAGCTATGCTCCCCGGCAACGGCGCCAGAAAAAGGTCTTGATAACCCACAAGTATAGGGGATCGCAACAGTTTTCGAGGGTAAAGTATTCAACCCAAATTTATTGATTCGACACAAGGGGAGCCAAAGAATATTCTCGAGTATTAGCAGCTGAGTTGTCAATTCAACCACACCTAAAAGACTTAATATCTGCAGCAAAGTATTCAGTAGCAAAGTAGTATGGAAGTAACGGTAACGATGGCAAAGTGACAGTAGCAGTTTTGTAGTGATTGTAACAGTAGCAACGGAAAAGTAACTTAGCAAAGATCAATATGTGAAAAGCTCGTAGGCAATGGATCAGCGATGGATAATTATGTCGGATGGCATTCATCATGCAACGGTTATAACATAGGGTGATACAGAACTAGCTCCAATTCATCAATGTAATGTAGGCATGTATTCCATATATAGTCATACATGCTTATGGAAAAGAACTTGCATGACATCTTTTGTCCTACTCTCCCGTGGCAGTGGGGTCCTAATGGAAACTAAGGGATATTAAGGCCTCCTTTTAATAGAGAACCGGACCAAAGCATTAGCACTTAGTGAATACATGAACTCCTCAAACTACCGTAATCACCGGAAAGAATCCTAGTTATTGTCACCCTGGGGGATGCGGATCATAACTCGTAATAGGTGTCTACAACTTGCAAGATAGGATCAAGAACACATATATATTCATGAAAACATAATAGGTTCAGATCTGAAATCATGGCACTCGGGCCCTAGTGACAAGCATTAAGCATAGCAAAGTCATAGCAACATCAATCTCAGAACATAGTGGATACTAGGGATCAAACCCTAACAAAACTAACTCGATTACATGGTAAATCTCATCCAACCCATCATCGTCCAGCAAGCATACGATGGAATTACTCATGAACGGCGGAGAGCATCATAAAATTGGTGATGAAGGATGGTTGGTGATGACGACGGCGTCGATTTCCCCTCTCCGGAGCCCAAATCAGACTCCAGATCTGCCCTCCCGAGGAAGAACAGGAGGTGGCGGCGGCTCCGTATCGTAAAACGCGATGAACTCTTCTCTCTGATTTTTTTCTCCCCGAATAGGAATATATAGAAGTGGAAACGAGGTCGGAGGAGCCACAGGGGCCCCACAAGCCACAGGGGCGCGCCCTAGGGGGGGGGCGCCCCCCTGGCATGTGACCAGGTGGTGGCCCCTCTCCGGTTGATTCTTTCGCCAATATTTTTTATTAATTCCAAAAATATTCTCCGTAAATTTTTAGGTCAATCCGAGAACTTTTATTTCTGCACAAAAACAACACCAAGGCAATTCTGCTGAAAACAACGTCAGTCCGGGTTAGTTCCACTCAAATCATGCAAATTAGAGTCCAAAACAAGGGCAAAAGAGTTTGGAAAAGTGGATACGATGAAGACGTATCACCCGCGCAGGCCTGGGCGGGCCTGCGGCGGAGGGAGGCCGGCTGGGGCTGCGTGGCAGCCTCTGGTTGGCCGGCTGGCGCTGCGGGGGCGGCGTGGGGATGCCAAGTGGCGGCGGCGGGACTGGTGGGGCGGCGACAAGTGGCGGAGGTGGGTTCGCCGGCGCGGAAAACGACGTGGGAGGCGGCTGGCTGCGCGGAATTTGAGGTGGGAGGAGGCTAGGGTCCAAATTTGGACGTGGGGGTGTCCATATATAGCAGTCTTTGGCTAGGGTTTGATTCTAGGGAGGGGTTTTCGACCCTCCGATCGCGATCGGACGGTCCGATCGGAGAGGTGGGTTAGGGAAGGTTGGTGGGCTGGTTGTGGCTGTGTAGTTGGGCTAGGCTTAGAGAAGAGAGGGAAGTGGCAGCCCGTGACAGAGTTTTAAAACCTAGAGAACGTCCGATAATAAAACCGATGACGGTGCAGCTACCTACAATAAAACAAGACCGCATGCCAACTTTCGACCCAATCCGAGAATATTTTTCGCGCACTTTAAAAACGATTTTTTATGCCGCGGGCGCGTGCGTGTGTGGTTGGACTCAAAACGGTCGATGACACGAACGAAGAGAACCGGCAACTATGATCGGATGCAAGTTTTCAAGAAAAAATGAGTGACGATGCTATGCAGATGATGCGAATGATGCGATGATGAATGCGACAAACAAACGAATGACCCGACGAGAATGGAAAACAACGGGAATCTCTGGAGCGTCGGTCTCGGGCTGTTACAGTAACGTATGAAGTTATGCGCCTCTGGACGCTTCGGAGTCCACTTCGTCTGTCCGTCTTCCTTCGTCCTTGCAAGGCGGCCGAATGGGCTTGAGGTATTCGAATGGATGATCATCATCCGAGTGGATGGATGTTGTCCAACTGAATGAGCAACGTCCGAGTGGAGGAGATCTTCCCGTCCTTTAAGCAAAATGGTGACCTAGGGGTCTCTTAATGTATAGTGTTATGGGTCCTTTATACAGTCACAGTTAGCTCTCTATGACCCTACCCATAGTGGGCAACCCCAACACCGGCGGACGGCGTCCAAATCGGCGACAGGAGAGCTCGAGCGTTCGTCCATGAAGGTTCCCGCACGGGGAGAGATAGGAAGATGACAGACCGGGAGTGAGGATGAGGTGAAGGAAGGAACGGGAGGAAGGGGGAGCTGGGCGACGATGGGGCGCAGCTGTTGCTGTCGGTGGCGGGCGGAGGCGAGCTCCGGCTCGGGCTAGTCATGATGGGAGGCACGCAGGGTCAGGGACATGGCACCACCGGTAGCGTCTCCGATGGTAGCGGTGTCGCAAGTGCAGCTACTTCGGGCGATGGAGACGATGTTGCCAAGGTCAGAGTTGAACCGAATGACTTCTTCCTGTGACGCTTGACCATAGACTAGCTTGCGCCGACAGAGACAAAAGAGCGGGGGAGAAGACCTAGGGACCGGGAAATGAGAAGGAGAAATATTGCAGGGGCCAATTTGCATAAATATCCAACCGCCGTTGAACCTCCTGTCTACATAGCCAAGGTCAAAGCACCACACACGCATGTGAGTGGTGGTCAAAAGGAATTAGGGCCTTGGACGAACAACTTAAAAGATTTAAAATCCAAACGTGCATTTTGAAAGAATTACGACCCAATCGACACTTTTGTAAAAGAATGCATGCATTTTATTCATTAAAAAAAATGAAAGCTCCAAGTAGATATTTTTTTTTGATTGCAAGTTTTTGTTGGTAGCTTACCAAGCTAGCCGCTTGGTAGCTCCAAGTAGATACGAAATGGTAAAATTGTCCATCTTATTAGTCCTAACATTCCTATTTAAACAGATGAGGTAGGACCCCTAACTTTTACCAGGGTGCCATCGGAACCGTGGTAAAACTTTAACGATTTCAGCTAAAAAAAAAAAAACTTTAACGATTTTTTCATGATAAAGAAAACACATAAAATGTACTACTACCATCTGATTAATTATCTGGAGCATGGAAAGCCAACCCCTACGAGTTCTCCACTTCTCCTAAGAACAGAGGTACTACGATAGATAAGCCCCCGTCCCCGAACTCAAACGCCAAATCTGGTATTACGACCGCCACGCCGCTTTCCCTCCCCCGCCTCCCTCCCAACCCCAAATCATTCCCTCGTCCGCCTTCTTCGAAATACCACCAACTCAAACGAAGACCAATCGAAATCCCAAATCCCACCTCTCGAATTTAGCACAGGCAATCCCAAATCGCGCGGTTCTGATGCCGAAGGTATCCCTTTCCGATCACTAAACCCCTGAACCCCGGGATCCGCCGAGGAATTCCCCTACTGGTTCCTTCATTTAGATTGGATTCGGTTCGCGTTGGTACTGGTGTTGATTCAGATGGCGGGTTGGTGCAGGCGCACGAGGAGGAGGTGCCGGCGGCGGGGGCGGACAGCGAGGAGCTCGAGCCGCTCTTCGACTACTCCCGCGTGCAGCCTACCATCGACTTCTGCTTCGACGGTAAGGTCCCGCGACCCCATGCCCTAGGGTTTCCATGGAAGTTACTTAGGACCGACCTTCTCCGTTTGGATGCGCAGATTCCGACCTCGAGAAGTCGGACATTTTCGTCCACTGCAACAAGCGCCCCAAGGTGGCCGACGCCGTCGCCGACGACGCGAACGCTGTCGTGAGTATGACAGAGTTCAATTCGTTTTCGTTTTGATGGGTGAGGTTTTGGGCCTTTGGCTGCGGAAGGTAACGTGTTCATTCTGATCTGTGTGTCTTGCAGGAGGGGGGTAAGGGTAACGAGAAGGGCGACGCCGGCATAAAGAAGGCCACGGTGGTGAATTTGGATGATGAGGATTGGCTGGCTCCACCACCGCTGAAGCCTGTGCTCGGCGCTGACGTATGCAAGGATAAAACGATGCACGAGCTGAGGTATCGCAATGTTCTATCTCTACGTTGTGCTATTTTGCGAGGCTAGCTGTTTTCGACCATGATGATGACTGATACTAGTGAGATATTGGCGTGGCGAGGCTGGTTGCTATGATTAGATGATGATCAGATGATCATTTTGGAGATTTGTCTACTTTAGTTGAATTCAGTTGGCTCATTAATAATATGCTGATCAGATGATACCATCATGTGCCCAGCAATCAGTGCACCCAGATCCTTACTGCGTGGCTCATTGCAGCTGGAATTTGTCAGGTTAGGTCTGTAGGTGTTGTAGTGATCATGACAAGTGAAGTGCTGCCAATGTGCTATGTTTTTGCTTTATAGCTGCTTATTCCAGCAATCCTGGATGTTCATTTTCTCGAACGCAATCATACATTTTCATTATAAAATATACTTCTCTAATTCCAGGAATGAAGTCATAACAGTGTCTTCAGAGTTTAGATGTCAATACTGTTTAGAGATATAATAGCCCCTTATGGGATCTTATGCCAAATTAAAGCCAGTCTGAATAGAGTATGCTATTGATTTATCAAGTGCTGCACTGACTTCGCCTAACTCTCCCCCTGCCTTCTTGATATTCTCATTCTAGTTCAGGTTTTGCCAGACTGTATGGATGTATAGGTCAGCTGAAAATCTGATGAAAATTATGATTTTAGCTCTAGTGCATGTAACAACAGGCTAGGTTTTTACAGAAACAAAATATCCTTTTTGTTCTCATCCATGGTGTATCAGCATTTATGTTTTCTGGAACAGCTAGCACCCCCCTCCCCCTCCCTCCCCTCAGCATAGTAGGCTGAATGTCTTTGGTCTTTCAGTATAGAATAGTAAGCATAACAAATATTTATCATTCCCGCATCTGTAGGAACACAACCTAGGAGTGGTCCAGGTCAAGTCTTACTGGAAATTCTACATGTAGATTTTGGTTCAACCTATTGTTTATGGTGTTAATCGGGCATCCTCAGACATCTGGAAATGAAAATCAAACTCATGTATTTTACTGTATTTGCCTCACGCTCCCACCGCGCTTCACGCCGACGGCCACTCCGGCCCCGGCGTCCACCAATCCCTGCGCAGGCCGCACCGGCCACCTCCCAGTCATGTCCTCGCCGCCTTCCTCCGCCGCGGGCCGCTCGTGTGAGGTCAGGTGGCTGGAATCGAGCCCCTCGTCAGCCGGCTCCCTGCCCGCCACCTACTGGCAGGCGCTCTGCCGGACGTCGACCCCAGCAACGCCCACCTCCCCTCTGGCCCCTAGCCCCTCCCCCTCGCTGGCCGTGCCCTCGCCGCCAGCCCCGCGCCCCTCCATCCGGTCAGAGATCTTCCGGCTTCCGGAGGACGAGACGGCCACGCGCGGCGCCTGGCAGGTCGCTCGGGGACGAAAGCGGCCGCGCCAGCGCTCCCCCGGCCGACCACGCCGCGGCCCTGGCGAGCTTCCCCGCCAGCGCCCCTCATGGCCGCGCCCCGCCGAGTGACCGAGGTGCTTCAGCACGGAGCACCCCCGGTCCGAGTGCAGGCGGGACATCTGCTGCGCGCGGTGTCGCTTCTTTGGCCACAAGGCCAAGAACTGCACCACCCGACTCTCCTATGCCTCGTCCTCCTCCGACGGCTCCGTCCCTCCGTCGCAACGACGCCGCAGCCATGCTCAACCTGCGCCTTCCGCCGACCCCGCGGTCTCCGGGTCCGCGGCGACCACTCGCTCCACCTCGGGCCTGCCCACGCCCGCCTCCTCTGGGCCGGCATCCACCTCGTGCCTCAGCTCAGGACTGCCAGCACCCGCGTTCTCCGGGCAGGCAGCTTCCACGTGCTCTGACTTCGGCCTGTCGACGCGCGTGTCCTCCGGGCAGGCGGCCTCCGCGCGTTCCAGCTCCGGCCTGCCGACACCCGCGTCCTCCGGGCCGGCGGCCCCTTGGAGCTCAAGCTCCGGCCTGCCGTCGCCTGCGTCATCCAGGCCGGCACCCGGCGAACTCTGCGTCCTCCAGGAATACCCCCTTATCCGGGCACCCTGCCCGCCGCCCTGCCACGACCGTCTGCTCCTTCCCCGCTTGGAGGAGATGATCGCCGCTGAGCGGGCTCTCGAGCGTGCACTCCTGGCGGTGGTGGTTGGAAGTCGCTCTGGCATTTCCCCGGAGGAGGTGGCCGACGCCCTTCGCGACCAGTTCGGCCTCAACGACAACGACTTCTCTGTGCACCGTCACGCCCCCGAAGATTTCCTTATCCGGTTTCGCTCTCTTGCGCTGCGTGGCCGCGTCGCCGCTGCCGCACCAGTCCGGACCCCGTGTTTCCGGCTTCTCCTCCAACCTTGGAGCAGGACAGCGGGCTCGGAGCCGGTGACCGCCCTGTTCCTCGTCTCCATCAAGCTCTACGGAATCCCCGATCACGCCTGGCATTGCTCATCCGCTGAGTTCGTGCTCTCTCCATTCTGCAAGGTCGAGAATCTCGCGCCTGAGACCAGGAACATGTCGGACATGGCCACCTTCAGACTCACAGCTTGGACGACAAACCCCGACGGCATCCCAAGATCAGCTGAGCTCCTCCTCCCTGACGAGGACGCCGTGGCCTTCGATGCCGATCCCGACCGCGCGGAGCGTCTCGCGCTGGGTCTTGCGTGCTTCCCCGTTCGGATCCACATCGCGCCGTGCAGAGCCCTCAGCAACCACTGCCGCCGCCACCGGCAACTGACGACGCGAGCCAAAGGCCGAACGAGGGCTCCCCCCTGCCCCCGCGTTGGCCGGAGCGCCACGTCTTCCCCCCGCTAACCCCAGCCAGCGCCACCCTCCGCGGGCTCGTGAGGGACGCTGGCGCCGTCGCCGCCGTGCATACGCGCCACCGCCGTGCCGCTCGTGCAAAGGAATCCTGGGCCCCCACCCCACTGCAATCCCCGACGCATGCAGGGTCACTGCCTTGCTGCGACTGGGCGCCATAGTCGCTTTGGACAGCGACGACCCGAAGGCTGCCCCCAACCCAACTTTCGCTGCCTGCCAGATCGGACCCACCGTGGGCATGGGGATCCCTCCAGTTCGAATCCGGCGCTCCCCTGCGACGACGTGGCCTCTCCCCGTCCACAAACCTGCCCCTGCCCACCAGCCGTTGCGCGCCGTGCAGCAGGGCCCCCCAACGGCCGTTTCTGCTGATCTCAGCCTGGGGGTCCCCGACCAACCAGCAGGCGACAACCCATCCCCTGCTGCTTTGGATCCCCCTGCACTCTTGCAGCCATTGGGGGACGCGCCCTCTCTCAGAGATGAACCCTTTGACCAGGTGCTTTCGAGCGTCCCAAAGAGCCAGGAGGACATTGGCGGTTGCGACAAACCTAGCGGCCCCGCGCTGGTGGCCCCATCCCCATCCATCCTGCCGTCTGCCAGCCTGGCCGCGGTCGATCAGCGGGCCCTGGATAGCCCCTGCCCCACCACTGTGGGTAGCGACGAAGACCCCCCCCCCCCATGCTGCCCAATCTGCCGCCACTGATGAAGACCAGATCGTGCGTGGGGCCTCCCACCCGCATGTTGCTGACGGTGACACGGCCATGCAGCCCAACCACTCTGCGGCACCCCATGCAACCCCCTTGGCTGCATTCCTGGACGTGATTTCCGTCCGGCCGCAGCAGGTGCTCCCCACCCCACCTACGCGCCGTCGCAAAAACGAGGTCCCAGCAAACTTCACTCCCAGACGGAGCTTCAGAATCGCCAAGGCTGACCGGGGGCTAGATTCTGAAATGAAGGCCAAAAGGGTGCTACTTCGACGTCTTGGGCTCATTGAGAGCGACGATGCTGCGATCTCCAGCGAAATGCTTGACAAGCATGCCCGCATCTTCGAGCGACCGCTTGCGGAAGACATGATCGAAGCCTTCGCAGATTTCTACGGGTGGCAAGTCCCTAGCTTCTCTGCCACCAGTGCTTGCTCTAGCCAAGCTCAGCCACACCTCATCGAGGCATAGCCGTCTAGCGGCCATAAGCGCAACGCCCCACCCCCTCCCTATGGATTGTAACCTCAGGATAATTTTCTGGAACGTTCGGGGTTTGAACTCCGGTGCTAAACGCACGGCTGTCCGCAGTGTGATCTCCACTGCCTCCCCTTCTATTATCTGCCTGCAGGAGACCAAACTCGCCCACGTCTCGGACTCCATCGTGCTCGAAACCCTTGGCCCGCTCTTCGAAGACTTCTACTTTCTGTCGGCGACTGGCACCCACGGCGGCATGATCATAGCGTGGCGCCGCTCCGATGCATCCCTCTCCAACCCGTTGATTGACGATCACCACATCACGACACTAGTAACACCCCCCAAACAGCAACAACCATTGGTGGCTAACTAGGGTGTATGGCCCACAAGAGGACCAAGCAAAGCTAGAATTTCTCGCCGATCTCCACGATGTGCGCTCCTCCCGTATCGGGCCATGGCTTATTGGAGGGTACTTTAACATGATCGCCTCCGCGGCGGACAAGAACACCCCTCACTTAAACCACCGTGTCATGAGCAGGTTCAGGCGCTTTATCGCCGATGAGGAACTTCGCGACATATATCTCCACGGCCGCCTCTACACGTGGTCGAGCGAGCGTGACTCGCCTACTCTTGTGCGAAACGATCGGGTCCTCTGCACCTCTGGATGGGAGATCGCGCACCCGAATTGTCTCCTTCACTCCCTCGCCTCTGCTGCATCCGATCACTGCCCCTTGGTAGTTGACTGCGCCGCGCGCCCGCCCGGAGCCCGGCGGTTCCACTTCGAGTGCTTCTGGCCAAAAATGGAGGGGTTCCATAGTACCGTCCAAGAGGCATGGAACGTTGTGCGCCCTGACTCCGACCCTTTCCGGCGTCTCGTGGCCCGCCTCAAAGGCACCACACGACAACTGCAAAGGTGGAGCGCTCGCACCATTGGCAACGTGTCCCTACAGCTAATGGTGGCACGCGAGATCATTGCACGCCTAGATGCGGCCCAGGACATGCGCCCACTCACCGCCGGCGAGACTTGGTTGCGAAGGAAGCTAAAGGCATCTTATCTCGGGCTTGCATCCCTCGAGCGCACAATCGCACGTCGGCGCGTGCGCCTTGCATGGCTCTGCAGCGACGACGCAACGGTGCCCGCACTCAAGGTGCATGCTTCGCATTGCAAACAGCGCAACTTCATGGCATCCCTGCGGGTTGGCGACCGGCTGATCACGGACCATGACGAGATGGCTGAGGAGGCCTACCGCCACTTCACCGAGATCCTGGGCTCTACCAATGCGCGCGACTTCACCCTTGACCTAAACCTTCTGCGAGACGACCACTTCGACCTCGCCGACCTAGAAGCCCCCTTCAACGAAGACGAGATCTGGCGAGCCGTGAAAAGTTTGCCGATTGGGAAGGCACCAGGGCCCGATGGGTTTACATCCGAGTTCCTGCGCGCTTGCTGGGAGACTATCAAATAGGACATTTGTGACGCATTCGACAAGCTCTATGCCATGAACGGGAGAGGCTTCCAAAAGCTCAACGAGGCTTTTCTCACGCTCTTGCCGAAGAAGCCCGATGCTGCATCCCTGTCAGACTACCGGCCCATCAGTCTCATCCACCTGATCGCCAAACTCTTCGCCAAAGTCCTAGCCTTGCGCCTCGCCCCCAGGTTGAGCACGATGATCTTCACGAACCAGAGCGCCTTCATAGTCGGACGATGCATCCACGACAATTTTCTCCTAGTTCAACAAACGGCGCGTCTCCTCCACAACCTCAAGGCCCCTCGCATGCTCCTCAAGCTCGACATTGCCCGGGCCTTCGACACCGTTTCTTGGCCATTCCTCCTACAGACCCTCCAGCACCTCGGCTTCGGCAGCCGGTGGCGAGATTGGATTTCGATCCTTCTATCTACGGCATCGACACGGGTCATGATCAATGGCCACCCCCCCCCCCCACCCCCCCATCGGCCACGCATGCGGCCTCCGGCAGTGAGACCCGGTATCCCCTATGCTGTTCGCCATCGTCATCGACGTCCTAAACTCGCTTCTCATCCGCGCGGTTGACAATGGCCTTCTCCAGCGGCTTACCACGCGCCACGCGGCCTCGAGCATCTCCTTGTATGCGGACGACGTAGTCATTTTCTGCCACCCTGACCACCACGACATCACCACCGTGCGGGAACTCCTCCGGGCGTTCGGAGTGGCATCGGGCCTCCGCACCAACTTCGAGAAATGCTCCGCCACGCCGATCCAGTGCAACGACGATCAAATTGCCACGATCGAGACGGAGATGCAATGCCCAATAAAGCACTTCCCGATCCAATATCTTGGGCTTCCGCTATCCATTCGCAAGCCATCCACCTTGAGCCTCCTCCCGATCGTCGACAAGCTTGAGAAGAAGCTATCTACCTGGCGCGCCTCGCTACTCTCCAGAGGTGATCGGCTGGCCCTTGTCCGACACGTTCTTTGCGCGATCCCGACACACTTCCTCATCGCCATTGCTTTCAACAAATCGATTCTCAAGCGGGCAAACCGGATCATTCGAGGCTTCCTTTGGGCTGGAAGTAAAGATGCGAACAGAGGCCAATGCCTAGTCAATTGGCAAAGAGTTTGCAGGCCAATCTCTCTTGGCGGGTTGGGTGTCCGAGACCTACACCACTCCGGCATCGCGCTGTGGGCGCGATGGATGTGGCTTCAGCGCACGGATCCCTCGAGGCCATGGCACCACCTGCATATCCCGCACGATCCGGACGTCGCGGGCATCTTCAGGGCGTCCACTGTTTGGCACATTTGCAATGGGGATAGCTGCAAATTCTGGAGCGACCATTGGATCGACGGTAGATCCGCGGCTGAGATTGCGCCTCTCGTGTCCTCCCTCGTCCCTCCACGGCGCCGAAAATGCCGCATGGTGCAGGAAGCTCTTCACCTCTGCTCCTGGGTCCAAGATATTCAGGGCGCCCTAGGCCCTACGGCCTTGATACAATACGTCGATCTATGGTGGCGCGTACAACACATCCAGCTGTCGAATTCCGTGGACAGCCTCAGCTGGAGATGGACGACCACGACATCTTATTCGGCCAGCTCATGCTATGAAGCCCTATCCTCGGATCATGCGAAGACCCCCATTGGAGACTCACCTGGAAGCCCTGGGCACCTCTACGCATCAAATTCTTCATGTGGCTCGCGACGCAAGAGCGCTGCTGGACTGCCGACCGTCGAGCGCGACACGGCCTCACTGACGACGAGGTATGTGCCCTGTGCGACCAGGAGCCAGAGACGATGCAACACCTTCTCGCGGGCTGCTCATTCTCCAGGCAAATCTGGCACGAGGTCCTTAGTTGGGTGAGAGCACTGGCTAGCCTCCCCGACGGAGACACACCCTTCCAAGCATGGTGGCAAGCATCGTTCGACCAAGCGCCAGCTCCCGCTCGCAAGGGACTCGCATCCACATCATCCTCACTGCATGGTGGATTTGGAAGCATCGCAATGGATGCGTGTTCGACCACGATCGGCCTTCGGTCTCCCAACTACTCACCGCCATCAAGGATGAGGCGCGACTTTGGGCCAAGGCAAGCGCCATAGGGATAAAGAACATCATTCCCGAGAGTTAGGCTTTTGTGATGTTGGGGATGAGCAACCCCTTTGATCTGTTTGCTCCAACACTCACAGCCATGCCTCTAGCGCACATGGCCATGTGAGTGAATGTAATCTCATGCTGACACTTTCTTCCTATCAATGAAAAGATACGCATCCTTTGCGTATTCGCGAAAAATTGTATTTATTGCTCTTGCTATCCATGTGCCACAACCATGAGTTGGTCGCGACATCTTATGGGTTTCACCTCTAGCCTACCCCAACTTGTTTGGGACTAAAGGCCTTGTTGTTGTTGTTGTTGTTGCTGTTATGTTTCGAGGCAAGTATAAAGTTAGCATCAGTCCTTTGCTTTTAGTTGTTTTTTACTACCAGCCGGTAGTTTATGAAGATGTTACTGACTTGTACTTTTCCAAATTTCGTGCATGGCATTCTCAGATTAAAGAAACAAGAGGTAGAAAAACAGGTTGATGATGCATTTCAAAAGGTTGTTGAAAATGTTAAGAAAGGCATGGCAGCCAAAAAACCACCTGAATCTATAGTTCTTGATGAACCAACTGAAACAGAGACTAAGAAATTGAAAGAAAAGATCTGCATAATGATTCAGGAAAAGGATGGACGACAGCAGTTCCGTGTATGCAAGGTATGAACTTCTCATGACGTTGTTGCTCTTCTGTTAAATAATTCAGTTTCTTTGACTGATAGTTGCAATAATTTGACTGTGTTCAACTTCAGATTCAGTTTGACATGATAAACATCCAATATACTTTCTCGTTTTCATTTTATTGTTGAACTCTTTTGAGATGGTATCTACGTTAGTACAATGTGTATAAGCTAGGATTTTGACAATTTCCCATCCATTAAACACTGCCACATGTAAATTTAAACCAACTCTGTATTCTTAAATCTTGATTTATAATTGCTAAAGGATGAGAAGTTCGACAAGTTTTTCAAGGCGTATGCTAAGAAGGTCCAACTCAGCCCATCCGATCTGACTTTTGTATTTGATGGCGACAAAATAAACCCGGCAAGCACACCCCAGGACCTTGACCTGGAGGATGAAGACATGATTGAGGTGCACCATAAGCCAACTCTAGACAAGCAAGCTGAAGCATACGTGAAGAAATCGCGAGAAAAGATACTCCTAATGATTCAGGACAAAGATGTGAAGCTGCAGTTCCGCGTATACAAGGTATAGCTTTTTCATGACACTGTTACTAGTATCAGTGTGCAATAATAATATATACTCTTTCTGTTAGATAGTTCGAATCCGCTAACAGCTACTTGCAATTTCATGCATTCAAGTTTTATGGCCTCACTGGATTCAGCTTGACATAATAAATGTCCAACATACTTTCAAATTTTCATTTTATTGTTGGCTGAAATTTAATGTACATTAGTTCCAAATGTGTAAGCTGGGATTTCGACATTTCGCTCCATTCAACTTGCAAAATGATAATTTAAAGTATCTCTGTATGCTCTTATCTTGATTTTTGATCGCTACAGGATGAGAAATTCGACAAGATTTTCAAGGTGTATGCTAAGAAGGTCCAACTCAGCCCATCTGATCTGATTTTCATATTCGATGGTGACAAAATAAACTCAGCTAGTACACCCCAGGACCTTGACTTGGAGAATGATGACATGATTGAGGTGCGCCATAAATCCCGCTGATGGCTAGGAGCTTGGGCTGGAGTTATCTCAGTATGTAGTTTTGGGCGTCCCTGAGTGGGACGTTGTTTGGAGGTTGACCTGTTTCCTTTTTGCGGTCAGCTGCTCATAAGGTCAGCTCCACTTTTGCTAGTGTTAGCTTCTTTTACATGTTTATGTCTATGCCCATAGTAGATGTACCAGACATGCAATTGTATGTAAAACATGCTTCTTTCCAGCCTCTCTAATAGATGCCCCCCCCCCCTCTCTTTTTCTGCTCTGTATATCGCAACGTGAGATGTTTAGAATTGTACTATGAAGCATTTGAGCGGTATATCATAGTGTGCATATGGGATTTGCTTGGATCAATTTTACGTTGAGTGAACAACTGCGCAAATCCCAAGTTCCTGATCACATGGCTCTACCTGTATGGATAATTTGGTTTCTGGATTCTATAGGATAGCTGTCCAGTGCATGTGGCTACATTTGTTGCTGGTCTATAAATTTGGTTTTGGGCAAGCTAAGAACTGTTGAGACGCGAGCATGAGGTAGAGAACTAGTAAGAAGTTAGGTGATTTCTGGTACCATGAACACTGCTGCTTACCCGTGCTTCTCTCCGCAGATTGCAACACTTCTTTGCATCGATGCGGCTCACTTTAATGAAAAACAGCAGGAATTTTTCTGCCGCAGCCTTTTATTGTATAATATTACCTCCGTTCGAAAATAAGTGGCCTGGTTTAAGTTCAAATTACCACGCCACTTATTTTCGAACGGAGGGAGTATAAAAGATATGTACAGATTTAAGTATTTAGAGATGAAAGATAACTAACGGCTGTAATTCTGGTGCCGCTTATCCTCTGGGGCTTTATTTGAAGATCCTTATATTCATGATATTCCAGATGCATCAGGTTGCTATAATAATAATTTCCATATAAAATGGCTGTTGTGGTTTATTTTGATATTCTCAAAAGCCTCAAAAACTGAAAACCCTGACGTTATGTTTGGGCACATATGTTCCCAGCGTGACTGAGAAAGGGCATGTCAGAAAAGATGTTGAATTGTTTCTTCCATTAGACAAGTCATGGCAACGAAATTATGGTTTTCTTTTGGAAAATGTTTAGATTCAACCGACTGATTTCTTTTTTTTTTTTGAATGTTGAACCGACTGATTTCTTTGGAAAATCAGTCGGGTAGCTCATGCGCCACGTTGCCTTGTGGTCCCGCGACGCCGCCCCTGTCATCTTCCAGATTGAGCTCATCCATTTCTCTCTTCTGACACACTTCTCTATACGAGATGCGGCATGGCCGCTGGCGATTGTTGCAACCAAAACCCAACGTCTCCCCTCCTTCGTGCTGTTTTTTTTTCAAGAATGCTGGGGGCAAAGCCCCACCGGTTGTTATATTACCCGAAACGACGAGGCCGTCATACTATGTTTTTTACGCCGGCGATTGTTGCAACCAAAACCCAACGTCTCCCCTCCTTCGTGCTGTTTTTTTTTCAAGAATGCCGGGGGCAAAGCCCCACCGGTTGTTATATTACCCGAAACGACGAGGCCGTCATACAATGTTTTTTACGCCGGCGATTGTTGCAACCAGAACCCAAGGTCTCCCCACCTTCGTGCTGTTTTTTTTCTTCGAGAATGACGGGGGCAAAGCCCCACCGGTTGTTATATTACCCGAAACGACGAGGCCGTCATACAATGTTTTTTTTTCATTGAGGAGATAAAAAACAACATGAAAAAAGGGAAGAACTACAGATGGGGAAAGTACAGGGGAAAAGGCGAGCTAAGTGGCCGTGAGAAGGAAGGAGCGAAACAGACGTAATCGTTCGCGCGGTCCGCTCTCGTATCGCTGGGCCCAGAGCAAGGTGTCGTCAGCCGCGCGTCGCATAACATCAACGGCCCCGCAGGTGATGGAGTTGAACACCACATCATTCCGCGCCTTCCACATATGCGATGCCTTTGCATTCTTTCTTCCTCTGATTGAGTACCTATATTCACATAAGATCCGCGCCAAGCATCCGCGGGGAGCTGCGCACGCGGAGTCGTGGAGACGATGTCCTCAACGGAAAGGAAGGGCCCCATGCCAAGCTGAGACCAGACCGGGACAGCACGACAGCAGATGGCGAAGAGGTGGCCCGCCGTCTCCTGGTCATGGCAGGAGGCGCAGGTGGGCGAAGGAGCACAGTTCTTGGAGAACAGATTAACCCCGCTAAGCCGGTTGCCGACCAACAGCCGAGCGAAGATCTTGATTTTGTTAGGGAGGCGGGACCTCCAGATGTCGACGGAGGCCTGGTCCACGACGCCGTGCGGCGACAGCACGCGGAAAGCGGCTCGCGAGCTGAAGGCAATGTCATCGCCCCACGCCATGAAGCGACGGTCATGCCCACTGATGAGATGAACCCCGCTGAGGAGCTCGCGGACGACGCGAAGCTGAGCGGCAGCAACCGCAGACAGACGCGGCTGGAGAGCAAGTCCGTCCTCCACGACCGCGGCGACTGACGCGTTCGGCCGTTTCGAGTGGGAGAACAACGCCTCGAAGGTGAAGCAGAGCGCGACGCCCGGGCGCCAGCGATCCTGCCAGAAGGAAGTGGAGCGCCCATCCTGCAGCTACACTCGTGTGATGGACCTGTATATGGGTAGCGCAGCCTGCATGATCGCCTGGAGGAAGGACAGAGTCGAGCAGGGGTCGCCAACGTCCCCCCGGAGGTTCCGCAGAAACCAACGCTTCCACGTCGGGCATTCGGGGCGGTGAAGAACATCGACGAAGTGGAGAAGGAGGCAGATGTTCTCCCGTCGTAGGTCGCGGACGCCGAAGCCACCTTCCTGCACATCAACACACACCTTGTCCCAAGCAATTAAACAGCGAGCCCCGAAGCATGAATCTTTGCCGGTCCAAAAGAAGGAACGACGCCTAGGATCAATCTGCTCAATAACTCCAGGTGGTAGAAAATACAAACACATAAAATATGTAGCAAGGTTATTAAGAACCGTGTTGCAAAGGACAAGCCTACCGCCCGACTAGAGGAGAAGAGCACACCACCCATACAGATAGCGGTCAAACGATCTGATCAGAGGGTCGTAGGCAGAGATGGGAAGCTTAAGTGGAGAGAGGGGGAGCCCCAGATATGGTTGAGGGAAGGACGAGATGGGGCTTGGCACCGTCCTCCGCACTGTAGCCTGGCCTTCCTCTTATCTATCGGATCGATCGCCGCTGGCGTTGCGGAGACGCTACATCGCAATGCAGCATCCATGGTTGAGATTGGGAAAAAATTGGCGACGGTATTGCAACAGAGCACCATGGCGCTGCTCGCCGGCAAAGGTGTTGCAACGCAACATACATGGCACTGCTCACCGGCGACGGTGCTGTAACGCAACATCCATGTCGATGCTCGCCGGCGACGGTGCTGCAATGTCGGTGCTTCAATGGAGCGTCGCCGAGAAATCGGTGTTGCGACGAAGCGTCATCGAAGCCGCTGGTGCTTCAATGGAGCATCACCGGTGACCGCCGTGTTGCGTTGAAACATCATCAAGCTGCCGGTGTTTCAATGGAGCAACGGTGGAGAGGGGAGGTGCTTCAATGGAGCATCGCCGGACTGCGGAGGTGCTTCAATGGAGCATCGGGATTTGTTCAAAATAGCCAATAACTGAATTCCTAATAATGGAATTAACTCTTTACTTACTATTTTGTGTTTTTTTATTATTCCTTGGTGCAGTTGCAAATCCGCAAAATTCCCTCTTCACGCCTGATGCTATGGAACGACCCACTCCTTGTGACCGAGAATCGATACTCCGGCGATGAGCACTGCTACTGGGGCGCTGCTTCGACGAGTGAGAGGAAGACGAGCACTACCAGCCAGAGGAGGAAGGCACAGCTACGAGCAGGCGATCAAACGACCACGCGCACTACATCGGACGCCCATTTTTCTTTAGGATAACAAAATTATGGTCTTAACAAATACTACCCCTATAAATAAATATGGCTACCTGCGTTATACTGTGTTGAAAAGAAAGTTGCGGGATGAAACCGGACACACTTGATTGCATCAACAAATTTTACCGGAGAGTTGGTTCGATGAGAGATTGAGCCGGGTGAGCAACGGCATGGAGCCCAACTCCGCCGGTATCTCGCCGGTGAGCTGATTCCTGCCGAAGTTCATAATACTCAGGCTACCGAGTGACGCGATGCTCGCCGGAATCGCGCCCGACAGCTGGTTCGATGAGAGATCGAGCAGGGTGAGCAATGGCATGGAGCCCAACTCCGCCGGTATCTGGCCGGTGAGCTCATTCCTGCTGAAGTTCATCAGCGTCAGGCCACCGAGTGACGCGATGCTCGCCGGGATTGCGCCCGACAACTGGTTTGCCGACAGGTCGAATTCCTGCAGCAGCGGCATCCCGGCTGCGAGCCCCGTGGGTATCTCGCCGGAGAACGAGTTGTTCCCGGCGCTAAACTTCTGCAGCTTAGCCGCCGACGACGGAAGGACGCCTCTGAACTTGTTATTCCTGATGTAGAGCTTCGTCATGTTCCAGAACAGCGTCTCCGGCAGGGTCCCGGTGAGCCCTCCATTGTTAGACAAAAGCAGAGTGATCAGCTTTGTCTGCGTCCAGAGCGCCGGCGGAACCTCGCCGGAAAGCTCGTTGTCTTGGAGCTGCAGGCTTATGAGCGCGGGGCAGTTGGCGAGGCTGGCTGGGATCGAGCCGTTCAGGTGGTTGCCGGAGGCGGATATGATCCACAGCCCGCGATTCTGGCAGACCCCCGCCGGTATCGGCCCGGAGAGGTCATTGCCGTCGACCTGGATATCTCTCAGAGACGGGGAGTGCATCCCTAGCTCCGCCGGAAGCGCTCCGGTGAGCTTGTTATCGAACAGCCATAGAAACACCAGCGACGGCAGCTGGGCGAGGCTCGCCGGTATCCCACCGGAGAAGAGGTTGCCACCCAAGCATAATTTGCTAAGCTTCGTCAAGGTTCCGAGCCTTCCCGGAATCACTCCAGTCAGCATGTTGTAGGACAAGTCGATCTCGATTAGACCTGCCGCTCCTATCGCGCCATTGATGACGACGTCGGCGGTGAGGTTGTTACTGAATATGTACAACATCTGCAGCTTGGTGAGGTTCCAGAGCGAAGGAGGAATCCTCCCGGTGATGGCGTTCATCGACAGGTCAAGCCACACCATCTCCGACATCTCCGTGTCGTAGCTCGGGAAGTCGCCGGTGAGGTTGCAGGCGGCGAGCCAGACGGTTGACAGCTTCGTCAGGTTCTTGAACGACTCCGGCAGCTTGCCGGGGCTGAAGTGATTCAGCTCGAGCTTAAGCATCTGGAGGCCAGTCAGCTTCCCGAGCTCCGGCGGGATCGTGCCAGTGAGCTTGTTGCTGTTGAGAGCGAGGACCGTTAGGTTCCTGAGCTTCGACAGCTCCGGCGGCACCTGGCCGGTGAAGCCGTTGTTGTCCAGGGCCAGGTATGTGAGGTTCTCCCCGAGGCGGCCGATGTCGGAGGGAAAGTCGCCCGCGAGCCTGTTCATGGAGAGGTCGAGGTGCGCCAGGCCGGTGCAGTTGTAGAGGAACGCCGGGAAGCCGCCGCTGACGCTGGTGTTGCTCAGTTGCTGAGGTCTAGCGTGGCGAGGCTTGTGAGCCCGCCGATGGCGTCGGGGACGGGGCCGGAGACGGTGACGTTCGGGAGGGCGATGGAGGTCACCCGACCGGCGATGTCGCACGACACGTGGGCCCAGCCGCTGCAGTGCGAGGTTGTGGCCGCCGACCAAGTCGCGAGCTCCGCCGGGTCGCCCCACGCGCTCTTGATCTTGAGCAGGAGTTGCCGCTCGTCGCCCTGCTGCGCCGCGCCGTGGTGTAGGATTAGGCAGAGCGCGAGGAGTGGGAGATAGGCGTGGCGTGGTAGTGCCATGGTTGGTTTTCGGCCGCCGGCGGGGGAGGTAGTGAGGCGCGTGCGTTCACTCTGCTGGGCCGGTGCTGACTGCCGTGTGGAAATGTGTGGGGGAGGAGTGAAGTTTGTGTTGAACCTTGAGGTTGTACATTCAAATCCTGAAATCAGTACCTGATGTCGACGTGAATTGTGACCTTCAGTCAGCTTTTTTTTTGAACTCTCCAACCCCTTTATTTATTCGTTGGAAACCAACAAAGAGTCATTTACAAGCAAAGGAGAAATGGCACTAGGGGCCGTATCAAACCATGAACTAGGGGGAGAAAACCTAGCCATTCTAGCTAATTCATGAGCAACAGAGTTTGCCTTTCTATGACAGTGCTCAAATCGAACCCTAGCAAGATCAGCCGACATGTGATAACAATCGTCAATAACGGCAACCGCCGGGCCTGCAAAGTGTCCGCCATCTTGCATTGACTTGATCAGATAATTATTATCAGAATTAATTACTAATCTGGAACATCCATAGCTCTGCGCCAGATTTAGCCCGAAGCGCAAGGCCAGTGCCTCCGCTGTAAATGCATCCATACGCTCACCGGCAACATTATTCGCAGCCGCCAAGAAATTTCCTGAACTATCCCTCAGGACTGCCCCCACAGTAGCATGTAAAGTGTCATGGTCAAATGATGCGTCTACGTTAAGCTTAACAAAGCCTGCCGGTGGTCTTCCCTAGGGATTTTGTCTGGGCTTCGCTTTGGGCATAGAGGCAGTCAAGAAATTTGCAGCAAGTGCTCGAATGGAAGCCACTATTTCCTTAACTTGCTGGACATGTTCATTATGTACTAGTTTCCTTCTCTCCCACCAAAGGTACCAAGAGGTGATAGCCAAGATCAGGTATGATCTTTCTTGTCCCAACACCGAAATCTCATTTGCTGGAAGATTTAATAAGTACGCTAGAACTGCTTCTCCGGCGTGATCAACAGTGCAAGCACGAGCAATGATATCTCCCAATCCCAGTTCATACCATACTTGCTTCGCCTTCGGGCATTGGAATAGCATGTGTTTGACCGTCTCCCGGTCCTCGCAGGCCGGACATTTTGTATGAACTTTCATGTGCTTATCTGCCAAGGTAGTTCTACATGGTAAAGATCCATGCAGAGTTCTCCACAGAAAAACTTTAACCTTCACTGGACAGGGTAATTTCCAAACTATATCCCATATTGGGTTAATGGATGCAGCAGTAGGTCCATCTCTCCTACCTCTTGCCTCATATTTATCTCTCCACACTGTGTAATAGGCTGATTTCACCGAAAAAGATCCATTTTTTGTGAAGTGCCAAGAAATGAAATCATCCATCTCGTAGGCTGGCAGGGGGATAGCAAGAATACGTGAAGCATCCACGGGCCAAAATGTTTGCTCTATTAATTGGTCATCCCAAGCACCTGTTACTGGGTCAATAAGGTCTGAGACCTTTGATAGAAGCTGATTACCCTGAGGCGTTATCGATGAGCGAGAGGCAGATTGCGGAATCCAAGCATCCGACCAGATTTTAATTTTTGTCCCATCTCCCACTCTCCAGATATACCCTAACTTAATTACCTTGACACCTTCCATTATACTCTGCCAGGTGTATGATGCTTTTTTCTTCAACACCGTATTAAGGAGATCACCATCAGCATAGTACTTTGCTCGTAATATTCTTGCACAGAGAGAATTGGGATTATCAATTAGTCTCCAAGCTTGTTTAGCTTAAGGAGAGGATTTGATGATGTAGCGTCCAAAGACCGGGATTGATGACTTTGACGAGATTTTTTGCTGCCACGTCAGCATCTCCATCCCTTAAAACTGTTAAAATTATGGGAAATCATTCTGTTCCACCGACCGATCGCACGCAGCGTTCTACCGCTGACGTAGCCGTTGGATTCCATCTGATCCAACCGCATAGTTCGCATCCGCCTCGCCACGTGATCCCACGTCTTATGCAACAAGACCTATGTTACAAAAATAAATCTGCAACACTACCTCTGTTGCAATAATAATCAGTAGTAACAAGACTTGTGTTACAAAAAATATTTTAAAAAAATTCCGCAACAGGACCTCTGTTGCAGAAAAATCTGGCAACATAGCCTTTGTTGCAAATTTTTCTGCAACATGACCTATGTTGCAAAATGGTTCCCGCAACACGACTCGTGTTACAAAAGTGCGGACGACGCTTGGTCGCAAGATCGTGTCAGATCTGATTGCTCCGTACCCGACGGATCTTTTAAAAAGATCCGTCGGCCGACGCGTAGCATCTGCAACACAACCTCTGTTGCAAAAAAATTCTGCAACACAACCTCTGTTGCACAAAAATTCTGTAACACAATCTCTCTTATAAATGTTTCTGGAACAAAGTTGTTGTTGCAGGAATTAATAAGTGGGGAGGAGACAAGTAAAAAGATCCGTCTGCCGACACGTAGCATCTGCAACACAACCTCTGTTGCAAAAAAATTCTGCAACACAACCTCTGTTGCACAAAAATTCTGTAACACAATCTCTCTTATAAATGTTTGTGGAACAAAGTTGTTGTTGCAGGAATTAATAAGTGGGGAGGAGACAAGCGGAGTATAGCAGAAGACCGATCGAACGGACGCGCGTAGATCCAACGGCCATCGAGGTGACGGATGCATAGCATACGTCCGCCGGTGGACGCGTAGCAGTCTCCTAAAATTATATATGCCCTATCAATCTCCTCGCCGAGAACACACTTTGTCGTGCCGCCAGGCACGTCACAAGTACGTCGTGCTGCCGGCCGTGCGCGCAGGTCCAAGACGGCAAAGCCGGGTCACTCGCCGGCCTTGCTCCATGCCCTGCTCAACGTGTCTAGAGCGTGCGCTAGCCGGTTTGTAAGTCGCTACGTACGTGAGCTAGCTCGTGAAAATCCAGCCACCTGCCTGTTTGCTTCGAAGCAGCTTCTATCTTCTATGTGAAGGCACGCTGCCAAACCGAAATCATCTTTGAGTTAGCATTGCATCATAGTGTTCGTCGGAGAGATGGAATGGCACCCTCATCTTGTCGCGGCCCTTTGGGCCCTGTAGTCGATGTAGGCGCCCTGCGTCGTGTACCTCCTGCCGGACATCGCCGTGACGGCCGTTGAAACCGCCCAATCCCGTTAGTCAACCTAGGCATGGACAGCCTGGCCCGACGACCCGGCCCGAGCCCGGCCTGAAAAAATCAGGTTTCGGGCTTCGGGCTTGGCATTCGGGCCGGGCTCGGACTTCATTTTTCAGTCCGAAAGATAGTTCGGGTCGGGCTCGGGCTTCTCTTTTTAAGGATTTCGGACCGGACTTTCGGACTTCGGGCCGGCCTTACACGTGCAAACAATAAAAAAATAGCATTCGGGCCGGGCTTTCGGGCTTCAGACCAGGCTTCGGGCCGGGCTCGGGCTTGAAAAAAGAATGCATTTCGGGCTTTGGGCCAGGTTCGGGCTTGGGATTTTTTTTTCGGGCTTTGCAAAGCCCGGCCCGAACCCGACCCGGCCCGACCAATGATCAAGTCTAGTCCCGACGCCGCCCACGCTCCTTGGGAGCTCGTGCTCGACCGCACGTCCACGCCCGGCGTCGATGACCGCCTCCATCGGCCACCCGTCCAGCCGATTCAACCGGTGGTCGCCGTTCAGTACTGTCGCCGTTGCCCCTCCACTTTCGGCTCCAGCACCTCTTCCGCCCAGCCTCCCGAAGCGCCCGCGGTAGCCGTCACAGGCCACCTCGGCGTTGACTACACCTCCTCCGACCAGCTAGCCTAACCCCTGTTTGCCAAGCTGCACCTCCGACCTCGTCTTCCATCACCTCGCTACCCCGCCGCAAAACTTCTCCATCGCCATCCATGGCAACCCCAAGACCCGAAGCCACTGATGACCCACAACCATGTCCGGGGACGCGCGGTGGCGTTGCCATGCACCAGCGCTGCAAGCTAAAGATTGATCTCGCACGCGGCCGCGGGTCGTCGCCGACAATCTATCACGCGCACAACTAAGCGCCAAATTTTGTTGTTGGTATTTCCTACTTCTGATGACAAGTGGGCCATACAAACATTGGTGTTGTGTAATCCACCCATCCCGGCCTTAGGATTCCTCTGTTTGGATACGGCCCAAAGGTCAAGAACGACCGGGATCGACGATAGACGTTAGGGCTCATTTGCGTCACGTTCTACAACCCTAGGGTTCAAAATAGACTTCACTCGTGAGGGAGTGATATGTAGTGTGAATTGATGATTTTGTTAATGAAAAAAGTTTGTGTACGACAGGCCGCGTTCGGCCGGTCGCGCGCGCGATCAGAGCACATCCAACCTCCCCATCGCGCCACGTGCACGGGTCCCCTCTCTTCTTTCTTCACATCCAATAGTTTCTCCTCCACGAATTATTCCTTCTCTCCTTCCCTCGCCACGTCACCTCTATGACTCCATCTCGCGCATGATTTTTGATCCCCGACTCACCGCCCTCGTCGTCTACCTCTCCCCCGACATGGCCCCACCCGATTTTTGCAGCAAGGAGCGGCTAAAGGCAATGGCGCCATGCCCTCTGATATGCTACAAACCCAAGCTATGAGCTGCATGTCCAGATGCTGGGAACGACAAACACAGATGCTACATGTGGCCATGAGGTTTGTTGGAAGCGCCACGGGAGATTCTGGAACCAATGCCGCTGGAAGTTGCAGACGTTGCCCGGGGGAAGTTGGAACGAGTGTTGCCGAAAGCTACAACCATCCGCTGGAATTGCTGGAACTGACTACTACCGGAGATGCATTCACAAGCAATGGTGTGACGACAATGACTTTCTTTGATGCAACCGTCGTCCTTTTTTGCTACTACTAGCGAGGGAATTTACTACATCCTTCATGGCGAGTTGCATGGTGCTACGACTAGGCAGACGTTTTTCTTTTGCTGAAACCGGCTACTAGCGGAGCTGCAACAACACAACGCAGATGCTGGAACCGTTGCCCAGGAAAGCTGGAAGCGGTGCTGAGACGACGACGACTGCTGCCTCATTGAGCTGCAACCGACATAAAAAAACTACATCCGCCTTTTCGTTTTGCTGCAATGGTTTATAGTGGGTGAAGCAGTGGAGTCCAGGAGATGACGGCGAGTGTCGTGGTTTTTCACGGCAGATGTCCTCGAGCAAGAACTTAGGTGTGAGGCCATCGCAACTAGGTGATGACTTGGACGGGGTTGATCGGGAACGAGAGAATAGGGTTTACTCAGGTTTGGCCCCTCCAATGGAGGTAAAGCCTACGTCCTGCTTTGGTGTTATTGATGATGATGATCTCGATTACAAGGGTGCGAAATCGCTAACCGTCGTGGTTTTGTCACGACAGATGTCCTTATGAAAGGACTTAGGTGTGTGGCCATCGCCGCTAGGTGGCGACTCAAAGGGGTTGATCGGGAACGAGAGATGAGTTTACCCAGGTTCGGCCCCTCCGATGGAGGTAATAGCCTACGTCTCGCTTTGTGTGTGTAGAGAGATAGTTTGGCAATACAATAATCGATGTATTGATAGGGTGCCAGTGCACGTATATATGGAGTACAAGTGGGCCTCTACCTCAACTATACACAACTAGGAGGTGGGCCGGATTATACACAAATACATGCAACATATATATTCAACACCCCCCCCCCCCCCCGCAGTCGAAGCGTCGCCTGAGACACAGAGACTGGACCGAAACTCCTCAAAGACGGGAGTAGGCAATCCCTTAGTCATGACATCAGCAAACTGTTGCGTCGTCGGCACGTGGAGAACCCGAACACGGCCAAGTGCAACCTGCTCACGAACGAAGTGAATATCTAGCTCAATATGCTTCGTACGGCGATGGTGCACCGGGTTGGCAGAGAGGTAGACTGCGCTGACGTTGTCGCAGTAGACAAGTGTTGCCTTGTGAACACCACAAAGCAACTCCTGTAGTAGCTGACGAACCCAAGAGCATTCCGCCACGGCATTGGCGACGGCCCGATACTCTGCCTCGGCGCTGGAGCGGGAGACCGTGGGCTGTCTCTTCGAGGACCAAGAGATCAACGAGGGCCCAAGGTAGACGCAATAGCCGGACGTAGAGCGCCGGGTGTCGGGGCAGCCAGCCCAGTCGGCGTCCGAGTAGGCGACGAGGTCGGTGGAGGCGGATGCCGTCAGGGTGAGACCCAAGGACATGGTGCCGCGTATGTAACAGAAAATACGCTTCACCAGGGTCCAATGGGAGTCACGCGGGGACTGCATGTGGATGCACACCCGCTGAACAGCGTACTGCAGGTCCGGGCGGGTCAGCGTCAAGTACTATAAGGCACCAACAATGGTGCGATAAAACGCTGCATCGGATGCGAGAGACCCCTCCAGAGCAGAAACCTTCGCCTTCATGTCGACCGGAGTGGGCGCTGTCTTGCAGTTAAGCATGCCAGCGTGCTCCAGAACCTTGTGGGCGTACTTCTGCTGATGCAGAAAGAAACCGTCAGCCCGACGGACCACCTCGATGCCGAGGAAGTAATGCAGAGGCCCCAAGTCCTTGAGGGCGAACTCAGCTCTAAGACGAGCCGTGATCCGCTGAAGGAGCTCGAGCCAGATGCCGTGAGGATGATGTCGTCGACGTAGGGTAGCAGATATGCAGTGTCAGCGTCCTGATGATACACGAAGAGCGAGGCATCTGAGCGGGTGGTCCGAAAACCCAGAGACTGCTGGAAGGCAGCGATACGCTGGTACCAAGCCCGTGGCGCCTGCTTCAGCCCGTAAAGAGAGCGGGAGAGCAAGCACACGAAGTCCGGATGCTCGGCGTCGACGAAGCCGGTGGGCTGCTCACAGAACACCTGCTCGGCAAGATGACCATGCAAGAAGGCGTTGGAGACGTCCAACTGATGCACATGCCAGGCTCGCGAGACCGCCAACTGAAGCACGGTGCGGATCGTGCCCGGTTTCACAACCGGAGCGAAGGTGTCGGTGAAGTCCACTCCTACACGTTCTCGAAAGCCACGAACCACCCACCGAGCCTTATAGCGCTCCAGAGAACCGTCCGGGCGGGTCTTGTGGCGGAACACCCACTTGCCAGTGATGACATTGGCACGAGGGGGTCGCGGAACAAGATGCCACGTGCGGTTGCGCTGCAAGGCGTCGAACTCCTCCTGCATCGCCGCGAGCCAGTGGGGATCCCGAAGAGCAGCACGAGCGGAGGAAGGGATGGGTGACGGTGTCGACGTCGAGGCAGTGCACACATACTCGTCGGAAGAGTAGCGCGTGCTCGGGCGGAACACACCGGCCCGGGCGCGGGTCGTCATGCCAGGAGCCGGACCATCGACGGCGCTCGTGCCCGCGGTGGCGGCGGGTCCCTCGGCATCGGCGGCCGAGCCCGCGGTCGAGCCTGCAGCAGCTGGAGAGGCGACGGGCGTGGAGGATGTCGAGCCTGTGGCCGAAGAGGCGGCGCCGACCGGGGTGGGAGGCGGTGTGTCCGCCATGGCGTCGGGGTGGGAGTCCGACGTAGCCTCATAGGAGGGAGTCGGGGACCCAGGGGTCTGGGCGGACTCGACCTCGGGGGAGGGAGTCGGGAGCCCGGGCGGCGGCAGAAGGCGCCTGGCCGGTGGGGCCGCCTGAAGTCGCGACCGCGCGTCACGCCAAGTAGGAGGCGCGGGGGTCGGCGCCGAGGGAGCCGGAGCCGGAGAGACCTGAAAAAACGGGAACACCGTCTCGACGAAGTACACATGTCTCGAGGTGTACACGCGGTGAGAGACATGATCATAGCACCGGTAACCTTTGGTGTTAGAGGGGTAACCAAGGAAGACGCATGGGAGTGATCGTGGTGCGAGTTTGTGTGGGGCGGTGGACGCGGTGCTAGGATAACAAAGACACCCGAAGATGCGAAGGCCGTCATAGGACGACGGTGCACCGAAGAGAAGGTGGTGAGGGGCGTAGTTCCACCGAGGACGACACGGCCGGATGTTAACTAGAAGGGTGGCAGTGGCAAGAGCATCATGCCAAAACCGGGCGGGCACGTTAGAGTGAAAGAGTAACGTGCGAACGCAGTCGTTAAGAGTGCGAAGAATGCGCTCGGCGCGGCCGTTCTGCTGGGAGGTGTATGGGCAAGTTAAGCGGAAGGTGGTGCCGTGGGAGGCAAGAAGGGTGCGGAGAGCAAGGTTATCAAACTCTTTGCCGTTGTCGGTTTGGAGTGCAAGTATGGGGCGACCAAACTGTGTGGTGACATAGGAGAAAAAAGACGTGAGTGTGGCTAAGGCATCGGATTTGCGACGAAGAGGAAAAGTCCACACATAATGAGAATAATCATCTAAAATCACCAGATAGTATAGGTAGCCCGTGTTACTCGCAACGGGAGACGTCCAAACATCACTATGGAGTAACTGAAACGGAAAAGTGGAAACAGTTGTAGACGCACTAAAGGGAAGACGAACGTGCTTGCCTAACCGGCAAGCCTCACAAGTATGCTCGTCGAGCTTATTACATGAGAAAGAAAAACTCCTAAGAATTTGATGCAAAACGGCGGGGTTGGGATGGCCAAACGAGCATGCCAAAGGTTGACGCCGGCGGCGAGGGCGACGGGTGTGGAGGTGGAGGCGCCGGCGTGCACAGGATAAAGCTCATCGGGGCTGTCACATCGGTGAAGTACCATCCGGGTACGGGCGTCCTTCACAGAAAAACCAACACCGTCAAATTCAACAGTAAGAGGGTTCTCACGAGTAAGACAACGAACGGAAACTAAGTTCGTGACCAAGTCAGGCGAAACGAGAACATTAGACACAGTGATGGGTGTGGAAGTGGAAGGAAAACTAGTGCTACCGATATGAGTGATAGGTAAGGAAGAACCATTGCCAACGGTGATACGAGTGGGTGTATGAACGGGAGTGGAGGAGGTTAGGTTACCGGGATGAGCTGTCATGTGCGCAGTAGCACCGGAGTCCATGTACCAGTCGCCTCCACCGCCGTAGTTACTCGGCGACGGCGCGGAGTGCAGGGCAGCCAGGAGGGACGGATCCCAGGGCGCAGGAGCCGGCGGCGGTAGGAGGCCCCCGTAGGGCGGCACCTGGATGGGCGGACCGTAACCGCCGAGAGGCAGCGGCGCGAGGGGGGCGCCGTAGCCGGCGCCGGCCGGCTGGTACGGCGCGCCGAGGAACGCCTGGTGGCCGGCGGGGCTAGGACCGAGGATGCCCGGCGTAGGAGCCCGTGGGACGGGCATGTGATAGGCATGCACGACGCCCGTCCACGGGTTCTGCCCGGCTGCCCACGGCGGAGGGGGCTGCTGGAGGCGCGGCGCCCCCCCGGCACCCTGGGCCGGCTGCTGCTGCTGCTGGCGGCGACCCCCGCCACCCCGCCGGTTGCGCCGGCCCCCTCCGCCTTGCTACTGCCGGGGAGGCGCGGGAGGCGCAGGTGGCGCGGGCGGTAGCGGGTAGTACCCGGCGGGTGCAGGAGGACGTGGCTGAGGTGGCGCGGCCGGTGGAGCGGGACCGCCGTGGGTGGTGCCGGCGGCGAGGGCGGTGTGCTGGACCCGCTGCTTCACCTTCGTCATCCGGCGCTCCTCGAGCTTGAGGTACGAGACGACGCGTTGAAAAGTAGTCTTTGGAAGCAAAGTGAGGTTAGAAGCCGCGTTGCCGAAATCCTCGTTGAGGCCGGCGGTGACGGTGCTCAGCATGAGGTCGTCGTTGACTGCGGAACCGATGTCGCGAAGCTCATCGGCGAGCATCTTGAGCCGCATGCAGTACTCATCGATGGTGGAGTTGTCCTGGTGACAGCCAAAGAACTCCTGTTGCAAGAAAACAAGGCGCTGAAGTTTGTTGTCGGTGAAGAGCGCGTTGATCTTGGTCCACACGGCGCAAGCATCGTCGTTCTCGGCGATGACCGTGTGGAAGATGTCCTTAGAGATGGTTTGATAGAACCATCGGATGAGCGTGGCCTCAATAGCGGACCACTCCGGATCGCCCTTCATGTAGTCGCCGTCCACGGAACCATCGATGTGCTCGGTGAGATAGTACTCGCGGAAGATGAGGTTGAAGTAGGTCTTCCACGTGAAGTACGAGGAGCTGGAGCTGTCGAGGCGGACGGGGACCCGGGCCTCGATGTTGAGGTCGCGGATGACGGCGGCGGAGGGCTCGGGGCCGGCAAAGGGGTTGGACGAACCGGTGGTGGAGGAGTGCGGGGAGGCCATGACGTGGCTAGGGTTAGGGTTTGGAAGGAGGGGTGCAGCGGCGGCGGGGGGTGCGGGTAGGGGTGGTGGCGTGACGGGGCAGCGGTGGCGACACGGGAAGGAGGAGGCGCGGCGGCGGCGGCTGTAGATCGACACGGGAGGGAGTAGCGGAAGCGATGGCGGCACGGGCGGCGGCGGCGGCAGGGGAGACCGCGGCGGTGGCAGGGTGTGGCGGTGGTGGGGGAACGGCGGCGGCGGCGGCGGCGTACCCTAGGGCAGGACCTCGAGAGGTGATACCATGTAGAGAGATAGTTTGGCAATACAATAATCGATGTATTGATAGGGTGCCGGTGCACGTATATATGGAGTACAAGTGTGCCTCTACCTCAACTATACACAACTAGGAGGTGGGCCGGATTATACACAAATACATGCAACATATATATTCAACAGTGTGTATTGATGATGATGATCTCGATTACAAGGGTGCTGAATCGCTAACCTAGCTTTCGAGGGTGTGTAACTGAACTCTTTCGGCCCTAGGGACTCGCCTTTATATACAGGTCAAGACCCTAGGCTTTACAACAGAGTCGGAGTCGCATTACAACTCATAACCTATCATGTCTCTAACATGCCTTGCCTCTCAAGCAAGGAATCTTCTCGCGTCTTCTGCCTTGTGGGCCTTGAGCCACCATCTTCACGTGCTTGGGCCGCCTGACGACTTACTTAGTAACCGCCTTGCTTGCCTTGTCTTCAGTGGCACGGCCCATCTTGAGTATAATTCCAGAGCCGCCATTACATTGACCTGGCCCAATAGGGCGGGTTATACCGTGGGGTTATATCCCCGACATTAGGCCCCAAATTGATTTGAATTCATTCATGTCAATTTCCCTTACTTTCTCTTGGCGGCTTACCATCTGCTTGCATCTGTGTTCTTCATGGATCTCGAAGCGCCGGCTTGCGACATGTTGAAACCAGGATCAACTTCTGAACTGTTGGAAATATGCCCTAGAGGCAATAATAAATTAGTTATTATCATATTTTCTTGTTCATGATAATCATTTATTATCCATGCTAGAATTGTATTGATTGGAAACTCAGATACATGTGTGGATACATAGACAACACTATGTCCCTAGTGAGCCTCTACTAGACTAGCTCGTTGATCAAAGATGGTCAAGGTTTCCTGGCCATAGACATGAGTTGTCATTTGATAACAGGATCACATCAATAGGAGAATGATGCGATGGACAAGACCCAAACTATGAACGTAACATATGATCGTGTCAAGTTTATTGCTATTGTTTTCTGCGTGTCAAGTATCTGTTCCTACGACCATGAGATCATGCAACTCACTGACACCGAAGGAGTCCCTTGTGTGTATCAAACGTCGCAACGTAACTGGGTGACCATAAAGGTGCTCTACAGGTATCTCCGAGGGTGTCTGTTGGGTTGGCATGGATCGAGACTGGGATTTGTCACTCCGTATGACGGAGAGGTATCTCTGGGCCCTCTCGGTAATACAACATCACAAGAAGCTTGCAAGCAATGTGACTAAGGAGTTAGTCGCGGGATCTTGTATTATGGAACGAGTAAAGAGACTTGCCGGTAACAAGATTGAACTAGGTAGAGATACCGACGATCGAATCTCGGGCAAGTAACATACCGATGGACAAAGGGAACTGCATACGGGATTGTCTGAATCCTTGACATCGTGGTTCGACCGATAAAGATCTGCGTAGAATATGTAGGAACCAATATGGGCATCCAGGTCCCGCTATTGGTTATTGACCGTAGAGGTGTCTCGGTCATGTCTACATAGTTCTCGAACCCGCAGGGTCTTCACACTTAACGTTCGGTGACGATTTGGTATTGTTGAGTTATGTATGTTGGTGACCGAAAGTTGTTCGGAGTCCCGGATGAGATCTCGGACGTCACGATGAGCTCCGGAATAGTCCGGAGGTAAAGATTTATATTTGGGAGGTCATATTTTGGCTACCGGAAAAGTTTCGGGTTTTTCCGGTATTGTACCGGGAAGCTTCCGGAAGGTTCCAGAGGGTTCCGGAGGAGTCCGGAAGGGTCCCTCCAGCCTCTAGGATGTGCATGGGCTGTAAGGGGGCATCCAAGCCTTGTTGGGCCAGCCCCCAAGGGCCCATGCGGCTAGGGGGTAGGAAACCCTAAAGGGGAAGGCACCTAGGAGGTGCCTTGGGGAGGGAGGACTCCTCCCTCCTGGTCGCCGCCCCCTTCCTTGGAGGAACGGCTAGGGATGCGCCCCATCTACCCCCTCCTCCTATATATAGAGAAGGAGAGGGAGGGCAGCAACACCCCAAGGCATAGGTGCAGCCCTCCCTCTCTCCCTAGATCTGTTTCTCCACCGAAAACGCATCTGCGGTAGCGCTTGGCGAAGCCCTGCTGAGATTGCTCAACCACCACCGCCACCACGCCGTTGTGCTGTCGAAGAACTCATCTACCTCTCCGCCCTCGCTTGCTGGATCAAGGAGGCGGAGACGTCATCGAGCTGTACGTGTGCTGAACGCGGAGGTGCCATCCGTTCGGCGCTAGATCGGAACGGATCAACATTGGATCGCGGGACGGATCGTGATTGGATCGCGAAGACGTTCGACCACACCAACCTCGTTTCTTAATGCTTCCCGCTTAGCGATCTACAAGGGTATGTAGATGCAATCTCTCCTCTCGTAGATGGTCATCTCCTAGATTGATCTTGGTGAAGCGTAGGAATTTTTTTGTTTCCCATGCAACGTTCCCCATCAGTGGCATCATGAGCTAGGTCTATGCGTAGATTATATCATGAGTAGAACACAAAGGAGTTTGTGGGCGTTGATATTAAGATTGCTTCCTTCCTTAGTCTTTTCTTGATTCGGCGGTATTGTGGGATGAAGCGGCTCGGACCAACCTTACTCGTCCACGTACGAGAGACCGGTTCCATCGACTGACATGTAACTTTGTTGCATAAGATGGCTGGCGGGTGTCTGTCTCTCCCACCTTAGTTGAATCGGATTCTACAAAGGCGGTCCTTGTAGAAGGTTAAATAGCAACTTGTATATCACCATTGTGGTTTTGCGTAGGTAAGAATCGTTCTTGCTAGATACCCATAGCAGCCACATAAAACATGCAACAACAAATTAGAGGACGTCTAACTTGTTTTTGCAGGGTGTGTTGTGATATGATATGGCCAAAGACATGATGATATATATTTGATGTATGAGATGATCATGTTTTTGTAATAGTTTATATCAACTTGCATGTTGATACGGCAACCGGCAGGAGCCATAGGGTTGTCTTTAATTATTATGTGGCCTGCATGTCACTTATTAAGCGCTATGTAATGCTTTACTTTATCGCTAAGCGGTAGCAATAGTAGTAGAAGCATGGTTGGCGCGACAACCCCGATGGCAACACGATGATGGAGATCATGGTGTCATGCCGGTGACGATGGAGATCATGTCGGTGCTTTGGAGATGGAGATCAAAAGCACAAGTTCATGGCCATATCATGTCACTTATGATTTGCATGTGATGTTAATCCTTTTATGCATCTTATCTTGCTTAGGACGACGGTAGCATTATAAGGTGATCCCTCACTAAAATTTCAAGATAAAATTGTGTTCTCCCCGAGTGTGCACCGTTGCGAAAGTTTGTCATTTCGAAGCACCACGTGATGATCGGGTATGATAGACTCTACGTTCACATACAATGGGTGCAAGCCAGTTTTGCACATGCGGAACACTCGGGTTAAACTTGACGAGCCTAGCATGTATAGACATGGCCTCGGAACACAAGAGACCAAAAGGTCGAACATGATTCATATAGTAGATATGATCAACATGGAGATGTTCACCATTGAAACCACCTCATCTCACGTGATGATCGGACTTGGGTTGGTGAATTTGGATCATGTAGTACTCGGATGACCGGAGGGATGTCAATTTGAGTGGGAGTTCTTTAGTAATATGATTAATTGAACTCATTATCATGAACATAGTCTAAAGTTGTATTTGCAAAATTATATTGTAGATCGATAGCTCATGCTGTAGCTCCCCTAGATTTTGATATGTTCCTAGAGAAAAACTAAGTTGAAAGTTGGTAGTAGCAACTATGCGGACTAGGTCCGTAAGCAGAGGATTGTCCTCATTGTTGCACAGAAGGCTTGTGTCCTTGATGCACCACTCGGTGCGCCACCCCCACAAGCGTCGTCTGTGGGTGTTGAGAACATCAGACATACACGTTTTTGATGACTACTTGATAGTTCGGTGCGTCATGCTTTACGGCTTAGAATTGAGGCTCCAAAGACGTTTTGAACGTCATGGAGCATATGAGATGTTCCAAGAGCTGAAATTGTGATTTCAGGCTCGTGCCCGTGTTGATAGGTATGAGACCTCCAACAAGATTATTTGCCTGCAAGATGAAGGAGAATAGCTTAATCGGTGAGCGTGTGCTCAGATTGTCTGGGTGCTACAATCGCTTGAATCAAGTGGGAGTTGATCTTCCAGATAAGATAGTGATTGACATAGTTCTCCAAGTCACTGCCACCAAGCTACTGGAGCTTCGTGATGAACTATAACATGCCAGGGATGGAGAAAATGATCCCTGAGCTATTCACGATGTTTGACACCGCGAAGGTAGAAATCAAGAAGGAGCATCAAGTGTTGATGGTTAGTAAAACCACTAGTTTCGAGAAGGGCAAGGGCAAGAAGGAAACTTCATGAATGGCAAGCCAGTTGCCGCTCCAGTGAAGAAACCCGAGGTTGAACCCAAACCCGAGACTAAGTGCTTCCATAATAAGGGGAACGGTCCCTGGTAGCGGAACTGCCCCAGATACTTGACAGATAAGAAGGCTAGGAACGTCAACATAAGTATATTTGATATACGTGTTATTGATGTGTACCTTACTCGTACTCCTAGTAGCACCTGGGTATTAGATACCGGTTCAGTTGCTAGTGTTAGTAACTCGAAATAAAAGCTACGGAATGAACGGAGACTAGCTGAAGGGCGAGGTGACGATGCGTGTTGGAAGTGTTTCCAAGGTTGATGTGATCACCATCGCACGCTCCCTCTACCTTCGGGATTAGTGTTGAACTTAAATAAATGTTATTTGGTGTTTGCGTTGAGCATGAACATGATTAGATCGTGTTTATTGCAATACGGTTATTCATTTAAGTCATAGAATAATGGTTATTCTGTTTACATGAATAATACCTTCAATGGTCATGCACCCAATGTGAATGGTTTATTGAATCTCGATCGTAGTGATACACATGTTCATAATATTGATGCCAAAAGATGCAAAGTTAATAATGATAGTACCACATACTTGTGGCACTGCCGCTAAGGTCATATTGGTGTAAAGCGCATGAAGAAACTCCACGCTGATGGATCTTTGGACTCACTCGATTTCGAATCGGTTGAGACATGCTGTGACGCCCCCAATTTGATCGTACACTAATCATACACGCAAATGAGTACGACCAAGATTAGGGACTCACTAATCAATATCACAACACAACACTAGACACAAATTAAAGTCATACAGCTTCATATTACAAGCCAGGGGCCTCGAGGGCTCGAATACAAAGCTCGACAAGCACGAGTCAGCGGAAGCAAATAATATCTGAGTACAGACATAAGTTAAACAAGTTTTTGCCTTAAGAAGGCTAGCACAAACATAAGCAGCGGATCGAAAGAGGCGAGGCCTCCTGCCTGGGAACCTCCTAACTACTCCTGAGTGTCGGCAGTCTCCACGTAGTAGTAGGCTCCAGCGGTGGTGTAGTAGTCGTCTCCGGCGTACTCCATCTCCTGGGCTCCATCGTCTGAATGCGGCATCGTATCGAGGGGGAAAGGGAAAGCAAAGCAGCGGTGAGTACTCATCCAAAGTACTCGCAAGACTAACATCAGAACTATGCTAAGTATGCATCATTATCAAGGAATGGGGTTATATCTGGACTGACTGCATAAAGCAAGAGTAGGGGGAAGGCCTAGTCCTATCAAAGACTAGCATCTTCAACATCTTGCAGCATTAGAAGAGTGCAGATTGGTATCTCATATATAGCAATATAATTGTAGCAATTTTATTAAGTAACCACGCCCAGAGATTCTTCCCCGACTCCCTGCGAGGAAGCAATCTCGGAGCCAACATTCATTTCAAATTTAAATCACAGTTATAGTTGTAGTAGGTCAAAGTACAACTCCAAGTCGTCCTGTTACCGTGGACACGGCTATTCGAATAGTTTATTCATCCCTGCAGGGGTGCACCTCATTTCCAACACGCTTGATCACCTCCGGCCGGACACACTTTCCTGGGTAATGCCCGGCCTCGGGATAGCAACACGTCGTCGCCCCACCTAGACTCAATAGAGAGGCCAGCCCGCCAGTCTAAATCCTAAGCACACAGGGGTCATGGGCCCACTTGCCCTACGCGCTCCTGCACGATGCGAACGCGGCCGGAAGCAGACCTAGCACACTCCAGTCGAAGAGCTGTACCGTCCAGTCCAATCCGGCGCGCGCCGCTCCATTGCTGACGTCCGAAGAGCTTCGGCTGATACAACGACGCTGAGTACCCATAACTTCTCCCACGTGATGGTTTGGTGCGTAAAAGGTCTGTCAGACCAACTCAGATCAAATACCCAACCCATTAGCATTTTATTAATGCGGGGCAAGCGCGACCCATGAAGTGCGGTCCCGTCGCCCCGTCTCGAGGATGTGTGTCAAGGGCCTCTCCTGCCCGTCCACGCCTCGTAATAACCCTTTGGATGCCTTACCGGCGCATCCCACCACATCTCACACACGGGTACCCTTGGGGCCGACCCGTCTCAAGACTGTCGGGAACTCAGGTCCACCTAACCAGGGTGGTACCGCCTGTCCCTCCAGTCCCGTCTTTCACATGTAAATAATGTCAAGTTAAAGTAACTGTGTGTTTATACACCAAGTGGATATCCGAGGAATCACCCTCAATGGATCCCACTCGAGGTATGTGTATGACAAGAGTCGCTATCGATAAATGGGAAGGAGGAATCACCCTCGATACCCATGACCGATTAGCTACGCTATAGAATTAACACCGGGAGTGCTAAGTGAGGTATCACCCTCGGCACTCGATAGTAGCTCTGCAGTGCCATACTTAAGGGGTGTGAGGTGATGTGTCAGTAACGGCTTGTCAGTCATGACGACTGAGTCTTCTGTCTTCAAGTCCTCGATGACGTCGATGATGAAGCAGGGGCAACAGTAATAAAAGTGGGGGGGCACAGTGTAACACTATCCTTACCTATACTAAACATTTTATGGTAGCAGGTAATGTAATAGTGATAATCAAAAACAGGCTATGCATCATAATAGGTACTATCAAATACAATAGCAAAATCTAATGCAAGCAGGAGGGAGAAAGAATAGGCGATATCGGAATGATCAAGGGGTTTTGCTTGCCTTACTGCTCTGCTGCAAAAGGCCTGATCGTCGGCGGTGTAGTCGTACCCGGCAGCACCGTCAGTCTCGTGGTCTACCGGAGAGAAGAGGGGGGAAGAAACAATAAATATAAAGCACAGATGCAACACGATGCATGACATGGCAATATGCAGGGCTATGCATGCACTAATGCAGTACTATATGTCGCAGACGGGTCGGAATAATATCTGATGATATTTCCCGGGTCTCGGGCTACTACCGGACAGACGAAATCGATGGAAAAGTTCCATGTTTGCTATGCTAGAGGCATGTGACAGACGAACAGACCGCGTATTCGGATTCGTGGGATTTTTCTGATCAACTTTCATGTATAAAACTTTTTCATCCGAGTTACGAATTATTTTATATTGATTTTCAAAGTTTTATTAATATTCTGAAATTAAACAGATTTAATTTAATTCAAAAAAACATTTATGACGTCAGCATGACCTCATGCTGCCATCAGCAGTCAACAGTGGGGCTGACTGGTCAAACCTGACCAGTGGGCCCCACCTGTCATACTCACAGTTTTAATTAAGGTTTAATTAATCTTAAACATGTTTAATTAGGGGGTGGGACCCACCTGTCATAGACTAATTAGTCAAAATTAATTATCAGAATTAATTAAACTAACTTAATTAACTAAAAAGGGGCTGGGCCCACTTGTCATAGACACAGGGGCGTGGGGCCCCACATGTCAGTGACTAATTAGTCTAAACTAATTATCAGAATTAATGAAACTAATTCAATTAGTTAAAATGGGGCTGGGCCCACATGTCATAGACACAGGGGCGTGGGGCCCCACATGTCAGTGACTGGGCTGTGCCTAGTCAGCGAGTTGACCAAGTCAACTAGTCAACTGGGTCGCCCTGGCCCACTGGCAGGGTCACTGGGGGGTGGCCCCAGCCCAGCCACGTCGGCGGCGGCCGGCGGCTCAACGCCGGCGACGCTAAAGCGCGGCGGCGAGCCACGGGGGTCGTCGGAAAAACGCTACGGAGGGCCGTTCGGCGCGCGGCTGGGCTCGTTCGAACGAGCGCGCATCGCCGCATCTAGTGGTGGCCGCGGCGTTGCCGGAGTTGGCCGAAACGACGCCAGCGACGTGCGGAGGCGGCGGCGCGTACGGGAGCACGACGGAAACGGTGCTACGGCGTGCAACAGCTCGAATGGATGGGCTAGGCGGGCTCTACGCGACGCGGCGAAGCTAATGGACACACGCCCGTGACCATTTGGTCACCGGAGGCTCGCCGGCGACGAGCTCCGCGGCGATGCGTTCGGGCGCAAATGGAGCGGTGGCTACGGAACGACCGAGAGGGAGAGAGGAGAGGGGAGAGGTAGTGGTGCTCACGGGGAGCCTGCAGGTGTGCGTAATGGGCTCGGGGGAGGCTCGAGGTCGCCGGAATCGGCGGCGAGTCGACGGCGGCCGTAGGAGGAAGAAGAGCTCGGGGAGGACGCTGCGGTGGCTCCGGGCGGCAACGGCCTGGCGCAGGAGAAGGAGTTGACGCTGGCGGTCCTTCCTGGCACGGCGGCGACGCGAGGGAGGCACGGTGGCCACGGCTACGAGCCGGCCATGGAGACGGCGGCGCGGGGCCGAGCGAGGAGGAGGAGATCTGGCGGGGGAGGGGGCGAATGGGCGACGACTAGGGTTAGGGTTTGCCAGAGGGGGCGCGGGGCGGCCTTATACCCAGCGGGCCATCGCCGGCGATCCGGTCCGGCGGGGACGCGCCCGGTCGCACGCGCGCCCCTCGGTTGCCCCACTGTAGCGAGGTGGGAGACAACCGAGGGGGCCGCTGGGCCGGCCTGGGCCTGCCACTGTGGCCTAAGGCCCAGGGCAGGGGGGCTTTTTCTTTTCTTTTTCTTTTTTCCTTTTCTATTTTCTTTTATAGTTTCTGTTTTAATTCCTTTTGGCCATATTTCCTTTTAGCAAAAATGTGTAACATGGTCCATTTAATAACTTGCAATATTTTGAATGGCCACAACAAGTTTGAGGATTTTTGGGTACTGTTGGAATTAACCATGCAATTTAAAGGGCATTTTAAATGCAAAATGGTTCTGTTTTGGATGGTGGGGTCCACACCAGCTTGAGGGTGATGTTGTTTTCCTCAACAACAATTGTTTTGTGATTTATCACAAGTGTGCAACATTTTATTTTTGCTGTTTGCAATTTTATTTTATCACACAAAAATTCAATTGGCTTTTGAAGTGAAATTTGAATTGAGATATGAATTTTCAACTTGATCATATCCTATTTAGCAAAATGATTAGGCACTGATCATGGTCATCACTGTGCTTAATTACAAGGATCACTGTAGCCAAAATCCAGGGTGTCACAACTCTCCCCTACTAACAAGAATTCTCGTCCCGAGAATTAAGAGGTAGAGGTAAGGGGGGGGGGAAGTTAGGTTACGAAATTCTATCGGATCTTCTCGTTCTTGGTTGCCCTTCTCGAAGAAGTTGATCCCTTTTGTCGATGTCTTCATTTCTCTGATTCAGGTCCTCCTGATGAAATCGTCATCCTTTCTTCGAGTGTTGAAGCGTGCGGTGGATATCGTTATTTTCTTACCTTCACTGATGATTTCAGTAGATATGTGTATATTTACTTAATGAAACACAAGTCTGAAACGTTTGAAAAGTTCAAGCAATTTCAGAGTGAAGTTGGAGATCATCGTAAACAAGAAGATAAAATGTCTACAATATAATCGTGGAGGTGGATATCTGAGTTACGAGTTTGGTATGCAAATTAAGACAATGTGGAAATTGTTTCACAACTCACGTCGCCTGAAACACCATAGTGTGATGGTGTCACTACTGCAGGATGCTGCTAACGCGACACATCAATCAGAGACCCTTCGATGAAACTGTGTGCGATCCACCAATCGCAAACGGTATTGTTCAACCTCCGTCGCCAATGACACGAACTGTGTGCAATGGCGTATCCATCAAATACGATTCAGAAAGTAGTTGCGTGTGCGATCCACGGCAGACCGTTTATTCTTATGAACTCTTTGGGATTAGCTAAGATAACAGAAACAGTTAACAAAACTATGTACGTTTGCGAAGTACGGCACACAGTTCACTCGGATAAACTGTTTGCGCTAGTCCAGCAGAACACAAACGGGTAGCGCAAGAAGGTGTGTGTGATCCGCAACAATCGGTTCATTCAACAGAATTGTGTGGGAAGACCAATAATAACCGAAACGATTCATCCGGACAAGTTGTGTGTGTTGTGGGCAGACGGTTGCTGCCAAACAATTGTCAGCAATTGATGAAATCATTACCGACGGTACGTACGGAAGTACCGTTTGCCCGTATTAATATCGCAGACGTTTTATTATTATTACCAGTCTGACTGCGCATCACCTCTTCTTCCTCTCTCATGTCTTGTCACTGCGTTTTCGCCCGAGGATTCCAGTGCACGCTTCAGCACCGCACCGGCATTTCTTCTGGCCACGTTCCTGCGAGAAACCGCGCATGTTCCCGCGCAAGCTTCCCCATCGGTTTCCCGCCGGAAGCTAATGAGCATAAGAGCCTGTGCGCGCGTTCACAGGCGGATGCACACGTAGTGTAGTCTATCCCATATACGAAGCATGCCGACCCGACCAAGCGCCGCCTCTGCCATCAACCTCCTCGACGACGGAAACGATCCGGTGCAGGTGCAACGGCCTGTCGAGGCCGATGGCGTGTCCGGCGACGCGCCGGACAACGCTGTGCTGCGCGTCATCGCAAGGGTTGAGCAGACCCTTGGCACAGGGCGCGGCAGCGCCGCCGAGCAACATAGCCGCCTCACCGCCGAGAGGCTGTAGCGCGCCGCACAAGAAGATCATCGGTGGTGCTCCGTAGAGAAAAACATGCGCGTCCGCGCCGAGAGGGCAAGGCGCGCCGCACAGCAAGACCGATGGAGGGCCGCAGAGCGAGAGGCGCGGCGCGCGGTAGAGCAAAAGCGGTTCCATCCCCGCTTGCTTGCTATCCCACCTGTCATGACGTTGCAGCTGTGTCCAAGGCACGTGAGTAGCCCTATTTCTCGCCAGGAATGGGCAGCGCCCGTCTGCGCCGTACTTGCACCAGAGCCCGGCCGCACCGTGCTTGCCCCGGACGCCGGCCGTGCCGTTCGCATGTGTCGTGCCGTTCGCCTTGTCCGCGGCCCCCTTGATGCTGACGGGCTCGTCGGTAGGCTCGAGCGCCTCCTTGGCCCAGGTGTCCAGCGTGGAGCGGTAGAAGAAAATGGCCGTCGCATCCTCGAGATGGTAATCTCCGATGAAATAGCCAGCTTGGAGCTCGAGATCGCGCTCCAGCTGTACCACGAGCGTGTAAACCGCATGTACGAACGCCTGTCCGAGTTCAGGCATAACCAAGAGCTTCCGTAGGATAGGGTGTAGTCAACTAGTTATGGACGCGTTTTATTTTGTTGAACTGTTTAGATGTCGATCCCAATGTCTGGACAACAATCACAATATTGATATGTTTCAATGTGTGAATGATTTATGTTCTATTGTTATGTTTCAATATGTGTAAAAGGCTAACAGTTAGAGCCAGAAAATCAGTACTCCCTCCGTTTCTTTTTAGTCTGCATATAAAATTTGGTCAAAGTCAAGCTTTGTAAAATTTGACTAACTTTATATTAAAAAATATAAACATTCACAATATGAAATCAATATTATCAGATGGACCACGAAATATATTTTCATACTATATAGTTTTAGTATTGTAGATGTTCATATATTTTGATATAAATTTGGTCAAACTTTGTGTAGTTTGACTTTGACCAAATATTATACGCGAAGTAAAAAAGAAACGGAGGGAGTATGAAAACAAATATATAGAAATGTGAAACTAATAATATATATTAATTGTTGAATAGCTCATTGAAGACATGATGCATATACAGTATATATCATCACATATACGTGATGATAGTACTTAACTAATACGTACTATGAATAAAAAGTAAGCTAATAATAACCCCTCCTTGAGCGGGGAGCAGTAAAATGGCAGCCTCTCGCCATCAGCTCCCTGGTGCGCGGTGGCTTCCCAACGCGGAGGGCGTTCGCCGCCTCCTCCGCCTCGCAGCGTTCGACGTGCCGATCAGCCTCTTGCTGGCGGAGGCGCGCGACCATGCAGGACAGTTCATTGGGTGCCCACTGGAGCTCTTTGGCGATGGTACGCTCGAGCTTATCGTCCCACGCCCACGCAGCGATGAGTCACCTGGCGCGTCTGGCTTTCATTGCGTGGTACCGGCCGTCTTCGTACACCTCGACCGCTCATCGACTCGCCTGCCGCCAAAGCTCCATCTCCTCCTTTTCCCTTGCGGCACTAAGGGCATTCAAGGCCGCGAGGTTCCTGACGCGCTCCTTAGCACACTCCTTCTTGAACGCCACCTGCCTGGCTCTCTCAGCCGGCGGTAGCGCCTTCCACAAAGCCAGATTGTACTGGCCCCAAAACCAATCTTCAGTTGGGGGGTCTGGCGCGACCTCGTCTGGGCGCGCGAAGGGGTCCTCCTCGTCGCTGCATTTCGCCATGTCCTCACGGGGTGGCGCCTCCTCCTCTGCTTGTGCATAGACCGGCCGCGCCATGGCAGAGTTTTGTGCGAGGGGTGGGATAGAGAGACAAGAGAATGCAGGCGGGATGACGTCTCGAGGGGCAGCATTTATAGGCGGCTGGAATCTTGATCGACGCCAGCAGTGATTGCACACGTTTTCCTACTCAACAACCGTGTGTGAATTAGCATCACCGACGGTTCCCAATGCATGACCGCGTGTGATTAATAGCCCGCGAAAATTGGCTTTCAAAACTTGAAACGCGAAACAGGGCGCCAATCATGTGGGAGCCGTTTGTTTTGCCAAATATTTACATTTTCTATCCAAATGTAATGCATGTCTGCCATTTGTGTTACGGAAGCAAGTCCGAGAGCAGTAACCACGACATCTTGGCCCCATGGCGGGAAATCATGCATATTTTCATGTACTTCAAAATTCAGAGAATTTATTATTATTATTATTGAATTTAGAACCTACATTCTTAATGCTTTTGTGTCCAAACCGTCACTCAAGATGTTTGGAACTCCTTCAAATTTATTGCACGTGGCATATATATGTAAGCAAGTAGTACATAAATATGATTTTCGAGCGGTTTTTGCTTCATCTATCTTGTTCATGTGTTTCAGTTTTGAAATATGGCCATTAAATTTCTATAAACTAACTTAATGTATAAAATTGCCAATAGACCGCCATTAAAAAAAGATGCCGGTCGTATTCGTGCATTGCATCGATGAAAAAAAACTAGGTCGAATGAGACAGCGATTGGCGGTTTGTCATCACACATGCCCCACGTTCTCCCTCGGAACCACGCGCCTTCGTGTGATGCTCCGTTTTGTGAGAGGCTTGTGTCTAAAGCTGGGGATTTCTTAGGCGAGTATTGGAGTCCCATCTCCGTCCCCAGCACCGCCCTCCCATCCCCGTCCCCGTCTACATACCCGTGCGCGGGGATAAAAAGTTTCCCATCCATGTCCCCACCGAGTTCTTTATCACCGTGGGGAAACTCACACATTCATTTAAGAACAACCTTCGCGTATTTCAGTACAAAAATAGTATTTCAACGCAATAAACAATATGTTGTGGCTAGGTTTGGTATTTCTTAGGGAATTTTGGGCCAAAGGGGTGGGATGTGTGTAAATTTGGGTGACCGAGGGCCCCAAATTACGTGGGGTCTACTAATTTTAGAGCCCACATGTAAGTACTCTCCCTCCATCTCGGTGTATAAGTCATCTTAGGTTGTGCACCGTGACCAAGACGGAGAAGAAAACGATAGAATTTAATGTTAATTTGCTAATTAATATCATTGCATGCAATGAATTGACCACTGCATGTCGTGCTAGTTAGTCTCAAGTCATTAAAAACATACATGCCCCACGTCTCTTATTGGTTGATTCCTTTATTCATGTCAATGAACAAGAAAGGAGGTGAAAGTTAATGCACCGCACCTAAGTGTTTTGGTATTATTTGGTTTTCGTAAGATCACTTATACACCGAGACGGAGGGAGTACTTCAATTCATGGGTAAGGCGGGTAATGCTATCCCATCCTCATCCCCGTCATGCACGCTCGGTACGTAAGGTATTTGACCCACCAACTTCTAGATGGGCATTCAAGCTCGCAGCCGTGCCCTAATAGAGTAATTACCCATGGGGACGCAGGTAACAGTTAACCATGCATTGCCAGCTTTGACATGTGTCAAAGCTTATCTCGAACAAGCCGTCACTTTGACCACGACATCTTGGCCCCATGTCGGGAAATCATGCTGATTTCCATGTACTTCATAGCTTATTTATTTATTTTTTGTATTTAAAAACCTAGAATATTCTCAATGCTTGTGTCCAAACCGTTACTCAAGATGTCTGGAACTCCTTCAAATTTATTGCACGCGGCATATAGACAGAAGCACTAGTACATATATAAAAATGATTTCTCCTGCAGTTTTTGCTTCATCTTGAACATGTCCATGTGTTTTAGTTTTGAATTATGGCCACTAGATATATAGAAACTAACTTCATATACAAAAATGCTCATTGAACCCCGAAAATGTCCAAATTTCAGGTTGCCGGACGTATTCGTGCATTGTAACGAATTCAAAAAAAGGTAGGCCAAATGAGACAACGACTAGCGGCTCGTCATCAAACAAGGCTCATGTCCCCTCTCGAAACCACGACCCTTCATGTGATGCTACGTTTTGTGAGAGGCATGTCTCAAAGCTTATCTCGAACAAGCCGTTACTTTGACCACGACATCTTGGCCCCATGTCGGGAAATCATGCAGATTATTATCATGTACTTCAGAGCATTTTTTCATTTTTAGAATTTTAAACCCTAGATCCCCAATGCGTGCACGTGTGTCCAAACCGTTACCCAAGACGTTTGGAACTCCTTAAAATTTATTGCAAGCGGCATGTATAGGGAAGCAAGTAGTACATAAATATGATTTTTCCAGCAGTTTTTGCTTCATCTTGCATGTTCGTCTGTTACAAATTTGAATTATGGCCGTAAAATCTGTACATAAATATGGAACCGTGTGTTACTAATGTATAAAAATGCCAATTGTACCCCAAATATTTCCTAATTTTAGGATGCCGTCAGTGGATTTTGACGGTACGGATCTTTTTCTTACAAATAAAACAATATCCGTTACCGCTGTACCCAAAAATAGTTTTCCAATTCAATACAAAAAGTGAACTGCGTACACACGGTTCCATACGGAAACCGTTTGCGATGAAAATTCACGGATCTATTTATGTCTTACGAGCGAAGCTTCATTGGCTTCGTCTAGCTCGGATTCCGTTCACCCTCGACCCCCATTCCCCAACAAACCCTCTATGCAAAGAATGACGCCGTGGGAACGCTTCGTAAGGGTGCGTACGGCCGCCCCCTCGGCCCCGAGAGCTCCCGCCTCTGCCGAGAACGCGGCCGCCTCGGCCGAGAGCACAGCCGCATCCGCCGAAAGGGCCTCTGCGGCGGCCGACAGGGCTTCTGCGGTGGCCGAAAGGGCGTCTGTAGCCACGCAGACGGTAGCTGCAGCTGCTACGATGGCGGCTGCAAACGCCAAGAGCGCTCGAGCAGCGTGCCGTGCCGTGTAGGCCGCCCTGGTCCGGGTCGAGGCCATCCAGGCCTATATCATCGAGAACTCCAACGCCAAGATACTCCAAGCTTCGCCGGATTCCAGCACGTCCGAAGAGGCGGCTGCTGCGGATGCCGAGATGAATGCCGACGATGCCGCGGCGGAGGCCATGGATCCCCTTCCGCACGAGATCTCCGAGCGAGAGCTGGAGATGCGGGAGCCGTCCGAGAGCGCCGAGTGCTGGGAGGAGTTGCGCGTGGCTCAGGAGGAGGTAGAGAAGCGCCTGTCCATCGAGGAATCGGCGGTGTAGTACCAACGCGAGCTATGGCGGCGCCACTACTACGAGTACTACGAAGATGAGGGCGACGCCGATGACGAGGACAACGCCGAGGATGAGCACGTCGCCACGGTCGAAGTCAGCCTGGGGGACGCGGAGTCCAGCACCGGCGGAATGTCGCCCGGACAAGTCGTCGACATCTCATCGAACAACGGCGAGGCATAGGGCGGCTGCTCGTCGGCGTCTTTGTTAAAATTATGCGTATTACTAATAGCCTTTGTTCAGAGAGCCGGTCTTTTGTAAGAGCTATGTCTAGTTCAAGCATCTTGATTATTTAGTGAACTTGCTCGGTTTAGTAACTGTGAGCTATGTGTGTCCGCTATTTTCTATACCCAAGTTAGCAGTTGATGTTACATTATGCAATGATGTGGATGTGCACTATAACCAGGGAATACGTGGGGAGGGGCGAATTTTTGTATGTTCTGTATCATCGCACACGATAAAAGATGAAAGACCGTGTCTGATGAATCTTTGCACGCCAAGATTCCCTGCAACGAGCGAAAAATTTCGCCGACCGCCGAAATATCTGCCTCCCGCCTCCCCCCGCCAAAGGGCCACATTTCCCCTGCAACCCCTCCACCCCCCCCCCGCCGCCGCCGCCCACATCTCTCCCTCTAGCATCCGACCGCCTCGGACACGCCATGGTCTCCTCGAGTGACCCCTCAAGCGGTATCTCCGACGACGACGAATCTCTCACCAGCCAGGTATTCGTCTCTCTTCTCTCTGGCTCAACTAGGGTTAGGGTTTTGTTTTGGAATTGGGGATTTTAAAGCGGCAGGTCCATTTGCGCCATTTCTTTCTCTTGTAGCTCCCTAGGACAATCACTTCCAATGAATGGAGAGGGGTAGCTGAAGACCTGCTTGTTCATGGTCAACATCAATTTCAATCCGTGAAGTTACGAGCTTTTGAATCTGGGTACAGTGGGAGGAAGTTTCTGCGACGTGCAAAGAAGGTAAGCCTAACTCTCATTGTTAGAAATCATTTGTTATATTAGTTGTTATTCAGACTTCCCGTGTGCTATTTGATTCTGGATGTGATTAAGACACTGTCATAGTTTTAACCTGAAGGCATATTGACAGCAAGAAAACTATATGTGACATGACTTATCATTGCATGAAAATTTACTGAAAGGTAGTACACATGAAGCACTTCATTTCATTCAGCACGAGCAAGGTCTAATTATGCACAGAAACATGGCTAGCATCAACACAACATGGCAATCTGAAATAAACAAATTCTCAGACTTAGTGAAAAAAAAACATGGTGCAAGATAGTAGTTTTTAACAGATTGTAATGTTTGACAGCAGATTGTACATAGCTGTCACTATTAATTTTTTTTCATTCAAACACTGCCGATGTGCGTCCTGTACTACAAAGATTGTTGCATTTATGTTTCGCTTCCTGGTAAAATTGGCAATTTGTTATTACCCATGACAGAAATAGAGGAGGGACGAGTACCAGAGCATCCTACTACGAAGACTCTTCGAGGAGAACCATGGCATTGCCGATGAAGACCCATGTAATCCTGGTTCTGACGAAATGTCTGAAGCAGAAGTTAAAAAGCTACTTTCCAGTCAGATAGTAGACCCATTTGAAGCACGCAAGTACAAGCATGGCCAGCCATTTCTTGTTGGCGAATACTTTGATGAGTGCAGTTCCAGTTGTCGCAAGTTACATAAATATTGCATGGACATAATGTCAAAAGGAGAAGATCATAACATCGTGGAATTGCAGTACGACCGTCATCATTTCTGTCACGTTCCTGGTACCATCAGTGTGGAATTCAAGGACTTTCATCTCTTCTTCAACTTCGATGAGCTTGCTGCCACTCTTGTCAAATGCTTGATGTTGTAAGTACTTGACAAACTCTGATCAACTTCTCCATACAAGGCTGTAAATGACAAAAAAGCTAACTGTACTGTATTCCTCTCAGGGGATTGACGACGCAGAGAAAACCAAGGGTGCATGCGTATTTCATAGATCCTGATTTAGCAAACGGCGTTTTGTTACAAAATAATTACTCACGCACGGCTTCCATTGATCATGTCGCCAAGATCTTGTTCGACTATTCGATAGGAGAATTCTTCATGTGGCCATAGCATGAACAGTAAGTATAAATATACAACCACGCATACATTGATCGTCTTTCAGTTTTAGACATAGTTCGTACGTTCATGGTTTTCTTAAACTATAGAGGTAACTGGATCTTGGTGGTCATTGTTCCAAAACGCAACACAGTTTACTACATGGATTCTCTCAGAGAGTCAAATGCGCCTCAGGATCTGAGTCATCTTCAGGATTTCATGGATAGGTATTGAATTTTTTGATGTTAATGCATTGTGTTCATATCTGGTTCCAGAATTGAGTGTGTGAAAATTCATCTTCATTTGCAGTGTATTGTCAAAGAACATAACTTTAGGGGGGAATAGGTTCGACCGCCAACTACCTCTGCAGCACATGATCGTTTCTCCGGTAAGACAACGAAATCCGTTATTTTCAGAAAATGCTAGTCAGATGTTCAAGTTTCTAAGTAAACCTCTTTCTATTTCTCTCCATAGAAAAAAACAACTTACACCGGTTAGGTTGTTCCTAACAGGGCAAATACATGACTAATACTGTACAAAAAATTTCAGTGTCCTCAGCAACAACAAGGTACCAACCTATGTGGATACTACGTTTGTGCACACATGATCAACCTATGCAGACATGCTGAATGTGGTGTCGATGCTGACAAGATAAAACCAGTAAGTCTGCTTCTTAATTACTATCTTCTACTCCACACGTATGTCACATTCTGATCTAAAAGTCCTGCAGGTGATCTTCGAACCGATGACCTCTTCACCGCTCGACGCAGATGAATTGTTGTCTGTTAGAAAATTTATCAGTACATTCTTTGTGAAACACTACATCAAGCCCTCTAAAGACGACGAAGATTTCTGGAATCATATCTCCTAAAAATAAGTACGCATTCATATAGTGTTATCAGCTAAACATATACACATGGATGCATTATTTTCCATGTGATCATGTCTTCGTATTTCGTACACTATGATTATGTACTGGATATGTCGGTTTAACAGCTGTGGAATTTAGCTAGCATTTTCTCAATTGCATATTGTCGTGAATTATGATGAATCCTCTGCTTGTGGACACTATTCGTTTAATTGCATATTGTGGCAAATTATGATGAATGTTCTTCATGTGGACACTATTTGTCGATTCATATTGTCGCGAATTTGCTATTTGTAGGGTGAATTAAATGCGATATTTTACAATAACCTGGCAATTTCAGCGCACACGGTTCAAGCAACTAAGCGTGTGCGGTTCAGAACGGAAAGCACACGCAACTCGTAGCGCAACCGCATGTGGTCCACAGGAAAAGCACACGAGATATAATCTAAAACGTTTGTGATACATAAGAAACTGCAAATGGTTTGCAACACTTGTACATGTGCGTAGGAGCTACTCAATCGTTTGCGATAGTACCGTATCTCACACATGAGCCAACATGAAACCGTGCCCAATGCAAAGACGATCCCACGCGTACATTTTTCAGGAAACGTGTCCGATGATGTTATATATGGTACATGGTTCCCAGAGAAATCTCGTGTGCGATGATGAAGATATCACACACAGTGTCTACAATGGCCCGTGTGGATTAGTTAATGTTTCACAAACGGTCAAATGTTAAACTCCGTTTGTTTTCCATGAGCAATTAGACGCGTTTCACTCGTCTTGGACGTTTGTGATTGATCCCAAATCCCACACGTACGCCCAAAAGATTATGTGTGCGATCTGTTCATGCACCGCACATGATTATATTTGGAGATCGTTTGCGTTCGTTGGCCACCATCGCCAACGGTTTTGCGGTGTCGTGTGGGATGGACCCCCCCTATCACCCACACATGCAAGGCGACGGTTTGGAACTACGTCGCGGAAAGGGGTTAAAAACCGTTTGTATAGCACGTCGTTGAACCAGTGTGTGTCCGTACGTTGTAGCCGTGCTCTATTGGATATAGTACGTATTATGATGACTCTTACCGATTTGACACTATCATTTTGGGGGTTATGCATTAGAGACAACTACATTCACTTTAAAATAGGGCACCATCTGAAGTCCGTTGAGATGACACCGTATGAATTATGGTTTGGCAGAAACCTAAACTGTCATTTCTTGGAGTTTGGGAATGCGTTGCTTATGTGAAAAGATTTCAACCTGATAAGCTCGAACCCAAAGCGGACAAATGCATCTTCATAGGATACCCTAAGGAAATAGTTGGGTATACCTTCTATCTCAGATCCGAGGGCAAAGTGTTTGTTGCTAAAAACGGGTCCTTTCTCGAGAAAGAGTTTCTCTCGAAAGAATTGAGTGGGAGGAAGATAGAACTTGACAAGGTTGTTGAACCTTTGCTTCAACCAGAGAGCAGCGTAGCACAGAAAGATGTTTATGTGGAGCCTACGTCAGTTGAAGAGGAAGCTAATGATGGTGATCATGAAGCTTTGGATCCAGTTACTATCGAACCTCGTAGGTCGACAAGGACACGTACTGCTCCTGACTGGTACGGTAACCCTGTCTTAGAGGTCATGTTGTTGGACAACGATGAACCTACGAGCTATGGAGAAGCGATGGTGGGCCCGGATTCCAACAAATGGTTAGAGGACATGAAATCCGAGATAGGATCCATGTATGAAAACCAAGTATGGACTTTGGTAGACTTGCCCAATGAACGGCAGGCCGTTAAGTAGAAATGGATCTTTAAGAAGAAGACAGACGCTGATGGTAAATGTCACCATTTATAAAGCTCAACTCGTCCCAAAGTAGTTTCCGACAAGTTCAAGGAGTTGACTATGATGAGACTTTCTCACCCGTAGCGATGCTAAAGTCTGTTGGAATTATGTTAGCAGTTGCTGAATTTTTCGATTATGAAATCTGGCAGATGGATGTCAAAACAGAGTTTCCTTAACGGTTTCCGTGAGGAAAGGTTGTATGTGATACAACCAGAAGGTTTTGTCGGTCCTAAGGATGCTAAAAGGTATGCAAGCTTCAGCGATCCTTCTATGGACTGGAGCAAGCATCTCGGAGTTGGAATATATGCTTTGATGAGGTGATCAAAGCTTTTGGGTTTATACAAAGTTTATAAGAAACTTGTATTTACAAGAAAGTGAGTGGGAGCACTATAAATTTTCTGATAAGTATATGTGGATGACATATTGTTGATCGGGAATGATGTAGAAATTTCTGGAAGGCATAAAAGGTTGTTTGAAAGGTGTTTTTCAAGGGAAGACCTGGATAAAAGGCTACTTAAATATTGGGCATCAAGATCTATAGAGATAGATCAAAATGCCTGATAAGACTTTCAATGAGTGCATACCTTGACAAGATTTTCAAGGAGTTCAAAATGGATCAGTCAAAGGAGTTCTTGCCTGATTTGTAAGGTATGAAGTTGAGTGAGACTCAAAGCTCGACCACGGCAGAAGAGAGAAAAAGGACGAAGGTCGTCCCCTATGCCTTAGCCGTAGGCTCTATATAGTATGCCATGCTGTGTACCGCACCTGGTGTGTGCCTTGCCATGAGTTTGTCAAGGGGTACAAGAGTGATCCAGGAGTAGATCACTGGACATCGGTCAAAATTATCCTTAGTAACTTGAGGACTGAGGAAGTATTTCTTGATTATGGAGGTGATAAAGAGTTCGTCGTAAAGAGTTACGTCGATGCAAGCTTTGACACTATTCCGTATGACTCCGAGTAGCAATCCATATACGTATAGTGGAGCACCATTGGAATAGCTCCAAGTGGAGCGTGGTAGCAGCATCTACAGTATGACATAGAGATTTGCAAAGTGCACACGGATCTGAATGTTGCAGACCCGTTGACTAAAAACCTCTCTCACAACCAAAACATGATAAAACCCCAGAACTCATTGGGTGTTAATCACATGGTGATGTGAACTAGATTATTGACTCTAGTGCAAGTGGGAGACTATTGGAAATATGCCTTAGAGGCAATAATAAATTAGTTATTATCATATTTCCTTGTTCATGGTAATCATTTATTTTCCATGCTAGAATTGTATTGATCGGAAACTCAGATACCTGTGTGGATACATAGACAACACTATGTCCCTAGTGAGCCTCTACTAGACTAGCTCGTTGATCAAAGATGGTCAAGGTTTCTTGGCCATAGACATGAGTTTTCATTTGATAACGGGATCAAATCATTAGGAGAATGAAGTGATGGGAAGACCCAAACTATGAACGTAGCATATGATCGTGTCAAGTTTATTGCTATTGTTTTCTGCGTGTCAAGTATCTGTTCCTATGACCATGAGATCATGCAACTCACTGACACCGGAGGAGTACCTTGTGTGTATCAAATGTCGCAACGTAACTGGGTGACTATAAAGGTGCTCTACAGGTATCTCCAAGGGTGCCTGTTGGGTTGGCATGGATCGAGACTGCGATTTGTCACTCCGTATGACGGAGAGGTATCTCTGGGCCCTCTCAGTAATACAACATCACAAGAAGCTTGCAAGCAATGTGACTAAGGAGTTAGTCGCGGGATCTTGTATTATGGAACGAGTAAAGAGACTTGCCGGTAACGAGATTGAACTAGGTATGGAGATACCGACGATCGAATCTCGGGCAAGTAACATACCGAGGGACAAAGGGAACTGCATACGGGATTGTCTGAATCCTTGACATCGTGGTTCGACCGATAAAGATCTGCGTAGAATATGTAGGAAGCAATATGGGCATCTAGGTCCCGCTATTGGTTATTGACCGTAGAGGTGTCTCGGTCATGTCTACATAGTTCTCGAACCCGTAGGGTCTGCACACTTAACGTTCGGTGACGATTTGGTATTGTTGAGTTATGTATGTTGGTGACCGAAAGTTGTTCGGAGTCCCGAATGAGATCCCGGACGTCACGAGGAGCTCCGGAATAGTCCGGAGGTAAATATTTATATATGGGAAGTCATATTTTGGCTACCGGAAAAGTTTCGGGTTTTTCCGGTATTGTACCGAGAAGCTTCCGGAAGGTTCCAGAGGGTTCCGGAGGAGTCCGGAAGGGTCCCTCCAGCCGCTAGGACGTGCATGGGCTGTAAGGGGGCATCCGAGCCTTGTTGGGCCAGCCCCCAAGGGCCCATACGGCTAGGGGGTAGGAAACCCTAAAGGGGAAGGGACCTAGGAGGTGCCTTGGGGAGGGAGGACTCCTCCCTCCTGGCCGCCGCCCCCTTCCTTGGAGGAAGGGCTAGGGCTGCGCCCCATCTACCCCCTCCTCCTATATATAGAGAGGGAGAGGGAAGGCAGCAACACCTCAAGGCATAGGTGCAGCCCTCCCTCTCTCCCTAGATCCGTTTCTCCACCGAAAACGCATCTGCAACAGCGCTTGGCGAAGCCCTGCTGAGATTGCTCCACCACCACCGCCACCACGCCGTTGTGTTGTCGGAGAACTCATCTACCTCTCTGCCCTCGCTTGCTGGATCAAGGAGACGGAGACGTCATCGAGCTGTACATGTGCTGAACGCGGAGGTGCCGTCCGTTCGGCGCTAGATCGGAACAGATCAAGATTGGATCGCGGGACTGATCGTGATTGGATCGCGACGACATTCGACTACACCAACCGCGTTTTTTAACGCTTCCCGCTTAGCGATCTACAATGGTATGTAGATGCAATCTCTCCTCTTGTAGATGGTCATCACCTAGATTGATCTTGGTGAAGTGTAGGAATTTTTTTGTTTCCCATGCAAGGTTCCCCATCATGAACCAGCAACTCCTTGCTTCTTATTTGCGAAGAATTTGATCCGGGTTAAAATCACGCCGGGTCATCTTCTCCCTGTTTATACTTTGAATATTTTCCTTATAACACCAATATGACGTCATCTTCGCTGACCATTGTCATTCGAAGTCATCATAACGGATCTTTTGAAAACTGCGTCAAATCCGGTCTGGTGTGAAAATCGAGGCGCACCTCTAGCCACAAATTTACCGCAGTCGTTTCGTCTTTCACAATGCCGTTTCATTTTCTCCCCTTATAAATAAATCTGCTAGGCCCCTGTGATAACCTTCCCATCTTCTTCTTCCTCTTGCCCCTTCTTCGACCGAACATCACCGGAGCTTCGGAGGCATCGTCGGGTTCTCCAACCACGCCGTCAACGCCACCGAGTCTTCTCTCAGCCGTCGGAGCGAGCGCAATCATCTCCATTTTCGCCCCAACTAGATCTGGTATGCTCCCCTCTCATGTAGGGTTCGATCCTTCCGGTGTTCATACCGCGTTCATCATGTTCGTCCGAGGTGTAGTTTGTAGATCCATACGCTCGATACTTTTTAGTACTGCATAGCTCTAGCCTGGTCTTCGCCTTGTTTTCCTCATAAGTAGATCTAAAATGAGCCATCGAGGGAATTTTTGAACGCTGTAATTTTGGTCCTTCCGTCAGTTAGAACGCATATTTCATCGCTTTTTTCCATTTATTTAGATCCATCCGAAAGAGCGTCTGTGTAGAAATCTGTTTGTGAGCCAATCTTTTTGCTAAGTCTTGTGAAGATATGCCTTTGACCTCCCTTGATTTTGCCGGCTTAAAATAGCAAATCATCATAGGCGACTTATAATATGCACCGGCTTATTTTTCTTCCTATCACCCTTGTAGTTGCTCCATAACCCGCCATGGCTCCTAAGAACTCCAAAGTTTGTAACTGGGTCAAGACCAAAGAGTCCAAGCTTACCTTAGATAACCTCGTGGACCAAGGTTTCATGCCGGCTCGAAAGGATATAGAGTGGCGGGCTCCCAAAGAAGAGACTTATCCACAGCCGTGGCAAGGAGAAGTTGTTGTTTTTACTGATCATCTACGTAGAGGTTTCCGGCCCCCCGGCTCAAAGTTTTTCAGAGACCTTTTGCACTTCTTCAACCTCAGGCCTCAAGATATTGGTCCTAATTCCATGACCAATATCTGTCAATTCCAAGTGTTATGCGAGGTATATCTCCAGGTCGAGTCATCTGTGACCCTTTATAGGGAATTTTTCTACCTCAATCGTGAGACTGAGGTGAAGAATGGTGCTTCATGTGAACTTGGTGGAGTTTCCATCCAAAAGAGAAAGAACAACGCTTTTCCTGAATCAAAGCTGGGGAGTCACCCAAAAGGATAGAACAAGTCTTGGTTCTATTGCAAGAATACTGCACCCAAGGGAGAGAATCCTCTGCCGGGTTTCAGACTGGAACGGCTCAGCAGCAGCGTGGAATTCCCGGGTTGGCCAACAGATAAAGAGAGGGATCTGTTAGCACCTCCATGCAAAATTGAGAGCTCTGACCACGCATGGCTTAACCGGGATTGATTTGATTCGTTGCTGGTTAAAATGGCGAATTCAACCTGTCAGCGTAAGGGACGGATTGATGTGTGATTACTCAGACGCCTCAACTGATCCTCAGCGCTTCTCTCGTGACAATCTGACTGATGACGCCATTAATAAAGAAACAAAAAGGTTCTTTTCTGACTCAAAGGAGCAATGCAGTGTTACCGGCTTGGGCCCGTTATGTCTGCTCAATCTGCCGCCTCCGGTATTGATCACTTTTACTCTGTCTTTTATCAATTTTACTTTGACCCGTCGTTCTTACCACATGATTTATACGCTGCAGGAGAACTCTATTTTCTAGAAGGTCACGCCTCAAGCCCCTATTCCCTCATCGGGTAAAAAAGATGACCCGACCCCTGTGTCGTCTTCGGGGGAGGAATCTGAGGTAGAACTTGACTCTCTTGGCCGCCTGTTTATTGAGCTTGCTGCTACGTCTCCGTCGTATCTACTTTTCCTAACGCTTTTGCTCTTGTTTTGGACTCTAATTTGCATGATTTGAATGAAACTAACCCGGACTGACCCTATTTTCAGCAGAACTACCATGGTGTTGTTTTTGTGCAGAAATAAAAGTTCTCGGAATCGGACAAAACTTTTTGGAGAATTATTTTACAATAAATAAAAAATACCGGAGCCAAGAACCACCGGAGAGGGGGCCCTGGGTGCCCACAAGACACCAGGGCGCGCCACCCCCTCCAGGCGCGCCCTGGTGGGTTGTGCTCACCTCGTGGCCCCACTGACCCTAATTCCAGCACTATAAATTCCTATTTTTGGAGAAAAAAATAGGAGAGGAAGTTTTATCGCGTTTCACGAGATGGAGCCGTCGCCACCTCCTGTCCTTCGTCGGGAGGCCAGATCTAGAGCCCTTTTGGGGCTCCGGAGAGGGGAATCTTCGGTCTTCGTCATCACCAACCCTCCTTCATCGCCAATTCCATGATGCTCCCCACTGGGAGTGAGTAATTTCTTCGTAGGCTCGCTGGTCGATGAGGAGTTTGATGAGATTCATCATGTAATCGAGTTAGTTTTTTTAGGGCTTGATCCCTAGTATCCACTATGTTCCGAGGTTGATGTTGCTATGACGTTGCCATGCTTAATGCTTGTCACTAGGGCCCGAGTGCCATGATTTCAGATCTGAACCGTTTATGTTATCACCATTATATCTATGTTCTTGATCCGATCTTGCTAGTCATATGCACCTGCTATGTGTTATGATCCGTAAACCCCGGAGTGACAATAGTCGGGATACTTTCCGGTGATGACCATAGTTTGAGGAGTTCATGTATTCACTATGTGTTAATGCTTTGTTCCGGTTCTCTATTAAAAGGAGGCCTTAATATCCCTTAGTTTCGTTATGGACCCCGCTGCCACGGGAGGGTAGGACAAAAGATGTCATGCAAGTTCTTTTCCATAAGCACGTATGACTATTTACGGAATACATGCCTACATTATATTTATGAACTGGAGCTAGTTCTGTGTCGCCCTAGGTTATGACTATTATATGATGAATATCATCCAACGAATTCACCGATCCAATGCCTACGAGTTTTCCACATATTGTTCTTGCTAAGTTACTATTGCTACTGTTACTGTTACACTTGCTACAAAATCATTTCTATCAGTGTTACCATTACTACTACTGTTACTACTGCTATCAAAACTATCATACTACTGTGCTACTGATCACTCTGCTGCAGATATTTAATCTCCAGGTGTGGCTGAATTGACAACTCAAGTGCTGATACTTGCAAATATTATTTGGCTCCCCTTGTGTAGAATCTAAAAATTTGTGTTGAATACTCTACCCTCAAAAACTGTTGCGATCCCCTATACTTGTGGGTTATCAAGACCTTTTTCTGGCGCCGTTGCCAGGGAGCATACTATATTTGTTGAGTCACTTGGCATTTATATCAATTGATCACTATGAAGAATCTGAAGGATACAAGAACCACGATTTTTCTCTCTAAGACGAGGGGAGGTAAGGACTTGCCATCTAGCTCTATACTTGATTCACCTTCGGTAATGAGTAAACTTGCAACACCACCACATGCTATCACTGGTACATCGACGTGCTATACAAACGGTTTTTAACCCCTTTCCGCGACATAGTTCTAAACCGTCGCCTTGCCTGTGTGGGCGATAGGGGGGGGTCCGTCCCACACGACACGGCAAAATCATCGGCGATGGTGGCTAACGACCGCAAACGTTTAGCAAAATGAAGCGTATGGGATTTCCGTATCTATCACAAACGAGAGTCACCTCTCAACCGTTTGAGATATGGCATCCTTCCCATACGGCCCATCCTTGCAACTCGTGTGAGATCACACTAACATCGCACGCGCAATTCTGCAGCGCACCGTTTACGATGTGTGCCGAATCGCAAACAGTTCATAATTGTAAAGCGTGTACGATAAGGAGACAATCACACACATTTTGTCCTACAGCGTCGTTTGCGATATACGAAGATTCGCAAACGCTCGAACTGTCATACTCGTGTCGGATGCATACGACATAACAAAAAGTTAAACATTGTAAATCGTGTATGATAAGGAGACTGTCACAAAATATTTAGGTCTGATTAACCATTTCTGATATTGTCTAACATCACACACGGTTTGCAGACGGCAATTGTATGCATTGTCGCACACAGTTTCTCTCTCTGAAACGTGTCGAATCATGAGGTATATCACACATGTTCTGCTTTACAAACCGTGTGCGGTGTAATGACCCGCAGAGCTTCTTTTTCGGCTATTTTAATCGCCACAATTTAAAATTCTACAGGATTTGAATTTGATAGTAGGCTATTGCATTTTTCATATCCATCTTATATAGACATATGTTCAACAATCAATGCATTATTCCATTCATAGGTACATATGTTCAAGAATTACATCAAGAAATAATAATTACATTAGGACCAGATAAATAATGATGAACCACGGCTGCATACTTGTATTAAATACGGTAAAGGAAGAGGTGAAAGACACTCTGGCAATTGTACAAGGTGAAGCGGAATGCCCATATTGTGTCCTCCTCCATGCAGAATGCACAGACGACTCTAGACCAGCCCCTTGTGATGGCGGACCGCCCATCCTTCTCTGTGTTGATGAGGACATGTAGGTAGTCATCGTGGCCTGGTAGATATACTTTAACGTTTGCACGTCCACCAATCATGTAGTTTGAGAGGTAATCCTAAGTAAACTGCTTTGAGAACCACTACAAACAAAATAGATTCAGACATTGTAAATTTTAACAACTCATTATGGACGGTTAAACGAAGGGTACAGAGTTCGTAGTTACCATCCTGGAGTTCACTGTTGTCTTGGAAAAGGTGTAAAGAAATAGTTTAATTGCCATATTTTGTCCCATTTTATTGACAACCTTTATAAGTTTCCTCACTTGATGCTGGTTCATGAATATCTCATTGCCCCATACGCAAAAAGGGTCGACACCCAGATCTTTACCAGTGACATATGTACCTACAAGCAACAAGTTAGTATTAGAACGTGATACGGGGTTGCCCGATCTTCACGGAGGATCTGATTGACGAACGAATCAACGCCACCTGAAGGGTATGAAGGAAACCCTCGATCCCAGCCAACAACGTTGTCGGGTAATGGATAACTAGTGCAACCTGACGAGACCGTAGCTAGCTACTGCATATGCAACAACCAGCAACAAGTATTCGCCCAACCACACTCTCAAGATTCCAATCCACGCAACCACACACGAAGTTGGAAGCACGAACTGGTCGCCGCCTCAACGGCTGCTGTTGTAAAATCACAAAGTGAGTTTACCCTCTCACAAGGCAAGATTACAAGAGCTAAGGAAGAAGTGAACAATCAAACAAGATTCTGGTTGCACTTAGCTAACCTATGCTGAAATCAAATTGCCAAAGAGTTGTGGCTGAAGTGGGGGAAGGGGTATTTATATTAGGAACAACCCTCCTAGTTTAGGTGTGAAACCAGTCCAAAAGAGGGGCTCAAATTCGTGCTAACCAGCTGGTCAAGGGAGCCAACTCATGGAGCCACGCGCAGCAATTAATGCTCTGGACAACTTGCATTGGAACTCTCATATCCTTTGACTCCGGACTCCAAATGATGCACCGTTTGATTTTGCTGAAAGTAGACCTCATATGCTGTCCATTTTGTACTCCCACACGTGCTGGATACTCATATATTTTCGCAGCAAGGCGCAACAAGTTCTGGGAAGAATTCTGGAACTGGGCATGCAACAATAGATTGTTGGGATGGCTTGCTATTCTTCCGTGGGATGTAATTAGTTGCCATTGTCACCAAAACATGGTTTGCATCAGAGTTGAAGCTTGTTCTCTTCAAACTTGTTGTATGGGCTTCAAAAGTTGTTTCCTCATGTGCTGAAAGTTGTTGGTTGCCCTCAGCATTGTACCTGAGTAAAATCAGCACACAAGATTTAGGTAGTATAAAGTTCTCATGCATAGTTGAATCATGATCAGTTAGGAGCGCATTCACCTCTTGTTCTATTTGTTTGGCACGGCTCCTTGTCATGGGACCCAAATAGGTCTTCTTTGTAGAAGTTTCATTTGATAGCTGAGATTTATCATGAGGAGAAGATGACAAATGAGGTGAACCAGGGATATCCTCATCATCCCCCCTCTTCAAAAGGAGTCGTCCTCGACTCTTGACCCTCTTGATCGAAGCATGGAGACAAATCAGCAACGTTGAATGTTGGACTCACATCATAGTCGTAGGGAAGCTCAATCTTGTAAGCATTGTCATTGATCTTTACCAAAACTTTGAATGGTCCATCTCCACGAGGCATTAGCTTAGATTTGCGCTTCTCTGGGAACCTGTCTTTGCGCAAATGTATCCAAACCAGATCTCCGGGCTCAAAACTCACCTTCTTGCGGTTTTTGTTTGCCTTAGGTGCATAGTACTTGGACTTCCTTTCTATCTCTTCTCTGGTCTTCTCATGAATCTTCTTCACATATGCAGCACGCTTAGAAGCCTCCATGTTACATCTTTCTTGCAATGGAAGTGGCAGCAAGTCGATTGGTGCAAGTGGTTTGAATCCATATACCACTTCGAATGGGCACATGCTTGTGGTAGAGTGAACTGCTCTATTGTAAGCAAACTCCACGTGCGGCAAACACACTTCCCACTCCTTCAAATTCTTCTTGATCATTGCACGCAGCAAGGCTGAGAGTGTGCGGTTCACCACCTCTGTTTGTCCATCAGTTTGTGGGTGACATGTTGTTGAAAATAGCAGCTTGGTTCCCAACTTTGCCCATAATGTTTTCCAAAAGTAGCTCATGAACTTCACATCACGGTCTGAAGCAATGCTCCTCGGCATTCCATGCAAGCGAACAATTTCCCTGAAAAACAAATCAGCAACATGTGAAGCATCGTCGTTCTTGTGGCACGGAATGAAATGTGCCATTTTTTAGAACCTATCAACCACAACAAAAATTGAATCTCTCCCCCTTTTAGTCCTAGGTAGTCCTAAAAAAACCATGCTAATATCTTCCCAAGGAGCGTTTGGAATAGGTAAGGGAGTATATAAACCATGGGGGTTCAGTTTAGACTTAGCTTTGTGGCACGTGACGCATTGTTGCACAAATCTCTCAACTTCCTTCCTCATCTTTGGCCAATAAAAATGATCAGCCAACAACTCATAAGTCTTCTCACCACCAAAGTGTCCCATTAATCCTCCTGCATGTGATTCCTGCAACAACAAGGGCCTAACCGACGAATCTGGAACACACAATTTGTTAGCCCTAAAAAGGAACCTATCATGCATATGGTATTTATCCCAACCTTTCCCATCCTTACATTTTGCATATGGTTCTGAAAAGACATGATCAGTGCAGTACAATTCTTTCAAGCTCACAAGTCCTGGTACGCTCACTTCTAATTGTGTCAGAAGAACATGCCTACGGGACAAAGCATCAGCAACCATGTTTTCCTTTCCTTTCTTGTACTTCACAACATATGGAAAAGTTTCAATAAATTCTACCCATTTAGCATGCCTACGATTCAGTTTAGCTTGGCTTTTCAAATGTTTCAAAGCCTCATGATCAGAATGTACAATAAATTCCTTAGACCATAACTAGTGTTGCCATGTTTCAAGCACTCTAACCAAAGCATACAACTCTTTATCATAAACAGAATAATTCAGTTGTGCACCACTCAGCTTCTCACTAAAATATGCTATCGGTTTTCGTTCTTGCATTAACACACCTCCAATGCCTATTCCACTAGCATCACATTCTATCTCAAAAGTTTTATTGAAATCAGGTAGAATCAACAAAGGGGCTTCAGTTAATTGTTTCTTAAGCTCAAGGAATGCTTCTTCTTGTGGTGCACCCCATTTAAAAGCAATTCCTTTCTTTGTCAATTCATTCAAAGGTGCAGCAATTGTACTAAAGTCCTTTACAAACCTCCTATAGAAACCAGCAAGGCCATGGAAACTTCTCACCTGGCTTACATTCATGGGAGTAGGCCAATTCCTTATTGCTTCCACCTTAGATTGATCCACTTCAATTCCCTGTCCTGAAACAACATAGCCAAGAAAAACAACCTTGTTTGTGCAAAAGGAGCACTTCTCAACGTTAGCATATAACTTTTCTATCCTTAGCACATTCAGCACTTGTTTTAGATGTTCAATATGCTCCTGAATGGATTTGCTATAGATTAGGATATCATCAAAATACACCACAACAATTTTTCCAATGTAAGCTCTCAAAACATGGTTCATCAATCTCATGAATGTACTTGGTGCATTAGTTAACCCAAAAGGCATGACTAACCACTCATACAGCCCAAATTTTGTTTTGAAAGTAGTTTTCCATTCATCTCCTTCTTTCATCCTAATCTGATGGTATCCACTTCTCAAATCAATTTTAGAGAAAATAGTAGAGCCGCTCAATTCATCAAGCATATCATCTAACCTAGGAATAGGATGACGATACCTAGTTGTTATAATATCTATAGGCCTACAATCCATAACCAATCGCCATGTTGCATCTTTCTTAGGCACCAAAATCACAGGTACAGCACAAGGACTTAAGCTTTCACGCACATAACCTTTTTCTAAAAGTTCTTGTACCTGCCTTTGTATCTCCTTTGTTTCTTCAGGATTGGTGCGGTAGGGAGGTCGATTCGGGAGTGATGCTCCTGGAATGAGGTCAATTTGATGTTCTATGCCACGCAAAGGAGGTAGGCCAGCGGGTACTTCCTCCGGAAAAACATCCTCAAAATCCTGCAAGACATCACAAACAGCACTAGGGAGACAAGTCAAGTCGTTAGCTGAAAGCAAAGTGTCCTTGTACATAAGTACAATGACTACTTGATTTGGGTTGAGCCTCACATCTCTCAGTTCTGATTTGGTGGCTAACATGACCAAGTTCTCTCCCTCTCTTTTATTTTTATCTCTTAGATTTGGCTTGTGGCGCTCACTCACGGATTTGTGGATCTCTCTCTCACTCTTTTTCTCTCCCTCTTTTTCTCTCCCTCTTTCTTACTCACTACTTTTACTTCATAAACTTTTTGCAAGTGCTCAGCCATGATTTGTTGGGGTGTCATGGGCCTTAGCACCAAGTCTTTGCCTTTCCACTTGATGGTGTATTGATTGGTTTTGCCACAATGTTGAGCTGAAAGATCATATTGCCACGGTCTGCCCAACAACAAGTGACACACCTTCATGGGCACAACATCACACTCAACGGTGTCATTATAGTCTCCAATCTTGAATTGCACTTGTACCATGTGTGTGACCTTCAGCTCTCCACATTCACTCAACCATTGGATATGATATGGATGGGCGTGTTGCAACAGCTTCAGCCCAAGCTTATCACACATTTCTCTACTAGCAAGATTGTGACAACTTTCACCATCAACAATTACTTTGCATAACTTGTCTTGCACTTTCGCTCTTGTTTGAAACAAATTGCGTCGTTGTCCAGTCTCAGCTTCTGATCTGCACACTCAAAACTCTAGTGACAACAAGAGAGGCACCTTGCTCATAATCACAATAGGTATGCTCATCACCATCTGAATTTTCACCATTCTCTGTTTCTTCTTCAGGTTCACTGCAAGACTCATATTCTCCATTCTCTGTTATCAGCATGGTACGCTTGTTGGGACAATCTTTCTTCATGTGGCCACGTTCCTTGCATGTAAAGCACTCTATTTCACTAGTTTTCCCCGTGGAGCCAATGGAGGATGAACTAGGGGCTGCAAATCTGCTCTTCTCCTTCGAATTTGATGCATCATTTCTGCTCATGGCTGCACGTGTATGGGACTGATTTCCACCACCAGAGCTACTCATGATACCTCGACCAACATTGAATTGAGGTACAAACTTACCCCACTTGATGTAGCTCGAGCTGTGAAGGATGTAGTTCTGTTTTGCTTTGTGTCTTCTTTCAATTGACGTTCAGCCTTAGAAGCAAGATGTACAAGCTCTACCACATTCCGATATGGCTGCAAATCAACAACTCGCTTGACATTAGGATTCAGCCCATAGAGAAACCTTGCCATGGACTGCTCCTCGTCTTCATGTATGTTGGCTCTTATCATTGCCTTCTCCATCTCCTTATGGTATTCCTCAACAGATAATTTTCCTTGCCTCAAATTCTGGAGCTTATCAAAGATATCACGCCTATAATGCCTTGGGACAAATCTTGCTCTCATCTCTCTTTTCATTTCAGCCCACGTAGCAACAGCAGGTTCTCCTTCTTCTTCTCGCTGAATCTGAACTTGCTCCCACCAGATTAGAGCATAGTCTTCAAACTCAAGTGAGGCCATAGCTAATTTCTTCTCTTCACAGTAGTTGTGCATGCGGAAAATCTTGTAAACCTTCAATTCCCATGTAAGATAACTTTCTGGATCAGATCCACCATCAAACTTGGGCATGGTAAATTTCAGCTTTCCAAATCTCTCCTCCTCCTGCCGTCCACGACCATAGTTTCTACAATGATGAAACCTGTCATTCTGGTGCATGCCATCTTCATCTTCTTCAAACTCATCTTCACTATCTTCATGGTCTAGATTTGCTCTCTGGTGGCCTCCTCTAAAACCACGACCAGCAGCAGCTTCATGATGACCATGACCATTAGCATGAGCATTTCCACGTCCGGGACCGGGAGGTCTCATGGCATGGGGAGCAGGGGCACGGTTTCTTCTTGCTTGTGCATTGGATGCAGTAACTTCTCCATCAGTTGCATTATGTTCATCACCATGGACACTTGCATCTTCTCGGCCTTGATGGAGCTCTCGCACAATATCAGCCCTCATGGCTGCCATGTTCTGAGTGAGCTGCTCATTAACATTACCCATAAGTTGCTGCAAATCTCTTGACAACTTGTCTTGCTTCTCTTCAATTGGATCAAGGTTGTTTCTGAATTCTCGGCGTAGATGATCACGTAAGGCATTGAAGTGAAACCGTGTGACGGGCCGACTAAGATGCCCATTTCCTTCAACATCATACTCGCCATCACCTGCCATGGTTAGTTTTGCAAAGGCCCTATAATACTAGAAGCATATATGTGGGTAACAACTCAAGCTCACCTCACTTACCAACTGAAGCTCATGTAACTTCCAAGTGAGAGCAGAATCGTGCTCAACCATGGTGCCGGTGGTTGGTATCCAAAGAGTCATAATTAAGCGAATACAAGTCAAGGGATGCACATGCGGGGCTGTTTGGTGGAGCTTGGGTGGGGTATATATGTAGCAAAAGGATACACTAATCTGCAATCTAGATATTGTGGAGCCAAGTAATCATCCACACAAGATTCTAATGCCCTTAGTTGCTGAATGGGATATAAGTGAAGAACATGCAACTCACACCAAGGAATCAGATTTGTTGCAAGCAAGGATTGTAGACTTGCACACTTGACACGTTTCAGCTCACAACACAAACAGGGATTTCTCAAGATATAAGTGAAGAACAGTCCCAACTTTCTTTCTTTTTCTTCTTGCACACACTTTGTTTCTTTGGGCAGATCTTTCTTTCACTTTTTTGCCTCTTTTTTTTCCTTTTTTTCACAAACCTTCAACAAGGGACTTGAATCTGAACACACACTTTGGGGGAATCACAAAAATTACAATGGATGAGCTAAAACAACAAGAACATGCAGCTGGAACTTTGGCAGCAAACACACACACAAATAGATCTGATTTTTCTGGGTGGAAAACACGGTGGTAATCAGATCTAACAAGCATGGATGGAGAGGTCACGAAGTGGCCTTTCCAAAAAGCACAAAAACACTCAAAACGGACTCCGGATGACAAAGATACACATGATTTGGTGGAGGGTGCAGATCTGAAATCTGTGCACGAAAATGAACACAAACACACAAGAATGGATGGAGGGGAACTCAGCAACTACAAACAAAGATCTAGTGGACAAGAACTTGATAAAACTCACCAAATAACAAATTAAAGGCTACAAAGGGGCTAGGTAAAGGCGGGTTTTTTTTGTGGGGCTATTTTCTGGACTTTAGGATGAACAAGAACATGAACTAAGCTAGGGATACAAGATCCTACCTTGTGAACCGAAGCTCTGATGCCAAGATGATACGGGGTTGCCCGATCTTCACGGAGGATCTGATTGACGAACGAATCAACGCCACCTGAAGGGTACGAGGGAAACCCTCGATCCTAGCCAACAACATTGTCGGGTAATGGATAACTAGTGCAACCTGACGAGACCGTAGCTAGCTACTGCATATGCAACAACCAGCAACAAGTATTCGCCCAACCACACTCTCAAGATTCCAATCAACGCAACCACGCACGAAGTTGGAAGCACGAACTGGTCGCCGCCTCAACGGCTGCTGTTGTAAAATCACAAAGTGAGTTTACCCTCTCACAAGGCAAGATTGCAAGAGCTAAGGAAGAAGTGAACTCTCAAACAAGATTCTGGTCGCAGTTAGCTAACCTATGCTGAAATCAAATTGCCAAAGAGTTGTGGCTGAAGTGGGGGAAGGGGTATTTATACTAGGAACAACCCTCCTAGTTTAGGTGTGAAACCAGTCCAAAAGAGGGGCTCAAATTCGTGCTAACCAGCTGGTCAAGGGAGCTAACTCATGGAGCCACGCGCAACAATTAATGCTCTGGACAGCTTGCATTGGAACTCTCATATCCTTTGACTCCGGACTCCAAATGATGCACCGTTTAATTTTCCTGAAAGTAGACTTCATATGCTATCCATTTTGTACTCCCACACGTGCTGGATACTCATATATTTGCGCGGCAAGGTGCAGCAAGTTCTGGGACGAATTCTGGAACTGGGCATGCAACAATAGATTGTTGGGATGGCTTGCTATTCTTCTGTGGGATGTAATTAGTTGCCCTTGTCACCAAAACATGGTTTGCATCAGAGTTGAAGCTTGTTCTCTTCAAACTTGTTGTATGGGCTTCAAAACTTGTTTCCTCATGTGCTGAAAGTTGTTGGTTGCCCTCAGCATTGTACCTGAGTAAAATTAGCACACAAGATTTAGGTAGTATAAAGTTCTCATGCATAGTTGAATCATGATCAGTTAGGAGCGCGTTCACCTCTTGTTCTATTTATTTGGCATGGATCCTTGTCATGGGACCCAAATAGGTCTTCTTTGTAGAAGCTTCATTTGATAGGTGAGATTTATCATGAGGAGAAGATGACAAATGAGGTGAACCAGGGATATCCTCATCGGAAGGTAAACATAAATTGCACAATGACGTAGTACAGTATTCCTTGTCCCAGTATATAAGATCTTATTACATCGAAAATACTCACATATTTGATGTATTAACAACTTATACTTTGGGGCGGATGGAGTATATATATAAGCCATGTGATGAAACTAACCTCGATGAAAAACAACAACTGTTCCCGATATTGTCCTGGGTAAGTACACCGAAAGGCATGTTAAGTACTGACAGGCTAAACATCAACCAAATATATGCATGGTAAACAACATGATCACAAAATGATAGCTTCAGTGTGCAGGTTTAAGCACGCTAGCTAAGCTAATAATAAGTGGAGATGCGTGTTAACTTCAATAGGCTTAGCATTTAACAACAACAAAATATAGTCATTCTAACTGGTATTGTGCACGTTTAAGCACACTAGTTATAGTTACATAAAAATGGAAAGGCTTGTGCTCACTATAACAAGCTTAACAGCAACCAAATATAGTTATTCTAACTGGTATTGTGCATGTTTAAGCACACTAGTTATAGTTTCATAAAAATGGAAAGGCTTGTGCTCACGACAACAAGCTTAACAGCAACCAAATATAGTCATTCTAACTGGTATTGTGCACGTTTAAGCACACTAGTTATAGTTACATAAAAATGGAAAGGCTTGTGCTCACTACAACAAGCTTAACAGCAACCAAATAGTAATTCATAGTGGTACTGTTGAAATTGCATAGAATGTAGCTCGTGTTTACACATCAAATTGTATAACTGAACATCACATTGTGAAAAAACAGAAATAAACAGTGGGCGTGTTAACTACACCAGGCTTAACAGGAACCACATATGGCCGTTGAAACTGGTATGATGAAATTGGATTGGAAAGTACATACTTGCAGATATAGAACTTCACAACGTGAATAACTGAAATAAACAAGACATACTATATAGCAATTGAACCAGGACATATGCCCAGTACAAAAGACCGAGCTAGGAAAAACAGTTAAACAAGGCATATGCTCACTACAACAGGCTTGATAGCAACCAAAAATAGTCATTCGAACTGTACCGTTGAAATTGCATAGAACGTAGCTGGTGCTTAAACATGAAATTGTATAACTGAACATCACATGCGAAAGAACTGAAATAAACAGTGAACATGTTAACTGCACCAGGTTTAACAGGAACCATATATGGCTCTTGAGACAGGTATTGATGAAATTCAACTGCAGAGTCCATAAATTTAGCATTAGTGAAGTAATTTAACATGAGATGGGTTTCCTCACCTGTCACAGATGGGCTCATTCCCATTAGAAGTGCGTGTATTATGGGTGTGCTCCCTGTTGTCACAGATGGGCTCCTTCCCCTTGGAAGAGCAGGGATGCAGGGTGACCTCCCTGATGTCACGGATGGGATCTTTCCACTTGGAAGAGATGGATAAGGTGCCATTGTCGGCGTCGGCATCGTTGATGAGGTCTGACTTGGCAGCTGACGATGCCGAGCCACCACCATAGAACGTGTCCTTCAGAAATGACAAAAGAGGCTCCATGGAGATGAAGGAAGGCAAATTCTTAGGAGCGAAGCAGAGTAGATCAGCGGCTGGGCCTTGCATGAGGTCAACGGGGGTTGAACCCGAGGGGTCGGGGTAGGGCCACTTAACCTGTGACATAGCCCGCGACAAGCCGTCACTGTCGACGAGCTCGACGTCGTAGCCGGCTGCGTCGATATGCATCCATACGGGAACCCGCTGTCTTACAACCTTGTATTCGTTAGATTTCCCGGCGGCCTCGGAGGCCACCTCGTCATCGTAGTCAGCTTCCCCGGCGGTCTGGCGGCCACCTCGTCATCGTAGACAGCTTCCCCGGTGGCCTCGGCGGCCTGGACGGCCACCTCGTCATCGTAGTCAGCTACCCCGGCGGCATCGGCGGCCTCGGCGGACACCTCGTCATCATAGTCAGCTTCCCCGGCGATCCCGGCGGGCACCTCGTCATCGGAGTCAGCTTCCCCGGCAACCTCGGCGGCCACCTCAGCATCATCCATCGGAAAGGCCGCGATATACCTCCTTTTGGCCATTCGCTCCTCGATCTCCCTTGCAAGTGTAGCTGGGATTAGGCTGCGACGGTCTGCGGTGGGGATCAGGGCGGATCTGTGAGGAAGGGGGTGTTTAGCAGGCTCCATCTAAGAAATTCAGGACAGCGAGGGTACGAAGATGGGTTCATAACCTGGACGGGGAGAGCAGGAGAGGTTCACTGTGGAACGCGGAGCGGGATCGAGCGAGGGAGTTGTGTGGGGTTGGGGGTGGGAGGGGCCTAGGTGGTGTTTGAGGAAATGCCGCGGCTACTTTAAATTTTACATGGAGGGAAGGAAAAGCCGGGACAAACTGAAATTTTTATGAAGGGTTTGAAGTGGCGCTGGAGGAACAAACATCGCACACGGCCCGAACATAATACCTGTGTGCAATTCAAAGAGATAAACCCGCGGAACCATCAATTTTTAAATTGATCAAGGCGGGTAACTATTTTTAAGATTTCTCTATGCGGGTTGGTGCAAGGTGGTCTGTAGTTACGTGACAACCACGGGCCGGGCGTGGCACACAGTTAGCATGCGGGAACCGTGTCTACTACTCTACTGCGTACACAATCGCACACAGTCGTCTCCTTCGACTCGTCTGCTATTTAAGTTTCAAAAAAAGACTACTCTGCCATTTATATAACAACATTGGAAATTAAACACGATAAATCTAGGGTCATCGCACAAACAGACCTGCTTGTGGACCAAATGTATGTATGGAAAGGTTGTTGTGGTGTTTAAATACGGAATACACAACTTTCATGTGACACACAATGTCCTGCAGAGCACACGGCAATGTCGCCATATGCCCCTGCCCCCCCCACACACACACGCCTTCGAGTCGGCAGGGGGATGGTAGCTCAGTATATATATGAACTTACAAACTTATACTACAACTGCAAATTCACCCTACCGTAACACAAAACCAATAGAAATCCATCATGATCACCCCCTCCCCCGTGTTTTAGTTCTGAGGGTAGATTGCGCGGGCCCACTGATGGGCGCGTCTCGAAAACTTCACAAGATGGGTGAGACTGCAACCACATGTGTGTGGCACAACTAATTACTTAAGGTGGTGTGATATTTCGTGCGTGCAAAACTTTTTGATGTGGCTCAAAAGTTGAACGGTATGTAGTACCTGACCTCATAAATAGGTTTCGTGTATACGTAGTACTATTGTGATGCCCCTCCCCCGCCCCCGCCCCGCCCCACACACACACATGCTTCGAACAAACACCACGACCTGTATATATGTATCCGCTCAAACTTATGTCTCGTATCTCACCACGAACTATATCGTAACAAATAATGAGAGGACTATATATATCTACATTGGTCAAATTAACTTGTAGCATATATGGACAGGTTTAAGTGATAGACCACATGGGTCCACAAATTTGGCATGTCGTCCATAACCACGCGAGGGAGTGTGCGTAGACAACACCAACGCACATGCATGGCCCCAGGCACATATGTATGAAAGCATTGTGCGATGTTTTCAAATACCAAACGCACAACTTTCACCGCCACATGTGTGTCTGTCGAACCAGAATGGCCACGTACTGAGGTTAACGACCCATGCATATATATAGCCCCAAGCGCGCCCACGGTTCGATCCGATAGGAGGGATTCAATGTGTACGATGCATTTGATTTTTTGTTAGAATTGAAATGTCGATGCATATATCAACTACGTATAATATATACACATATACCAACAAGAAGAATCCACCTTGGTCAAATAAACATCTCTACAGACACCTGTCAAAGTGACGAACCACATGGCCATGGTTCTGTCGGTGTGACGATGCCGATGACCACGTGAGAGAGTGTTTGACAAAACAAATGTCCACTGCATGAGGCCCACACATAAATGTATATATGTAATTAAGTGTTTGTTTAGTTAGTAACCAATGAAACTTTAATGTCACTTGCCTTAGAAACTGTAAGTCGACTTACGAAGAGGGTGGATCACAACACACATAGGCCCTGTTTGGATCCATGGGTTAGAGTTAGTTTGAGCTAGTTGGGGCTCAAATAGCCCTAAAGTATTCAAACATGAGGGTTAGATTGTAGCTAGTTGCATCTAACCCACACACAAAAAACTATCCCACCCAAGAGGTGCTAATTGGAGCTAGTTCTCATGGGCCCCTCTCTATCCCACCAGCCAAGAGGTGCTAATTGGAGCTAGTTCTAGTGGGGCTCACTGAAAAATCACTTTTCTCTCTCCATCAAGTGCATCTATTGTCACTCTAACCCTGTCATCCAAACACCTCTTTGGCTAGAGTTAGTTTAGGGTTAGTCATGAGCTAGAAACTAACTCCAACCTCTAGCTAAGTTAGAGTATCCAAATCAGGGCCACACGCACGCATAACGAAGAGGATCCACATTGGTCAAAACAATATATAATATAGGTGCCACACATGGGCCCCATAGATTGACGCGTCACCGATTACCATGTGAGGGAGCCACACTTAGGACCACCATAGATTATATGTGACACAAGCATATGAATGGGTATGTTTTTTTGATTCAAAATGCCAACTGCATGACTTTGATACAGTGCGTGCTTCACAAATTTGGAAGTCCCCACGCTAAAGAAAATTGCGTGCAATATGTATGTCTCCTCCCATGCACCCCCTCAACTTTGAGCGGTAGGAGGTACTCATGAGTATGTCACGTCAATCTTTGGTGTGGAATCTCACCATGATGTACCGCAACATAGAGCAGATTAACTTAACCCACCTTGGTCAAACCCCTACCGATGCAGCTCAAAAGTGATAGTCCACATGCATGGACCCACGAATGTGCGGATCACTAGTAACGTACGAAGGATTATTGTCCGAGGGACCACCACCATCGTGTGCATGTGTCCTAAACACAGGCATGACGTGCCTTCTTTAAAACATTTCAATGCACAATTTTAATAATTTGGGGTGGCATTGCCTCACAAAACGGACAATCCCACACACACAGGCTAGTGCAAACAAGTGAAACGGAAAGAGCCCCCCACCCCCCCCCCCCCCCGCGCGGCCACCACCGGAAACACCACTTCGAGGTGCACCAAACTATTTTTATGCAGAAAACATGTGACACATCAGTCCGTGTTATAATTATAAAATGTCCATATATCATTCGAAAAATATGCAATAATTGAGTTTCCAGGAATTCATTGGGGGAAATCATATGTCCCCTTGGGTTCATGTGTTTAGTCGCCATGCAATAAATGGTAAGGAACCTCAAACATCGAAAAATCATTTTAAATTGAAGTGAATCCAAAAATCAACTGAAAATCATGAAACTTCGTATTCCGTTTCATGATATATATATCATATATATAGTGTGATAATTTCTGGCCTAATTAGAGACAAATTTTGGATACACTTTTCTTACAAACGGGAGCTTATTAAAGGTTGGTGCTTGGTACACACACTTGTCACGTTACCATCACGAATGATTACAGTACTGAACCGTGTGCGTTGGTCCCAACAAAATATTACGTACCACCACGAGCCCCGTGTGCCGTCCGAGCGGACGTGAGTCGACGGGACGCATGATGCGAGCAGTCCGTGGCTCAGTCTGACCGTGAGGCGTGCGAGCAGGTGTGTAAATTGAAGGGACGCGTGTGAGCTGGCCTCTCTGGCTCTCCGTGAGACGTGCGAGATGGTGTGTGTATTGACGGGACGCGTGCGAGCAGTCCTCTGCCCAGGCTAACCGGGAGACGTGCGAGCAGTCCTCTTCGCGGGCTAGACGTGAGACGTGCGAGCAGGGGTGAGGCATGCGAGAAGACCGCTGCGCAGGCTCACCGGGAGGCGAGCCGGTTACCCGCCTCCTGCCTAGCTCCCAACCACTCTATATTAATCGCACCTGTGCCGCTGGTTATAATAGGCGGCCGCACTCCCGTCTCTCCACACACCGCGCCTGCATCCTCGCTGCCGTTCCCAGTCGTAAACGCTCTCGGAAGTGTATCAGATGGCGACCAAGCGCACCATCGGAGGGAGTGGTGACGCGGGGGTCGAAGCCGGGGCCGGCGAAGAAACTAAGCATCTCTTGATGCTAGGCGACGAGGTTGCCCTCCCGGCCGATGAGGTCTCGCGCGGACAGAAGCACGACAATGATGTCGTAAGCCCCATCGTGCCTCCCCAGCAGGAGGCGGTGCTGCACAGAGACTACTACGACCTCTCTGATGACCACTCCACCGCCGACGACTCCGACGACTCCGACGGCGACAACTCCGACGACGACGGAGAACAGGTTAGACCTCCCCCCCTATTTTGGTAACTATATCATAGGGTATCTCTGATTAGTTCTGTTTTCCGCCTTTTTTGTAATTCGTCCGGGGTTCATGTTATTTCAATCCATGTAATCAGAGTAAGATTCGATAGATCCGTGTTAGTGTGTACGTATTGATTGTTTGGTAGGTAAATGATAAGTGACTTGGATAAGTGACAACCGTACATACGATTATGCTAGTATTATGTCTAAGGTTTTACAGTGATTTAATGGTTGACCTGTACAAATGATCATTTTGCTAATAATCCGTCTACATAGATGATTGTACATGTACCCATTTGTAAATAAACACTGTATAAGAGCATGTAGATCACTACTTTAGTGATAATGTGGAGTAGTACTTACTTCAAAGTTCCTTGTTGTTTGAAAATAATCAGTTCATGCATTTAAAGTCATGGAGAGAATAATTTTGTTGCACTAAGTTATTTGTGATATCAAATTAAGCATTTTATTCATCAATGTCATGATTTTTTATTATATGTATAGGTGCTATCTGACGACGTTGGCAGTGATAAGTACAACCAGAGAAGGTACAAGAAACAAAAGCTCAAGGAGCTCTATGCGGGAACGCATAATCGTCGTATCAGGACCCGGAATGGGGACTTCGGATGCCCGTTCTGCGCCCAAAGGCTTAACCCCGTGTTTGCAAGTGTTCTGGCGCATGCTAGAGGACAAGTCATTGGCTCTTTCAAGCAGAAGTATTCTCGGAGGGTGGCGCACGCCGCGTATGCGGAGTACCTGGAGAAAGTTTACGTTGTTGGTGGGTACGATTAGGATTGAGTTATATATACATGTCCTGATGCCAGCACTACCCTAACTATCTATAGTTTGTGCGTCTTATATCTCTGCTTGAGTATGTTTATTATGTGTTGATCTAGATGTCGATGAGACTCTGTTTTATGAACTAATACGTAGAGCAATGTAAATGCAGTCTTGAGCTGCAATCAGTTTGGTTGATGGAATATTTATGCTTATCTTAGAGTCCCCACTCAATTTACTACTAGCAACTGTTTGCCCACAGCACGCACAGCTATGTTTTAGTGTTGGCAGTTTTTTTACACTATGCATATTACGGTAAAAAATGCTTGACTTACTTGCAAACTTGTTGAATGCGGTAAAAAAATTAAGGTGTCACACGAAAAGATGAAATCTGGAACCCAAAAACTTGGTTATTTTTCCGGATTGTAACCGGGTGCGAGGACTAACACTGTGCCGCGACACGCGTGTGTCCTGATTGTCCAGAATGCATTCCCGTGCATCGAACGTCTGCCGCAGTAGGATTTACACGGACCACGGCAGTCCATTTAACCGTAGTTACACTTATCGCAAACGGATGTGTCTACTGAATCGTCGCCTCCGAAGCACATTATTATTCTGGCTGAGAAAACCCTCACCATCATCCCCGCATAACAAAACCCGCACCGTCCTTCCGAGTCGCACCCGCACTGCATATTCCACACCGCTGCTTAGTGCTGAACTTGTACGCTGCTTTATGTCATTGCACACACATCGTTTGTGCTAACCGTTTGCCATTTAACGCCCCCAATAATGGGAGCTTCTTCCAGCCAAAGTGTGGCCAACCGAGCTGGGCGGGAGGCTGTGCGCGTTTGCGCGCAGGAATGGGCTCACCAACGATACGTTGGTGGCACTTCTAGCCGCCACGTGACCAAACGAACCGCCGGGAACGCTTGTTCGTGCGCTGGTCAAGCTTGCACAGCAATCCGCCGCCGTGAACGCGGTGACAAGACGTGCCAATTACCGCCCGTCCAGCCCCCATTTACTCCACCGCTCATTTAACCTATTGTCTCTCTTCAACCTTTCCCCACAACGCAAGAAGCACACCCACACTCCAAATAACGAGAGGATATCCTGCTCGGCTCCAATGGCGGAGCTTCCAGCGGCTGCCGACGACGAGCAGCAGTTCACCATTCGTGCCTACGTGGACACCCACGTAAGGTTCAAAAACCTCACGGTGGTGTACATCAAGGACCCGATCTGGGTGGAGAACTCCATCCACACCATGGAGTAGTTACTTGTCAATGACAAGTACAAAGTGGTCGGCTTCGACCTCGAGTACACCGGCGGTCATGCCGGGCATGATCAGAAGGTTGCCGTCGCCCAACTATGCATGGGCCATTACGTCCTCGTCTACCACTACTGCCTGGCCATAAGGCCTTGCGATCGATTTGCCAGGTTTGTCAACAGCCCCGACTACATATTCGATACGGTGGACACCACCAACGATGAAAAGGTGCTCAAGACGACTGGCTTGGCCTGCCGGAATCTTGTGGACATCCAATGCATGTACAAGATCTTTGGTGGCGAGGAGAAGCATAAGGACTCCCTGGTTGACTTCGCCATGGCCATCATCGACCCCTACTACAGAGGCATGAAGGATGTCTGCAAGAACAAGAAGGTTGCCTGGCACCGCGCCTGGGTCCGAAGACTGGATGAAGATCACGTCAAGTACGCGGCCAAGGATGCGTACGTAAGCTACGAGATGTGCAGGCGGATCGTTGACATGAGGAAGTGCCTCCGTCCTGCGCCGATCGGCACCCCTCGTCACAAGAACTATAGATGAATGATTTGATGATCGTCACTACTAGTTTAGTATGCATCTACTTGTTAATTCATGCGTGCAAATGTTATTTGTAGTCAGTAATGTAATTGGATGTTTGTTTAGGTTATGCAATCATGATGTTGTTCTGTAGACAGAGCATAGATGCTATATGCAGACATAGCAGATCACATCGCTTACGATTATAGAAAGGAACACGTCGGTGATGATTTCAACAATCACAGACAATTGGGTGCGAGCAAGTGTTTGCCCATAGGCCATATCACACACACCTTATTATCAGGAATCGTCTGTCTTTTTATCGGTCTTCCCAACCAATTCCGAGTACTGACCTGTTTGCCGGGTATGACACACATCTTGTTACGCAGAATCGTTTGTGTTACTTTTGATCAACACAAACAGTTTGTCCAAACGACCTGTTTGCCGGGTATCACATACAACCATGCAAATGACATCTTATGAGAGAGCTCTTATTTTGGTAGTACTATCTTTTCATTAGTATGCAATGGCCGATTAATATCTGGACATCAATATGCAATTGACGATTAATATCCGGACCTTAAGAAGCAGAACCACGACTGAGGGTATCCTGCGCGGCTCCAATGGCTCTCCCAGTGGCTGTCGACGACGAGCGCTAGTTCACCATGCATGCCGTAGTGAACACGCCCTGTCCGTTCTTGGTGTACACCAAACATCCGATCTGGATAGAGAACTCCAACGTCATGGACCTGTTACTTGACGAGGACAAGTACATAGTGGTCTGGTTCGACTTCGCGTCCCTGCGCGTGCTCTGCTCTCACGTCCCTGCGCGTGCTCTGCTCTCGCGCCCCTCCGCGCGCGCTCTGCCAGCGGTTGGGGCCGGCCCACGATCACGTTCGGGGCTCCATATGCATGCGGTTGTGCCACGCGCATCGCCCCATGCAGTTACTTGCTCCACGACTGAATCACGCGCTGCAAAAACTGCCATTCGGACGTGCCGGTTTTCCAGGACGTCCGGCCCCCATTTATACCCACGGCCAGTAACCATAGTCTCTTCACGCTTTCGATCGCGCCCCACAACACAATAAGCACACCCTGGACGATGCATACAGAGAGGATGTCCAGCGGCGCTCCAATGGAGTTCGGCGTGCATCATGTGGAGACCCACATGAGGAAGACAGACCTCACGGTGGTGTACACCAATGACCCGGGCATGGTGGAGGACTCCATCGACACCATGGAGCGGCTGCTTGATGCGGATGACAAGTACAAAGTGGTCGACTTCGACCTCGCTTACACCGGCGGTCATGCCGGGCATGATCAGAAGGTTGTCGTCGCCCAGTTGTGCGTGGGCCATCACGTCCTCCTCTACCACTACTGCCTGGCCACAGTGCCTTGCGATCATTTCACCAGGTTTGTCAACAGCCCCAACTATAGGTTCGCTACGGTGGACAGCGCCAACGATCCAAAGGTGCTCAAGACTTCGGGCTTGGCCTGCCAGAAGCTTGTCGACATTTGCGGCCCCTACAGGGTCTGGGGCAGCAAGAAGCACATGGACTCCCATGTTGACCTGGCCGAGGCCATCATCGACCCCTACTACGGTGACATGAAGGCTGAGTGCGACAAGAACAAGCCCGTCTGGCACAGGGGCTGGGTGAAGAAACTGGATGAATATCACCTCCAGACCGCGGCCAAGCAAGCGTACACATGCTACGAGATGTTCAGGCGGATCGTTGACATGAGGAAGTGCCTCCTACCTAAAGATAACGAGGGATCGAGCCACAAGCAGAGCGCTGGCGGCTAGCGTCACAAGAAGTAGATGATTTGAAGATCGTTTCTCAATTCTCATACTCCCTCTATGCATATATATTCGTAGTTTTAGAGGGATAAGTTTATTATGCATGTAATAGTTTATTAAGGTGTGCGCCAATGTTATGTGTGTATTTGTTGCTTAATTTGGTTATGCAATCATGTTCTTCTAAATAGGGCATAGATGTTTGTGGGCAGATTGAGCAAATCACATTGCATACGGAATAAACAACCAAATCCGTCGGTGATGATTTCATCAGTCCCTGACAGTTCTTTATCCGGAACCGTTTTCCCGCAACACATCCGAGTGGCCTGTGTACATCACACACATCTTGATCTGAGAAACTGTTTGTGTTATTTTTGCTTATCGCACACAGTTCATCCCAGTGGCATGTATGTTGTCTATCACACACATCTTGATCTATGTAACCGTTTATGTTATTTTACTTCATCACAAAAAGTTCATCCGAGTGACCTGTATGCCGTCTATCGCACACGTGATCATCTCGACAATCATTTGTGTTCTGCTTGATCAGCGCAAACAGTTTATCGGGGTGAACTGTATGCCGTACATCGCACACACTTGTATTTTTATAAGCGTTTGTGTTATATTACCCAATCGCAAACAGTTTATCTAGTTCAACTGTTTGCCAAACATCGCACACGCAACTATTTTTTAGATCGTATTTGATGGATACACCATCGCACACAGTTAACGTCATTAGCGACGGAGCTATAACTATACTGTTTGCGATTTGGTCATCGCACACAGTTTTGTCGAAGGGTCTCTGATTGATGTGTCGCGTTAGCAGCATCCTGCAATAGTGAATTAATCCTGATATGTCGCAAGTTATTGATGATGATAATTCTGCTATGAATGATGCTTATGATGATGCTAGTACCATGCCTGATGATAATGTGCCACTGGGTGAATTTCTTGATGAACAAATTGCTAGAGCTAAAGAGAAAGAAAATACCGAAACTGATGAAACTACTGAAACTGATGAAGTCTTTGAAATTGAGAACTATGAAACACCTATTAGACCTAGCTCTCCTAGATTTGAAATGCCTAAGATACCTGAGGGTTATGTTATGGATGAAGAAATAGCTAGAGAAATCCTTGCTTGTAAGGATAGAGATGATCATAAGAAATTATTATGCAAGTGTAAAGAAAAGACTTTGAATGCTAGAATGAAATGTCATCCTAAGTTTGCTACTTCACCTATCTTTGTTACCGATAAGGATTATGAATTCTCTGTCGACCCAGAGTAAATTACTTTGGTTGAATTTGATCCTTTTCATGGCTATGAAACTGAAACTGTAGTGGCACATCTTACTAAGTTGAATGATATAGCCACCCTCTTTGCTCATGATGAGAAGATTCGCTATTACTATATTCTCAAATTATTTCCGTTCTCATTAAAGGGTCATGCTAAGATATGGTACAATACTCTTGCTCCTGATTGTGTGTGTAGTCCCTAGGGTATGGTTTACTACTTCTCTGAAAAATATTTTCCTGCTCATAAGAAACAAGCTGCCTTACAGGAAATATTTAACTTTGTGCAAATTGAAGAAGAGAGTCTCCCACAAGCTTGGGGGAGGCTTCTCCAATTGCTTAATGCTTTGCCGGATCACCCTCTTAAGAAAAATGAAATACTTGATATCTTGTATAATGGACTAACTGATGCTTCTTGGGACTTCCTAGATAGTTGTGTTGGTTGTGTTTTCAGGGAACGAACTGTTGAACAAGCTGAGGAACTATTGAATAATATATTGAAGAATTATGCTGATTGGACTCTCCCTAAACCACTACCTAAACCCACTTCAAAGAAGAGGGGTATCTTATTTCTCAGTCCTGAAGATATGCACGAGGCAAAGAAATGTATGAAGGAAAAAGGTATTAAAGCTGAGGATGTTGCTATCAATCTTACGAAGTTTTGTTGAGAAAATTTTTGTAGACTAAAATTTTCAGAAATTTATTTATAGGAATAAGATGGATTTCTTTAGGAAGTTTTCCTCCAAGAAGAATGCTAAAAGAGTCATTGGGGAATCATCGGACAATGACCTCAACACTCCGAGAAAGGCAGAGGTGCGGCCGTGCGAATGGCCGCTTAATGTCTACATGGAGGAGGCCGGGTTCCATCAAGAGTTTTCCCAATTCGGTGCAAATGCTGGGTTGACCGACTTCCTCGCAGCTGAGTGTGATCAATACCACCTCCTTACAAATTCCTTTGTGCAAAGTTTTCATTTTCTGAGTAGGAATGATCCTCCTGAGGTGCGATTTGATTTATATGCTGAAACTCGTCAGATACGGCTCACTGACTTTTGTGACATATGTTTGATCCCTTCTGATGGGGAATTAAGAGAGCCTAGACCAGCGGAGTTTGAGGACTTTCTCCTCACTTTGACAGTGGGTGATGAAAGAGGCGTGTCAAATGCCACTGCCACCAGTTTGCAGTTTCCTTCTGTGCATTACTTTGCTTTATTCATCGCGAAGTGTTTAACCGCTAGGTAGAAGGTCGTTGCAATCAGTGTCCCCGACGTCGCCATTTTACGCCGTGCACTGCACAATGATCACACCTTTAGCCTAGGGGCTATTATTGCATGTCGCCTACACCTTAGCAGGACTAAGGGCAAGATACGTGGTGGTATTTATGCTGCTCACTTAACGAGTCACTTTAATGTTCAGATTCGCCAACATGATTATCCCTTGCCCCAAGTTTATCTAGATCACAAGGCATTGGAGGATCATCAATTTATTGATGCAACTGATTCTTTTCATAACATTCGCTACAACTTGGTATTCAGTGTGGTTACCCGTGATGTTATCCATTTGCCTGCACCTGCTTTGTTTGATTCTATTGCCAGGAACGGATACAGGGTCATGCCAGAGGTCATTACTGCCTACCGGAACAACCTGGCAGCAGCTGAGGACGAGCCCCAGGAGTGGGACGCTCAGGTGTCGTCGCCACAACACTTCCACTTAGGACAGGATGGCAATTACGGATGGTGATTACCAAGCTAGGCCAAAAGCCTAAGCTTGGGGGAGTACGTATTTCCACCGACATTATATTGATGTTCACACATTTCATTCTAGTTGTCGGCGTCTACACTTTTTCACTGTATTATCCTTTCTAGATTTATTTTCTTGCTTTCTTCTTGTGTGTTTGAAAAAAAACTTTGAGAAAATCCAAAAATATTTCTTGCTTCTTTTCGGTTTTTCGTTCTAGTTTAAATTAATTGTAGTAGCAACAGAAAACCCCAAAAGATTTCTCGTTTCTTCTTGTACTTGTTGGGAGTTCTCCCGTGTAAATAGTTTTTCTCATTTTTGTTTTTCCTTCTTTAATTTGCTTTCTTTAAGAAAAAACGAAAACTCAAAAAAAAATTCAGTGTGTTTCTCTGAAATTCTTTTTCTTTCATTTGAGTCGTACCAAGGACAAGACCACGATGAAAATGTTGAGTGGCTCTCATATTCACTACTATTGATCTAACAAAGAGCCCATATTACTTTGTCTTCTCCCCTTGAATAAAATGCTTGCAGATTCCAGCTTAGTTCACGGCACTCTTGCACTATTATTATTTTCATATCATTCGGTCATGCAAGTAAAAGGCAATAATGACGATATTTGATGAAGTGACTGTGGTAGAGAGAAGCAGGTATGAACTCAACTTGTTTTTGTTTTGTAAATATGTTTAACCTAGTATCCATGATTCAGCATATTATGATCAAACATGTTTGCAATGACAATTAGAGATTATAGTTGCTCATGCTATGCTTAAGTAGCTAGGAGTGGATAATGATTTATCTTGGATGTCAACATGCATTAAAATGGTTGTGATGTAGTATGGTGATATGGTATCCTCCTCTGAATGTTTCAAGTGGCTTGACTTAGCACATGTTCACACATGTAGTTGAATCAAAACCAACATAGCCTTCACGATATTTATGTTCATGGTGTCCATATCCTACTCATGCTAGTATTCAATGTTTATTATTCATAATGCATGTTCATGACCGTTTTATTTCTCTAGCTGGCCGCTTCTCAACCTATTTGCTAGCCTTCGCCTGTACTAAGCGGGAATACTGCTTGTGCGTCAAAATCCTTAAACCAAAGTTATTCCAGATGGGTCCACTATATCTACCTATATGCGGTATTACCCTGCCGTTCCAAGTAAATTTGCATGTGCCACCTCTAAAAATTCAAATGAACATCTATTTTGTGTGCATGGACCGCTCATGGAGCGACAGGGGGCGGTCAATATCTTCCATGTTAAGTGGGTTATTCTCATGATGAGTGTTTATTCACTCATCGTTGCACGAGAGGGGCGGTAATAGGGATTCCCAGTCCCGAAACAAAAAATTGCAAATAACTAAACAAAACTCCCCCAGGAATGTTGTTGGTATGGACGGTACCCGTGGATTCGGCCAGCCGTGGAGTGTGTTTGTTGGTGGAGGGGGAGTAAACCTTTACTTTTACCGCTTGGGAACCGCCGCTAATGTGTTTAGCATGGAAGATATTGATAACTCTTGGTCGTAACGTTGACAGGAAGGGTGTACCTCCCAAAATTATATTTATCTCTGACTTAAGCTTTGAGCTCTGGCACCTCTGCAAATCCCTGCTTCCCTCTGCGAAGGGACTGTCTATTTACTTTTATGTTGAGTCATCACCTTCTCAAATAAGCGCCAGATCTGAGAGCACTATTGTCATCCTCATGCATTGTGTATAGTTAATGTTGGGTGCAGCATGACTGGATCTTTTCTACCATGAATTACAATGTTTAGTCGCTACTTGAACTTTGGAGGTGCTCTGCATTTATGTTTTGTGGTCTCAGAAAGGGCTAGCGAGATACCACTGTTGTCATATTCTATCATGATTGTTTTGACAAAGTGTTTGCATTTGAGATAGTTTATTATTGCCCGCAAGTTGCTTATGACATTGATATCAGTTAATATAATTTATAAGAGTTATTGTTGACATGGTTAGTCATAATCTTTGCTGAAAACCTGGGTGCTACTTAAGCATATGTATGTAAACAAGAACAAAAGAGTTTGTAAAAGTTTTTCTTTATCACTTTCAGTTTGTCAACTGAATTGCTTGAGGACAAGCAATGGGTTAAGGTTGGGAGACTTGATACGTCTCCGTCATATCTACTTTTCCTAACGCTTTTGCTCTTTTTTGGACTCTAATTTGCATACTTTGAATGAAACTAACCCGGACTAACGTTGTTTTCAGCAGAACTACCATGGTGTTGTTTTTGTGCAGAAATAATAGTTCTCAGAATCGGACGAAACTTTTTGGAGAATTATTTTACAATAAATAAAAAATACTGGAGCCAAGAACCACCGGAGAGGGGGCCCTGGGTGCCCACAAGACACCAGGGCGCGCCACCCCCTCCATGCGCGCCCTAGTGGATTGTGCTCACCTCGTGGCCCCACTGACCCTAATTCCAGCACTATAAATTCCTATTTTTGGAGAAAAAAATAGGAGAGGAAGTTTTATCGCGTTTCATGAGACGGAGCCGCCGCCACCTCCCGTTCTTCATTGGGAGGCCAGATCTGGAGCGCGTTTGGGGCTCCGGAGAGGGGAATCTTCAGTCTTCGTCATCACCAACCCTCCTTCATCGCCAATTCCATGATGCTCCCCACCAGGAGTGAGTAATTTCTTCGTTGGCTCGCTGGTCGGTGAGGAGTTGGATGAGATTCATCATGTAATCGAGTTAGTTTTGTTAGGGCTTGATCCCTAGTATCGACTATGTTCTGAGATTGATGTTGCTATGACTTTGCCATGCTTAATGCTTGTCACTAGGGCCCAAGTGCCATGATTTCAGATCTGAACCGTTTATGTTATCACCATTATTTCTATGTTCTTGATCCGATCTTGCTAGTCATATGCACCTGCTATGTGTTATGATCCGTAAACCCCGGAGTGACAATAGTCGGGATACTTTCCGGTGATGATCCGTAAACCCCAGAGTGACAATAGGAGGCCTCCGTCGGCACTTTGCCGGAGGGGGAATCGATCATGGAGCCTATCTTCATCAACCTTGCTGCCTATATACATGATCATGCCATGAAGAACGTCATAACTATGCGCTTTTCTATCATTTGCCCAATAGTAATTTGTCTACCCACCGTATGCTATGTTCTTGAGAGAGATGCCTCTAGTGAAAATTATGGCCCCCGGGTCTATCAAATATATTTACTAAAAACCTATTTACCTTACTGTAATTATTTACCTTTTATTTTATTTTAGTTATATTTATCTATCTACCACTATCAGATTTGATCCTTGCAATTAACGAGCACAAAGGGGATTGACAACCCTCTTGCCCGTGTTAGGTGCAAGTATTTTGTTCTTGTGTGTGTAGGTACTGTTGACGGGTGTTTGTGTGATACTCCAATTAGTTCGATAAATCTTGGTTCTCACTAAGGGAAATACTTGTTGCTACTTTACTACATCCATCCCTTTCTCTTCAAGGAAAAACCTAACGCATCTACACAAAGTAGCAACCTGCAGGCCAATGAGAACAAATGGATCTTTAAGAAGCAGACAGACGCTGATGGTAATGTCACAGTCTATAAAGCTTGACTTGTCACAAAGGGTTTCCGACAAGTTCAGGGAGTTGACTACGATGAGACTTTCTCACTCGTAGCGATGCTAAAGTCTATTAGGATTATGTTAGCAATTGCTGCATTTTTCGACTATAAATCTGGCAGATGGACGTCAAAACTGCATTCGTTAATGGTTTTCTTAAGGAAGAGTTGTATATGATGCAACCGAAAGGTTTTGTCGATCCTAATGATGTTAATAAGGTATGCAAGCTCCAGCGATCCATCTATGGACTGGTGTAAGCATCTCGGAGTTGGAAACTTTGCTCTGAGGTGTTCAAAGCTTTTGGGTTCATACAAGTTAATGGAGAAGCTTGTATTTACATGAAAGTGAGTGGGAGCTCTATAGCATTTCTAATATTATATGTGGATGACATATTGATTGGTAATAATATATAACTTCTGCATAGCGTGAACGGACACTTGAACAAGAGTTTCTCGATGTAAGACCTCGAAAAAGTTGCTTACATATTAGGCATCAAGATCTATAGAGATAGATCAAGACGTCTGATAGGACTTACACAGAGCACATACCTTGACAAGATTTTGAAGAAGTTTAAAAAGGACCGGTCAAAGAAAGGGTTATTGCCTGTGTTGCAAGGTGTGAAGTTGAGTAAGACTCAATGCCCGACAAATTGTATGCCATGTTATGTACCAGACCTGATGTGCGTCTTGCCATAAGTCTGACAGGGAGGTACCAGGGTGATCCAGGAGTAGATCACCGGACAACGGTCAAAAATATCCTTAAGTACCTATAGAGGACCAAGGAAATGTTTCTCGTTTATGGAGATGATAAAGAGCTCGTCATAAAGGGTTACGTTGACGATAGTTTTGACACTAATCCGGATGACTCTAAGTCTCAAACCGGATACGTATTTGTTCTGAATGGTGGAGCAGTCAGTTGGTGTAGTTCTAAACAGATCTTCGTGGTGGGATCTACATGTGAAGCGGAATATATAGATGCTTCAAAAGCAGTGCAGGAAGGCATCTGGATGAAGGAGTTCATGACCGATCTAGGAGTTGTGCAGAGTGCATCGGATTCGATGACTATCCTTTGTGACAATACTGGAGCCATTGCCATTGCCAAAGAGCCCAGGTTTCACAAGAAGACCAAGCATAAAAAACACCGCTTCAGCTCCATCCGTGATTACATCAAGGAGGCACAGAAGAGATTTTCAAAGTACATATGGATCTGAATGTTGCAGACCCTTTCACTAAACCGCTCTCACGAGCAAAACATGATAGCACCAGAACTCGATGGGTGTTAGATTCATTACAATGTAAGCTAGATTATTGACTCTAGTGCAAGTGGAAGACTGTTGGAAATATACCCTAGAGGCAATAATAAATTGGTTGTTATCATATTTTAGTTCATGATAAGGTTTTATTATTCATGCTAGAATTGTATTGACCGGAAACTTAAATACATGTGTGGATACATAAACATCACCGTGTCCCTAGCGGGCCTCTACTAGACTATCGTTGATCAAACATGGTTAAGGTTTCCTAACCATAGACATGAGTTGTCATTTGATAACGGGATCACATCATTAGGAGAATGAGGTGATGGACAAGACCCAATCATAAGCTTAGCATATGATCGTGTCATTAAAGTTTAATTGCTATAACTTTATTCATGTCAAGTATTTGTTCCTTAGACCATGAGATCGTGCAACTCCCTGACACCGGAGGAATACCTTGTGAGCTATCAAATGTCACTTCGTAACTAGGTGATCATAGAGGTGCTATTCAGGTATCTCCGAAGGTGTCTGTTGGGTTGGCATGGATCGAGACTAGGATTTTGTCACTTCGTGTGATGGAGAGATATCTCTGGAGCTCTCGGTAATACAACATCACAAGAAGCTTGAAAGCATGTGACTACTGAGTTTAGTCACGTGATCTTGTATTAAGAAACAAGTAAAGAGACTTGTCGATAACGAGATTGAACTAGGTATGGAGATACCAACGATCGAATCTCGGGCAAGTAACATATCGTTGTACAAAGGGAATTGCATACGGGATTAGCTGAATCCTCGACATTGTGGTTCAACCGATAAAGATCTTCATGGAATATGTAGGAAACAATATGGGCATCCAGGTCCCGCTATTGGTTATTGACTGGAGAGGAGTCTCGGACATGTCTACATGATTCCCGAACGCGTAGGGTCCGCACGCTTAACGTTCAATCACACTAGAGTAGTATTGTGACATGTGCATTGGCGATCGAATATTGTTTGGAGTCCCGGATGAGATCCCAGACGTCATGAGGAGCTCCGGATAGGTCTGGAGGTCAAGATTTATATATATGAAGTCCTATTTTGGTCATCGGAAAAGTTTAGGGATATTCCGGTATTGTACCGGGAGTGCCGAAAGCGTCCCGGGGGTCCACCCGCCCCCGGGCGCCACATGGGCTGTAGGGGGGCACCCTGGCCTAGTTGGGCCAGAAGCACCATCCCCTACAAGGCCCATGCGGCTGGGCCATGGGGAAACCCTAGGGGTGGAGGCGCCCCCTTACTTGGGAGGCAAGCCTCCCCCTAGGGCCCCGCCCCCTCCCTTGGAAAAGGGGCAAAGGGTTGGCCGACCCCTCCCTCCCCCAATATAAACTGTGGAGGCGCAAGGAGGAGGGGCACACCAATTCTCCCTCCCCTAGGGTAGCCCTCTCTCCCATCTCCCCCATTTCTTCCTCGGTTTCGTCGCAACAGTGCTTGGCGAAGCCCTGCCTGTGCTGCACCACCACCATCGCCGCCACGCTGTCGTGCTTGCCTCGATCCCATCTAGTTCTCTGACCTCACTTGCTGGATCAAGGAGGAGGAGACGTCACTGATGCGTCTCTAATGTATCGATAATTTATGAAGTATTCATGCCATATTTACCCAAGTTTCACATGTTTTTGATGCCACTTTATATGATTTGAGTGAAACTAACCCGGACTGATGCTATTTTCAGCTGAATTACCATGGTGTTATTTTTGTGCAGAAATAAAATTTCTCAGAATGAGCTAAACCTTTTTGGGTTTTTTTTGGGAACAAAAGAGACCCCCGAAGCTTCTTGAAAGGACCAGACGAAGTCTAGGTTGGCGACGAGCTAGGGGGTGCGCCCTCCCCCCTAGGGCGTGTGGGCCTAGCTCGTGGGCCCCTCGGGCACCCCCCTTGCGTGAGAACAACGCCAAAAATTCCAATTAATCCCCAAAACTCCAGAACGGAACCTAGAACTTCTGCTCCGCCGCCACAAGCCTCTGTACCGAAGAAATCTCATCCAGAGCCCTTTCCCGGTACCCTGTCGGAGGGGGAAATCATCACCGGAGGCCATCTTCATCATCCCGGTGATCTCCATGATGAGGAGGGAGTAGTTCACACTGGTGCAACGACGTGCTATACAAACGGTTTTTAACCCCTTTCCGCGACGTATGTTTAAATCGTCGCCTTGCATGTGTGGGTGATAGGGGGATCCATCCCACATGACACGGAAAAAACGTCGGCGATGGTGATAAACGAAGGCAAATGTTTGACAAAACTAAGCGTATGGAATGTCCGCATCTATCACAAACAAGAGTCACCGATAAACCATTTGAGATATGTCATACTTCACATACGGCCCATCTTTGCTCCTCGTGTGAGATCACATTAGCATCGCACGCGCTATTATGTGGTGTTACATTTACGACGCGCGCTACATCACAAACAGTTCATGATTGTAAATCGTGTAGGATAAGGAATATATCACAAACACGTACATTTTTCCGACCCGTTTGCGATTTGTAACTAAGAATATAATTTAACCGCCGTACAAGTGTCGGATAAGTTTAAGAAACGTCTAAATGTCGTACTTGTGTCGGACAGGATAACTATCGTACGCTCAATTTTGTGGTGCAACGTTTACAATGCGTACTAATCACAAACAGATTATTATTTAGAACTATGTGCGACAGAGATACTATCACCAACGCTGAATTCAGTTGTACCATTTGCGATATTGTCTGACATCACACACGGTTTGGAAACAGCAATTGTGTGCGTGTTCTTACACGTTTTCTATCTGTGAAATGTGTCGGATCATGAGGTACTTCACAAACGTTGAGATTTACAAACCGTGTGCGGCGTAATGACCCATAGAGCATCTTTTTTCTATTTTAATTGCTACAATTTGAAAATGTACATAATTTGAATTTGAAAGTAGGGAATATATTTTTACATATCCATCATATACATAGATAGATAGGTTCAACAACCAATGCATTATTCGATTCATAGGTACAGAAGTTCAAGAATTATGTGAACAAAAGAATTACATAAGCACCAAATAAAGAATGATGAACAACGGTTGAATACTTGTATTAAAGACGGTAAAGAAAGTGGCAAAAGATATTCTGGTTGATGTAAAAGGTGAAGCGGAATGCCCGTAGTGTGCCCTCCTCCATGTCGAATGTACACACGACTCTAGTCCAACCCCTTGTACTAACAATCTTTACTACTTACCTCGCACGATGCCGGTTCATGAATATCTCATTGCCCCATACGCAAAAATGGTCTAAGCGCTGATCTTTACCACTGAAATATGTACCTACAAGCAACAAGTAATATTAGAAACTAAACTGCAATTGCACAATGATGTAGTACAGTACTCTCTCCGTCCCACTATATAAGATCTAATTACATCCAATATACTAACATATTGGATGTATTAACATCCTATATTATGGGTTGAAGGGAGTATAACATGGGAAACAAATATAGCCATGGGAACCAAAAACCATTAAAATAGGCATATGCTCACTACGACAGGCTTAACAGCAACGAAATATAGTCATTCATAATGATATTGTTGAAATTGCATAGAACAAAGCTTTTACTTACAAATCAAATTGTATAATTGAACATCGCAGAGTGAAAAAAGCATGAGGTGTATTACCTACACCAGGCTTAACAGGAAACAAATTTGGCCATTGAACTGGTATTGATCAAATTGTACTGCACCTTGTGGATAACTAAATAAACAAGGCGTAGAACAAACAACCAAATATAGCAATTGAAACTGGACAAATGCTTATCACAAACAACCAAAAACCTTTAAAGGAGGCATATGCTCACTACAACAGACTTAACAACAACCAAAAAGTCATTCATATCGGTATTGTTGAAATTGCATAGAACGTACCATGTGCTTAAACATCAAATTGTATGATTGAACATCACATTGTGAGAAAACTGAAATAAATAGAGGCGTGTTAACTACACCAGCTTTAACAGGAACCAATTGTATGATTGAGCAACCAAATCTAGCAATTGAAAGTGGACATATCTTCACTACAAATAACCAAAAACAGCTAAACAATGTATATGCTCACTACAGATAACCAAACATAGGCATTCGTGAAATTGAACTGAACACGACATTCGTGAAATTGAACTGAACATGACTTGGCTCCTTCCCATTGGAAGAGCATGGATGCAGGGTGCCCTCCCTGATGTCGTGGATGGGCTATTTCCCCTTGGAAGAGACGAATAGGGATCCCTTGTCGTCGTTGTCGTCGTCAATGAGGCCTGACTTGGCAGCTGACGACACTGAGACACCGCCATGGAATGCGACCTTCAGAAATGACAAAAGGGTCTCGATGGCGACGAAGGCAAATTCCTAACAACAAAGCAGAGTAGATCAGCGGCGGGGCCATGGAGGAGATCCACGGGGGTTGAACCCGAGGGGGGTGATACGTCTCCAACGTATCTATAATTTTTGATTGTTAAATGCTATAATATTATCAACTAGGATACTTTTTGAGTATTTATTTACCAATTTATATTATTTTTGAGCACTAACCTATTAACCCAGTGCCCAGTGCCAGTCTGCATGTTTTTGGCTTTTCAGGTTTACAGTACCAAACGAAGTCCAATTGCCCCGAAACTTTTATATGATTTTTTCTGGACCAAAAGAAGACCTAGAAGCTTCGGGAGGAGACCGGAGGCCGCACGAGGGAGGCACAAGCCAACAGAGCGCGCCCAGGGGGGTCGACGCGCCCTGATGGCTTGTCCCTCCCTGGTGGGTCTCCTGCCCCGTTCTCTGGCCTATAAATTCACATATATTCAAAAAACCCTAGGGAGCATCCGGAAACACATTTTCCGCCGCTGCAAGTCTCTCTTCCGCCACGATCCTATCTGGATCCCTTTTCCATTGCTCTGTCGGAGGGGGGATCGATCACAAAGGGCCTATACATCATCCTTGTTTCTCCTATGGTGATGTGTGAGTAGTTCACCACAGACCTATGGGTCCTTAGCTGGTATCTAGATGGCTATCTCTCTCTCTCTTTTTTATCTTCTATACAATGATCATCACATCTTTGCTTTGATCTATCTGATGTAATTCTTGTGCATGGTGCGTTTGTTCGGATCTGATGAATTGTGGGTTTATGTTCAGATTAGTCATGAAAAATATTCGAGTCATCTTTGAAATATATTAAGATTCTTATTGTGTGATTATTATAGCTTCGTAAATCTCTTCGGTCTATATATTTTCTTTGGCCAAGTAGATTGATCTTTCTTCAGTGAGAGGGTGCGTTGTAGTGGGTTCAATCTGGCGGTGCTCTATATCCCAGTGACAGAAAGGGACAAGGACGTCTTTTTATTGTTGCCACTAAGGATAAAACGATGGGGTTAGTTCATATTAATTGAATTCTCTTTGTCTACATCTTGTCATTGTTCTCCAAGCATTACTCCATTCTACTTAATACTCTAGATGCATGCTGGATAGCGGTCGATGGGTGGAGTAATAGTAATAGGTGCAGGGAGGAGTCGGTATATTTGCTTATGTACGTGATGCCTATATATACATGATCATTGCCGTGAATATGAACATAACTATGCGCTTTTCTATCAATTTCCCAATAGTAATTTATTTACCCACCATATGCTTCCTACATGAGAGATGCCATTATGGAAAACTATGCCCCCCGGGTCTATTCACTTATATATTTACAAAAGCTATCAATACCTTGCTGCCATTATTTATATTTTATCTTATTTTGCAATTTACCATTGTCTACTATCGTCTACACACTTCATTTGCTTGCAAATAACGAGTCCAAGGGGATTGACAGCCCTCTTGCCCGCGTTGGGTGCTGATACTTGTGATCTGTGTTGGGTTTTCCGTGAAGAGGAATGGGTAATTGCAGCACAATACGGGTAAGTATGTCCCTCAGTTATGAAACCACGGTTTATCGAACCAATAGGAATATCAATCTACAATCGTTTTCAGCGGCTGCACACAAAAGAGCAAACAACTTGCACCCAACGCGGGGAAGAGGGTTGTCAATCCCCTTGATCTCGTTATTTGCAAGCAAGTGAAGTGTGTAGATAATAGTAGATAATTGTATATTGCAAAAAAAATGGCAGCAAGGTATTGATAAATTTTGTAAATATATAAGTGAATAGACCCCGGGGCCATAGTTCTCCCTAGCGGCATCTCTCATGAAAGTAAGCATACGGTGGGTAAACAAATTACTGTTGGGCAATTGATAGAAAAGCGCATAGTTATGCGATATTCACGGCAATGATCATGTGTATATAGGCATCACGTCCATAAGCAAATAGGCTGACTCCTGCCTGCACCTATTACTATTACTCCACCCATCGATCGCTATCCAGCATGCATCTAGAGTATTAACTAAAACAAAGTAATGCTTGGAGAACATTGACATGATGTAGACAAAGAGAATTCAATTAATATGAACTAACCCCATCGTTTTATCCTTAGTGGCAACAATAAAAAGACATGGCGTGTCCCTTTTTGTCACTGGGATATAGAGCACCGCCAGATTGAACCCACTACAACGCACTCCTCTCACTGAATAAATATCAATCTAGTTGGCCAAACTATTTCAATAGATCCGAGAGAATTACAAAGCTATAATGATCATGCACTTAAGAATCATAATATACATCAAAGGTGAATCAAATAATTTTCATGAATAATCTGAACATAAACCCACAATTCATCGGATCCCAACAAACGCACCGTACAAAAGAATTACATCGGATAGATCAAAGCGAAGATGCAATGATCATAGTATTGAAGATCAAAAGAGAGAGAGAGAGAGCGAGAGATGTAGGTACTAACTACGGACCCGTAGGTCTATGTTGAACTACTCACACATCATCATCAGGGCAGCAAGGTTGATGAAGAGGCCCTCCGTGATCGATCCCCCCTCCTGCAGGGTGCCGGAACAGAGCTCCAGATGGGATCCCATCGGAACAGAGACTTGTGGCGGCGGAAAAAGAGTTTCGGGATGCCCCTTAGGGTTTCTGGAATATATATGAACTTTTAGGCCAGAGAACGGGGTCGGGAGGTCCACCAGTGAGGAGCAAGCCATCAGGGTGTGGCCACCCCCCTGGGCTCGCCCTGTTCGCTTGTGCCGCCCTCGTGCGGCCTCCGGCCTTCTCCCAAAGCTTCTAGGTCTTCTTTTGGTCCAGAAAAAAATCATAAAAAAGTTTTGGGGCAATTGGACTTCGTTTGGTACTGTAAACCTGAAAAGTAAAAAACACGCAGAAAACAGGAACTGGCACTGGGCACTGGGTCAACAGGTTAGTGCTAAAAAATAATATAAATTGGTAAATTAATGCTCAAAAAGTATCCTAGAATGATAATATGTCAGCATGGAACAATCAAAAATCATAGATACGTTGGAGACGTATCATGTGCAAGTGTTTGCTCTTTTGTGTGAAGTCGCTGAAGACGGCGATTGGTTGATATTCCTATTGGTTCGGTAAACCTTGGTTCTTAACAGGGGGAAATACTTATCCGTACTGTGCTTCAATAACCCTCTCCTCTTCATGGAAATCCCAACGCAGATCACAAGTATCAGGAAGGATTTCTGGCGCTGTTGCCGGGGAATATCATCAACCAACTATCAAGTAACTTTGCACAAATTATCATTCACTTGTTCTTCTTTTTATTTGCTGTTATATTTAGTTTGCTTCTTAAAAATAAAAAATAAAAAAATATTTATCTTTGCTTGTTACTAGTTTATTGGTTTGCTTGTTTCGCTTGCTTGAAAGTTGCTACCATGTTTGACATTCAGGAAGTTATTGTTGAGAGTGCTGGTGACTCGGAGGAAGAGAGACCAAAATTTATAGATGCTACTCATGATCCTCCTAAAAATCAAGTTCCTAATAGTAATACCCACACGGTCCTAAAATCTAAAATCTATGATGTAGGTAGTGGGAACATCATTGGAAAACATGTTATCCAAGAATTTTTTGAGTGCTTGGGAGCTATTCCTTTTACTAAAGGAAGCATACTTGATGAGACAAATTGTTATGTGGATGCTATAACCATGCTAATATTGAAGCTAGAAAGAAAGTTTGTGCACCTCCATCCTATGCTTCAAAAGATATTTTTGGGACTTACGAGTATACGTAATCCTAAGATTAAGAAACTTGCCACCATTATCATTATGCATGAATTTGATTATATAGTGTGGGAAGCGAGAGACATATTTTCTTTTTATAGAAAAAATCTGAAGCTCCTCCTATAGAAGTGATCCTACATAATAAAGATGCTTTGCGTATGTTGGAATCTAGTAGTTGCCAAGGTTTTAGTGATAATATGAGGAGGAATGTCCCTCCCAAAGAACTAACGCAAGCTTTATTCCTTCACACTTGTGACGAATTTGAATGGATTGCTAAAGGAATTAATGAAGGGTTTAGTGAAGATTGGCATGAAAATACTATTAGGGAACCTATCAATGATGAAATTCATGTTTTATATGAAGATGCCTATGATGATGGTGATGTTAGTGATGGTATTATAAATCCTTTTGAGAACCTATAAATGATGAAATTCATGTTTTATAAATTTTGCTGTGACATGCTAGCCAATATGTAATATTTTGCATGTATGCTCATTGAGAAACGATAAATTAACAAACATTAACATAGTAATATTTATAGGCACAAGCAACAAAATCATCAATCTTTAAAAGTATACGATCCTAAAAGAATGTTTACCCCCATTCATCTTATAGTATTAGCAAGGCATGACTCCGTCTTCACCACATTAATACAAATGTCAAGCACCACGGTGTCCAAGTCAGGCAATTGGATCATACTTTTTCAAAGTGCATCAACTTTTTATTCTTCATGCAATACATGAGCGTGAACCATTGGACATAGCATAAGGGTGGAATAGAGTATGGTGGTAGACATCAATTGGGTAAAAGTGGAGAAGATAATCTCACATCAACTAGGTGTATCAACGGGCTATGGAGATGCCCATCGATAGATGTCAATGCAAGGAGTAGGGATTGCCATGCAAATGATGCACTAGACCTATAAGTGCATGAAAGCTCAAACGAAGCTAAGTGGGGTGTGCATCCAACTTGCTTGCTCATGAAGACCACAGGCATTTGAGGAAGCCCGTCATCGGAATATGCAAGCCAAGTTTATAATAATGAAAAAGTGATTCCCACTAATATATGAAAATGACATAACATGAGACTCTCTATATGAAGAACAAGGTGCCACTTTGAGGCACAAGTGTGGTAAAACATAGTAGCAAAGTCCCTTCTCTCTTTTTCTCGAATTTTTTTATTTATGGTGGGCTCATTTGGCCTCCCCCATTTTTATTTCCTCACTAGGACAATGCTCTAATAATGATGAGCATCATACTTTTATTTACTTACAACTCAATATCGGTTGTCGGTTCGTAGAAGAATCAACCATCATGTAGCACATGTAAGTAAATAAAAGTGTCATGATCATCATTATTAGAGCATTGTCCTAGTGAGGAAATAAAAATGGGGGACGCCAAATGAGCCCACCAAAATAATAATAAAATGAGAGAAAAAGAGAGAAGGGCCTTTGCTACTATCCTTTACCACACTTGTGCCTCAAAGTGGCACTTTGTTCTTCATACAGAGAGTCTCATGTTATATCATTTTCATATGCTAGTGGGAATTATTTTCATTATTAAAAACATGGCTTGTATATTCTAATGATGGGCGTCCTCAAATGACTGAGGTCTTCATGCGCAAGCAAGTTGGATGCACACCCACTTAGTTTCAGTTGTGCTTTCATACACTTATAGATCTTGTGCATCGGTTGCATGGCAATACCTACTCATCGCATTGATATCTATCGATGGGCAACTCCATAGCACATTGATACGCCTAGTTGATGCGAGACTTTCTTCTCCACGTTTTAACCCTTTGATATCTACCACAATATTCTAATCCACCCTTATGTTATGTCCATGGTTCACGCTCATGTATTGCGTGAACAATAAAAAGTTGATGTGCATTGAAAAAGTACGATCCAATTGCCTGACTTGGACACCGTGGTGCTTAACATTTGTATTAATGTGGTGAAGACGGAGCCATGCCTTACTAATATGATAAAATGAATGGCGGGTAAACATTCTTTGAGGATCGTATATTTCAAAAAATGATGATTATATTGCTTGTGCTTATAAATATTACTATGTTGATGTTTGTTAATTCATCGTTTCTCAATGAGCATACATGCAAAAGATTACATATTGGGTAGCATGTCACATCAAAAATTCTGCTTTTATCATTTACCTACTCAAGGACAAGAAGGAATTAAGCTTGGGGATGCTGATACGTCTCCAGCGTATCTATAATTTTTGATTGTCCCATGCTATAATATTATCATTCTAGGATACTTTTTGAGTATTTATTTACCAATTTATATTATTTTTTAGCACTAACCTATTAACCCAGTGCCCAGTGCCAGTTGCTATTTTCTGCATGTTTTTGGCTTTTCAGGTTTACAGTACCAACCGAAGTCCAATTGCCTCGAAACTTTTATATGATTTTTTCTAGACCAAAAGAAGACCTGGAAGCTTCGGAGGAGACCGGAGGCTGCAAGAGGGAGGCACAAGCCAACAGGGCACGCCCAGGGGGGTCGGCGCGCCCTAATGGCTTGTCCCTCCCTGGTGGGTCTCCTGTCCCTATTCACTGGCCTATAAATTCACATATATTCCAAAAACCCTAGGGATCATCCTAAAACACTTTTTCTGCCGCCGCAAGTCTCTGTTTCGTCGCGATCCCATATGGAGCCCTTTTCCGGTGCTTTGCCGGAGGGGGGTCAATCACGAAGGGCCTCTACATCATCCTTGCTGCTCCCATGGTGATGTGTGAGTAGTTCACCGCAGATCTACGGGTCCATAGCTAGTACCTAGATGGCTATCTCTCTCTTTTGATCTTCAATACAATGATCATCGCATCTTCGCTTTGATCTATCCGATGTAATTCTTTTGTATGGTGCGTTTGTTGGGATCCGATGAATTGTGGGTTGATGTTCAGATTATTCATGAAAAGTATTTGCGTCATCTCTGAAATATATTATGATTCTTATTGCATGATTATTATAGCTTTGTAAATCTCTCCGAAGTAGATTGATCTTTCTTCAGTGAGAGGGGTGTGTTGTAGTGGGTTCAATCTGGCGGTGCTCTATATCCCAGTGACAGAAAGCGACAAGGCACATCTTTGTATTGTTTCCACTAAGGATAAAACGATGGGGTTAGTTCATATTAATTGAATTCTCTTTGTATACATCATGTCATTGTTCTCCAAGCATTACTATGTTTTACTTAATACTCTAGATGCATGCTGGATAGCGGTCGATGGGTGGAGTAATAGTAATAGGTGCAGGCAGGAGTCAACCTATTTGCTTATGGACGTGATGCCTATATATACATGATCATTGCCGTGAATATGAACATAACTATGCGCTTTTCTATCAATTGCCCAACAGCAATTTGTTTACCCACCATATGCTTCCTACATGAGAGATGCCATTAGGGAAAACTATGGCCCCCGGCTCTATTCACTTATATATTTACAAAAGCTAGCAATACCTTGCTGCAATTTATTTGGTTTTATTTTATTTTGAAATTTAGAATTATCTACTATCATCTACACACTTCATTTGCATGCAAATAACAAGTCCAAGGGGATTGACAACCCTCTTGCCCGCGTTGGGTGCAAGTGTTTGCTCTTTTGTGTGCAGTCGCTGAAGACGGTTGTTGACTGATATTCCTATTGGTTCCATAAACATTGGTTCTTAACTGAGGGAAATACGTATCTGTATTGTGCTGCAATTACCCATTCCTCTTCACGGAAAACCCAACGCAGATCACAAGTATCAGGAAGGATTCCTGGCGCCGTTGCTGGGGAATATCATCAACCAACTATCAAGTAACTTCGCACAAATTATCATTCAGTTGTTCTTCTTTTTATTTGCTGTTATATTTAGTTTGATTCATAAAAGACAAAAAAATACCAAAATATTTATCTTTGCTAGTTACTAGTTTACTTCTTTACTTGCTAGTTTACTTGTCTTGCTTGCTACATTGCTTGCTCGGTCACCATGTCTCAAGATACTACTAAGTTGTGTGACTTCTCAAATACTAATAACAATGATTTTATTAGTACTCCTATACCACCCGCCACTAGTGCGGAGGCTTTTGATATTAATGCTGCATTGCTGAATCTTGTCATGAAAGATCAATTTTCGGGAAGTCCTAATGAGGATCCCGCTGCTCATCTTAATACTTTTGTTTGAAATTTGTGATATGCAAAAGAAAAAGGATATGGATAATGATGTTGTGAAATTATAATTATTTCCTTTTTCACTAAGAGATAAAGTTAAGGCTTGATTTTCATCTTTACCACGTAATAGTATTGGAACATGGATAAGTGTAAAGATGGTTTTATTTCCAAGTATTTTCCTCCTGCTAAGATCATCCCCCTTAGAAATAAAATTATGAATTTTAAACAACATGATCAAGAACATGTTGCACAATCTTTGGAGAGGATGACATTGATGATTAGAAATTTCCCTACTCATGGTTTAAGCTTGTGGATGATTATCCAAAACGTCTATGCCGGACTAGAAATCTTCTATATTATGATGCAGGTGGTACCTTTATGGATGTGACCTTAGGAGAGGCCACAAAATTTCTGGACAACATCATGACAAACTACTCTCAATGGCATACCGAAAGAGCTCCGACTGGTAAGAAGGTAAATTATGTTGAGGAAATCGCTACTTTGAGGGAAAAAGTGGATGCTCTTACGAATATGGTTGCTAGCAAAAATACTCCTGTTGATCCAAATGATATTCCCTTGTCTACTTTGATTGAGAAAAATAATGATGCTATTTATGTGAACTTTATCTCGTGAAACAATTTCAACAACAATGCTTATAGAGGAAATTTCAATGGTAGACTGTATCCCGGTAACTCCTCTAATGGTTATGGCAACTTTTATAGTAATTCTTATGGAAATTCTTCTACAAATGCTAATAGGATACCCTCTGATCTTGAGAACACAATTAAATAATTTATTAGTTCTCAAAAGATTTTTAATACTATGGTAGAATAAAATTTGCATACGATTGATGCTTTAGCTAAAAACATGGATAGAATTGCACTTGATGTTGAAACCCTTAAAAGTAAAAGTTTTTGACCCAAGCATGATTTTAATGAGACTATTAAATCTATACAAATATCTATTAATGAAAGTAAGGAGAGGATCGCTAAGTTAAAAGCTAAGCGGGAATTCTTAGAAAAGGCTCTTCCACCCGGTTTTACCGGAATCATGATGAAGATCTTAAAATGATTGGTACTTCTCCTATTGAATATTTATTTACTTATATAAATATAAATGATAAAGGTACTCGAGTTGAGCGAACTCTAGCTAGAGAGCGTCCCGTTTGCTTGGAGGGTGATGATTCTAAGGCTAAAACTAAAAAAGTGGGTTTGGAGAGGTTAAAACTTTAACTAGTGATGTGCCCACTATCTTGGATTACAAGGATTTTAATTATGAGAGCTGCTCTTTAGTATAATGTATTTCCTTGTTGCAAACCATTATTAGCTCAACCAATGCTTATGAACAAAACAAGGCTATCACTAATCATATAGTGGGAGCGATGATAAAATCTTATGATGAGAAACTTGAACTAGAATTTCTATTCCTAGAAAATTGCATGATGAGTGGGAACCTATTATTAAAATAAAGATAAATAAATATGAATGCAATGCTTTGTGTGACATTGGTGCTAGTGTTTCAACTATACCTAAATCTCTTTGTGATGTGCTTGGTCTCACCGATATTCAAGATTGTTCCCTAAACTTGCATCTTGCGGATTCTACTATTAAGAAACCTTTAGGTAGAATAAATGATGTTCTAATTGTTGAAAATTAAAATTATGTGCCTGTAGATTTCATTGTGCTTGATATTTATTGCAATCCTACTTGTCCAATAATACTTAGAAGACCCTTCTTACGAACTATAGGTGCAATTATTGATATGAAAGAGGGAAACATAAGGTTCCAATTTCCATTAAAGAAAGGGATGGAACACTTCCATAGGAAGAGAATTAAACCACCTTATGAATCAATCATGAGAGATACTTATGGGTGGAGTGTCAAAGATGACAACACTTGAAACTATGCATTATGCCTAGCTAGGGGCATAAAACAATAGCGCTAGTTGGGAGGCAACCCAATAGTTATCTTTGTTTTTGCTTTTTACTTTCTGTTTGTGATAACATGATTATTGCCTCTGTAATGATTGTGTTTTTATGTTTTAATTAATTTTTGTGCCAAATAAAGCCTTTGGGGTGACTTATAAGATGAGTAGAATTGATACGGTGCAAAAACAGAAACTTTAGCGTCCAGTGCAGAATTTCTCTGATTTTACTGGAACGTCTTTTTGAGCTGAATTTTTACATAGTATTTATATACAAGTTCTTCAGGTTGTTATAATTTTTCAGAATTTTTAGAGTTACATAAGTGTAGGTTCTCTACAGATCTTTACAGACTGGTCTGTTTTAGACAGATTCTGTTTTTGCTTGCATAGTTTGCTTGTTTTGATGATGCTACGGATTGTATCGGGAGGTATAAGCCATGGAGAATTTATAATACAGTACCTATTATGCAATAATGAAATATGAATCAATTTATAACAGTACCTAAAGTATTTGATATGTTGCTTATACTAACGGATCTCACGAAGTTTTGTTGAGTTTTGTGTGATTGAAGTTTTCAAGTTTTGGGTGTTATCACGATGGACGAAGGAATAAGGAGCGGCAAGAGCCTAAGATTGGGGATGCCAAGGCACCCAAGGTAATATTCTAGGAAGACTCAAGCGTCTAAGCTTGGGGATGCCCCGGAAGGCATTCCCTCTTTCGTCTCAATCCATTGGTATGTCACTTGGAGCTATATTTATATTCGTCACATGATATGAGTCTTGCTTGGAGCGTCGTTTGCTTTTGTTTGTTTTTGTTTTTAGTTTGCCACAATCATAGTTTTGCTGGACACACCTATTTGATAGAGACACACCTTCATCATGATTTATTAGAATACTCTATGTGCTTCACTTATATCTTTTGAGCTTAGCAGTTGCTCTAGTACTTCACTTATATCTTTGTGAGCACGGTGGCGTATAGATTTTATAGAAATAATTGCACTCTCGTTCTTCACTTATATTTGTTTTAGAGTTAATAAATAGTGAGTTAATTTGCATGGATCATAAGACTAGTCCAATAATAATAGGTATTCAATGATTGATAATCAAAGCCATCATGTAGCACATTAAAGAGAAATCTTGGGTTAATGATATTGATGTGGTAATGTGAAAGGGTGTGAATGCATGGTTGTCGGTTCGTAGAAGTATTGATATTAAGAGGTGTTAATTTCCAGTTTTTCTAAATACTAGAAAAAGGCATGGTGGGGATGTGTGAGCATTTCTATTCCTCGTTGAAATCCTAGAGTTGTTTCGGGTCGGAGGCGCGTGATGGTTAACTCCTCCCAACCTCCTCCCTCGGGGCAAGCGAGTAGTCCTTTGATTTGTGATAAAACTAATAAAACTTTGCGATAACTATATGAGTTCTTTATGACTAATGTGAATCCATGGACATACGCAATCTCACCACCTTGCTAGCCTCTTCGGTACCGTGCATTGCCCATTCTCACCTCGAGGATCGGTGCGAACGCAGCCGTTGCGTCCAAACCTGTGACATGATACGCTTAGTCACACATAAGCCTCCTTATTTCTTCCTCAAAACAGCCACCATACCTACCTATTATGGCATTTCCATAGCCATTCCGAGATATATTGCCATGCAAATTCCACTGTTACAGCATATGACTAGTTCATTCATCATCATATTGCTTTGCATGATAATATAAAGCTTACATAGTATTTGTGGCAAAAGCCACCATTCATCGTTTTTTGATACATGTCACGCTAGATCATTGCACATCCTGGTACACTGCCAGAGGCATTCATATTGAGTCATATTGTTTCATAGTTCTTTATACTGAGTTGTAAGTAAATAAAAGTGTGATGATCATCATCATTAGAGCATTGTCCCAGTGAGGAGATAAAAATGGGGGAGGCCAAATGAGCCCACCATAAATAAATAAAATAAATAAATAATGAAAATGAGAGAAAAGAGAGAAGGGACTTTGCTACTATCCTTTACCACACTTGTGCCTCAAAGTGGCACCTTGTTCTTCATATAGAGAGTCTCATGTTATCTTATTTTGATATGCTAGTGGAAATTATTTTTCATTATTAAAAACCTACCTTGTATATTCCGATGACAGGCATCCTCAAATACCCGGGGTCTTCATGAGCAAGCAAGTTGGATGCACACCCCACTTAGCTTCAGTTGAGCTTTCATACACTTATAGCTCTAGTTCATCATTTGCATGGCAATCCCTACTCCTTGCATTGATATCTATCGATGGGCATCTCCATAGCCCGTTGATACGCCTAGTTGATGCGTGACTTTCTTCTCCATTTTTTACCCCTTTGATATCTACCACCATATTCTATTCCACCTTTATGCTATGTCCATGGTTCACACTCATGTATTGCATGAAGAATAAAAAATTGATGCACATTGAAAAAGTACTATCCAATTGCCTCACTTGGACACCGTGGTGCTTGGCATTTGTATTAATTTGGTGAAGACGGAGCCATGCCTTACTAATATGATAAAATGAATAGGGGTAAACATTCTTTGAGGGTCCTATATTTCGAAAGATTGTGTATTATGTTGCTTGTGCCTATAAATATTACTATGTTAATGTTTGTTGATTCGTCGTTTCTCAATGAGAATACATGCAAAACATTACATATTGGGTAGCATGTCACATCAAAAATTCTTTTTTTTATCATTTACCTACTCGAGGACGAGCAGGAATTAAGCTTGGGGATGTTGATACGTCTCCAACGTATCTATAATTTTTTATTGTTCCATGCTATAATATTATCATTCTAGGATACTGTTTGAGTATTTATTTACCAAATTTATATTATTTTTTAGCACTAACCTATTGACCCAGTGCCTAGTGCCAGTTGTTGTTTTCTGCATGTTTTTGGTTTTTCAGGTTTACAGTACCAAACGAAGTCCGATTGCCCCGAATTTTTTTTATGATTTTTTCTGGACCAAAAGAAGACTTGGAAGCTTCGGGAGGAGACCGGAGGCCGCATGAAGGAGGCACAAGCTAACAGGGCGCGCCCAGGGGGTCGACGTGCCCTGATGGTTGTCCCTCCCTGGAGGCCCTCCTACCCCCGTTCTCTGGCCTATAAATTCACATATATTCCAAAAACCCTAGAGGGCATCTCGAAACACCTTTTCCGCCGACGCAAGTCTCTGTTCCGCCACGATCCCATCTGGAGCTCCGTTCCGGCACCATGCCGGAGGGAGGTCGATCACGGAGGGCTTCTTCATCAACCTTGCTGCCCTCATGGTGATGTGTGAGTAGTTCACCACAAACCTGCGGGTCCGTAGTTAGTACCTAGATGACTATCTCTCTCTTTTGATCTTCAATACAATGATCATCGCATCTTCGCTTTGATCTATCCGATGTAATTCTTTTCTGCGGTGCGTTTGTTAGGATCCGATGAATTGTTGGTTTTTGTTCAAATTATTCATGAAAAGTATTTGAGTCACCTCTGATATATATTGTGATTCTTAATTGGATGATCATTATAGCTTCGTAAATCTCTCCGATCTATTGAAATAGTTTGGCCAACAAGATTGATATTTCTTCAGTGAGAGGGGTGCGTTGTAGTGGGTTCAATCTGGCGGTGCTCTATATCCTAGTGACAGAAAGGGACAAGACACGTCTTTGTATTGTTGCCACTAAGGATAAAACGATGGGGTTAGTTCATATTAATTGAATTCTCTTTGTCTACATCATGTCATTGTTCTCCAAGCATTACTCTGTTTTACTTAATACTCTAGATGCATGTTGGATAGTGGTCGATGGGTGGAGTAATAGTAATAGGTGCAGGCAAGAGTCAGCCTATTTGCTTATGGACGTGATGCCTATATATACATAATCATTGTCGTGAATATCACATCACTATGCGCTTTTTTATCAATTGCCCAACAGTAATTTGTTTACCCACCGTATGCTTCCTACATGAGAGATGCCGCTAGGGAAAACTATGGCCCCGGGGTCTATTCACTTATATATTTAGAAAAGCTATCAATACCTTGCTGCCATTTATTTGCTTTTATTTTATTTTACAATTTACAATTATCTACTATCATCTACACACTTCATTTGCTTGCAAAGAACGAGTCCAAGGGGATTGACAACCCTCTTGCTCGCGTTGGGTGCAAGTGTTTGCTCTTGTGTGTGCAGTCGCTGAAGACGGTTGTTGACTGATATTCCTATTGGTTCGATAAACCTTTGTTCTTAACTGAGGGAAATACTTATCCGTATTGTGCTGCAATTACGTGTTCCTCTTCACGGAAAACCCAACGCAGATCACAAGTATCATTATGCAATCATGTTCTTCTACACAGAGCATAGATGTTTGTGCGCAGACTGAGCAAATCACACCGCATACGGATTAAACTACCGAATCCGTCGGTGACGATTTCATCAATCGCTGACAATTCTTTACCAATAACCGTTTGCCCACAACACATCCGAGAGTGACATGTATGCTGTACATCACACACATCTTGATCTGAGCAACCATTAGTGTTATTTTGTCTCATCACAAATAGTTCATCCAGGCAACGTGTTTGCCGTCTATCTCACACATCTTGACCTGGGTAATCAATTGTGTTATTTTATGTCATCGGAAATAGTTCATCCGACTGACTTGTATGTCGTCTATTGCACACATAATCATCTGGCCAATCGTTTGTGTTATGTTGGATCAACGCAAACAGTTTATCAGGGTTAATTGTATGCCGTACATCGCACATACCTGTATTTTGTTACCTGTTTGCGTTATTTTGGCCCATCGCAAACATTTTATCTTGGTCAACTGTTTGCCACATATTGCATACGCAACTTTTTTTCTAAATCGTATTTGATGGATCCGCCATCGCACACAGTTCGCATTATTGGCAACGGAGCTTGAACTATACCGTTTGCGATTCATGCATCGCTCACAGTTTCGTCGAAGGGTCTCTGATTGATGAGTGGTCTTTTGACCATCCTGCAGCAGTGTGTAACAGCGCGAGACCGACGCTTCAGATGCCTTCCAGTTATTCAGAGTTTCGTTGTGTGTCCCATTTGGTTGTCGCAGTCATCATCGCATCATTTGCATCATCTGCATAGCATCAACACTCCGTTGCCATCATTTTTTCAAAACTTGCATCCGTTCGTAGTTACCGGATCTCTCCGTTCTAGTCATCGACCGGTTCGAGACCGACCACACTCGCACGCGCCCGCGACATCATTAAAATATTGTTTTTAAAAGTGCGTATAAATCTTTCTCGGAATGGGTTGAAAGTTGGCGTGCGGTCTTAATATATTGTAGGTAGACCGCCTGCCAAATTTCGTCACGTTCGGAGGTCGTTTGATACCCCAACCGTTAAACCTATAGCGGCACTATAGCTGGTTTAATAGTCGGACGTTTTCGGTTTGAAACTTTGTCGTCGGGCTGCCAAAGTTCCCTCTCTTCTCTAAACCTAACCCAACTACACAACTCACTAGCCCACCTACACTACCCCGCGACAGGAGCCGTCCGATTGCGATCGAACGGCTCGAAACAGTGCAAAATCCCTAACCCTAGACCCCCTGCCTATAAATGGACACCCTACCCTGCCTAAACTGGAAACCCTAGAGCCCCGCCTCGTTTTTTGCACGCATCCAACTATAGCTGGCCAAACGGGATGGGCTAACCAGGCCGGCCCGCGAGCACGCCGGCACGGCCCGCCATGGGCCAGGCATGGCACGACCGTAAACGGGCCGGGCCCGGCACGCGGCACGCCTTGGGCCATGCCTGGGCCTGGAGGCTAGGCACGCGGGCTGGCACGGCACGGCCCGTTTATTTTTTTATGTATTTTCAGATTTTTTTTAATATATATAATCAGGCCGTGCCTGGGCCTGGAGGCGCAGCCCACGGGCTGGCACGGCATGGCCCGTTTACTAAACGTGCCTGGACGGGCCGTGCCGTGCCGGGCCGGGCCAGCCCGTTTTGCCAGGTCTGCATGCAACCCTCAGTCACCGCCACCTTCTTCCACCTCCTCTCTCCTCAGCCGTGCGGGCCCGCCGAGCCCATCTGAGGCCCTTCCGGGCCCGAACCGCCGTCGCATCTGCCCGCGAGCCCGCAGCAGCCCGGGGCTCAGCTGAGCTCCCACACCCGTCGCCCGAAGCCGCCACGCCGCCCCAAGCCACCTCGCCACCATCGCCCTCTCAACCCCGCCGCCTCCGACCACCTGCGCGGCGTCGGCTAGCGCCACCGCGGGGCTCGGCCGCTCTCCCTCACGCTCGCTGGCCTCGAGCTCGCCATGGCCATGGCGCTGCTCACGGAGATCCCTCGGCGCCTCCTATCTGGACCCCCGCACCGGATCCTTCCCGTTCCAGCCCGGCCTCATCGCCGATACCTATTTCCCAGCTGGACTTCGCCCCGTCCCTGAGCCATCCTCACCATTCCTTGCCAAGTCCGGCCGCCGCCGCGCCCGTGTTGAGCTCGGGCCACCTCCCGCGCGTGCGTTGACCGCACGAGGCACGAGCGCCCACGTGGGCTGCGCTTGCCCCCACAGCGACGCCCAGCCAGCGCCTCGTGGGCCGCTGCACTAAGCTGGCCCAGCTCTGCACCCCTCCAGCCCGCTCCACCGCATGGGCCAAGCCCACTAGGTGACCTCTGCCCAGCCCCCTCTTCAGCATGCTATCCAGAGCCCAGTGCGTTCTGCGATTATCCAGCACTCACTAGATTTGGCCCGCTTTGTTTTTTTCATGTCTACGATTTTAGCAAGTATCTAGTGAATTACAGATTTGCAGAAAAACCCTTGCACTTCATGCATATCCTAACTCACAAACCATGCATCGGATTAAAATGTTGTAAATATGAAAAATGTTCAGAATTTTGTGTAGATTATTAATATCCAACTTTCATCCATGTTTAAAAATGTTTAACTTGTTGTTTTTATTAATTTGTGTAAATGCCATGCTAAAATGATTTATTCATAACTAAATAACCGTAGCTCCGAAGAAAATGATCTACATATGTAACTTGCTTAGAAAAAATGTGTAGATTAACATGGTGCACTTTATTTTCATGTTTAACAAATTTAAATATGTTTAGTACAGATCTGGACCAAATTCATAATTTGCATATGGGGTCATTTCGGAAATATTATATGTTGCTTCCGACCTCATTTAAAATCCCTAGATAATGTAGTTGTTTAGGCTTCACATTTTGCCATGTTTAAAAACATTTAAACTTGTTTTGTAAATAAACGAGAGTGAACTAATGATTAGAACGTGGAGTTTCATCAATATGCATCTCGTTGCATATTGAACTTCACTTCATTTGTAGTGTTTGATTGTTGCATCTTGCCATGTCATGCCTATTTAAACTTTACGTGCATCATCCTTGTTTGCGCATCATGTCATGAATATGTTGTGGTGTTTACTGTGTCATTTGTTTGTTTCCGGATTTGCTTCTCCTCGCTAGAGTTCCACTCCGTTTCAGAGTGTGAGGATTCGTTTGACTATGTCCCGTTCGTCTTCTTCACGGTTTCATCCTTCTTCCAAGTGGGATCTCAGGCAAGATGGTCATTTCCCTGGATACCACTACTATCATTGCCATGCTAGTTGTCTCGTTTCTATCTCTATGTCTCGCTACCTACCACTTGTTTGTCAAGCCTCCCAAAATGCCATGATAAGCCTCTAACCTCCACCTTCCCAGCAAACCGTTGTTTGACTATGTTACTGCTTGCTCAGCCCTTCTTATAGCGTTGCTAGTTGCAGGTGAAGATTGTTTCCATGTGACAACATGGATATCTTGAGATATCACAATATTCTTGCTATTTAACTTAATGCATCTATACACTTGGTAAAGGGTGGAAGGCTTGGCCTTTTGCCTGGTGTTTTGTTCCACTCTTGCCCCCTTATTTTCCGAGTACCGGTGTTATGTTCCATATTGAGCGCTCCTAACATGCTTGGGGTTGTTATGGGGACCCCCTTGATAATTCGTTTTGGGATAAAACACTTCCGGCAAGGCCCAACATTGGTACTATATTTGCCCAACATAATAATATTGATAATTTAATTACTCGCATAGAGGGTCGCCCCCTCGTGGATCTTAATTCAACATAATACAGGTTGGGCCAGTGCTGATGGTGCTGGTCCAAAATAGAGACACTTGCGGGGCCAACCAGGGGCAACTCGGGTGATTTCTAGGCCACCGTACGTACTACTCATCCGATCGTGTCCTGAGAATGAGATACACGGCTCCTCTCGGGTTCGTCGACACGTCAGGCGGTCTTGCTGGATTTGTTTTCCCCTTCTCGAATGTCTTGTGCACCGAGATTCCGAGGATACTTTGGGCTATCTCGAGGTTGAGGTTTTCCACCGCAGCTTGTGGCTAGTTTGTGATGGATGAGTTGGAGCACCCCTGCAGGGTTAAATTTTTCTGAGAGTCATGCCCGCGGTTATGTGGCAACTTGGAAATTTATAATACCCGGTAATAGCAAACTTGAAGTAAACTCAATTAAAACACACCAACCATGTGTGTAACCGTGACTGTCTCTTCTTGTAACAAGAAGAGGACACGGTGGGGTTATGAATGACTCGTAAGTAGGTGTTCAGGATCACTTCTTGATCATTACTAGTTCACGTCCATTTATGCGTAGATCACTCTTCTTATTCTTGTACTCGTAAGTTGGCTATATATCAAATGCTTAGTGCTTGCTGCAGCCCCACCACTTAACCATACCTCACCCATTAAGCTTTGCTAGTATTGATACCCTTGGAAATGAGATTGTTGAGTCCCCGTGGCTCACAGATTACTACAACAACAGATGGAGGTACAGGTAATGCGATGATTTGACGTGAGCGTGATGATTGTTCTATTTGGATTTCTTCTTCTTCATTCATAGGATGGGTTCCAGGCCGGCAGCCTGGGATTAGCAACGATGGATGTCGCTTTTATCATTTGATTTCGTTCGTAGTCGGACCCTGCTTTTATGTATGATGATTGTTGTGGATGATTGTATTTGAGTTGATCATGATTTAGCTTGTGGCGAGTGTAAGCCAATTCCATATACTCATCTCCTCTTTACATGTACTTGTAATGATATCCATTCTTGTGAAACGACGAGATGCGCTTCTTTCCCTATCGAGGCCCTCGAGCCAAAATAATGATAGGACCGCATCTTGAGCGTTACATAGTGTCACCCTTCGGTATGAGGGTATGTACCAGTAGCTATGCGTTTAATCTCTCTCTCGTGTTCTTGAGTTGGCACGATCTTGATGTATCGCGGGCTTTGTTAATACAGTTGGATCATATGGTGTTCTTCCCTCTCTATCTTGATGTGATGAATTGAGTCTTTCCCTTTGAGGTTTTGTTATGTTGGATTGAATACTTTGGATTTGAGAGCACATGATATATGTCTTGCATGTGGATACCCGTGTTGATAATGGGGTGTTCTATTGAGTCACTTGATGTATGTTATGGTAATCAACTTGCGGATCCCCGTGGTGACACTAGGGTGATCTAGGCACATAGGTTGATGCACATTTTCGTCCTACTTTCTCCGATAGAAACTTTGGGGTACTCGTTGAGGTTCTTTGTGTGGATTGAATATTATGAATTTGAAATTATTTAGTGTTATTTAGTATGAACTCTAGGGCTGTTTGTGACACCTATAGGGATGGCTCAATAGATTGATCGGAAAGATAACTAGTTAGTACAAACTCTAGGCCTGTTTGTGGCACCTATGGGGATGGCTCAAGAGATTTATCGAAAAGATAACTTTCAGGCGGTTCGCTACCTACAACAATTTCTTCTTATGTTCTTCGCTATTGGTAAGGACTTTGGAGTGATTCTTTGTCGCACGTTGAGGGATGGTTATATGATTCAATTGTGTTAGCACTGTTGAGAGATTGCACTACTGAAAGTATGAACCCTAGTCCTTGTTTCTAAGCATTGATATACCATTTTGCTTGTTGTTTGCCACTTGTTACCTTGCTGTTTTTATTATTTTGGATTACAAATACCTATATCTACTATCCATACTACACTTGTATCGCCATCCCTTCGCGGAACTAGTGCACCTATACAATTTACCATTGTATTGGGTGTGTTGGGGACACAAGAGATTGTTTGTATCTGATTGCATGGTTGTTCAAGAGAGACCATCTTCATCCTACACCTCCCGCGGATTTATAAACCTTAGGTCATCCACTTGAGGAAAATTTGCTACTGTCCTACAAAACTCTGCGCTTGGAGGCCCAACACGAGTCTACAAGAATAAAGTTGTGTAGTAGACATCAACGTCACCGAGCCGCACGTGTGATGAACGTGGAGGTGTCGTCCTTTCGGCACTAGATCGGATTGGATCGCGATTGGATCACGCAGAGTACGACTACATCAATCGTGTTATGTAAGCTTCAGCTTAACGGTCTACAATGGCACATAGACACACTCTCCCCTCTCGTTGATATGCATCTCGATAGATAGATCTTGGGTGTGAGTAGGAATTTTTTTGTTTTCCATGCTTCATTCCCAACATTGATAAGTGTAAGGACCAAGAGTATATCGACCAGAGGGGTGTGAATGGGAGATTCAAAATTTCTTTCAAAACTTTGAACGAACCCTAATCACAACAGCAGAGATAACAGAGCAGATAGATTTATGAAGAAGAACCTTAGAGCAACACTGGCAAAGATTAATTTAGATGGGGTACTAAGCAAAGTTCTCGAGTAAACAATTGACAATAATTTTGTAATAGTAACTGATAGCATTCACATATATGATGGTGACACAACAATACAACACATCAGTTATCATGACACAGTAAACGGGAAAGATGCAAATGATATAGCAATACAGTTAACAAAGGCTAATGGCACAAACACAGGTTAACTCTCGCAAAGAGCAAGTATAAGATGAGTAGAGAAAGTAAACCAGTGGTGCTCAATGGCAACAAGTGATTTGGTAGATCAGTTCACTCTCTTGCAAAAGAGTTGCGTCTGGTTGGAAGGACTTGTGATTGAACACATGAGCAAATCTCTGTCCGTCCTATTCCCCTTCAACTCAAAACTGATCAAACTTCAGTTGATTTCACTCGTGGTAGATACTTGTCGGCAATCTCCAAACCTTCGACAGACTTAGTCTTCGATGACCACAACTACTCTTGGTCACACTTCAAACCACCAACACTATTGGTTGCCGAAGACTGACTCGGAGACAACAATTACTCTTCGTCGCTCGAGCCAACACCAGCTCTCAAGAGTAATAGGTACAATAACTCTAACTCGGATCTATTGTGATGCTCAACCACTGTCTACTTTACTTACATGCATACCTGGTTGATTATGTGACATCAGTTTGCATGATAGCTTGCTTATCCACTGTTCAATCCAAATTATTAGATCTATATTAATGCTTGCATTAATGTAGAATAAACCCAATGCTTATGAAGAAGTTTAGCTCTGCATTGTTCTTGTAAGTACATGTTGTCATTTATCATTGTACTTATATTGACAGCTAGTTGCTCATGTACCATCAGTATGTAGCTTATTTTCCCTTGCCTGCCATTTACTACACATCAGATCTATATTTACCCTTACCAAAATGTTGAATAAAACCAATGCCACTGAAGAAGTTTAGCTCTGCATTGCTCTTGTCGGTACTTTTTTCCTGTATTGATGTGCTTACCTTTATAGCTAGTTGATTACGTAGCATCACTCTGCATCTTAGCTTAAATATTCTCCATTTGTTCTTATATTATCCCTTTTGTATTTACTCTTAATAAAATGTAGAGTAAAGGCAGTTCTTATTAAGAAGATTTTGTGGTAAACTTCTTGAATCCCCCCCCCCCCCCATCAACATGGACAAAGGCTTTATAGAGCCAGTCTTCACTACTAACGTAAGTTTGTACTTCTCGAGCCTTCAAACTTTGTTTTGTTTATTTGGATAGGCATGACTGGAGCTGCTTTTTATTTTTGGCGTTTGCATCAAATTGCATGTTTAAAGTTTATTACGAAGTTCTCTAAAAAAGTTTATTATGAAGACGTTCATAAACATAGTTTGTCCTTCTCAATTTCAGTGTTTAGTTGTACAACAAAATTACTTATTTATACCATGTAAATTAAACAAAACAGAGCAAGTGATCCTCTTTAGAGTGCATGTATTCTTGTGTTCTTGATCTGCAATCCAGTGGTGTGGTGAAACTACCCACTCTAGCACAATGTCATATACTGCTATGTTTTAACTATGAACAATGCCATATTATGTTAATGTTATTTAAATTTTGTCTCTTTATTTGCCAATCTGAAATGGGATAAATTGACAGTACAATGGTCATTGATGCTTATACGTTCTTTAGCACTGCATGTATGCTTGTGTTCTTGATCTATAATCCAGTGGTGTGGTGAAGCTGGTCACACTTGCACAATGCCATTTCATGCCATGTCTTAACTATGAACAATGCATATTATGTTAGTGTTATATAATCATGTCTCTTTATTTGCCATTAAGAAATGTGATGAATTGACAGCACTGATGCTTATACATGCAAAACTTGTTATTTGTCTGTTTGTTTCTCTTTCAAGTGATATCTCTCGGGCCAAGAAGAACTGCCACAGTGATAGTGAGATGAACCCATTGCTTGTCCCTCTAACATATATTGCAGGGAAGAAGGCAACACATCTTGGAGATAGCAATACAACCCCAATGTCATGTCTTGATGTAGTGTTGAAGTTACTCGCTAATAGCAGTGACACAAGCTCGATGAAGTCGCCGCCTGAATTTGTTCGACTTCTTCAGTCTCAACTTCAAGCAGAAAGACATGGTTCAGCTCAACCCCTACTGGAACTCCAATCTCTATGGAAGATCAACGCTAAGTCCAGTGCGTCCATTGATGTTATGTAACTAGAGTTGGAGGATATAAGCGTCAAACAAGCACAGTCTCATCAGCTTGCTCAGTTGCTTGCGTTGTAGCTCCCGGGCAGGGCAAACCTTTCTTGAATTGTATTGAAGTGTTGTCGGTTCTGTATATTATTTTTTTCAGCACATTTATTTGCACTCGTGGCGACCTTTGATGCCCAATTTATGTAATCGGTTGTCTGGTTGCGCTTTATTATCACTGGTCGCGAACTTTGGTGCCCAGTGGATGTAATATGTCATAATTTCTTTATTGTATGTCTAGGTTTATTCTTATTCACTATGATGTAATTTATTTACTGTATATGCCATCGTCATTCTTTGAAATGGTCGTAAGCTTCGATGGAGATCAATTGGCCAAAAAAATATCAGTTCATCAGTGTTATACAAAAATAATACACTACACAAATGGGTCGGCCCGCAACTCGCTATGTACATCTCGGGCCCTAAACGTAGACTGGACCGAAGTAGTTTCGGGCCTTTAACAGGTTGAGTTAACCGTGGGCCTTAGTTGGGCCAGAAAATACCATGGGCTTTTAACATGTTGAAAAGTAGCTTGGGCCTGAATTGTATCGAACAATTCACGGGCCGACAGCATATGCTGAAATATACCTCGGTCCATGGTTGGCCCGAGCACATTATGGGTTGTAAGCAGGCTGGATGCAAAGCGGGCCATAATGAGGCCTAATTATATCACGGGTCTTTAATAGGCCGATAGTCAGGTTGGGATGAAATTTATCCATCAAGACCACTGGGCGTTAAGAGGCCGAAAGTCACTTCGGACTAGAAATGGGCCAAAATGCAGCACGGGTCGTGAAATGGCCGAAAGTGAAACCGTGCCGAAAACAACCCAATTGCACCAAGGGCCGCTAACAGGCCCAAACAAACATCGGGCTGAATAGGGTCAAGCTGTTCAATGGGCCTTTAACATGCCGAAATATAAATCGAGCCCTCAATGGGCCCAAAAACAGATTGGACTATTAATGGCGTGAATCTGATATGGGTCGTAATTTGTCCCAAAACTTGGCAGGCTGTTAACAGACTGACCCACTAGTATCTAACAAAATCGTGTGGGCCTTTAGCTGGGTCAACCCTTTTAACCTGAATGGGTCACTGTTGGGACGTTCCACATGTCAACGTTTCATTGGCACTTCCAGTCCATTGGAAGGATGACATATGTCACAACACCGAGTTGACATGTGGTTCCTTTGGCAAATGAGAATTTGACACATGGAAAATCATCATTAGTCCAGGCTGTTAACAGGTATCGGATCTAGAACTGGCACCCAATAGCTTAACGGTGACCTGTTACAGTCGATGCCACGTGTCGGTTACCCTTAACAAAACCACTTCCATGGCGCACCATTTATCGTCATGGAAGTGGATACTTCGGTGATGATAATTTTGGTATTGTTATGGAACACTTTTATGACAGCACAAGTATGACTATCTTCATTCTGTCATAAAATCGCCACGGATGTACATGCATGACAGAAAATGTGACCTATTGTGACAAACACGTGTTATCACGAAAGTGTTTTTTTATAGTGGCAACTCGAGCCCGTCGAATTTCCCTTGGAGCTCTCAAATGGTAGCACGATAGGCCGCCATTTTGGGGTCCTTTGTGTCAAATGTCTTCATGACCTGTTGCACCACGAGGGCGGAGTCACCCCGGTAGATGAGGCGGAGAATTCCCATGGAGTCCATGATGCGGAGTCCGTGAAGAAGGGCTTCGTATTCTGCCGCATTGTTGGAGTCTCGAAAATGGAGTTGTAGGATGTAATTCATCTTGTTGCCTCTGTGGGAGACGAGGACCACTCCGGCCCCCAGTCCTTGCACCATCATTGACCCGTCGAAGTACATCATCCAATACTCGAGGTCGACATTCTTGGGGACCTGATGGGCCTCCGTCCACTCCACAAGGAAGTCAGTGATGGCGTGAGACTTGACGGTCGTGCGTGACTTGTAGGATCTCGAATTGGAGGAGCTCAATTTCCCACTTCGCCATGCGGCCTGTGGCGTCCTTGTTGTTGATGATGTTGGAGAGTGGTGCATGGCTAACCACTGTTATCGAGTTCGCTTGGAAGTAATGTTGCAGCTTCCTTGAGGCCATAAATACCAGTAGGTGATTTTTTGGTAGTGTGGGTACCTATTCTTGCAGGGTGTCGGTGATAACCCCCAAGTATAGAGGATAGTTTGTAGTATTTTTCAATAAGTAAGAGTGTCGAACCCAACGAGGAGCTAAAGGTAAAATTAATATTCTCTCAAGTTCTATCGACCGCCGATACAACTCTACGCACGCTAACGCTTACTTTACCTAGAACAAGAATAAAAACTACTTGCGAGAATAAAACTAGGAATACTTTGCAAGAATAAAACTAGGAGTAATTTGTGAGATAATAAAAGTTAATAGTTCAGTAGAGAGCCTTTTGTAACACAAGAGAAAGATTGTCCATAGGCAATTCAATATAACACGGTAGATACTTATCATATGCAATGACGGAGAGGCATACACTAACACACTTTCCGTACTTGGATCGTATGCACTTATGATTGGAACTCTAGCAAGCATCCGTAACTACTAAGGATCATTAAGGTAAAACCCAACCATAGCATTAAGTAACAAGTCCTTTTTACTCCCATACGTAACAATCCCCTTACTCGAGTGTAAGCTTCTATCACTCTAGCCACCCACTATAAGTGAATTATGAATGTATTGCAAAACCCTACAGCGGTAATCCCACACGCTTGCGCGACACAGGGGGGCACCATAGGACAGCACCATATTAACATACAACTCATATCAACCACACCATACCACAATTAACTCGTAGGACAAAAAGGATCCACTCAAACATCATAGGATAGCCACACATCATTGGGTAATAATATATAGAATTAAGCACCATGTTCAAGTAGAGATTACAGCGGGGAGAGAGAGGTTACACCGTTTCATAGAGGGGGAGAGAGTTGGTGATGATGGCGGCAAAGTTGTTGGTGTAGATCGTCGTCATGCTAGTTCCCTCGGCGGCACTCCGGTGCCACCGGGAGAGAGGGGGAGAGTGCCCCCCTCCTTCTTCTTTTTCCTTGGCCTCCCCCTAGATGGGAGGAGGGTTTCCCCTCTGTTCCATGGCCCCCATGGCTCCCGGAGGGCGGGAGACCCTCCGAGATTGAATCTCTCTGTCTGCTTCTCTTCTGTTTCGCATCCTGTTTTCTGGCGTTTCACCGTTTCTTATATTCCCAGAGATCCGTAACTCTGATTGGGCTAAAATTTTGAGAGAATTTTTATCCGGAAATTGTCTTTCTTGCGGCGAAAGAAGGGCCCCAACCGATGTTGTTGGGAGTCACAAGGCAACCCGGCGCGGCCACCCCCCTGGTCGCACCTTGTTGCCTTGTAGCCACCTCGGGGCCGTCTTGCGTTGATTCTTATTCCCAAAAATCACATATATTCCAAAATAATTCTCCGTAAATTTTTATCGCGTTTGGACTTCGTTTGATATGGATTTTCTGCGAAACACAAACATGCAACAAACAGGAACTAACACAGGGTACTGTATCAATATGTTAGTCCTAAAAGTAATATAAAATGTTGCCAAAAGTATATGAAAGTTGTAGAATATTGGCATGAAACAATAAAAAAAAATACAACGGAGACGTATCAGTCAGCACTTTGCTGGCGTAGTATATTGGGTGCTGCACTCGTTGCACCTTTTCGGCCTCCTCGCGTTCCACGGCGATGACCAGGCTGACCACTTGTGTGGTTGCCGCTATGTAAAGTAACATTGGCTCTGACTGTCCGGGAACGCGAGGAGAGGATGTGACTGTAGAAGCTTCTTCAGGTCTGCGAATGCCTCTTTGGCCTCGTCGCTCAAGTAGAACTTGTCTCCCTTTTTGAGGAGACGGTACGAGGGTAGGGCCTTCTCGCCCAATCGCAAGATGAATGTGCTTAGGGCTGCCATGCACCCCGCGAGCTTATGCACCTCGCGCATCACTTCCGGAGGCTCGAGGTTAACTATGGCCTAAATTTTTTTCGGGTTCACCTCGATTCCCCTCTGGGAAATGATGAAACCTAGGAGCAGCCCAGCGGGGACCCTGAAGACGCATTTTTTGGGGTTCAGCTTCATGTTGAAGCTGCGGAGGTTGTCGAAGGTATGCTGGAAGCCGTGTAGGGGCCGAAAGTAGGTCTACGGGGGGGTGATTAGACTACTTGACCAAATAAAAACCTAACCTTTTCCCAAGTTAATTGGTTGGCAGATTTTAGCAATTCTAACATATCAAGTTCACCCTACACATGCATGTCTACGAGTATTGCAGCAGAAAGTAAAGACGAACATATGTAAGAGGAATAGGGTAGGAAGATCAAATGCAATTTGGAGACACGAAGATTTTTCCCGTGGTTCCGATAGGTGGTGTTATCGTACGTCCACGTTTATGGAGTCTTCAACCCACGGAGGGTAGTGGTCGTGAGAGTCCACAGAGGGCTCCACCCATAAGGGTCCACGAAGTAGCAACCTCGACTATTCCATAACGGCTTCCGTCCACAAAGGACTAGCCTCACTATAGGTAGATCTTCATGAAGTAGGCGATCTCCTTGCCATTACAAACTTCTTGGTTCAACTCCACAACACGAATTAGGAGGCTCCCAAGCGACACCTAACTAATCTAGGAGGCACCACCCTCCAAAAGGTAATAGGCTCGATAGCAACGATGAACTCCTTGCTCTTGTGTTTCAAATGATAGTCTCCTCAACACTCAATCACTCTCTCATAGATTTGGCTTGGGTAGAAGAGATTGATTGGGTGGAAAGCAACTTGGGGAGGCTAGAAATAAAGATCCATATGGTTGGAGTGAATGATCTTGACCTCAACACAAGGATAGGTGGTTCTCTCTCAGAAATTTGGATATGGGAAGTGTGGGTCTGTTCTGAGTGCTTCACATCTGAGTGGGTTGTGGTGGAGGGGTATATATAGGCATCTCCAAAAATCCAACCGTTACAACATTATTGCCCAACTCGGTGAAACCAAAGTTGAAACTCGGTTGCATCGACTAGTGCCAAATGTGGCAACTTTAGGCTTTTCGGTGAGACCGATATGGAATTCTCGGTGGTACCGATATGAGTGGCCAAGGGCAGTTACACAACTCGGTGAGACCGATTCACAATTCTCAGAGGTTCCGATTCTTGTGAATGAGGTAACAGTAAGTTGGTCACTGAAACTCGGTTGCACCGATATGGAACTTGGTAGTACCGAGATGTGGGACTTGGCTAGGGTTTCTGTCTGGGCTTTTGACTCGGTGTAGCCGATGTGGAATTGTTGGTGGCACCGATTTTGAGTGGTAGGCTCTATGACAGAATATTTGTGGGAGAGCTTGTGGGTGTTTTTGGTGACTAACACTTGATCACTTTGAGCATTTCATTCACCAATATTACCTCACCCCCTTTTGATAGTATTGGCTTTCCTATGGACTCAAAGTGATTTCTCACAAAGCAAAATGTAGAGTCTTCATGCTTGTAGCTTTGCCAATCCTATTCCTCGCATCTAGGGGTCTCCTCACAATCCTTTGCCAATCAAACATTGAACTTTTTCCTGAAATATACTTAGTGGAAACATTAGTCCAATGAAATATATGTTGTTATTAATTACCAAAACCACCTAGGGAGAAGTTGTGCTTTCAATCTCCCCCTTTTTGGTAATTGATGACAACATATAGATCAAAGCTTCGATGAGAGATATAATCAATGAATAGCATCATCGCTTTGAGAAGTATGTGATAAGCAAGAGCTCCCCCTAAATTTGTGCATTATTTTAAATTTGCGTTTGAATGCAAATGCACAATCGATTAGGATCATGGGTCACTCTTCCATGTCACATACAACTTGGTGGTGCGCAAAAATTAATAAGAGTGAATTGCATGAGCACATCACACCAAACATAAGTAAGTGATCATCACATAGATATCTCAAAGATATTTGATAATTGCATCACACAAGAGTATATGATCAAATATCGACAAAAGTTTGCAACACCAAATGATAAAGCAAATGTTTTTGAAAAGCAGAGAGGGATCAAAAAAACAACACTCTCTCTCTCTCTCGAAGCCCTATGATCTATGACCTCTACCCCTTTGGCAACAAGTTACCAAAAAGTTCAAAGCTATAGAGCTACTCGTTGCTCTGGGCATGGTCTCCGGTGGTTGTCGATGGAGTCGAGAGAAGAGCAACCGCGAAGGCTTCAGCTGAAGTCCTCTGAGGTGGTGGTGTAGACACTGGAGCTGGTGGAGCTGATGGAGTTGTGGCAGGTGTTAAAGAAGATGGCCTCAACTCTGGAGCAAACACTGTAGGAGTTCTGGCTTGAGTCTTGAACTGAGTGCTGGTCCTGAGAGGTGAACTGTCATCATCATCAGAATCTGAAGAGTGGGGAATGAGAGCTTCATCCACTTCCTTCTTAAGTTCATCCATAGTTTTAGTTAGCCCATCCACTTTGTTGTTCAGCGTGGAGAACTTGTCCTCCATGATCCTCACAAGACTCTGCTGATTTAGCAATATGTTCTTGATGTCCTTCTGCATGCCATGAACTGTACTAAGTAGAAGATCCATTTGCTCACTCCTGGATCTAGGAGCCTGAGCACTAGTGGCTCTAGCTGCCTCAGCCTCTACCTGTGCAGTAGATGAAGTGGGATGACTAGGATCCATTACCACGACATTATCCTCTAACTCTGGCTGGAGTGGCAAATGTGGGCGATCGAGTGCATATAAATTCTTCTCTAACTTAGAGTTAATGAGCATCTGAATGTACGGTGCATATCCACAAGATCTCTTCTGGTTTGTATCTGTCCTCTTCACTGTCTCAACTATCAAATTCATCACCCTAAACCTGGTGTGGTTGTCAATGCGGTGCAGCATGTTGATGGAGTAGCCTCGTATCATCTTGTCATCTCATGACTTGGGCATCAATGTGTGCCTCAAGATAGAGTTGGTAGTAGGCAATCATGCTTGAAGATAGTAAAGTGAGCCAAACTTATGTGAATGCACATAATCTGCAGGGATCTCCTTATACACATTTTCCATGGAGTTGTGATTCATTTTGGCTTCAGCATATACATCCAAATTACCTTCTTGTACCTGTGGGGCTCCTAAGATGGTAGCCCACTCATCAACAATGGATTGGTACCTCGTACCTTCAGTCATCCAAACAATCCCGCCATCTGGATAGAAGTGATTAGTACAGTAGAACTGCATGGTCATCTCATCATTCCAGGCAGTGAACTCTCTTCCAACAAAGTTTGCAATATCAATGCACTAGAAGTTGTCTTGCACACTTGGAAAATAATCTTCATTTTCCTTGATGAAGGCACAGTCAACATCTCATGTCATTGACTGTTGAGCTCTTGTCCAATAGGACAGTCTCATAAAAGTCCTGATGTTCCTTGGTGTGAAATCTGGCATCCACAGCAGTCCTTCTCCTGGAGGCATAGGGGTCATTTGCTCTCCACAATCTCAGACCGGAATCTTTCATCTTCTTCATATCCTCAGCTATAGGATGAGCATCATCATGCTCTGGTAGATGGGGCCTGAGTTTCCTCAACACAGTCAAATCTTCCTCAGCATCTCTAGAAGTTGGAGTTTTGTTCTTGGCAGCAAGAGGGATGTCTCTGGTTGTCCTCTTGGGCTTTGGAGCAACTGGTTTCTTGGGTGCAGATTTCTTGCTCTTTGATGGAGCCTGCTTTGGCATAGCATCTGCAAGAAGCTTTTTCTTCTTGGAGGGAGGAGCTTGGGCAGCTTGCTCTTCCTCCACTTCCTCCTCTACAGCATCAGCTGGGTCCTCATAGATGGAGGTGGGTCTGCCAATGACCTTGACAATCCTTTTCTGGCTCTCTTCTTGTCACCTACCTTCTTAGGCATAGAACTCTTTGATGGCTCAACAGAAATTGAAGTGTTAGCCTTGGCACTCTCAGGTGCCCTCATAGCATCAGCACTGGCATAGACCTTCTTGACAGGTTTCTTGGAAGTAGTAGCATCTGTAGCTGTGCTCTTGGCATTCTTCTCTTTCTGTCTCTTGGCTATTTCTTCCTCTAGCACAAAATCAGAATCTTCTTCATCAGAGATTAGCTTCTTCCTTGCCCTGGTGGCAGCCTTGGGCAAATCAGGTGAGCTGGGGTTGTCATCACAAGAAGATGAACTAGCTTCAGGGCTAGAGCCTGAGCTCATGTCCACATTACTCTCTTTGAAGTTGTTCTGTCTGTCATCTGATCCTGACATGCTGACCCTGTGAATAGAGCATAGAAGAGCAGAGAGGTTGAGCATCACAAAATGTAGAAGATTTTCTCAAATTTGAAATTCTTAGTTTTGAATTTATGCTAAGTGGGTTTCGATACCACCGAGTTAGAATAATCGGAGCCACCGAGACTGACACTCTTCTGTTACAGAAACTTGGCAGCCCTTTTTGGTGGGACCGAAAAGAGGTACTCGGTTTCACCGAGAGTGTTCTCGGTTGCCCTAAACCACATATTGGTACGACCGATATTTCCAACTCAGTGTCACCAAGACACACTTGGCGGAAACTCAACCCTAAAAAAATTCGTTCTCCTATTTTAATGGAGGTTTTTCGAGGATGGATCAATCTTAAACAGTGGTATATGGATGGAACAACCCTAATGCGCAAGAATTTGACAGTGGAGCGCAAGAGGGATCGGAATCTCACCCTAACTCGGAGAGGAGTCCGCTACGGCGACAACGGTGGTGGAGATTCCGTCAACGGCGAAGATCCTAGTGGCAAGGGCGCAGGGGGAGTCAAGGGCGACGACAAGGGGTCCACGAGCAGCAGCTAGGGTTTGGAGGAGTCGGACGTTTGAAGGTTTGATTTCAAAAGCCGGGTCCGCCAGAATATATACCCTTCGCTGTCGGTGACACCGATTCAAAATTATCGGTGCCACCGAGTTCCTCAACTGTCAGTTGACAGGGAAACTCGGTGAAGCCGAGAATATGGAATCGGTGTTACCGAGATGGGAAAATCAGATCAACCCTAGGCATCGGTGAGACCGAGATTTTTGTGTTGGTTCCACCGAGTTGCACTTGGGAGGTTTTGGTGGTCAGCTCTTGACGAAACGGAACTGTGAGTGCTCCTCACACAGAGGGTTCAAGAAGTGCTTGTTCAAGTTTTGTGATGTAGCATGAATAAAATTTGAGACGAGAAAGCATAGATAGCTAGAGAGGGGTCCTAGGCATTCTTGTATATCCAATTGTCCAAATAAAAACGAAACCCAAATAACAACAATTGGATATCCTCGAATGAGTAAAGACATGCAGACCAACATGCTCACGCAATAAGATGTCAAGTGAAATATGGCAAACATGCAAAACCACTCTAGTATCTACCAAGCACTTGGGCGATGACGGAGTCATCTATATATGAGTATATTGACTTAGGAGACAAGTAAGAATACTTTATCATAGGTCATACTCATCGTTTAAGCACAAGTGGGGTTACCACTTTTACATAAAGCATTTAATGTGTTCACATCTTTAAGAGATGCTTTAACTCAAGTCTTAGAGTAAAGCTCCCCCTTGATGTGACATCCCCCCTAAGAGGGATAAACTACTGGAAAGTACGGTAGTAGCATCCAAATGTGCAAATGTTGTGGCAGGGGCAGGGTCAGTCAAAGAAAAAAATTGCTCTTCTTCCGTAAAAAATTCTTGTAAAAATGACAATCGACCTATTAAGACTCGCTTTCGCTACGGCTCTGGTGGGTTCCGTTCCCTGACAACAATGAAATTTCTAGTAAAAGGAAAATCCGCCGACTTTATCAATTTTGGATCCAATTAGGGATTTTTCTTGGGAAGTTTCGGGAAGAAATTGGAAAAAATTCTTGGAAAAATACCAGCCCCTTTCGGCTCATAATGAGACGGGACTAATTCTATTTTGATTCTATAGATTATTTCGCTTTGTACTATTATGTACAGAAGGGAGGAGCCGTATGAGATGAAAACCTCATGTACGGTTTTGGAACGGAGATTTTTTGAATAGTCAATTTGTTAGAACTTGCTTAGTAGTGAATTGGGAACAAGAAGAAAAAGAAAAGGCTGGTGCTTCCCTTGTTGAGGTAAGAGCAAATGATCTTATTCGCAATTTCCTCTTTCAATTCGATGATCCATAGAGGTGTTTTCATAGTCATCTCCGAATATTCTTTTCTCTCAAAAAACCCCTTCCCAAACTGTACAAGCTTCTTCCAAAGCATGCGGCTTTCTAGATGTATATGACGATCTCTAGACAGATGGATCTTATATGAATCATATGATGAAGTACCACATGAGTGGAACGAACTATCAAGATGGAAGTTATCCCATAGATGATGTATCCATGCATGTTCGAAATGTGAATTATAGTATTTTTTTTCTTGTGCTCACCTACATGGGTTAGTCCCAAACAATAGACACATACAAGGATATCTATTGACATGGAGTGCAATGTATACATGATGATGTCCATGGATTCTTTCATTACCTTGTCTCTTGCTTACCTTTGAGGGAATGTGTGACTCCTTGAACTATTGCATGAGGTTGAAGTTGATTGCAAATAGTCATTGCCAATAATGAATGTGAGTGAATTTTGTTGGCGGAGTCACCCCTCAAGAACTTCTCTAGTTCTTCTTCTTTGGGATCCACATCAACTTGATGGGAATCCTTGGAGTTGAAGTAGCGCTTGTAGAAGTTGAGCTTGTGGTAGCCTTGGGAACCCACTTGACTAAAGATTGGGATTCATCTTCATATGAGTCAATCTCCTCTTGAAGCTTGTCCTTGCCCTTGAGCTTGTGGTCTTGTGGTGGAAGGTCATCTTGAGCTTTTGTTCCCTTGGGGAGAGTATATTCATACTTCTCCCTTTGAGGAACAAACTTGGGCTTGGGGTATTGACCTTCTTCCCATTCAACTCCATTGGCGTTGAAGTAGCCAATGTCATGGTTCTTCCGGTATCCTCCATGCTTGTGTACAATTTCCTCAAATTGCTTACATCCGGCAAGACTTTTGTATACACCTTTTTCTATAATCCCTTTCAATAGATCATTTTCTTGCTCAAGTGTAACTTGGCTAAGAGAATCGTTAGTGGAATCAATAGAACTACTAGAAGCAATATCATTAGATTTATCATTTTTATTGCTACTAGTTGAAGAACCTTTCTTGCCTTTGTTACTAGATTGCTTAGTCTTAACTTGTGGAATAAATATAGACAACAGTAGTCGTTTGGCTAGATAAGAAGAAGTCTTATTTCGGAGATCGTCATTGATTGCTTTAAGAAACTCATGTTCTTGCTCTAAATTGAGCTTCTCGCAGCGTAGCTTATCATGAGTTTTTACAAGCTCTCTATGATCTTCTAAAGTAGATTCATGGGCTAACTTAAGAGTGTTTAATTCTTTAGTTAGTCGTTCTATTTCCTTCTTATAATCATCACACGACTTATCTTGACTAGCATGATCATTATCTAGCTCACTTTGACTAATATCACTAGTTTTATCAAATAGCAAGTCATCATCTCCAAGTAAGTCATCCTCATCACTATTGAAGTCAATGTATTCGGGGTGTGATACCTTGGGGCCTTTAGCCATGAAGAAACTTCCACTCCCTTCATTTGGTGAATCAAATATGTCGTAGGAGTTGGAGGAAACGAGTGCAAGTCCGGCAACACCTTCATCTTGACTATAGTCGGAGTCGGAGTGATAGCTTCTCTCGGATTGGTTGTCGGATTCGGAGCCGGAAACCCATTCACCAACATGAGCTTGATGTCTTCTTCTTGTGTAGCTCTTGGTGTACTTGTCCTTCTTCTTCGAGTCCCTACTTCTCCTTGAGGGTCTTCGTTCATAACGATCATCTCTACTACTTCTATCTCTTCGAGGTGACTCATCTCTTGAGCTCTTTCTTCTAGGTGACTCTTCTCTTCTCTTGTGGGGGGGCGTGCACTCATTGGAGTAGTGTCTGGGCCTTCCACAATTGTAACAATTCCGGTCACGACTAGATGAATGCTTCTCTTCATATCTTGAGTTGGAGTTTCTCTCTTTGCCTCTACTCTTGTAGAACTTGTTGAATTTCTTGACCATGAGGCTTATCTCTTCCTTGGTTACAAGGTTGTCACTTGATGTAGCGGGAGTGTCACTTGAAGCTTTGTAAGCACCACTTGACTTGGTGTGAAGTTCTTCCTTGTCTTTGAGTGACATCTCATGAGCAACAATCCTTCCAATCACTTCCGTAGGCTTGATATCTTTGTAGTTTGGCATCATTTGGATCAATGTGCACACGGTGTCATACTTTCCATCCAAGGCTCTAAGGATCTTCTTGATGATGAATTTGTCGGTCATTTCTTCGCTTCCTAAGCCGGCAATCTCATTGGTGATGAGACCAAGCCTAGAGTACATTTCCGCAACTCCTTCACCATCCTTCATCTTGAACATGTCAAGTTGACTTTGTAGCACATCCAATTTAGATTCCCTGGCGGATTGGGTACCTTCGTGCATATCAACCAAAGTATCCCAAATTTCCTTTGCATTCTCAAGACGGCTGATTTTGTTGAATTCTTCGGGGCATAGGCAGTTGAATAGAATGTCACATGCTTGAGCATTGTATTGCAACATCTTCAATTCTTCCGCGATCGCTTCACGATCCGGTTCCTTTCCATCACAAAAGAATTCACCTTATAAGCCAACACGAACAACTGCCCATACGGCGGGGTTATGACCAAGAATATGCATTTTCATCTTATACTTCCAACTAGCAAAATTTGTACCATCGAAATATGGACCTCTACGGTGATAGTTTCCCTCACTAGAAGCCATACTCTCCTTGGTTGTTATACCAATGCAATGGAGACCAAAGCTCTTATACCACTTGTAGGGACCGAAAGTAGGTCTAGAGGGGGGGTGATTAGACTACTTGACCAAATAAAAACCTAACCTTTTCCTAAGTTAATTGGTTGGCAGATTTTAGCAATTCTAGCATATCAAGTTCACCCTACACATGCATGTCTACAAGTATTGTAGAGGAAAGTAAAGACAAACATATGTAAGATGATTAGGGTAGGAAGATCAAACGCAATTTGGAGACACGAAGATTTTTCCCGTGGTTCCGATAGGTGGTGCTATCGTACGTCCACTTTTATGGAGTCTTCAACCCACGGAGGGTAGCGGTCGCGAGAGTCCATGGAGGGCTCCAACCATAAGGATCCACGAAGTAGCAACCTCGACTATTCCATAACGGCTTCCGTCCACGAAGGACTAGCCTCACTATGGGTAGATCTTCACGAAGTAGGCGATCTCCTTGCCCTTACAAACTTCTTGGTTCAACTCCACAACACGAAGTACGAGGCTCCCAAGCGAGACCTAACCAATCTAGGAGGCACCACCCTCCAAAAGGTAATAGGCTCGATAGTAACGATGAACTCCTTGCTCTTGTGTTTCAAATGATAGTCTCCTCAACACTCAATCACTCTCTCACGGATTTGGCTTGGGTAGAAGAGATTGATTGGGTGGAAAGCAACTTGGAGAGGCTAGAAATCAAGATCCATATGGTTGGAGTGGATGATCTTGACCTCAACACAAGGATAGGTGGTTCTCTCTCGGAAATTTGGATATGGGAAGTGTGGGTCTGTTCTGAGTGCTTCTCATCCGAGTGGGATGTGGTGGAGGGGTATATATAGGCATCTCCAAAAATCCAACCGTTACAACATTATTGCCCAACTCGGTGAAACCAAAGTTGAAACTCGGTTGCACCGACTAGTGCAAAATGTGGCAACTTTAGGCTTTTCGGTGAGACCTATATGGAATTCTGGGTGGTACCGATATGAGTGGCCAAGGGTAGTTATACAACTCGGTGAGACCGATTCACAATTCTCGGAGGTTCCGATTCTTGTGAATGAGGTAACAGAAAGTTGGTCACTGAAACTCGGTTGCACCGATGTGGAACTTGGTAGTACCGAGATGTGGGACTTGGCTAGGGTTTCTGTCTGGGCTTTTGACTCGGTGTAGCCGATGTGGAATTGTTGGTGGCACCGATTTTGAGTGGTAGGCTCTATGACATAATATTTGTGGGAGAGCTTGTGGGTGTTTTTGGTGACTAACACTTGATCACTTTGAGCATTTCATTCACCAATATTACCTCACCCCCGTTTGATAGTATTGGCTTTCCTATGGACTCAAAGTGATTTCTCACAAAGCAAAATGTAGAGTCTTCATGCTTGTAGCTTTGCCAATCCTATTCCTTGCATCTAGGGGTCTCCTCACAATCCTTTGCCAATCAAACATTGAACTTTTTCCTAAAATATACTTAGTGTAAACATTAGTCCAATGAAATATATGTTGTTATTAATTACCAAAACCACCTAGGGAGAAGTTGTGCTTTCAGGCCGCCTAGAAGACTGGAGCCTTGTTTGGACTTGACCACGATGTCGTCAATGTAGACCTCTGTGTTGACTCTGGTCTGCTTGTTGAAGCACTTCTGCATTGTCCATTGGTATGTTGTTGTTGGGTTCTTGAGGCCGAAAGGCATAGTGATGTAGCCCGTATGGCATGATGAAGGAGGTCGTCTCTTGATCGGACACCTTCATCCATATCTGGTGGTATCCAGAGTATGCATCCAGAAATCATAGGTGCTCGCAACCTATCGCGGAGTCGATGATCTGGTCAATCCTAGGTAGCGGGAACGGGTCTTTGGGGCATGCTTTGTTGAGGTCGGTGTAGTCCATGCACATCCACCATGTATTGTTTTTCTTATGTACCATTACTGGGTTCTCTAGCCATTCTGGGTGTGCGACCACCCTAATGAACTTGGCCACGAGTAGACGTGTTGTTTCTTCCCCTATTGACATCCACTTTCCCGTAGCGAAACGATGCAGGGCCTGTTTTACCGGCTTTGCGTCCTTGCGGAAGTTTAGGCAGTGTTCGACCATGTTGGCCGGCACACCTGGCATGTCGGCGGGCTTCCAGGCGAATATTTCTTAGTTTTCTCGGAGGAAAGCGAGGAGCTCTACCTCCTGATTCTCCGCGAGGTCTCCGCCTATCGTCGTCGTCGCACTGGCATCCTCCGCGTGTGCTTGAAATTTCTTCATTTGTTTCGCTGGTTGGAATACACGCCCTGGCCTCGGTTTCTGCGGGAGCTCGGCCTCCGATGGTCCTATCTGCTTTCTTATCTTGGTAAGCTCTGCGGAGGCCAGAGCGACCTCTGTGAGCTCTACGTTGGCCACCTTTGCCTCATATGCCATTCAGGTCGGGCATTTTCAGTTGTAAGTATGCTTAGGACGGGACTACCATGAACTTTACGTACGTGGGCCTTCCCAAGAATGCGTGGTATCCGCTTTGGAAGGGGCCGACCTCGAACTGGACTGCTTTGCTTCGGTAGTTGTGCTCGTCTTCGAAGACGACCTCGAGCTCGATTCGTCCCAAGGCAATGGGTTGGGTGGCCCGGTACTACCCCGTGGAAGCCCACATCCGACCTCCGTAGGCTGGACAGTGAGATCTTCATTTTCTGCAGGGTGTTGGTGAAGATGATGTTGAGGCCGTTGCCTCCATCCATTAAGATGCGTGAGAGGCGTCAACCCTCCACGACGCGTGCTTGCCTGGATGGACGATGTCTTCCGGGTGATCCTCGATGTCAAAGGTTACTGTCTCCTGGGACCACGCAAGACGCTCGTTGGTCTGACTTTCTGTACTATAGATCGCACGTCGTGCGAGCTTTTGATTCCGGCGTGTGTCCGCCGTTGTGAATATCATATTCACGGAGGTCTTGCGAGCGGGCCGCCGGCCTTGTGGAGCCTGTGTGGTGTTTCGCTCGTGTTCCCGCGTGAGGTGGTTAGGGCCGGGGCAGACCCCCACGACCTTCCCTTGTTCGTCGTAGAGGTGATTGATACGTCCCAAACGTATCTACTTTTCCAAACACTATTGCTCTTGTTTTGGACTCTAATTTGCATGATTTGAATGAAACTAACCCGGATTGTCGATGTTTTCAGCAGAACTACCATGGTGTTGTTTTCGTGCAAAAATAAAAGTTCTCGGATTGGGCTGAAAATTGACGGAATTATTTTGGAATATATAAAAAATATTGGCCAACGAACCAGCTGTGGGGGGCCCACGAGGTGATGAGCCAGGGGACGCGCCTATCCTCCCTCCCAGGGCATGCCACCCTAGCTCGTGGGCCCCCTGGCAAGCCTCTGACACCCATCTTCTGATGTAAGGTGTCTTCTGCCCTAGAAAAAATAAGAGAAAGAATCATCGCGTTTTATGAGACGGAGCCGTCGCCACCTCCTGTTCTACCTCGGGAGGGCTGATCGGGAGTCCGTTTGGGGCTTCGGAGAGTGGAGTTCGTCGCCGTCGTCATCACCAACCCTTCTTCATCAACAATTCCATGATGCTCACCACCGGGAGTGAGTAATTCCTTTGTAGGCTTGCTGGATGGTGATGGGGTTGGATGAGATTTTTCATGTAATCGAGTCAATTTGTTAGGGCTTGATCCCTAGTATCCCCTGTGTTATGAGATTGATGTTGCTATGTCGACTTTGCTATGCTTAATGCTTGTCACTAGGGCCCGAGTGCCATGATTTCAAATCTGAACCCATTATTTTTCTATGAATATGAGAGTGTTTTGGATCCTATCTTGCAAGTTGTATGCACCTATTATGTGTTATGATCCGTAGACCCCAAAGTGACAGATATTGGGATCATCTCCCGTGATGGCCATAGTATGACGAGTTCATTTATTCACCATGTTTTAATGCTTTGTTCCGGTTCTCTATTAAAAGGAGGCGTTAATATCCCTTAGCTTTCCTTTGGACCCCGCTGCCACGGGAGGGTAGGACAAGAGATGTCATGCAAGTTCTTATTACAAGCACGTATGACTATATACGAAATACATGCCTACATTACATTGATGAAATGGACCTAGTTCTGTATCGCTTTAGGTTGTGACTATTACATGATGAATGTCATCCAAATCAAATATCCATCATTGATCCAATGCATATGCTTTTCGCATATTGATCTTCGCTAAGTTACTCGCTACTGATATTGTTACAATCACTACAAATTGCTACTTTTCGTTATTCCTGTTACTATGCTACTAAACACTTTGTTGCGGAAAGATATTTCCTGGTCTGGTTGAATTGACAACTCAACTGCTAAGGCTCAAAAATATTCTTTGGCTCCCCTTGTGTCGAATCAACAAATTTGGATGAAATACTACCCTCGAAGACTGTTGCAATCCCCTATACTTGTGGGTTATCAGAGATCGATGAGGTGTGGAGGCCGAGAGGTCGATGAGTCATCCCGAGTCGTCAACGGCCAGCTCAAAACAGTCAAACGTGAAGGTTTGTTCTGGCCAGAACTCGTCGTCTTCTTTTGGTTCTCCGCACCGGGTTAGGTCTCCGATCAACATCGCTCGTGCCTAGCATGCCAACTGATAGAGTGAATTACCATCAGATCCCTCGGTAGGGTTCATGACGAGGTCAGAAGTGCCGGAACGGAGTCTGCACACACAATTTACCCAGGTTCGGGCCTCCGAAGAGTAATACCCTACGTCCTGCTTCTTCTTGTTATTCCTGTTGAGGGGATACCTCGTGTAGAGGATTACAATGGTGTATGGGATTTCTACCAAGAGTTGATCTAAGATTGGATGTGATTGGGAGCCCTAGACCTCCCGTTATATAGTCACTAAAGGTCTAGGGTTTACAGGGGGTGGATATGATCTAGGGCGTCGCCGCCATCTTCTCATGTAGGACATGAAGGTCGCCTCCTCCTATTAGGGCTTCCTTCTAACCTTGGGCCTAATGGTCCCCGTGTACCTGACGCGGCTAGTCTCCCTTCCGTAGGCCACCCCTAGAATATAACCCCATGAGTGACGCGTCCGAATCGGAGCTCAGGACACGCGCAATGCAGGCCCTAACCATCGGAGAACTCTGATTGATGGCGAAGCCACAAGCCATTGCACGTCGGCGGGAGGTTGGGGATGAATGAGCACCCTTTCCTTAGGAAGAATCGAATAGTCGGCCATGTCTATAGGCTCAATGCAATTTGCCATGGTCGGGTACCAATAACCGCGACAAACATCATACTTTTAAAACGTGGCAAAAGATAAATTCTTACGCATGGGAAGATCTAGATTTCAAAGAAGATTTTGGAGGGGCATTATGCATAGCCAAAAGAACCATGGCAGCACGACGCCTGGAAGGACTCACCAAGATCCATTCCGCATCACATTCTTTCTTCCAAAATTTAAACACACGAACCCAATTTTGGACCCCCATTGCCCCAAAGATGAAAATAACATTCTAACTGAGGGCGGGAGAAAGAACGTAGAGCAGAGATGTAAAAGCTAACTTTCTTGCAGGAAACATTGAAACTAAATACCTTGTCTCGGATGTATGAGACCTTCAACTCAATAGCCGAACGACCAATCGCCGACTCAATTGATGTCACCACCGTGTCAACTGTGAGCTTGAATCATGCCTACTAAAATATACAACCATGGTGAAAGATTGCTTGTTCTCCATTGGGTGCACCAAAAGACGAGAATCCTTGAAGATCTCATCCGCAAAAACTTTACCCCTAGAGAAATCTAGGCCAAGGGTAGATCCACTAGAAGATTCCATAAAAATGGGTACCAAACCATAGATCCAGAGACGTTGGAGAGGATGATCGGAGGAGGCAGGTTTTTTACTGGCTAGGGGAGGAGATCGCTGGAACGGATAGGGTTTCGGGGTAACAAAAGCATTGTTACTAGCTTATTCCACACTTCTGGTAAATCTGCTACTATTGTCGTTCCTGTTACTCTTACTTTGCTATCATTACTATCATATTATTGTACTACTAATAAATTGCTGCAAGAAAATGATTCTTAGGTGTGGTTGAATTGACAACTCAACTGCTAAGGCTTATAAATATTTTTATCTACCCTTGTATCGAATCAATAAATTTGGATGAAATACTACCCTCGAAGATTGTTGCGAACCCCTATACGTGTGGGTCATCACCCCATCTTGTCGTTCCCGGTACGGTAGGCCTCCCTCTGTCAATTCATAAGCTACAATCCTCATCTCTAGGCCCGCCTATCTACAAGCTCGCGAAGAAGTTGCCCACCTGGCGTGCATCAATGCTCTCACTTGTCGATCGGCTATCCCATGTTCGCCATGTGTTGTGTGGCATCCCCTCCTATATTTTGATCGCTCTCGCCCTCAACAAGTCTGTGTTGTCTCGTCAACCATGTAATCTGAGGCTTCCAATGTGTCGGTCGCAACAACGCTAATTGTGGACAATGCTAGGTATGTGCCCGTGTGTGCCGCCCGGTTGAACTTGGGGGCCTTGGCGTTCGAGACCTTCATCGCGCCGGCAACGCTCCTGTACCAGATGGGTCCGGGTACAGCGGACTGGTGGTGGGCGCCCCTAGGCCCACCTCCCGATCCCGCATGACCTCGACGCTCTGGCGATCATGCACGACTCCATGTCCTGGAATCTGGGCACTCGAGTTCTCATTTCTAGACGGATCATTGGCTGGAGGGTTGCTACATCACCAACATCGCCCCACTCGTCCATGCCAGTGTCCCGAGTAAGCACTGCCGACCGAGAACAGTGCAGGAGGGGTTGCACAGCGTGCCTGGATCCGTGACATTGTTGGCGCACTAGGGTCTGCTGCGCTCATGCAATATGTCGAGATCTGGCATCTCCTGCGTCACATCACCCTTTCCCCGGCCCTGGATCGCCACATATGGAGATGGACGGAGTCCTACATCTAGAGTTAAATACATTACGGGTGTCTTAACTTGTCCGTTGCGGTCAGTTTAGTGCCTAAATTTGTAAAATACATAAAAGTGGTGCTATAACTTGTCGCATGGTGCGTATACGGTGCCTCCGCATGTGTATACCACTGTATGTGCTGTCCATATGGTGTGACGGCTGGTGGCTGGCCCACATGTTAGTGGGTGTGAGCATAGGGTGAAATGAATAGAGTTTTTTGTGTGCAGAAAACCGCATGAGGTTAAATAGCACGCACACTAACCACACAGACTAACAATACTTTGTGTACAACTATTAGCTGAAAACATTTATAGTCTATATCACTCTACAATTTCCATTCTTTTTTTAAGTTACTGTTTGTCTTTTGTTGTGTGTATAAATTTTCCCTATATAAATAGAATAATTATCAATATGTGATTATTGTCTGTTTAAATCATTTTTTCTGTTTATTATTGTGTAGTTCGAAGAGGTAAACACGATCTTTTGTATCTTACAAAATATTGTTTAATTTTTTTGTATTTTCATTCAGGACCACAAGCACACACAATTATTGTTTACCTTAATTGTATTTTTAGAATACATAATTATTAGAAACCAACAACATTATATTTTGAAAACTGTTGAACGTGTATTAAAAATCATTATGTACAAACAATATATTCTATAAATGCGTTAAAACATGTTTGTAGAAATTTAATAATAATTTTACACAATAAATTTTTAATACATGTTGAACATTGTATGAAATAGATGTTGTAAATTTTTTAATGCATGACGAACATTTTTGAAAACACGTTTACAATTTCTTAATACAGGTGAGAATTTTTCCACAATATGTTGATTCGCTTTTTAAATGCACTAACACTTTTAAAGTTTATGGCATGTAATATGTTGAATAGCTCTCCTTTTTTCAAACGTGAGAATTTCTTAATACATTTTTGAATAGCTATTCTGAACAACTATTCTTGTTGTGGTGGTTACAACATGTGTGCAGGTTGTGCGCCCATTTATTTGGTTTGAATCCTGCCAGCGCGCCCTTTTTTTCTTATTATTATTTCATCCCACGTGCTGACATGCGGGACCCAAACCTAACATGTGGGATCAAGGCAGTTCGGCATATTTACATAAAATGTGTGGGCCTTTTTTAGAATATATTTAATTAAAGTACAGAGAGTTTTCTGTAAAACAACCATCACAGTCCTCTAAGAACTACTAACATGTGGGCCAACGCCACGCTGGCACGTCATGTGGGCAGTACGTACGTCTGAATATGGATGAAGGCACCGTATTTGAACGCTCGAACAAGTTACGACACCAGTTTCATGTATTTTACAAGTTTGGGCACCAAAATGACCGCATCGGACAAGTTAAGTCACCCGTGATGTATTTAACTCCTACATCTACTATGGTGCGTCTTGCTACACCGACCTATTCCACAGCTATGTCAAAGACCCCAACTGGCGCCTCACCTAGAAGACGAGGGCCCGGTTGCGTGTCAATATCTTTATTTGGCTGGCTCTCCTCAATTGTTATTGGACCTCCGAGCGGCTCGCCAAGCATGGCCTTTCTCACGCTTCCTTTTGCCTTTACTGTGATCAGGAGACCGAGGGCGTGCACCACCTGCTCGTTGGCTGCTCCTTCTCGAGGCAGCTCTGGCATGAGATCCTCTCGTGGTGCCGGTGCACATCTACGTCACCACAATGCAACGACGTCTTCCAAGATTGGTGTCTAAACTCGTGTGTCGCGCCATCTCACAAAGGTTTCTTCTCTTTGCTGCTCCTGGGCGCGTGAATGGTCTGGTAGCACCGGAACAACATCGTGTTCGACGATGAGACTCCCTCCCTCCATCGTCTTCTCAACCTCATCATCACCGAGGCTCGCCTCTGGGCCGCTGCAGGAAACATTGGCTTGGACCCTAATCTCATTCTCCTGGTCTCTCCCTTGTTCCTAACTTGGAACATTGTTGGAGTATCTTGTATTCTTTATATTTTATTTCTTCTGTCAATGAAAGATATGCAAGCTTCTGTGTATTCGCAAAAAAATAATTAAAACTCTTCTAAAGGATATCAAAGGGAATCACATAGTTGACAAGGATCCCAGGCCACATCCTTGAAACCCTACTTCTGTTAAACAGAAATGATAAATCCCGAACGTTAAGAATTTAAGCATTCATCGCGAACGCCATCAAAAAACGTTCGAGAATCCGAACGTTCGCGATTTATTGGGGTCCAAAATAAATTATTAGGGTCAAAAAAGAGTCCGACTATGTTATATCTAGATGTGAGATAATACCAGACAAACAATTCACATGAATCTGTGTTAAAAAACAGTTTGCACGAATCTTATAGCAGTGTGATTGAATACTTAGATGTGAGGTAATATATTGCTAGATGTGAAATAGCTATTCCCCCCGAGCGGGCGGAGCTCCGGGCCGCTGCCCGGAACCTGGAGCCAGGTACCCCTGCCATTCCCCCCTCTTCTACTACCTGCTCGTTTTCTGCTCTCGAGTCGGTTCCGCTGGGCCACCTTGCGAAGGTGGCGACAGACTCCGCGATCATCTTCAGGGGGGAGTTTGCACCCCCCTTAGTACAGATCGAAGCCATCCGGGCTCGCGAGGTTCTTGACGGTAGATTGGCGGAAGCCCGCGCGGCTCTGCTCTCCCCTCCTGCTCCCCCGGCCCCTGAGTCGATACCCTCTGCAGCTCAGACCCGCAGAGCCGGTGGCCTCCTCCCATTGGAGGCGGCCGTGCTTCGTGGCCACACCCGTTCTCGGACTGCCACCCTTCGCGCCCAAAGCGCATCTCGCGTTCTGGGGTCAAGCAGCCCCCCAATGGCGCCTTAATGCGTGCCCTTTTCTGGAACATCCGCGGTTTCGGCCACGATGACCGACGCCGCCAACTTCTCGAGTACATGCGCGATGAACACATTGACATTGTTGCCATCCAGGAGACCATGCGCACTGAATTCTCCCTGCCGGAGCTCGATCGGCTGAGCTCCCACCTCTTTGCCTGGCATTGGCTCCCTTCTAGTGGGATTGCCGGCCACTCGGGTGGCATCCTATTAGGCGTGAAGGATGCTACCTTCGAGGTGGGTAGTATGGACCGGGGCCAGTTCTTTGTCAGCATGGAGCTCTATGAACGGGCCCTTAATTTCAAATGGGAGGTGATCATCATCTACGGCCCCGTCTACGGCCCCGCAGACCATAGTAGGTCTGCCTCCTTCCTCGAGGAACTCCACCGGAAGGTCTCGGCCGCCACTCTTCCGGTGGTAGTCGGGGGCGATTTTAACCTCCTCCGATTCGCGGAAGACAAGAGCAATGCACATGTCAACTTTGCACGTATGCAATTGTTTAATGATTGCATTGCTGATCTTGGCCTTCGCGAGATAGATAGGATTGGTGCCAGGTTCACCTGGACCAATCGCCAGGCTTCCCCGACCCAGTCCGTTCTGGACCGGGTCCTAGTCTCCCCGGATTGGGACCTCCGCTGTCCCCTGGCTTCCCTTCGGGCCATCACCCGGATTGGTTCTGACCACGTCCCCCTCCTCCTTTCCTCCGCCGACGAGCGCCCTCCGATCCCCCCTCGCTTCCGGTTCGAGACTTTTTGGCTGTCCCAAACCGGCTTTGTTGAGGCCGTCGGCGCCCGCTGGGTGGAGGCTCGTGCTCACCCCCACCCCCGCCCTCCCTCGGCTATTGATGCGTGGCATTCCTGTGCCAAACGAGGCCGGCAGTTCATGAAAGGGTGGGGAGCCAACCTTGGCCGCGATCTCCGGGAGTGCAAGAAGACCCTGTTGACCGCTATCCAGGCCCTTGACCTCCGGGCTGACGCGACCGGCCTCTCCCCTGATGAGTGGCTCTCCCGATACGACTTGGAGGATCAACTCTCCGTCATCTACACTGATGAAGAGGCTTATTGGCCCCTGCGGGGTTCCCAGAAATGGGTGTTGAAGGGCGACGCGAACATGGCCTACTTTCAGGCCATTGCGAACGGTCGCCGTAGACGCAACACCATCCCTCTCCTCTGGGATGGCGCGTCGCTCTTGCAGACCCCCGCTGCCATTCGGGCTCACGTCGACGGGTTCTACAAGGACCTTTTCTCCCCCTCGCCTAGGAGTGGCCTGTCTTTGGCCCCTAATTGCTGGTCCGGTCCCCAGCAGGTCTCCGCTGCAGAGAACGCGGCCCTCACGGCCCCTTTCTCCGAGGGCGAGGTTTGGGCTGCCATTAGAGGCATGAACCCTACTTCGGCCCCGGGCCCCGACGGCCTTCCGGTGAAATTCTTCCAGACCTTCTGGAATGTGATTAAACCCGAGATCATGGCCATCTTCGACGAATTCTATGTTGGGTCCATTGACCTCGGCCGTCTCAACTATGGGATCATTTCGCTCATCCCTAAAGTGCCTGGGGCGTCCGACATCTGGCAGTTCCGTCCGATCACGGTGATTAATGTGATCTTCCGGATCCTGGCGAAAGGGTTCGCCAATAGGGTGACCCTGCTGGCGGATCGCATTACCCACCCCAACCAGTCCGCCTTCATTCAAGGACGGTTTATTCTGGATGGGGTGCTTGTCCTTCACGAAGTCCTCCATGAGGTCCGCTCTAAGCACCTCAAGGCGGTCTTCCTGAAGATCGATTTCCACAAGGCTTACGACACTGTCAGCTGGCCCTTCCTTCGGGAAGTTTTGCTCCGGAAGGGCTTCGACGACCGTTGGATCACCCGCGTGATGCAGATGGTATCCTGCGGTCTCACCGCCATGAACATCAATGGAGAGGTGGGCCCCTACTTCCCCACTCTTTGTGGGGTTAGACAAGGCGATCCTTTCTCCCCATTCTTGTTCAACATGGTGGTGGACGCACTCGCCGCTATCCTGGACAAAGCGAAGGTGGCCGGTCATATTCGTGGGATCGCACCCCACCTGGCCGGGGACTCTGGGATCTCCCTCCTCCAGTACGCCGACGACACCATCATTATGGTGGAAGGCTCGGAGGCGGACATCTCTCATCTGAAGTTCCTCCTTCTCTGCTTCCAACAAATGCCTGGCCTCAAGATCAACTTCGACAAGAGCGATGTGATGGTGATGGGCTATTCTCCGGATGAGTGCCTGAGCATTGACAACCGTCTTAACTGCCGCTTGGGCTCCTTCCCCACAATCTACTTGGGGACGCCCATTAGTGACTCTCGGCTCACCGTCGCCGACTTGCGCCCGACCGTGGCCAAGCTGCAGACTCGCATTGAGCCTTGGCAGGGTAGGTGGTTGTCGAAGGCGGCCCGGACGATTCTCATCAACTCCTCCCTATCCAGCCTCCTCTTGTTCCTCATGAGCTTCTATAGTCTGCATGAGACTCTGCATCATGAGATCGCCAAAGTCCAGTCTCGCTTCTACTGGGCAGGCGACAATAATAAGCAGAAATATCATATGGTTAGCTGGCCGGACATCTGCAAGCCGAGGGAGCAAGGTGGCCTCGGGATCATGTGCTCTAAACGCATGAACATCGCTCTCTTATCCCGCTGGCTCTGGCGCATCTCGCAAGGGCAAGGGGGCCTCTGGTTAGACATCATCAGGAACAAATACCTGCGTGGGCAGCCCCTCGCCTTCTGTCAGAGATCTAGCGGATCCCAGTTCTGGCAGTCGGTCATCCAACTACTCCCGGTTCTTCGCATCGGGACCTCCATTTCGGTTGGATCTGGTGCTGCGACGCTGTTCTGGTTCGACCGGTGGGCGGGAGACTCCCCCTTCGCCGCGCGCTTCCCCGTCCTCTTCTCCATCGCCGTTGATCCCTGGATCTCTGTTGAGAGGGCCCTTATTGACTTAGGGCGTCTCGCCTTCCGGAGACCATTTGGGCCTTCGGATTCCGCCGTCTGGCGTGAGCTGCTAGACGCGTCGCCTTACACGAGCCTGAGGTGGACGCAGGTCCGGACCTGGTCCGGCGGCGCCTGGAGCCCTCTGGCCAATTCTCCACCAAGTCCCTCTACCGGGCCATTGCCCCCTCCTCCGCCCCCCCCCCCCCCCCCCCCCCCCCCCCCCCCCGCCCCTCTCGGCGGTTTGGTCCATCCGCCTACCTCTGAAGATTAGGATCTTCATGTGGCAATGGATTCGCGGACGGACCCCGTCTGGGGTGGAGGTCCGCAAGCGTAATGGTCCTGGTAGTGGCCTATGCCCGCTCTGTGATGTCCCCGAAGACTCGAATCACATCTTCTTCTCTTGCGTATCCGCTCAATTTATGTGGAGCTGCTTTCGAGAGGTGGTTGGTGGTAATTGGTGTCACACCAATTTCCCCGACCTGTTTGCCGAACTCCAGAACTCCCCCCTGCCCTCTCGCCACATAAGGTGGCTGGAGATTGGGGCCCTCGCTTGGACGCTCTGGACGATCCGCAATAGACTTGTGATTCAGCGCATTCCGCTTCGACGTGCTACTGACGCCCTCTTCAAACTTTCTGGTTACTTGCAGCTATGGCGGCAGCTTAGCCGCCCGTGGGACCGAGACGCCATCTCCGCCTTCATCGCCGACCTCCGCTCGATGGCTGTTCGTCTGTCGCCGCCGCCTCCTCCGCCACCCCCCGAGCCGGATTAGGGGCCGGGCGTGATCTCCGGCCGGCCACGGCCGTTCGTTTTCTTTTTTTGTTTGGGCTTGTTGAGCTGTGCCCTCAGCAGAACCTTTGTACTTTTTATCGTGAGACTTGGGTGTGTGTTGTGGACTGGTCCTTGTATGGTTGCTTTGTGGCGGTTTGCTTTATCTATAAAGCGGGACGAAAGCCTTTTTCGGTAAATGAAATCTCCTTTCGCTTGCATCTCTACCCTCTTCGTAAACTACTCTAATCCAGTTCATAATAAGAGTATACCAAATCCGGTCATGATTGCTAACTTAATTAATACCGGTATCATAGCGCATACAAACACATGATTTGAATGGTTCATACGTCTTCGTACAAGGAATGCGTACGTAGTTATGCGCTTGCATCCTGAGTCAAATGAAGCCGCCGAGGGAGAGGCTGAGGGTGGCCTGAAGGTCGACCCGCCAGAGGTAGCCGCCAGCGTCTAGCCGCCAGACGTCGCACGGAGCCACGAGGGAACCTCGGCGAGGGCATGCGTACGGGACGCGCACCCGACAGGTGAAACCGGCACAGGAGCCCCACGCCGGCACGGGGGCGCCATCCTTGGCGGCGAGCACCACCCGCACCTCGGAAGCCTCCGCGTCGGTGTCCTCCCTACCGGACACTGCCCGGTTGAAAGCCACGTTTGTCCACGTGAAGCGGCCGCACTGGTCGGACACGAACGTTGGGGCCTCGTCGCCGCCGCAGGCCGCAGCGTACGGCTCCTCGCCGTCGCGCCAGATGCCTGTAACGTCCTCAACCGTCACCCAGGACACCGCTTGCCGCAGCGCCTGAGGCGGCAGGACCAGTCCGGCAGCGTGGGCAGGCGCCAGATTCGCCACCGTCGCTGCCCCACCGAACGCCTCCTCTGCCGACAGCACAGGCATGAGCGGCAGGGTTGCAGGCAGCGGTGGAGGAGGCGACGAGTCGACGGACGTCATCCCCGACGAGGAGGAGGACGGCGAGGACAAAGGCTTGTCCAACTTTTGCGTCGTCGGTGCAGCCACAGTGGCCGACTTCTTGGGCTTCCGTCCCCTCCTCCCAGTACCCCCTGGCCCTGCAACCGCCTTCCGCTTCCCCTTCCCAGCCGGCACGGGCGTAACCGGCGCAGGCGCCATCGCCGCCGGCTTAGGCGCGATGGGCCTAAACTTCAACATGACCTTTCCCATGTGCCACGCCTGACCTGCCTGGGCCCCGGCCGCGTACCTCGGCGCCAAGCAGCACCCTCCCTTCCTCTCCATCATACACCGCACCCCTCGGCGGAAGCAAAGCAGAACGGCTGCGACTAGTCTCAGCTACAGAGTGCTACTTTCTCGGCGCGGTGCGAGTAGACCACGGCGACAAGCAGGCTGGTTTTATACAAGGACGCAAAGGGGACACGCGTCAGGGAGCACAGGTGTCGCGAGTGGGAAGCGGGCTATGATTGGTCTCGCCCCAACACCTGGCCCCCGACGGGCAGCGGCAGCACGTGAAAGGCCGCGACCCTATTGGGCGCGCTCGCCATGGCTGCCGTGGCACGCAAACGGATTAAATATCTGCTACGAGTACCAGACTAGCCACTGAGAGAAGAGATTTGCAGTACCGGCGCGACGTGTCCCTTGCTTGCTGCCCCACCCGTAGAACGCAAGAGAGCGCAGAAGGCCTAATTCGCTTCGGCTACAAGTGCAAGCACGGGTACCTGACTGAGATGTGGGCCTGACCGTGCCAGGAGGTCCACGTGTCTGTGGGACGAAGTTTGAGGTTTTGCGTGGGTTGTTGTTGCGGGTAAAAGGTGGCGGTGGTCGGGTGGGTAGAGTGGAGGTGAGGATTTTGGACCAATGGGCATGCGTCGAGTGTTCAGCGCTTTATTGGTGGGGAGGGAACACGTAGAGCGGTCAGAGGGACCGTCTGGAAGATGGATGGCTCGTCGCCCCATCGCTGACTACTAGCCCCACGCAACATGGTCCAAGTCTCTAGACTAGGGAAAGTGAAGTCGTACCGTGTGTGCGTTAGACACTCTCAGCATGGTCCAAGTCTCTAGACTAGTGAATGATGCATCGGTCCTACTTGCCAGCAAAGTGAAAGCTACCTTAAATTTTATTCGGTTTTTCTTAATCAATAAATAGGGTTTAGGAAATGTTACTTGTCTAAGGGGAGATGCCAAGCATTTGCCCCCGGTTTCGAGACGGTAATTTCCTGTTTGAGATTGGATGGAAACCTCTATTGATTTGATCATTGCTGTTACAATATATATCCTCTGAACGGACGCGACACTTGCGAGGGATGCGTCAGGTTTCAGGGAGAGGGATGCTTCGTTTGAAAAGGCAAACTGCACGACGGTTATGGACAAGGGAAGATTCCCCACTAATTACATGTGCTAATTAATCACAACACTTCCAAAAGGGCATAAATAAGACGACAAGGGTAGCTCTGTAACTTTTAATCAGCACAAAGTCTTCACTGTTAAGTTACAGCAGCAGGCAAACAGCCTATTCTGTAAAGAGTTACAAACTTGAGAAGCACATTCAACAGCATACAAGATACAACTAAGACAACCACAAATCGCAAACCTGCCTTTTGTTAGCTAGTGTACCTTCTTGTCATGTGGTTATCTCAACCATCCTGTTCTCTATAAAATCTAGCAACAGAATGTAGAAGTCACTATTTTACAAGTTATTTCCAGAGCTTGACAAGCCTGTCATGACTAACTGAGGCAACCTTGCCTGTTGCGCTCGATCCTGCTAGGGCTGCAATTAAACCCTCATGAGCATTGTTCAACGTCATGGCATTCTTCTCCCTGATGTCCCAAAGTTCCAAGGACTGCACGGCACAGAGAACAGCAAGACACACTATCAGCATGCTCACAAAATGGAGTTTTTGCACACGAGCTCAAATGCACCTTCATGAACAGTAAATTCAAAAAAAAATACTTCCTCCATCCCAAAATAAGTGTCGTTGATCTAGTACAAAATTTGTACAATTTTGTACTAGATCAACGACACTTATTTTAGGACGGAGGGAGTGGTGACCATTTTAAAAAAACTGTGTTCTTTTTGGCAACAAACATTGTTGAATGTGCAAATTTCCATGAAGAAAAAAGCATTTCTTCTGTGCTGGGTGAAAAAAAAATGATACTCCAAAAGGACTATTTTTTAAAGCATTTTGGAGTGCTAATTTTGTTATTTTTGCCCAGACTTCCACGAATGTGATTTCATCACCAAAATGTGCATGCAGGAAGAAAACTAAGCTCGAGCCCAAATTCAAATAATTTTCTATTTCTTTTTATTTTACTGTTCATAGAGGAGCATTTGGACTCCGGATTAGAAGGGCACTTTCGAAACTTGCCTCATAACAACCAATGACTAGCAAAGAAGGGTGAGCTGGATGGAAAACACATGTTTGGAACTTGTTTCCACTGCAGTTCAACTCATTCACAAATTCACCGTCATGCCCTGAAGTAAATGACCATATTCTAACAGCATCTTCACTGACAGAAGCGAGATAGTCACCCGCAGAGTCCCAACAAACTGACTGAATGTCCTTTGCATGACCCTGCATACATGAACAGAACTTCCAACTCAATAATCCACCACCACAACTGAACCACAAGATACTTGCAACTTCTTTTTGAAGATGGAAGAAACATACTCTCTCTGTAAACTTTTATAAGACTTTTTAGATCACTAAAGTAGCGCTCTAAAAATTCTTATAAAAGTTTACACAGGAAGTACAAGTTAACATAATTAAGGTAGATCAAATCCCTAGAGAAAATACCATTTGAATCGTAATCTTTGACGCCTTTGATTTGATATATATAAGAGATGATTATTAACAAAGAGGAAGTTATTTTGGGTGCACTGGTCTGACACTACCTTGCTCGGTTTGTTCCCTGGCAGGTCATATGGAAACTCTTGGACCAAGGAACATTACAATTTTACAAAAAAAAGTGTAAACACATTTTGGTTTCTTCAAACCTACTGATTAAAGCCCCCTAGTAGTACCAAGTGCATATAGTGAGCCTTCTTTGTCCAATGACATCTTAGACAATGGGTATGCTTTTACAACTGGAGAAACTAAAGACATGGCACGGCATAACTTGCACAGTGACGAGTTCTCCAACAGATGATGCAAAACAGTCACGGTGCCCAAAAAACTGCTGTTTGGGGCACTTTGGGCCAAAGAACCAGCTCTAGCAGATGATGTATCTCTATTTGGTGATGCAAAAAAAATTGAACAGCCCAAAATTTCAGCCCCAAGTGCTGCCCAAAAACCTCTAGTGCCCAAAAACTAAAACGCTGCGGCGGGAACATAACCGCCACGCTGAAACTTCCCAGCCGCACGACCATCGCCCGATTCTGGCATATTCTTGCCACCGGTCGCCGCTGCCGCCACTCCAGCGACGGACTGCAGCCCCTCGGCCACCCCGCAGCTCGTTCTCGTCAGCCAAGAAAACAAGAAAACTGACGGGACCCCTGCCGTCACAGCCGATTCCGACCAATTCCGGCCATTCCCCCACCCCCTCCACCACCATAGATGGTCGCCACCGCTCCACCGTCGGCCGCTGAGGTCGATTATCGGACGGGTGACCTCCAATCGACCAACCACCGCCGAGCTGCCAGCCCCTTTCGGAGCTCTCGGGGCTCGGACGGTGAGCTGCCCGGACCCCCGACTCTTGGTCCCTCCCATCTCCTGTTCTATGCGGCCTGGCGACATCCATCGATCAAAATCGAGCTCGGCTCCCGACAACGGTCAAATCCTCCTCCCCACCGTTGAATCTCATGTTTCAATTGCTTTCCAATTTTTTGTCATCTGGAAAAGCAACAGCAGCCACAATGCCCAAAAACCTTCTCTCTCCTACCCTATAATCGTTTTTTTGAGATGCTCTTATGAGAGGATGTATGTCGGAGAAACGACACCTATGGGATCGAGAGGATCCCTTTACGATTCGGCAGGGAGAAAGGTTTGCACAAAGAGCAGATCTAACGATCAACACGAGGAATTTTACCCAGGTTCGGGCCACTGAGAAGCGTAAAACCCTACTCCTGCTTTGTTTGTGTATTGGATGTGTTTAAGCCCTGATTCTAGGAGCGCTTGTAATGAACAGTACACAGCAGCTACACATGCAGAATGGGCCAGAGAAGATCCCCCTGTAGCTATGCCTTGGGCCTCCTTTTATACGCTCGAAGGGGTCACCAACAGTGGCGTACAGGGTATACATGAGGTGTAAAGCAGCTACAGTGTTATCATACCTAATACTGACGACTTAGGACAAGAACATTTAATGCTCCGTTTAGGTGTCCTTGCCTTTCTTGGGGATGGAAAAAGGGGCCGTCCCATCAGCACCGCTTAAGCCCATCGCCGTTAGCCTCCTGACACGCACCCAGGAGAACAACCGCTAAAAGACAAGCTGGCTGCCACGCTGGAGCGGTGACAGAGTGGCGAGGCCTTGCCGGGCGCGAGTCTTGCCGGGGCTTGGTGAACCATCCGGCAAGATCTTGCCGGGATTCCAGCCTCTGGTCTCCAGTCTTCTGTTCATCGCCTTGAATGTTTCCTGGATATCCTTGGGTTTGTGTTCAGCTGTCCCCCGGCAGGCCTTGCCGCTGGGGTGGCTACAACTGCCCGTGCACAAGTATGGGGTACTAAAAAGCCCAAACCTTAGTACACCGACAGGAGCCCCCGGGCCTAGGCCATACACGGGTGCGAGGCGTTGTTGGGCTAGGCCCAAACAGTGCACGGGCACGCGTGGCAGGGATTAACTGCCGTAATCTGTGGGAGACGTGGGCGGAGCGGCCGTTACAGCAGCGCGCTCGCGAATCGTTTCTATATTAATTTAGTAAAGAGGCAGCCCCGCGCCTTCCCCATAAAAAGGAAACCGCAGAGGCGCTGCTCATTTACCTCCTGTCTTTTCCAATCTGGGAACCGCCGTCGTCTTCTTCCTTGAGCCCAAAACAGAGTTCCTCCCACTCATCCGCCGCCTCCACGCCCTCACCGTCCTCGGCCTCCGCCCCCATAGCCACCATGCCGCCCAAGACGAGCAAGGGCAAGGAGGTGGAAGCCGCCGTCCCGGAGAGCAAGCTGGCGAAGATGCGGAAGGAGCACGTCGTCTTCCCCCCGGCGCTCGACGCGAGCACCCTGAAGGAGCGATACCAATGGATGTGGGCAAAGGAGACGAAAGCGCATCCCGCCACTCTCGTGAGTCCAGGTTCTTCCAGGGGTGGCCCGGACAAATATCACTTCTTTGCCGATTACTTTTACTGCGGGCTCTGCCCCCCGTTCTATGATTTCTTCAACGACATCATGTTCACGTACGACTTCCAACTCTTGGATTTTACGCCGAATGCCGTGACATGCATGTCAGTTTTCGCTCACCTTTGCGAAAACTTCGCCGGAGTAGTCCCTAGCACAGCCCTCTTCCGCCATTACTTCTATCCCCGCATCCAAAAGGGCGAGGCCCTCTCTGGTTCTATCACCTGGATTCCAAGAGCATGGACCAAGGAGACATATCCAGAAGGGGCCTACCGCGATAAATGGGACGAATGGCGGGGCAAGTGGTGCTGGATTCGGGAGGCAGAACCCCAGCTCTTCTGCTTGCTGCGGGAAACAAAAATGGTGCGCGGCAACGACTGGAGCGCCCTTGATCCTGAGGATGAGAAGCTCACAGTCGCAACCACCACCGCCTCAAAGCTGCCGGGCTCAAAATAGAGATGATAGGCGCCGATTTCCTTCGCCGGCGCATCGCTCCTCTGCAGAACAAAGGGAGGCCAGCTTGGGAATTCCGAAACGCGGCAGACATCATGAGGCTGCGCCCTGGGCTGAACAACAATCTGACGTTCCTGCAGCATGCAGCTCTTTGCCAGAAACTCTTTAGGACTGATGCGGTAAGCAGGCTGCCGGCAAGCATAGTCCCTTTGTGCAATAACTCTGCTCTGGCCTCAATCATCGTCATGATGCCGGCGTTTGACGCTCACAGCCTTGACGGGACCTGGATCGAGCCATCCGCAGAGCAAGCACAGCAATTCTTTGATAACCTGTCGGAGAGGGCCATCCATGCAGAAGAAAACCTTGTCCGCCCCACCACTGATGAAGAGGTGGCGTACATCGCCAACAGGGCGGAGGAGGCAAATCTTGCCGCGGAGGCCGGCAGCGCTGGCTTCATAGAAGGGGAAACCAGTGAAGACGAAGTGTTGTCGGAGGAAAATCTTGCCGGGCAAGGCAAGGTTGCCGGGAAGCAGAGCGGCACTGCTGCCGGAGGCCCTTCTGCTGAAGGCACAGCCGAGGAGGAGGAGGAGCCCCCAGCTCTCGAGCCAAGGAAAAGGCGTGCCCTTCGAAAAGTCACCTCTGGTGCCTCTGCCCGCCAGCCTTCCTCGAGTGGCGAAGCCCCCGGCAAGGGGGCGGCCGGCAAGGCTGCGCAGCAACCTGCCGCAGCCAAGCGACCCAGGACCGCTCCTTCCCCTCCTCCCCCAGACGCCGCGGTGGAGGTCGACTTCGACCTCTCTGCCTTCAGTTCCGAAGAAGAAGAGTAAGGGCCCTGTCACACCTTGTAATTCCTGTATTTCTGGCTTTACTTGACTAATTCGTATTGCTTTGGCCTGTCTCCACAGAGATGCAGAAACCTTGGCGCAAAGGGCGGCGAAGAGGGCGAAGACCTCAACGGGTGATGAACCTCAGGTGCGCCAGAAACGATCAACATCAGCCCGGAGTCGAGCCCACAACGCAATCCTCAACACAGCCCCCGGCGCAGCCCCCAGCGTGAGTCCGTTACTCACTTTCCGCTGGCAAGTACCGGGGTGTGTATCTTTACTGCTGACATCTCCAGGCGTGCAGGAGTGGAGCGGCAACAAGGAGTACCAACGGGAACCGTCCCTGATGCGTCGCCTCCGTCAACTACACCATCCAGAGGCGAGTCTTCGGCAAGCGAGCTCTACCACGACGAAGAGGAGCCGGCAAGCGCAGGCACCGACAACCCTTCTCAGCGGCTCGACACAGGTAAACCTCTTGCCTCAGAGTACCTTTCGCTTTGCCTTCCTTTTTGTCTTCTTGAACTTCCTTCTCGGCCTTATTTTGCTTGTTTCCTTGGCCTCCAGATCCTCCTTTGACAAAGCATATGGATGTTGACGCCGTCATCGAGGAGACCGCCAGGGATGCCGCCGCCGTGGCCGACAGAATTGCCGCCGAGGAGGCCGCCAAGAACGCTGCAGCCGAGGCCGCCAAGGAGGCCGCCACCGAGGCCGACAGGATTGCCACTGAAGAGGCCACCAAGAATGCTGCTGAGAGGGCCGGCGAGGAGACCAGTGACCGTACTGACGGCATTCCTGCCGCAGGAGCGCCAGGCGCTACGCCAGCCACGGAGCCCCCAGCTGCTGGTGAGGCGGCTGTTGAAGACCAGCCGTCAACATCCGAAGCCCCCTCGTCGAGCAAGTACCTCAAGGTTGGCGACGACTTGTTCGTCAGCATACCAAGAACGGCAAGCATCGGGGTGCCAATTGAAGGGGAAGTCTTTGAGGAAGTCATCGCTGCTGCCGGGCTCAAGATTGTCGATGAACCAAGTGCCAGCGGCAGCAAGTCCGAGGAAGAGAAGCTCCTCCAGGCCATGAGCAGCAATTTCCAGAAGCTCCAAGCACTCTACCGCGCCCGGAAGGACAAGCTGGATTCCAGGGCAGCGGTTGTTGAAACAGCAGAGGTAGATCTCCAGAAGCGCATCGAGGAGACGCAGGTCTGGTATGCTGAAGCCTTCCAAGAGTTGAAAACTTCTCGGGAACAGCTAAGCGAGAACTGGAACGACCTCCTCATGAAGCAGTCCGATGTTGAAAAGGCACAAGAGGAGGCCAAACACCAGGCCGCTGCAGAGGAGGCTCGCCTAACAGAGCTTCGTGTTGGGCTTGATTCCCATGAAGAGGACCTCACCGCCCGCGAGAAGGCGCTCGCCGACAGGCTTCGCAGCAAGGACAAGGAGATCGAGAAGCTTGTCGTGCAGCGGACCCAGGAGCTAGAGCAGAAACACATGGAGACGCTCAACGCTCTAACTGTAGATCACGCCGGCAAGCTAAAGGAAGCCGTCGATGCTGCCGGAGCTGCAGAGGCCGCCAAGAACTTGCTGGAGGGGAAGGTGAAGAAGCTAGAGGCGGATCTCGAGGATCACGGCAAGAAGATCTCAACGCTCGAAACCGAAAGAGACAAAGCTCTTCACAGCTTGATGGAGACACAGGTTGCCGTGTCCGAGAAGACCCAGCAGCTCACCTCCGCCAAGGAATCCATCGCTGATCTGGAGTTGAAGCTAACCACGCTGAAGGAGACTCTTGAGACTGCCAGGGGTCGTGAGAAGACCCTGATCAAAGACCTCCAAAATGATCAGGAGCTGCTCAAGAGCGCTGCCGCCGCACACAACGACTATGTGTCAGGTGTGCAGGTCTGGACTGAAAAGCTCGTCGACGTTGCGGAGAAGCTTGCCGCACAACTGTCCACCATGGGCCTGCAAGGCTTCAGGTATTCTTCCGACGACAGGGTGTCCACGAGCGTCAAGCTGACCATGTTCTTTGACCGCGTGCTTGAAGCCCTGGAGCAGCTTCACTCTGACCGAACAACCCATCTGGCGAACGAATCCCGCAAGCTCTGTCGGGCCGTCCTCCGCAAGGTGCTGGTCAAAGTGGTGCACAAGAACCCCGGCATCAACCTCTCCAACGTCCTCGACCGCTTGCCGAAGGATGTAGACGTCAAGGCACTTGAGGAGCTTGTCGCGCCCATCGTGGACAGGGTAAGCCAAGTCAAGAGGGTTGAAGGCGATCGCCGGGATTAGCTGCTTCTTCCCATCTCGTTGCTGCCACCATTCCATGTCAAAGACAATTTTGGCTTATGTTAGAATCGCGGCAGCTATTATTGTAATATAACTCGCTACGCTCTGGTCGAATGTATGTCATTCTCCTTGCTTAATTTCTTTCTGTATGGTACTCGCCCTACGCTTTGTTGGAAACTTGCCGGTGCGCACAACCTTGCCGCGAGCGCTAGGTGCGGGACTTTAGCAGCCTGCTGGAGGTGCCGCTGCCGGCAAGATACCTTGGCGTTTTCAGTGCAGCCACTTAAGCCGTTGAGCGGACTCGAAACAGAATAAGGGCGCAACCGATCACGACAAGGTTCCCTTCGCGTGCAGGTTTTCCATACAAAAATCGAAATCGTTGAAGGAGAATAACCTTATGAAACAAAAATTTGTTCAAAGTTTCTGCAACTTAGCTTTTCGTTGCTGTACTTCTTCCGGCAAGATGTCAACCTTGAACGTCGCCCGCCGGTATCCATACCATCCTATCCCCCCCCCGGCAAACTTGTACGCGAGGGAACCTTCTGTCCTTTGAGAAAAAGAAAGAAGAGAAAATAGAGATATGGAACCTTGGCGGTTCGTTAATGCTTACCGGAAGCAAGTGTAATACAATATCTCAGACAAACATGCATATAAATAAACATGGGAATCGACAAGAATTGTAAAACACTTAGGCTTTATTCAATTATGCACAGGGTTTGCGCCTGGCTTTGTACAAAGGATTACATGCTTCAGCGGCAAGACTTGTACAAAAGGTGGTTGCCGGGGAACCCGGCAGCCGCGCCTTATGGATAGAACTTACGAAGATGTTCGATACTCCAAGAGTTGCTCACCGGAATACCGTCTTCGGTCTCCAGGCGGACTGCGCTAGGCCTGGTGACTCGTACTACCCGATAAGGGCCTTCCCACTTCGGCATCAACTTGTTGGAATTCTTGGCCGACTGAACGCGCCGAAGAACAAGGTCGCCTTCCTCAAGACTTCGGGCATGAACCTTGCGGCTATGATAGCGGCGCAAGGCTTGCTGGTAGCGTGCAGCTCGCACAACAGCCTGAAGACGATCCTCCTCAAGGAGCACAGCGTCATCTTGCCGCAGCTGCTCTTGCTCGAGCTCATCGTAAGCGAGCACTCGAGGTGACCCGTATATGAGTTCCGTGGGGAGAACTGCTTTTGCCCCGTATACAAGGGAGAAGGGTGTCTGGCCAGTGGCTCAATTTGGTGTCGTCCTGATCGACCAAAGAACCGCCGGCAACTCATCAATCCAGCGTCTTCCACACTTGCGCAGCCTGTCGAAAGTTCTTGTCTTGAGACCCCGCAACACTTCAGCATTAGCCCTTTCCGCCTGGCCGTTGCTCCTTGGATGAGCAACAGAGGCGAAACAGATCTTGCCGCCAAGGTCTTGGACATATTGCATGAAGGTGTGGCTTGTGAACTGTGTGCCGTTGTCAGTGATAATCCTGTTGGGTACACCAAAACGGCAAACTATTCCTTTGAAGAACTTGACGGCTGATTGTGCTGTCACCTTCCTCATTGCTTCCACTTCCGGCTACTTTGTGAACTTGTCGATTGCGACGTACAAGTACTCAAAGCCCCCGGTAGCACGGGGGAAAGGGCCCAAAATGTCGAGCCCCCAGACCGAAAACGGCCAGGAGAGAGGGATTGTCTGAAGAGCTTGAGCTGGCTGATGTAGTTTCTTCGAATGAAACTGGCACGCTTCACACTTGGTTACTAGTGCCGTTGCATCCTGGAGAGCAGTGGGCCAAAAGAAACCTTGCCGGAACGCCTTGCCAGCAAGAGCTCTTGATCCTATGTGGGAGCCACATATGCCTCCATGTATCTCTGCCAACAGCTCCAGTTCATCCTCCCGAGGAATGCACTTCGATTTCACACCGTTTGGTCTCTTTCTGTACAGGACATTGTCCACAAACTGGTACATGTTGGACCGACGGGCTACTTTCTTCGCTTCTTCCTGTTCTTCGAGGAGTTCTCCTGTCTGAAGGAAATGGACGATGTGTTGTGCCCATGTTGGAGCCTGGGGCTCGACAACAAGGACTAAAGGCATATCCTCTGCCGTGGGAGCATTTGTCTCTACAGCAAAGGCTCGAGGCCCTGCCGGAGCCTGTTGCTCCCCAGCAAGCTTGGCGGGAGCGCTTGTTTCCACGGCAAGAGCCTGAGGCCCTGCCGGAGCCTGTCGCTCACCGGCAAGCTTGGTGTTGTTCCCGGCAACTTTTTCGCCGGCGGCTTCCGGAAGCTCTGTCGGGAAATATACTTGCCGGGACTCAACTTCCTCCTCTTCTCTTGTCCCATCGATGGCGCTACAGATGGTTGAGTCAATCGGAGCACAAAAGTTCCTGGTTCCACAGGTAACTTAAGGGCGGCGCGTTTTGACAAGTCGTCAGCAATGCTGTTTTCCGCACGAGGGACGTGCTCTGTTTGCAGACCGTCAAAGCGCTCTTCCAATTTCCTCACTTCATCGACATAAGCCTCCATCAATGGACTCCGATAGTCTTTATTGACTTGCTTAACAACAAGCTGCGAATCACCCCTGACAATGAGCTTCTTGATTCCAAGGTCTGCCGCGACCCTGAGGCCGGCAAGCAGCCCTTCGTACTGCGCAGTGTTGTTTGTCGATCTCTCCCGAGGAAAATGCATCTGAATCACGTATTTGAGGTGCTCTCCGGTGGGTGCGACAAGCAGCACGCCAGCACCGGCACCTTGCAGTGAGAAAGCACCATCAAAATACATAATCCATTCTTGATTTGTTTCCTTGCCGGGGAGGGTTGACTCCGGAATCTCTTCGTCTGGCGTTGGGGTCCATTCCGCAATGAACTCCGCCAAGGCTCTGCTCTGAATGGTTGAAGTACTCTCAAACTTTAAGACCAAAGCTCGACAATTCCAACGTCCACTCCACAATCCTGTCGGTTGCATCTGGATTTCGCAAGATTCACTGCAATGGAAAGCGAGTGACGACGGTAATCTCATGTGCTTGGAAGTAATGGCGCAGCTTCCTCGAGGCCATAAGAAGGCCGAAGAGCAACTTCTGCACACCAGAATATCTTGACCTAGCCCCCTGCAAAAGGGAGCTGACAAAATAAACTGGGCGCCGCACCATCTTCTTCTGTATTGCTTCACTTAGTTGCGCAGATCCTTCTTTACCAGCACCAGACTCTGCCGGGGAAGATCCCGGCTCGTCGCTTGGGGATCTTGCCGCTGCCGCTGCCTCCTCATCTACTTCCCTCTCCGCCACTAACGCAGCACTCACCACTTGGTTCGTTGCCGCTAAATATAGCAGCAACGGCTCTTGTGGTTTTGGCGCGACTAGTACTGGCGGAGAGGAGAGATACCTCTTCAAATCCTGCAGCGCTGCCTCCGCTTCCGGAGTTCACTTCATTGGACCTGCCTTTTTCAAGATTTTGAAAAAGGGCAGGGCGCGCTCAGCAGATTTTGAGATGAACCTACTCAAAGCAGCAACGCAGCCGGCAAGACGACGCACATCTTTGGCACGTCTTGGCGCCTCAATCTGCTCAATGGCCTTGATCTTGTCGGGGTTCACCTCGATCCCACGCTGAGATACAAAGAACCCGAGAAGCTTGCCGGATGGAACACCAAACACACACTTCTCAGGATTGAGCTTTAAGTTGATCTTGCGCAAATTTCCAAATGTCTCTTCTAAATCTTGTATGAGCGTTGCTTTGTCCTTGGTCTTGACCACTATGTCATCCATATAAGCTTCCATATTTCTATGTAGCTGAGGCTCAAAACCAATCTGGACTGCTCTTGCAAAAGTTGAACCAGCACTTTTCAACCCGAAAGGCATACGTAAGAAGCAATACGTACCACATGGGTGATAAATGCGGTCTTCTCTTCATCTTCCTTTGCCATGAAAATCTGAAGATATCCTGAATATGCATCAAGAAATGAAAGCAAGTCGCAGCCGGCAGTGGAGTCCACAATCTGGTCGATGCGCGGCAAGGGAAAAGGGTCTTTTGGACAGGCTTTATTGATATCTGTATAGTCAATACATAGCCTCCATTTTCCATTTGCCTTGCGCACTACAACTGGATTGGCCAACCATGTTGGATGAAGCACTCCTCTTACGAAACCTGCCGCTTCCAACTTGATTTCCTCGGCAATAAACTGTTGCCGCTCCAAAGCCTGCTTCCTGACCTTCTGATTGACGGGCCGCGCGTGTGGACAGACAGCAAGGTGGTGCTCAATCACCTCCCTGGGAACACCGGGGATACCAGATGGTTGCCATGCAAACACATCGACATTCGCCCGCAGGAAGGCAACGAGCGCGCTTTCCTATTTGTTGTCGAGGGTGGAACTTATGGTGAAGGTTCCTCCCGTACCATCCTCCTTGGCGGGCACCTTCTTGGTCTCTGGTGGAGCTGCCTTGGACTTCTTGCTCTTGCCGGTGGAGCTCTCTGGCACATCCTCAACGGGAGCGCAGCACTCCGAGGAGGTGCGCTTGCCGGAGTGTGTGCGAGAGGTCTTGCCGGTCTTCTTCCCCCCGGGAGCTTCAGCGGCAGGAGCAAGTGCTTTGGCGGCAGATGCTGCAACTACCTCCCGGTAAAGCTGGTCGGTGCAGATAAGCGCGTCCATCTTGTCGGAGTTGACAGTGATAACGCTCATCGGCCCGGGCATCTTCAGTACGTTGTATGCATAATGCGATGCCGCCATGAACTTGGCCAGCGCTGGGCGGCCAAGGATCCCATTATATGGCAATGGAATCTTGGCGACGTCGAACACAATTTTCTCTGTCCTGAAGTTCAGATCACTACCAAATGTTACCGGCAGCGTGATCTTACCCTCCGGCTGGCTTCTTCACGGATTGATCCCCTGGAACGTGCCCGTCTCCTCGAGATCTTCGTCAGGAATTTGCAATCTTTTGATGACCTCAGGTGAGATCAGGTTCAAGCCGGCCCCACCGTCAACTAACATTTTCATCACCTTGAGGTTGCGAATCGTTGGTGAAACCAACAATGGCAGACACCCAACCGCAGTTATGCGATCAGGGTGGTCCTCGGCGTCAAAAATGATAGGCGTGTTGGACCATTTCAATGGTTTGCGGGCATCGACAGATGGTTCTGTCGCATTAATCTCGCGCGCCCACTGTTTAAGTTGGCGGCGGGAAGAATGCAACGAGGCGCCCCCGTCAATGCACATCATGTCTGTAGCTTTCTGAAACTCTTGCTCACTGGAGTCGTCGTCCTCCTCGTTGTCATCGTCACCCCCCTCTTGCTTGTCGCGGCCTCGAACGGGCCTGTCTTTCTGTTGCTTGGCCTTGCCGCGGCGACCTCCTCGGCCACCGCGTTTCTTGCCGGACCCTCCTGCACCATCCTGGCCCTTCTCCTTGTCTCGCCTTTCGTATTCAGCCTTCTGCTTCTCGACAAGCTGCTCAACTTGCCGGCAGTCTTGGAGATCATGGCCCTTGGTGCGATGGATCTTGCAGTACTGCTTGCCGGAGCCCTCTGGCTTGTCGGCAGCCGCCAAGGCTTGACAGGAGGCGCACCCGGCAACCTCCTTGCCGAGGTCGTCAACCTTTGCCTTCTTGGCGGTGTCGGGGTTGCCGGATCCCTCGACAGCAAGCACGGCCTTGCCCTTGCGCTTCCTGTTACGCCGCCGGCCTTTCTTTGCCGGGGCGGCGGCGTCTTCGTCGTCGGAGTCGACTCCTGCGCCAGCATCTTCGCCGGGGAGTCTCCTCCCTTCTTCAGCTCGTGCACACTTATCAGCGAGAGCGTAAAGCTCGGCAACATCCCTGACTTTGTTCATTGCCAGCTCTTCGCGCATCCTGCGGTTGCGCACGTTCTAATGGAACGCGCTGACAACAGCGGCAGGATGAACGTCTGGAATGTTGTGATGTACTCGGCTGAATCTCTGTATGTACTTGCGCAAGGTTTCGCCTTCCTTCTGGGGGATGAGATGCAAATCACTTTCCTGGCCAGGAGCTTGGTGGCCTCCGGTAAAGGCGCCAACAAACTCATGACACAGATCTGCCCAGGAAGAAATAGAATTCTCCAGCAAGTGCATCAACCACGACCTGACGTTGGGCTTAAGCACCAACGGGAAGTAGTTGGCGAGTATCTTGTCGTCACGAGCCCCGGCAGCTTGCACCGCAATGGTGTAGATGCTCAGGAACTCCGACGGGTGGGTCTTGCCGTCATATTTCTCCGGGACCTCCGGCTTGAACGTGCGGGAATTGGGCCACTGGACTCGCCGCAGCTCACGGGTAAACGCTGGACAACCTACCTCATAGGGTAGATCGACAGGATACCCTGGCGCAGGCTTGTCTACAGTGGGCCCTGCGCGCTTATCTGACTGATAGCGCGCTTCCCGCCGTCGCTCGATGGTAGTCCGAGCGTCTTCTTTGCCTCGTTCCCGAAGAACTTGACGTTGGTCACGACGAGTTCGTGGATCGGACGACGCTGTCGAATCATCATCACGAGTATCAGTCCGTCGAGTCGGCGACCGCTGTTGTCGCCGCGGAGGGGAGTGCACCGTAGTTGTACCACCTCCGGTCTTTTCGCCATGGACGCGCGTCGGCTCGACGGACTGCCGGCGCGAAGGCTCCGCCTGCTGTGGTCTATCATCGTTAGCGAGACCAACGAGGCTCTGAATAGCAGCTCTCCACTCGTCGAGCTTGTCCGCAGCAGGAGGAAAGTTCAGGAGCAGCTGTGCTCGCGCCAAGGCTTCTGCTGGTGTAGGCGGCGGCGACAAGTGCGAGGAACGTGAGGTACTCTGACTCCTAACCACGTTAGAAGGAGCTCCATCACGATCCTGCGTCTGCGCACCGCTTCCACCGGCACCTCGGCGTGCATGTTGGCCCTGCGCATCTCGAGGATGATGCTCAGGAGCCTTTCCGTGGGGACGCTTGGAACCACCAACGTCACGGCGCTGCTCGTCGCGCGCGACCTGAGAAGGTCGCGGCGCATGCAACGGCGTAGGCGTCTTGGAGGGTGGCCTTCCGTCCCTGGAGTTCGCTGCACCACCCGCCGGCAGCACAGCTCCGTCTCTGGATCTTGTGGCGCGAACGACGCCGCTCGCCTGGCTATGGTCGCCAGAACGCCGTGGAGGTTCATGACCTCCTCCTGCCCCGCCTGCGTCCAGGCCGTCGCCTGTACGTGTAGCTGCAGGCACAGCGGACGTGGAGGGGCCAACCGCCGTGAAACCCTTCCTCTTGGGGGCCATGGCGATGAAGATGATGAAGAAACTAGCGCGCTGATCGCTAGATCAGGTTCACGCAACCTCTCTCCCTACCTGGCGCGCCAAAGATGTCGGAGAAACGACACCTATGGGATCGAGAGGATCCCTTTACGATTCGGCAGGGAGAAAGGTTTGCACAAAGAGCAGATCTAACGATCAACACGAGGAATTTTACCCAGGTTCGGGCCGCTGAGAAGCGTAAAACCCTACTCCTGCTTTGTTTGTGTATTGGATGTGTTTAAGCCCTGATTCTAGGAGCGCTTGTGATGAACAGTACACAGCAGCTACACATGCAGAATGGGCCAGAGAAGATCCCCCCTGTAGCTATGCCTTGGGCCTCCTTTTATACGCTCGAAGGGGTCACCACCAGTGGCGTACAGGGTATACATGAGGTGTAAAGCAGCTACAGTGTTATCATACCTAATACTGACGACTTAGGACAAGAACATTTAATGCTCCGTTTAGGTGTCCTTGCCTTTCTTGGGGATGGAAAAAGGGGCCGTCCCATCAGCACCGCTTAAGCCCATCGCCGTTAGCCTCCTGACACGCACCCAGGAGAACAACCGCTAAAAGACAAGCTGGCTGCCACGCTGGAGCGGTGACAGAGTGGCGAGGCCTTGCCGGGCGCGAGTCTTGCCGGGGCTTGGTGAACCATCCCGGCAAGATCTTGCCGGGATTCCAGCCTCCGGTCTCCAGTCTTCTGTTCATCGCCTTGAATGTTTCCTGGATATCCTTGGGTTTGTGTTCAGCTGTCCCCCGGCAGGCCTTGCCGCTGGGGTGGCTACAACTGCCCGTGCACAAGTATGGGGTACTAAAAAGCCCAAACCTTAGTACACCGACAATGTAAATGCGTTCTGAAATGCTCTCAACAAATTTTCAAGCTGATCTTTTGGTGACAAACCTGTAAAGGGCTTCTACAAGCATGCTGTGTCTCCCCATCAAGTATGTAGATAGCCTTCTCCGATGCAGCTGCTAGATATTTTCCTTTGCGGGGTTGAAATCTCATCTGAGTGGCACCTCCCTGCCAAGATAACAATATGAGAAGAAACAAAATCAAGCATCAAAAATTAATTGTTTGAGCAGAAAACTGTGCAGTAAATGAAAATTACAACTGAATAACTGAATAGGCGAATACCTTAAAAACCTTGACACAGGTCAGGCAGCTACCATTATTAATGCTCCAACTGCGGACTTCCCCATCACTATCACAGGAGCAAATAATATCTTCTTTATTGGGATGAAAATCAAGTGACATGACAGATGCTGAATGACCCGTGAAAGTACGGAGCGAATAATCAGTCTGCACAGACAAATCAGTTAGTCACAACAAACTAAGATAGCAGCAGTTTGTAATGCAATATCTTTGTATGGGAAATACATTGAAAAGAGGAAACAAATGCTAAGGAGTATACAAAGGAGGAAACAAATGCTAAGGAGTATACATTGTCAGCATCCCAAACCCGTACGGTTTTGTCGAAGGAAGATGTAGCAAGGCGGGACATGCTCGGGCTAAATCGAACATCAGTTATCAGAAACGAATGCTCTTCTAATGAGGATTTAGGCTTCAGCGGATCTGTACACCATAAAACAACCTGCAGAGGAGCAGGTGTGTGATTGAAGGTTTTCCGACAGTGATAGGAGTATAGCTACTTCTGCATCAACAGCCACACCTTTTTATCATGACCACCAGTAGCAAGCAATTTGCCATCGGATGAGAAGTGGCAACAAACAACTTTACTTGCACTTGCACGTGCTTTTGCAACCTCAGCAAAGCCAAACCCTGCAACAAACAGATCTTGAGAAGATTGCAGCAGTTGGGCGCCTTACGAAGATATGATTGCTTCTACTTTTGACACCTTTTTTTCCTATTTTTAAACCAAAATTGATAAAGCCACCTGGCGAGTAGGAATAGTTTTGAGTTTCTGGTCTCTTTTCTTTTAATAATCAGACCTCTAATGGATGTTTGCTACCAGGAGAAGGAAATGGCCATGTTGATGGGGTCTATCTAAATATAGAGGAACCTACAGGGCTGATTACTCGATCACTCCATTGTGATGACAATCACACCCATATTATTTATTATTTCTAAATATAGATAACAGCCATCTGCCGGCATAATAAGGAGTGACCCTAACAACAGCCCCTTTAATACTAGACGACACGTTTTAAATCAGACTGGACTGAAAGAAGAAAGATCTTTGCACACAAGAGTGGAAGGGATCCTTTATAAATAATTCATAGCTCCAATCGAGCTTTCTCTGCTGTCTAGGATCGTTAGTGCTATAGTGAAGACACTTTCCTCAAATAAGAATGGTGGTCACATTCCCTTTCTGGTGGTAGTCATTGAGGGATCTCAAAAACAGGGACCGCAAAAACGTGCCAATGATGACAACATTGAGCGAAAAGGCCAAAGAAGAAAAACCTGTCTGATTCGAAAGCCACTTCCTTTGCTAAGATAGCTAGATTTGGATGTCCATAAGGTATAGCTGCAAGCAAGCAGGAGCTCCCTTACATGGCCAAGGAATAAATTGATGTCAAGACATTTCTTACAGAGAGAAATGCATAGTTCCCTAAAGTGGCATGTTCGTATCACAGGTCTGCTAACCTTTGCAAGTTTTATCATAATCGCATTCAATTTCAAGATTAGACGACAGCTTACAGACAGCTTGAGGATCTAACAAATTTATTAGATATATTTTTAGCAAGTTTATTTTAAAATGCGTGTATATGAAATTTGGATATATTTTTTAAGCAGTCACAAATTTCAATTGTTGTTTAAGTACATAAACAAATGGAAATGTTAAACTTTGGCACAGCCAAGGCAATTTCAGTGGTAGCATCTTTCGTGAAGTTCAAACTGAATTTTGTGAAGTGTTAATCCAACAATCATTGTGCTTCTTTTGATTCTTTCCTAATGTCTTTCCACGAAGAGATATCATTCACCAAGAGAAATGTCTCTCCGCGAAGAGACGTCTTTTCATCAAGGGACGTGCCTTTCCACAAATAGATATATTTTAAACAAGGGACACGTCTTTCCATGAAGAGACATCTTTTCACCCAGAGATGTGTCTTTTCACAAGGAGACGTCCTTTCACCAACAAATGAGTCTTTTAATCAAAGGACATGTTGTTCGTAGGCCCCAACCGCTAAGATCTAACTGACTTGATCAATTCTCGATACAATCCGACGACTGTTCTTTTTAAAGTGATGTGGCCTAACGTGGATGCTGCATTAGGAGTCAGTTTTAGAATAAAGAGAGGTGGAAAATACTCTCCCCCTTCCCATATGGAACCAAGGCCCCTTGACTTCATCAATGGTGCCATTGTTCGCCATACCTTCACCCCACTGCCCTCCCCATAAGATAGTATAGAGGATGGTCTGATGTTCAATGTTCATGTTGGATTGGCAGAGGAATTAGGCGTGCTAGTACAAAGTCTTCAATCTCTGCCAGAGAAGCAGGAGATGTAGCCATGGGGCACAACTACTTCTGTGCACCGCACCTTGGGGACGTCAATGCCTACCACTTGGGAGGAGGGGGGAGGGGGTCGATGTTAGTATATCTTGTAGTTCGGTGGTGGCAAGCTAGCAAGAAGGTCAACTGTAGCAAGAGATCACATGATCAAGGACATGCAACAGCAAGCAAACCAAAGAGGGGGTGCTTTTAGGAAACAGTACTGTATTAGGAAGCTTAGGATTAATAAAGGAACCTAGATTATTAGGAGCCCATGTGCTAGGAAAAAGGGCCTTAGCATCCACTATATAAGGATGCCATGTATCTATGTCTGAGGCAAGCAAGAACAAGCAATTTAATATCTGGCTATCTTCAGCACTGTAGTTCTTAGGATAAGGATTGTGGACAATGTACCGAAAATAGGCATGCAATCAGCAACGAAGGCTATTTCAGGCTACATTACCTCAGTCAAAGGTAACAGAATACATAGATTAAACTTGACAAGGACCAGTTATCAGCAGGACTAAAAAGCATACCTTTACTGGCATCCATGCAGCGTCCCAGGGTATCCCTGGGATCCATGTCATCTTGTGACAGAAAAGATTCAACATTTTCATCCAACCCTTCTTCCAGCAAACGGTCCACATCACCCTGTAATGAAGTATTCTTGTTATTATACTGCCAAAAAAAAAGAAAATTTTGATCAAACATATGAATACCAGTGGGTTCGCGGTAGATGTCAAGCTTCCAGTGCCATCAGAGCCAAACATTACCAAGGGTTTTGCTGAAACACCATTCTGCTGAAGTTGTGGGACTGGCATCGGATCTCCTGGTGTATGAGTGGAAGGTGTTGAGGGTGCAGAACCTGGAGAAGGGCCAGCAGTATTTCCAGTTCCTGAACTATTAGCTCTACCCGAGGAAGAGCCAGGCTTCTTTCTTTTCTTCGTTGACTGAACAACAAATAGTATTAGTTGCGTAAATGAGCAACTGAGATCTAGTGTATCGGTCACTTCACAAATCTAAAGCAGTGGGAAGCAAAAAGGAAACGACGGCTTCGGAAGTTAACCAGAGATAGACCGGTAGCCCATAACCACTAGAGGTTACCACCGGTCTCCTATGATACATTCCAGTTTGCTATATTTTCTTACACATTTTCTTGTCGAAGTACTGTATTTCTCTGGTGTTATATGAAACTACTATCAAGTTACATCTTTACTAGTCTGAAAGCACCACTTTCCGGACTGATATATTTTTACAGTATTCTTTGCTCTGCACTACACATCTTTACTAGTCTGAAAGCACCATGTTCCAGACTGCTATATTTTTACCAGTCCGGTGCCGGGAAGTAGATCTAAACTCGGCAACAAACAGTGAGGGAGACCAGGAGCAGTAACAGCTCAGTCGATTGAGTGCTATAGACAAATGATCTGTAGTGCAGAGCAAAGAATACAATTGTACTCCCTCTGTAAAGAAATATAAGAGTGATCTAAACGCTCTTATATTTCTTTACGGAGGGAATATGTTTTTATAAACCCTAGAAGATGGATCATGGAGCTTGACACAATGGTGTAGGCATGGCGAGATCATGTACCACAGCAAACTTAACTCGGTTGTACTAAATATTATATTGTGTGAAAATACATTATCTGGCAGGAAGATTTGAAAGAAAGTTATCAACACATTCAGATCTTTGTATACTATGAACGTTTAATTCTTAATGCAAAATAACCATAAAAGGCATTTATGTACAACAAAAGTTTACTTGATCGGTGGCCCCAAAAGAATTCGGCATGCCCCCATCAACAGGCATATTTCCAGTTCCTGGCTTTTCTTGTTGGAGAAGCTGATTTGAGCTTTGAGACTGCTGACTGGAGACAGCCTGATGGTGCTGCTGTTGGTTATTGCTTTGTTGTTGTAATAGTTGCTGCTGTTGCTGCTGGTGGTGGTGTGCATTAGCAATTTTCTTCTACTAAACAGAAAATTCTACATAAGAACATGGCAGCAGAAAAAAAAAGGCTAGAAGAATAACCCAAAGGCATCTCTACAAGTCGAATCATCAAAGACAAATGTAACATAAATTAGGTCATCTTTTTTTCAGAAGGAAAGCATATATGAGTGGAATAAAACAGAGTTGGGAGATAGAGAACTGTAAAATTAATACCATAAAAGTATAAATCCAGGAACTAGAAAATTTTATGAGCATTATGAGTTGTCTTTGCACTGTTAAACATTGGCCTTACTATGTCAAGCACCTTATGGGGAATTAGATGTTTAGGCAGTCAGGTAAAATGGCGAATAGAAAATAACTCACATTCACTGTTTTGTCTTACAGAAAAGCCAAAATATGATATCAGGCAACAAAAAATACGTTATGAACAGATTGAGATGGTGACATTTTGCCATGATGTTATATCTTCTATGATCAAACCCCCCATCTTTCATGGAACAGGAGTTGCCTTGCGCCCTTACCTCATATAATAAGCACTTGACACAATCAAAAAATAAATATAAAATTTCACCACAGAGAAAAATCAAACCTGTTAGCGGAGAAAATACAAGAAAATGAACACTCGGTTAAAAATGAAAAGGCGTACCTTTATTAGCATGTCTATATCACCACCACTTTGACTAGGAGAGCCAATATTTGGGATGATATCTCCACCACTGGTTGTCTGCCCATCCCGCCCAAGAACTACATTTCTGTTGTTAAACATCATCCTCAATCTTCTGCTGTCAACATCACTAGATGTTGGGGAAGCCATATTTTGCTGTGCCTGCAATGCAAGCTGCTGCTGTTGTTGTGGAGTCAGAAACTGGATCTGTTGTTGCAATTGATGTTGATTCTGCATGAATGACTTCTGCTGTAGAATTCCAGACCGAAGTTGCTCAAGTCCCTGCTGAAATAAACAAGCGAAATGCATGTCAAAACAAGGTTAAAATTTAGCATCCTTACTAGCAGATGTCAAATCACATATTTGCTATTTGACACTATATTGGAAAAGAAATAAAAAAAACTAGCCATTTGTTCCACAAATTGCTGGCAATGGATACGACTATAAACGTAAAGCACACAAATTACTTAAGTACATGGGTCGCAGAGAGCCATAGACAAAGTCCAGAATATGATAACATAAAGGTGAGATCCGCTAGGGCAATATCAAATTGTGCAAATCAACAGAAGAAAGAACAGACGTGGTCATAATGTACCAGGTGAACACAAAACAGATCAATGCAATCAAATACTGAATAGAAACTAGAAGTTAAATGTACGTAACTAGGATTTAAGTTGGGGCCTTTGCAGTTTTTGACTGGTTAGACGTAACTGGAAAAAAAATCTGCTTTACAACTTCAAAAAGGATGAATTAAATTCAGACACTTTACACAGAAACCCCTTAGGCCTGAAATCTCCCGCAACAAATTTGAACCTGAATACAAAGTGATGAAGAAGCACAAAATAAGTAAATGTTTAGTCGTGAAATAAACCCTTACCGTGAGTGGCCATCCTTTGAGAGTCAAATTATTTGCAACTTGATTAGATCCTGTTAAGAATGCGTCTAAATTAGCCTCACAAAACTGGTCAGTCAACTAAGATAAATACAAAATTGGAAATAAGAATAGTTTTCCCTTTTGGAAGAAAAAATGGAAAAGAATTGACGTGAGTAGTGGAGAATACTAATTTATTGGAGCAGAATAATAATATTACCTTGTAGACCCATGAATGACCCCTCGGGACCAGCAGCTCTAGGTGTCAAAATGGGATTTATCTCTGTCTTGATACTCTGCTAAAAGAATTAAAGAACACATAAATAGTTTTTTCTTGTTTTCACAGCTGAGTATAGTTAGGCTGACAGATAAAAGATAAATCAGGAAGCCTCAAGGGACTAACCTGAGCATGCCCTGGAAGTTGGGGACTTCTAGCCTGAATTTGTTGTATAGTGCCCGACAAACCACCAATGGAACCATGCAAAATTTGCCTATATAGGGAGCAAATGTTAAAAAATTAAGAAAAAAATACGGAATAAAATATATCATTCGGTCTGACTAATAAAGAAACAGTATCTCCTTCCATATAGGGATGACAACAGAGCGGAAACGGACAGAACTGGGTGCTAACTGCTACACATTTGTTTTCATTCTTTTTACGGAAGCGGAAACGAATACAGAAACCCCAGAAATGAATATGGAAACAGTTACTAGCGGGAACAAACACGGAGCGAATGGAGTGGACACGGCAACGGAAGCAGGTGTTGACCGGAACTTAAACACGCTTTAACCATAACTTAATCAATTGTTAGCATGGCTACAAAATAATATTATTAGGTCAGTGAATTAGCGTAGTATTGTGGTAGTACTGGACAACTGCGTATAGGGTCTAGTTGAGTACGTGCGTGGTAGTAAAGTTGGGCCTCACATGGGCCATTCTGCTCACCGTGTCATTGGTTGTTTGGTTGTTGAGCTACAAAGCAGCCATAGGCCCATAGTAAGAATAGAAATTCTATATTCACAGAAACAGACCCATGTCTGCTCCGTCAGACAACATCGTTACGTTTTGCAAATTTCCATCTCATATTTCCTCTCCTTTCCCGTTTTTCCTCCCGAAAAGCGGAAAGTTTCCAGTCCGTTTTCATCCCTACTTCCATAGGGCGTAGGCATCTACACTCCATACACATTGAAAGCCTTACAATTGATGCATGTCCAGGATTATTAACATCTAAGCTCTAAGGAGAAGGCAATGAGGATAGCCAGCCACACCAGCAAGTCTAAGTGTGGCATTCAAAAGATGATTTTGTAACTTGTAACAAGAATGCTAAAATGTCATCAGCTACTTCTGTATGCAGAACATTTTTTGTTAAAGCACTTCATAATTTACAAGTTCAGCAAGTACCCTGAGGATTGTCCACTTGCAGCTGCTTTCAGCAGTGATGTTTCATTTGGATCAAGTAGTTGCCCAGCATTTTCTCCATACCTTTGCTGCAACCGAAGTTTCAATGTCATAACGATTAATAACAAATGAACTTTTTCTTTCGAGGAAAACATAAATGAAAACCTTCTAGAGGAGTCAACTAAAAGAATTTAAAACAATGAATGTAGCTACAGTGATACCTTCATAGATGCATCTTCCAAAGAGTCTCTCTGCGAAGGCAACTTTAACCTCTCCTCATACATTTTGGTCGCCATAACATTTGCAGTACTTTGGTTTTGTCGCATTAAGGGATTGTTTCCAGAAAGTCCACTTGAAGTACCATTAAGAAGATAAGAATCATCTCTACGCTGCTGCTGCTGCTGCTGCTGCTGCTGCTGTTGCTGTTGCTGTTGCTGCTGCTGCTGTTGTTGCTGCTGATGTTGGTGTTGCTGCTGCTGATGTTGCTGCTGCTGCTGTTGTGCAGCTCTTTGTAACAACATTTGTTGCATTTGTATATGTTGTGGTTGCTGCTGCCGCTGTTGAGGTAGTTGCTGCTGCTGCTGTTGCTCCCGGGCTTTCATGAGCTGCGTCTGAAAAGAGAGCAGCACATTCTAGCTGAATTAGAGCTACCAGTTCAGGAGAAAAGATGCCTCAGAATCACGGCTACTGATGCAACACAAATAAAATTATGATGTCCTAATGCAATTAATTAGATCAATATGCAACAAAGTGCCCTTGACAAGCGAAAAAATATAAAACAACAATGCACTATTAATATGTAAAATAAAATATATACTGTATGTAACAACAGTGGAATTGCCCAGCTATAGTGGATGTAACAAGAAGTTCAAGAACTAAGAACTTGTTTAGTTCGTCAACGACGTTAATTAATTGCAAAGCTAGGTCTGTGTTCTTTAACCTGTAGGATGCCACTAGGAAGAACATCTACAAATGGAATTCAAACCACCAAACAATGAAAAATACAAATTGGTATTTTGAATCATTTACGTCCAGCAGCAATTTACAAGCAATTCAATGATTAGAAGGGATTTCATCAGCAGAAGAAAAACAAAAATAGCACGTGGGAGAAGAACAAAAATTGCATCAGCCCTCACAAGAAATAGCAGATTAGAAAAAACAATCTAGCATCACCAAAGAACTAGCCATGGACAGAGGTGCGTAAAGCTTGCTATCCATGTGCCAGAACCATGAGTTGGTCGCGAGATCTTATGGGTTTCACCTCTAGCCTACCCTCTTGTTTGGGACTAAAGGCTTTGTTGTTGTTGTTGTAGAAAAAACAATCTAGAGCACATCAATCAAAACCCAAAAGATCTCAGTGGCAGCCCAGCCACGATTTCACGTCTCCGCCATGCCTCGACCAAAACTCTAGCTCAGCTAAGCACAGATTGCATGCGAATTGAGATGGGAGTCATGGAGAATGAATCAGGTCTGGCAGTTTGACGGCAGGGAAGAATGATGTGACCGGTTTGTGGCGATGGTGGCACCCTCTACCCAGGGGAGATCGTGGAGAATACATCATGGTCTCATGGGATAAACTTATATGGGAGATTTTTCTTTTTTTCTCTTACAGGAGCTCAGATGCGATTACACCAGATCTCGGGCAGAAACAGAATTCCACTAGGCCAGGAACTGATACTGCGATAACTGATTATGACCCGGTCAAAACAAACATCGGTGTAAATGGACTACCTCCTAAGTGTCATTTAACAGTAACATAAAATGAATTGTGGTAAAACAAAAAGACCTCACAGGCCTTGCAAATAAAATTGGTTACCGACTCACGAACCAAACACCTCCCAAGTGTCATTTAGCAGTAACAGCAAACAAATTGTAGTAAAGCAATAGGACCTCGCAGGCCCTGCAAACTTAAATTGGTCACATTTTACATCAGATTACAGGTCACATAGGATTTTTTGTTTCATTTGAAGTTTCTTCAGTAGATTCCATATAATAAGGATAAGCAAATGCATAACTGTTTACCTCAATATATGACGCTGCGACATCTGAATGCTTCTCGTTTGTTCTTGCTATGAATATATCCCAAAAAACTGACCACCACTCAAACAGAAACCCACCAGGTGCATCAATTGCTGCAAGGAAGCACAACCTAAAAAGTGAGCAATAGTTTTCACGAACAAAATGTTTAAAGGGAAAGGTTGCAAAAACCAGGACAGAAGTTGCTAAACTTGAGAAGCACATACCAACTGGATCTGAAGAAACCTTCCCTTCTGATTGGAAGGCCTTTGCAGTTGCCTGCAAATTTCTCTTCATAAAATAGTCGTATATGTAAACATCGAGCCTGTTTCAGCAAGCAGTTAAATATTAGTCCTCAGGGTGAAGGTTAAATGCACTAAAGACACACAATTCTTCAACTACAACTACAATACCATTCAAAAGACCAACAACCAGTATGGTGAATAACCAGCTTGGGCATAAAACATGAAGACTTGAATGGCACATTTATGCTGCATCAATGTATATTCATTTTGTTTCTTCAGCTTCTATTTTATCACTAGCATATCATCACCTAGAGTGATCCTAAATGCCAATGTTCATTTTTCAAGCAATTCTACCTTATGCACGACAAATGGCGTACGTTTGCTAGTGCACGTTTTCTGTGAAACATGTGAATATCATGAAAAGCATTATTAGGTCTAGTTCCCAGAAGCAGAATGAGATATTTCGCCTCCTTCCTCATACAAGACATGTTAAAACTCAGACGTGAGCTCAAATCTAGTCATCTATATGTAAGGAATCAACTTATTCGCAGGTACTTCCCTCCATACTATCTTCCTGAAGAACCTTCATACCACGGCCCATGAACCAAATCGAACTCCCTTGTCTTACATCCAAGGTGGATAGGTCAACTATTACTACCGGTATTTCAAATCTGATGGACAAGTTATCCTGCTGTTCCCAAATCCCCAAATCAGTTCTCTAATATTTGGGAGATCACCACGACAGATTAACACTGAAGTGCTATAGCATCTAGAACACTAGAAGTCAAAACAGTAGGTCCTTCAACCGGTAAAACAAAGCTCAAACCAAACCCGCAAACAAAAAACAAGAACTCCTGAAACCCTAGCGGCCAAACGCGCCACCACGGGTCCCCTCTCGGCTACTTCAGTTCAAACTTCGCAGCCCCTCCCGTGATTTTTGCTCAAATAATCGCCACCCAGACTAAGCAACAACCAAATAGAACGTCGCCCAGCCAAAACATGCCGCGAATCAACAGAATGAATACGAAAGGAACAAAATCCTCACATCTTGTCAGCCTCCCAGTTCGTCTGCGACATGGCCACCGCAGCTCGCCGAGCGGTCTCCCTTGCCCCGAAGCGCCGCCCACGAGAAAAGTTGGTTCTGGCTACGCCTGGGCCGCCGTGACCACCGACGTCTACGCAGCCGCTGGGCAGCGGGTGGACGGGCGAGTTGCTCGAGACGAGGAGAGGCGGAAGGGAGGAACCCGAGGCGAAACCCTAGAAGCAGCTCGGTTGGGAGGGAAGGGGGCGGGGGGCGGCGGCGAGAGATGTGAGAACAGATTGGAGGATGCAGTTGCAGCGGCGCGAGGAGGTGTGCAGGGGAGAGCTGGAGAGGAAGGGGAGAAGAAAAGAGAAGGTATAGAAACGCAACGGGACCCACGGATTTCCCACCTTTTTTATTTATATATATAAAAATGTAATGTAATGTAATGTAAAAAAATCCTTTTAAGATAGCTCACCACATATAATGTGATGTTTCTATCCTTTTTCAGATGACTCAGGAATGCTTGCAGGGCTAGAACAGGGCAATGCTTAATGAACCATGGCTGTTTAGAAACCAGGCAGTGATCTTGATGGAATATGACGGTTTCATGAATCTTAGATCTTGATGGAATATGCCGGTTTCATAAATCCTAGATGGAAAAAATTGTTGTGTGAGCAAGAGTACCAAAGTTGCCAGATAATTATTTGAATGATGTGGTGATCAAGGGAATGTGTACAAAGATGGGAAAGATACTGAAAGTGCAAATTCAGCTCCACGCGGGTTATGTTAAAGCTTCGTTCGTGTGGAAGTAAATTTGGATGTAAACAAAAAAAATTGGAAAGATTTGTTTCGACTACTAGGGCTAGGAAAAAGGATTGGTACCGAGTAAAATATGAGAAGCTACCGATTTTTGTGATCAGTATGGACTTAATGGCCATTGGTAAGAGGAATGTGGAACGGGATAACACGTTGTATCCAAGTTTGAATGAGGGGGGGGGGGGGGGTATTCTAACTGGTGAATGGAGAAATCGGGGTGATGAACGTGGTTCTGGTAGGGGTAACAGAAGAGGAAGGGGAGGTGCTCCTTTTGGTAGGGGGTTTGAAGAGGATGTGTCCCATATCATAATTGGAAATAGTAACAGAGAAGAGGACAAAACCTATGACAGTCAAGGTAGCTGGAGATGGAACGCAAAGTTTGGATACAAAGAACCTCTAAATCTTTCGAAGGGACATGCGGAAAACAACATCATGAGGATATTAATATGACTGATATAGTTCATTCAGCGAGGAAGAGGTTGCCTATGAACTCTTACTTGAGGGTCGGGGAAGGGCAAAGCTTGGCTGGAGCTTTAGTCCTTGTGGGTGGTCATCAAAGGTCGCAAAAATAGTGGACTTGTTGTGGGAATATGGATCGGAGCCCGCTTCAACTCCTCAAAAAAGTGCAAAAAAAAGGGGGTCTGATGATCTGGCTCTTGGTAGTACGGTTTCAACCATCAATGCTCCAGGATCGTTGATACCACGTGAAGTGGGGGTGAGGGGTAAATAGAAATAATGACCTTATATCAGCGGCCTCCGGGATGGGGGTTATCCGGGAGCAATGAAAATCCTAAGCTATAGTTGTCGGGGGGCTTTTGAGGAGCACTGGTTGTAATGGCGTTGCTGGATATTAAACGGCTACAAGGCTCGAATATTGTGTTTTTCTGTGAAACTCATTTGGACGATTGGGCTACGGAAGTGCTTAGAAGACATATGAAGATGGATCATAAGGAAGTGATGCGTACTGATGGTAGGAGTGGCGACTTACTATTGCTTTAGAAGAATGAGGCTATGGTTACACTCCGATATAAAACATTTGTTATAGATGTGCACTTTGGAATAAGGGCAGCCCGGTTACGTAGCTCCCACTTGTGTGGGGTCTAGAGAAGGGTCTGATGGGTCAGGAAATGTTTGGAGGGTGATAGGTTTGTATGTGTAAGAGCACATTTCTCCATGTGTGGTTTTGGTAATTGATGACAGTACCTCTGGACTAATGGTTGCCTTGAGTTATATTCGAAGGATTTGTCCATGGGCACTTTTTGAAGTCCATCTGTTGGTTTCAAGGAGTTTATATGGTGACCAAGGTGGTATTCAAGGTTTTATCCAAAGATTGGTCATAGAGAAGATATGATACAAGGTTGATCAAGACTAAGTCAAAGAGTGAATCAAGCTGATCAACACACAAAGTGTACAAGATGTACCAAGAGGGATCAGGTGATCTCATGGTACGGTAAGTATTGTCCATTACGCTTTGTGTACTAACCCATGGTCTACGGGAGAGTTCTATGTGGGGTTAGGTATGTTTCCATGGGCTTGCATCAAGTGGAAGATCTCATACAACCCATGGAGGATGACATCAAGTGGTGATCGTCATCAAGATTGCGGTGTGCAAGTTCAAGTGGAGCATCACGAAGAGATCATGCTTGAAGCTATTGCCGTCCATTGTGGTGACAACGGACTTGTGAAGATGTGACGAAGAGTGGCTCACCCATAGTGGAGTATGGGGGAGCAATCAACTAGTCTTCATCGAGCCAACACAATCAAGAAAGGTGGTCCATCTTGAGGAAGTTAAGATCATCATCATCTAGCTCAAGTGGACTATGTGCAAGGTATAGGTTTGCCCTTGATATGTTTTCTATTTTACCGGTCTCATGGTGGTAATTAGGAGACCGAGTTATAGGATCGATTGTCGTACTATCAAGGGGGGCTCTCAAGTGAGTAGCTTGATCATATCGTTCGTTCAGAGGTCAACCCATTTGCATCCTTGCATCATCATCTTTCTTGGTCCTTATTTGGTTTTCCTCTATGTGAGTTTTTGAGCTTATGGTCTTCATCGTGATAAGTTCAAGCTCATCGAAAACAGATTTCGTATGCATCATATTGTGTTTTCGGTGTTGGAGATTTTGCCGGATATTTATTGGGAAGGTCATCTTCCTTATCCAAGTGGCATTTATTCTCCATTGCTTGTTATTAATTTAACTAGTCATTGTTGGATAGATCTTGTTGTTCTTTATCCAACAAGCTTGAGTTTGCTCAAATTGGAGCTCGTATGCGAAAGTTATGGTTGTTTTAGTCTTACCTGTTTTACGTAGAGAGGTTGTACCGCCCCATAGAGAGGTTGTACCGGTTGAACCGGTACAACCGGTGTTTGGAGCGGTTGTACCGCTCCAGAATTGGTCTGAAGGTTGTACCGGCCATGTACCGCTCTACCACCGGACTAGTTTCTGTTATAGTGGGGTTCTTGGGCGGTTGTAGGCCGGTTGTACCGCTTATTGCTTTTTACCGGTTGTACCGGTGCTCATAGCGGTTGTACCGCTCCTATGTTATTCTGCACATAACGGGCAGATTCGTGGGGACCTATTTAAGGGGATCTTCTTCCCCAATGGTTCCCCAACTCTTGAGCTCGTGTTTGCCCCCCATTGTTGACCTTCTTTGAGCTTGCTAACTCTCAATCCCTCCAATGATTCTTGCTAGTTCTTGAGGGAAAAGAGAGAGGAGATCTAGATCCACATTTCCACCAATCACTTTCTCCTCTATGTGAGGGGAACCCCTTGGATCTAGTTCTTGGAGTTCTTGGTGTTCTTCTTTGTTCTTCCTCTCATTTTCCTCCATAGCATTAGTTGTTGTGGTGGGATTTGGGAGAGAAGGACTTGGGCACTCCGTGTGCCCTTGCCATTGCATTTGGTGCATAGGTTTGAGTTCTCTACGGTGATACGTGGAAGTGAAGTTTGAGAAGCTTATTACTCCTGGGTGTTTGTGCACCCTAGAGCTTGTTCCTCTTGGGTGCCTTGGCGCCCTAGACGGTTGGTGGTGCCTCGGAGCTCAATCATTATGGTGTAAAGCTCCGGGCAAGCGTCGGGGTCTCCAATTAGGTTGTGGAGATTGCCCCGAGCAATTTGTACGGGTACCGATGACCGCCCCCAAGGGTTGCCAAAGTGTACGGGTACCGGTGACCGCCCCCAAGGGTTGTTGTACGGGTTCGGTGACCGCCCTCAAGGGTCCCTTAGTGGAATCACGGCATCTTGCATTGTGCGAGGGCGTGAGGAGATTACGGTGGCCCTAGTGGCTTCTTGGGGAGCATTGTGCCTCCACATCGCTCCGAACGGAGATTAGCATCCGCAAGGGTGTGAACTTCAGGATACATCATCGTCTCCATGTGCCTCGGTTATCTCTTACCCGAGCCCTTTACTTGTGCACTTTACTTTGTGATGGCCATATTGTTTCTTGTTATATATCTTGCTATCACTTAGTTGTTTATCTTGCTTAGCATAAGTTTTTGGTGCACATATGTGAGCCTAGTTGTTTTAGGTTTTGTGCTTGACATATTAAATGTTAGTTTTATTCCGCATTTGTTCAAGCCTAAATCGTAATTATTTTAAAGCGCCTATTCACCCCCCCTAGGCGACATCCACGTCCTTTCAATTGGTATCAGAGCTAGGTCTCTCATTATTAGGTTTAACCACCTAGAGAGCGACTAGGGGATTAGGATTCTCTGACGCTCTTAGTTTTGATGGCACAAATTTTGATGTTTGGGTAATTCACATGCTTAATCTCTTCAGGGTCATGGACCCAAATTTGGAGCGAATTGTAGATATGGGTTTTTCTCCTTCAAAGGATTCTCAACACATATCTTTAGAGGATGAGAAAAACTCTTATCTCAATGCTCAAGCTTCTAATGTGCTTTTCGATGCTTTGAGCAATGTAGTTATATTTCAACTCATGTCGTTCCGGGATGCTCATGAGTTGTGGACAAAGCTTCAAGACAAATATGGTATGTCCAAGATTTGTAGGGATGATTGTTCTCCCTCCACCTCCGGTTGTGTTGTCTTCTCAACTTCATCTACTTCACCTACATGTGGATTGACACAAGGTAATGATATGGTGAGTAGTGGTGATAATTGTAATGATGATAGTGGGCTTATTGTTGATGATGCTTCATCACTATCTTATTGCAATGCTTCATCTTTGGACTTTACCACTTCGATCACTCTAAATGTTTCACATGCTTGTGTTGATAGTCCTTGCATATCATGTAGAAATTGCTTGACTAAATCTCATGATGATATGCTTGCCATGTCTTGTTGTCGTGATAAAAATGCATCGCTTTCCTCGAGTTGTTGTGCTAACAATGTAGAGGAAACCCAACACTCCACGGAACAAGATGTGGTCTTGAATGGTGCTTCAAGGGATCCCACATCATCATCTATTATTTCTCACTTTTGCCTTATGGCTAAGGCTTCAAAGGTATCTCCTACTTTGAATCCCAATATATCTCATGATGATGATGTTGATGATAATGAGGATGATGATAATGATGAAGTGAGTGATAATATTGCATCCTTAAAATTTAAGGGAGAAATGGTTTTTAAAGCTCTTCATAAGAATAAAATTGCTCGTTCCAACTTCATGGAAATCACGTCTATTACCATTGAGGGCAAGAAATATAGTGAGGAGTTGGAAACTCATCTCGAGGAGCATGAGGCCACCATTGATAAAATGGAAGGTCATGAGCGTGATTACGCTAATGAGATCGCGGAGCTATCTCAAGCTCTTGAAAATGAACAAACTACCAAGGAATCTCTTGAGGAGACCTTTGCTCTAGAATTATCTAGATTAAAGGAATCCCATGATAGAGCTCTCGAGGTGGTTAATGATTTTAGAACTAAAAATGATAAGCTTGAAGTTGCACATGCTAAACTCCTTGAGGACTTTGAGCACCTCGAAAATGGCTCAAGGGTCATTAAGAGTTCGCTCATTGAACTCACCGAGTCTCATGCTCAACTTGAAGCTTCATATGCTAAAGAGCTTGCCAAGTTGCCTTCTCCTCTTGTTGTTAATGATGATGCATGTTCTACTGACTCCATTCCTTGTGAAGCATCCATTTTGAAGGAGAATGTTGAGCTAAGGGCTCAACTTGAGTTGCTATCTAGCAATTATGGGAAATTAGAAGAAAGTCATGAAAAGCTCTCGAGCTCTCATGGTGATCTTCTAGTATCCCATAATGTGCTAAAGATATCTCATGAGGCTAGTACTACTAAGGTAACATCTAGTGAACCTCATGTGGACATTAGCACTACATCCAGTAGAAATGCTTTATTGCCACGTACTAGTCCTCGTAGTTCATCTACTCATAATGTTGCTACATCTTGTGATGAATTACTTTCCTTGCCTTGTTGCTCTAACGATGAAGCGTATACTTCCTCTAGTACTTGTGTTGATACTAACCATGTAGAGGAAATCAAAGAGCTCAAGGCCCAAGTCACTTCTTTGAAGAAAGACTTGGAAAAGAGTCATGAAGGGAAGTCCACACTCAACAATATCTTGTGTGGGCAAAAATCCCCAAATGACAAAGGTGGACTTGGATTCAACTCCAATAAGAAGAAGAAGTCCAAGAGCAACAACAAGAAGGGCCAAGAACAAGTCAAGACTCGGACAAGATTGTTTGCTTTAAGTGCAAAATAGAAGGGCGCCATGTTAGATCTTGCCCATTGAAGAAGAAGCCCCATAGTGACAAGCAACAAGGGAAGCGGCCACAAGTTCAATCTCATGCTCAACGTCAAGTTGAAGAAAGGCCACTTCCCAAGAAGACTCAAGTCAACGCTCCTCAAGTTGAGAAATCAATTGAGAAGAAAGTAAAGGGTAGATGTTGTTACTTATGTCGTGAGAAGGGTCACTTTGCTTCTTCATGCACTAATGGTAAAGTATCCAACCCAATTATCATTGATGACATCTATTCTCTTGGGAAGGATAAGGTTGGCAATGTGTTTGCCAAGTTTGTTGGTACTCAAAGTGGTGTCAAGAAAAGAACCATTTGGGTTGCCAAGCCTATTGTGACTAACCTCTTAGGACCCAACTTTTTTGGGGACCAACAAGCTCAAACTTGATCAATAGGTATTGTTGGAGGGCATTGGTGACTTGTCTACATCATGAAGAATTAAGGGATCTTCATCATTCATATTATCTCAAACCAAGTCATTTGGATTATCGAGTTTCTATCTTATATCCAATGTGCCTCCTTGCGGTAACTTGTACTTTAATTGTTTACATTGTTAGTTACTTGCCCCTTTGCATGTTGTGGTTTTGTACCTTGCATGTGTTTGTATATGGTGCGCCTCCGGCTTGCTTGTCTTGAGTAATCAAGTATGGGTATGTTGGTTTGCACATCATGTACGTGTGCGTATTTTGTTGAGCCTTTTTGCATCTTGTCTTATCTTAGTTGGCTCTTGTGAGGAGTTAATGGATTATACCATTTTGGGGGAGTGATGTGCTTTGTGCACTTCACGATCCTACAAATGTGTGTACATGAGGAATACCACCTAGTTTTGATATTGCAAGATTATCTAGCTTATATGTGGTATGTATTCTCATGAGAAATTCAAATTCTAAATGGTCCATTAACTATCTCTTGTTGTATTTCATTTGCCACTTGTTAATGTTGTGGGTTATCACATTATGAGGGAGTAATATGCTATGTGCATATTACAAGCCTAGAAAATGTGTACATTTGAGGTATTGCCCCTTAGAGTTGATATTGTAAATTATCTTGTTCCTAGGTGGCATGTTAGCTCTACAAGTGTCATTTGCTTGTGATTTAGGTGTAAAGATGATGTTGGGTCTTTTTGCAATCTACCAATGGGAATTATTTCCAAATACTTCTTGTCCTTTGACAATTGGTATTCCTTTTAAGTGGTAGAAATTGCTAATCATCTTTACATTGGATTTTGTTTATCGTTTGTCTTCCCTGCCTCTTGTGGATCGTGTTGAGCGTGTGTAGTGTTTCTATAGATATAGGGAAAGTGATGATCCCATCTTGTGCATTTTGTATTCAAATGCAAATTCTATATAATGCACATCTCTTGGGGGAGCTATCCTATTTTCTTTAGAACACTCTCTTTATGCGTTTATCATAAAATCTTTTGATCCTCATCAAGTGTGTTGGTGAGAGGCAAGCCTTTTTTCTCATGCTGCTTTGTGCCATCATGAAAATATGCCGAGGGTTTGGTTTGTTTGGAACCTAGGTCTCTTTTGGGAACTTAATACCTCTTGTTTGTTTTCCTTCAATTGGTATCTTGTTTCCTTCTATTTGGCATGTGTTAATGGATATCTCATTCCTTGATGTATCTTTTAAGTGGTATCCTTCAAGTGATTTTTTTCTCCGTTTGGTATCTTAGTTTCACTTGGTATCTTATCAACTATGTGTTGATTTGGTTCTTGAAAGTCTTGAGCATGCATATTTACGATGTACTTTCTTTAGCATGCTTTGTTTATTTGACCCAATATATAGGGGAAACTCCACTATGTTACAAATTGGCTAAAGTGTGCATGAAATTCAATTTCATATCTATATGCACATAGTTATGTGGATTTTGTCTTATGTATTGTTGGTCTACTAACTCTTTGGTCCCAATGAGTTTGGGTACCACTTTGTTTGTGTTGTTGTTCTAGGAACAATTGGAGATACATTGGATGCTCGGCTCACTTACAAGGAAGGTGTTGACACCATGTGCTTATTGGAGCCAAGCTAGGATGATCGATGAACCATTATCTACTACATCAATCCAATGCTATATCGGTAACAAGTATCTACTTCATGCATACATTTCTTGCATTCAACCTTTTACAGGTTGCATCATGGTATGAATTTCTTGAGTCATTCTTGTGGTACTTGTTTCCTTTCTTAAAGCATCCCAACGATGATCTCTTGTTGCTAGTTGTGATGTCTTTGATGTTCGTGTGCTGGGAGTTCATTTATGTACAATAAGAAAATACTAGGCCATGTGCTATGCTTTCAAGCAAAGATTTTATTGGTATATTTATGACTTCCTTTTGGATATCTTGTTCGTTCCTTCTTGTAACTATTTCGTGTGTACATCATTCTTTGTGGATATATCATCATGATTGTCCTTTACCTAGAATCTTATACACATGAGAGAAGTTACATCTCTAGTTGATATCCTCTTTTCTTTCACGTCCACCGTTGCATTCCCTTTTATTTTTCTTGGTGGTTTCGTGAAAGAATTTGTCTTGAGTGCGGATCTTATATCCTTGCATCTTGATGCACTCTTTGGTGGTGAAGATTATTTTCCTTATGCTCGTCTTCACGAGGGTTTTGCCATTCGATTGGTATCCCTCCTCCACACAAGGCTTTTGTTTCCTATCTTCACCAGGGGTTGTCACAAGCTTTGGTTTTTAATTTTCTTATTAGTAAGCTTGTGGACCCATTTGCCAGTGGTTTATGTTTGTGGGAAGGATATGGCTTGCACTTTGTGTCTCATTTCTTCAAGACTATGTTGTTGCTTAAATGCTCATCCTTATACTAGTCTTCTCAAAGTGCTTTGCCATGACTCACACACATCATTTTGGTTGAGCCTATTCTTAAATTGCCTCTTTTACATGTTGCTCAACCATATGTTTGGTGCAAGTGATATTCCTATTGTCTTATCTACTTGCTTGCACTTTTTGTGTGTTTCTATTGATTTTGGGGCAGTGATGATCCTATTATGTGCTCTTGTATCCAAAAAAAAATCTTAACAGTGCACAAATCATGGGGAGCTTCCTTAGTTTCTCTAAAACACTCTATTGCCCATATCATAATATCTTTTATTCATGTGAGTCATATGATCATGTGATTGGTTGTTCCAATTGGTATCTTCTGATTGCTTGTCTCACTCTTTTGTATGTCTTTGTGCCATACGATCCTTTTGCAATCTTTGGATACTCAATATAGTTTGTTTTCCTCCAACTACTTATCATTTTATATGTGTATTTCATTGCACTCATATTTTAAGAAATACACACTTTATGGAGGAACACCTATTATATTGGATTTCTAAGCTTTTCATCCATTTTGGCAATCGATGCCAATGGGGGAGAAGTTTAGAGAGTTTAGGTTGGAAAGTTTAGAGAGTTTTGCTTTTGATTGATTAAGCATCTGCATCTCATACATTATTACTTTGCATGTGTGTGCTTGGTTGTGCTTATTTCCTTATATAAACTCTCTTGAAGGTGGTTGTCATCAATTACCAAAATGGGGGAGATTGTAAGAGCACATTTCTCCATGTGTGGTTTTGGTAATTGATGACAATCCCTATGGACTAATGGTTGCCTTGAGTTATATTCGAAGGATTTGTCCATAAGCACTTCTTGAAGTCCATCTGTTGGTTTCAAGGAGTTTATATGGTGACCAAGGTGGTATTCAAGGTTTTATCCAAAGATTGGTCATAGAGAAGATATGATACAAGGTTGATCAAGACCAAGTCAAAAAGTGAATCAAGCTGATCAACACACAAAGTGTACAAGATGTACCAGGAGGGATCAGGTGATCTCATGGTACGGTAAGTATTGTCCATTACGCTTTGTGTACTAACCCATGGTCTACGTGAGAGTTCTATGTGGGGTTAGGTATGTTTCCATGGGCTCGCGTCAAGTGGAAGATCTCATACAACCCATGGAGGATGACATCAAGTGGTGATCGTCATCAAGATTGCGGTGTGCAAGTTCAAGTGGAGCATCACGAAGAGATCATGCTTGAAGCTATTGCCGTCCATTGTGGTGACAACGGACTTGTGAAGATGTGACGAAGAGTGGCTCGCCCATAGTGGAGTATGGGGGAGCAATCAACTAGTCTTCATCGAGCCAGCAAAATCAAGAAAGGTGGTCCATCTTGAGGAAGTTAAGATCATCATCATCTAGCTCAATTGGACTATGTGCAAGGTATAGGTTTGCCCTTGATAGGTTTTCTATTTTACCGGTCTCATGGTGGTAGTTGGGAGACCGAGTTATAGGATCGATTGCCGTACTATCAAGGGGGGCTCTCAAGTGAGTAGCTTGATCGTATCGTTCGTTGAGAGCTCAAACCATTTGCATCCTTGCATCATCATCTTTCTTGGTCCTTATTTGGTTTTCCTCTATGTGAGTTTTTGAGCTTATGGTCTTCATCGTGATAAGTTCAAGCTCATCGAAAACAGATTTCGTATGCATCATATTGTGTTTTCGGTGTTGGAGATTTTGCCGGATATTTATTGGGAAGGTCATCTTCCTTATCCAAGTGGCATTTATTCTCCATTGCTTGTTCTTAATTTAACTAGTCATTGTTGGATAGCTCTTGTTGTCCTTTATCCAACAAGCTTGAGTTTGCTCAAATTGGAGCTCGTATGCGAAAGTTATGGTTGTTTTAGTCTTACTTGTTTTACGTAGAGAGGCTGTACCGCCCCATAGAGAGGTTGTACCGGTTGACCGGTACAACCGGTGTTTGGAGCAGTTGTACCGCTCCAGAATTGGTCCGAAGGTTGTACCGGCCATGTACTGCTCTACCACCGGACTAGTTTATGTTATGGTGCGGTTCTTGGGCGGTTGTAGACCGGTTGTACCGCTTATTGCTTTTTACCGGTTGTACCGGTGCTCATAGCGGTTGTACCGCTCCTATGTTATTCTGCACATAATGGGCAGATTCGTGGGGACCTATTTAAGGGGATCTTCTTCCCCAATGGTTCCCCAACTCTTGAGCTCGTGTTTGCCCCCCATTGTTGACCTTCTTTGAGCTTGCGAACTCTCAATCCCTCCAATGATTCTTGCTAGTTCTTGAGGGAAAAGAGAGAGGAGATCTAGATCCACATTTCCACCAATCACTTTCTCCTCTATGTGAGGGGAACCCCTTGGATCTAGTTCTTGGAGTTCTTGGTGTTCTTCTTTGTTCTTCCTCTCATTTTCCTCCATAGCATTAGTTGTTGTGGTGGGATTTGGGAGAGAAGGACTTGGGCACTCCGTGTGCCCATGCCATTGCATTTGGTACATAGGTTTGAGTTCTCCACGGTGATACGTGGAAGTGAAGTTTGAGAAGCTTATTACTCTTGGGTGTTTGTGCACCCTAGAGCTTGTTCCTCTTGGGTGCCTTGGCGCCCTAGACGGTTGGTGGTGCCTCGGAGCTCAATCATTGTGGTGTAAAGCTTCGGGCAAGCGTCGGGGTCTCCAATTAGGTTGTGGAGATTGCCCCGAGCAATTTGTACGGGTACCGATGACCGCCCCCAAGGGTTGCCAAAGTGTACGGGTACCGGTGACCGCCCCCAAGGGTTGTTGTACGGGTTCGGTGACCGCCCTCAAGGGTCCCTTAGTGGAATCACGGCATCTTGCATTGTGCGAGGGCGTGAGGAGATTACGGTGGCCCTAGTGGCTTCTTGGGGAGCATTGTGCCTCCACATCGCTCCGAACGGAGATTAGCATCCGCAAGGGTGTGAACTTCGGGATACATCATCATCTCCACGTGCCTCGGTTATCTCTTACCCGAGCCCTTTACTTGTGCAATTTACTTTGTGATAGCCATATTGTTTCTTGTTATATATCTTGCTATCACTTAGTTGTTTATCTTGCTTAGCATAAGTTGTTGGTGCACATAGGTGAGCCTAGTTGTTTTAGGTTTTGTGCTTGACATATTAAATGTTAGTTTTATTCCGCATTTGTTCAAGCCTAAACCGTAATTATTTTAAAGCGCCTATTCACCCCCCCTAGGCGACATCCACGTCCTTTCAGTATGGAGAGCTAAAATGGGAAAACGGACATGAAACATGACCTTGTCTTAGAGATCTGCACGTAGTCAATAATCTTTCTTGGATGTAATTGGTGATATGAGTGAAATTTTATTTCCATTCGATAAAGAAGGAGGAAACCCACATCTGCATCAATACATGCAAGCTTTTAAGGAGGCGATAGAAGATTGTGAACTGTTATATTTTGAGTACACTTGAGATAAGTTCACATGGCATAGAGGTCTTATTAAGGAGCGACTGGAACGAGAGCTGGTTAATGAGGAATGAGTGAATAAATCCCAGAAGCAACTCTCTCACACTTGGGCTACGCAAAGTTAGATCATAGGCCCTTACTTATGAACACAAAAGCCCCAAAAGCCCAACAAGGATAGAACACAAGGGTGGTGCGGTTCAAGGCTAAATGGCTAAAGGAAGCCCGGTTTGAGGAAATGATCCAAGGGGCTTGGGAGATGGCAGGAAATAGAGTTCAAACCAATAATTTGGCACGCAATTTGGTTGTGGTCCACGTACAGTTACTCGGTGAGACGGAATGGTTTTGAGAAGCACAAAACACATATTAAGGGGAGCTCAATAGGGATTAGAAGTTGTCACATGGCAACTGTTCAATGATTCAAATCTTGCAAAGCAAAGAGGGGTAGCAGAGGATATTGAGAAACTATTGCAGTAGGTGGAGATGTATTATCTCCAAAGAAGCCGCATGGACTAGATGATGTTTGGTGACACGAATACTTCTTTTTCCATCAATCTGTCACAACGAGAGAACGGAGAAAAAAAATAAAAGGCTTAGGGATGATCTGGGTAATTGGCAGGAAGGTAATGCATATTTGGACCACATGTTTCAGAGGGCGTTTCACTACTGAAATTGATGACGTAGATCAAAGTGGTGCCCCGGGTGAACGAACATACGAATGAGTCTCTGTTGAAACCTTATAAGCTTGAAGAGGTAAGAAAAGCCTTATTTCTATAGGAGACATGAAAGCTCCATTGGTTGATGGTTTGCATGCTATATTTATCAAAAAAAAACTTGGCACATCCTGGACGATTCTATCACAACTGAGATTCTTGATGTTGTGAATAATAAATTGATTTCTGAGGGATGGAACATATAGTTATTGAGCTAATTCAGAAAGTTGAGGATCCAAAATTTATCACACAGTATAGGCCAATAAGCCTATGTACAGTCCTTTATAAAGATAATTTCAAAGATGATCACCCTTAGACTAAAGCATGTCCTTGATGATATAGCTCCCCGTACTTTTGTTCCATGCAAGTTAATTACTAGCATGTCTTGTTAGCTTATGAATATATCCATGAAATAAAGCATAATAAGTCAGGAGAAACATGATAGTGAAGCTAGACATGCATAAGGCGTATGATAGAGTTGAATGGAGGTTCCCGGAAAAAATGATGTTGAGATTGTGTTTTCACGGTAACTTTGTTGGTATGATTATGACATGTATTAATTCAGTAAAGTATAAAGTTTGCTTCGTTAACCAAGAACACAGAAGATTTCATTCCTACAAGGGGGCTCTGGCAGGGGACCCCCTGTCATCGAAAGTTTCTCAAGTTTATTGGCTCGTAGAGAGAAGGTTGGTGGCATTATGGGAGTTACAGTGTGTAGAAATGCACCATCAGTGTCACACTTATTTTTTCTTGATGATTTGTTAAGGTTGACTTGAATAATGTAACCTCATTTTGACGAATATTGTGCAAACTCAAGACAATTGGTAAGTGAAGCAAAGTGTAGCATATTTTTCAGTTTGGATGTGAAGGTGAAAGATAAGGCAGAGATTTCACTGGTGCAGCGACGTGCTATACAAACGGTTTTTAACCCCTTTCCGCGACGTAATTCTAAACCGTCGCCTTGCATGTGTGGGCAATAGGGGGGTCCATCCCACACGACACGGCAAACCCGTCGGCGATGGTGGCCAACGAATGCAAACGTTTGGCAAAACTAAGCGTATGGGATGTCCGCATCTATCACAAACGAGGGTCACCGGATAATCATTTGAGATATGTGTATTTCCCATACGGTTCATCCTTGCAACTCGTGTGAGATAACACAACATCGCACGTGCTATTCTGTGAAGCGCCGTTTATGATGTGCACCGAATCGCAAACAGTTCACGATTATAAAGCGTGTACGATAAGGAGACAATCACACACATTTAGTTCCACTTTGACCGTCTATGATATGATATAAGAGTGCATACGTTTATCATTGTAAAACCGTATACGAAGGTTGAATGTATCCCACATGTGGGGTTTCTGATAAACTTTTGTGATTTATAAAACGTCCCAAACGTGTGATCCATACTTCCCAAACGTGTCATCCAGAATAACTGTGTCGGATGAAGGCCTATCGCACTCGTTCTTCTTTGACCAACGTTTACGATGGTACACAGTTCAAAATACGAAATCGTGTGTGATAAGGAGACTAGCACAAACGCTGGTGTTGTTAATCTCACACGCTCTTTCTCGTCTAACCGTACGCGAAGACGAGATTCATCGCACACGCCTCGAATGGAGAAACGTGTGCGATGTTGGAGTTGATCGCAGACGTTTTGCTTTCTCAAACTGTGTGCATTGTAATGGCCTGCAGAGCAGGATTTGCCCCTAATTAAATACCTTTGTTCATAATTCACATAATTTAAATTTGACAGTAGGAATTCATGTATTTCATATCGAATCATGTTTAGGTTTAAGAACGAATGCATAATTCGATCACATGTACATATACTCAAGAACTACATAAGCATCAATTCTCAAAAAAAAGGAAAGTATAGAAGGGACAAATAAAGAATGATGGAAGCACGGTTGTACTAAAGACGGTAAAGAGAGAGCCGAAAGACATTTTGTATGCTGGAGAAGGTGAAGCGGAATGCCCATATTGTGCCCTCCTCCATGCCTAACGCACGAACGACTCTAGGCCAGCCCCTAGTGATGGCCGCCCGCCCATCCTTCACTGTCTTCATTACGACTTCTCGATGCTCATTGTAGTCTCGATGATATATTTTAACCTACATGCACATGTCCAGCAATCATGTACTTTGCGAGGTAATCTTGAGTAAACTGCTTTGGGAACCACTGCAAAAGAAAAAGATTCAGACATTGTTGCATGACAACTCATTATGGACAGTACTAATAGAAGCCTACGGAGTTCGTAGTTACCATCCTACAGCTCATTGTTGTGTTGGATAGAGCGTAAACAAATAGTCTAATTGGCATTGTTCGTCTCTTTTCCATAACAATCATTTTTAGTTTCCTCACTTGATGCTGGTTCATGAATATTTCATTACCCCACACGCAAAAAGGGTCCAGGAATGGATCTTTACCTAAGACATATGTACCTACAAGCAAGAAGCCAATATTAGAAGCTAAAATGCAGTTGCAGAATGGTGTAATATATTACTCCATCAGTTCCTGTAAGTGCATCTAGTGCCACCCTTGTTTGGTTTTGGAGTATTGAAGACAAACGTGGTTGAGGGACTAATGTGTTTGTGAGAGTTCACAGGATAACACAGACAGAAGTCCCTGGAGATTCGGTTTAACCATCGAAGACGACCCCTAAAAATGTCCAAAGACATTGATGATGGTCGAAGCCATTGGTGGTATGCGAAGATAATCGCCTGAAGATAATGAAACGCGAAGACGAAGTCTTTTGGTAGTTTTGTTTCTTCTTTCCTGAGTCATAGGAACTGTTAGAATAAATCCGAGGCACACCGTCGATCATCCGAGGACCAAGCAATCACACGAGCACGGCACCGAGATTTTTTAACGAGGTTCACCGATATGGCTACATCCCCGGTGCTTGACTACGGGCGCTCCTCCCCGTGACACCGTCACAATACCGCACCCCGGCCGCCCTGGGCACCAGCACACGCCGCCGGTTCCCCCTGCGTGCTTGTGCTATTATGTTGGCATAGGTTACATCGTGTGTCTACCCCCGCTATATATGAGAGGCCTAGGATACAAGTGTCCTATTAGGACACGACTCCATATCCTATGTAAACACAATACAACTCAGAGTCCAACTGTAACCTACCTTGTACACAATATTCGACACAACTCTAACAAAACTCCACCTTGGCGAATATTCTCCACCACCTTGGATTCGTTTATGCGTCAAACTTCCATGTACATTGGACCTGAGCTTATCCCATGAGAACCGCTGCTACTCCAAGACTCCATGCGACTCCACCTGCAACTTGTAGTCCCTTCTTTTCTTGACCATAGTCAACGCTCGAACGAAATTAAGCTCCACACTACTCTAGTTTGTGCTTCCAACTTCCAGAGTATCCAACACCATCACACACCGATCACTGACCTGCATGAAAGTGAACAACTCACATATTGGATGTCACACATAAGAGTTACCTGAACTCAACATCACCGCTCTTCCTTGACCGCCTGTCTGAAACTTGAAGAAATTTCACCATTGCTTGTCGTCATCCCGAGTCAAATTCGCAGTTGTCTCATCACATGTATGACCACCAGAGCCCTGGCCCGTCTCCATGCCCGTGCGTACTGCACGCCTCGCCGCTATTACCGCGTTGAGCCTCCGCTGTCCCGGTCGAGTCTCAAGGGTCGCGAACCCACACCACTCAACCCCCACTGCAGAGTATCACCGATCAACACCGACCGATGACGAGTTACACGCTTCCATCAGACCACCGAGCTCCAGTCCGAATTAAGTGTCTCTCGCTTTTCCCGCTGAATAGGCTTCGATTCTCTGGATCCTTACACCGTAGCCCCTCAATCTAGCTCCACCTTCAACATGACTCCATGGTAGATGATCAGTCCACCCTTCGCCCCGTCAACTTCAAGCTCCGTGTGTACAACACCTTGAATCAACCCCGCATCGTAGTCTTGTCGAAGCCACACAGCCCTCGGGCATGTGCCACGTGTTTCCACGCCCCAGAAGTCGGTCACCATCAGCATCACGCTCCTATGTCGTCGTCGCCGATCCCACCACCGTCTTCTGTACCAACCGACTCACGTCGATCCGTCAGACTATCTAGTCCGACCCGACCGAAATCGTCCGACTGCATGACACACTATTTTGCCTCTTGCCACCGCGTCATGTACGAGACTCGGTCTCCTTTTTTGTCCAAAACAAATCTCTGGCATCCCGATCAGCAACACTTCTCCAGCTTTCCGGAGCACAACACAGCCACGTCTTCCTGTGCTACGCATCGCACAACAGCAGCGCCACCTGGGCCATCGGCTGTCAGGTCTGCCTCCCGCCTGGGCCGCCTCCAACAGCCACGCACCCTGGTGTCCACCGATGGGCTTCGTACGCCACCTAGACTCCTGCCGCTACACGGCTGATCTGCCGTTGACGTCCGTGTGTAACACATCCGCCGACCGATTCGATCGAACCGATCTCGCCGAATCCTCTGGAACATGCGCCACCGCTGAGAACTCTGCCCTTGATCGCTACACTCTGCCGCAAAATCTTCAGTCGATGTATCACCTCATCCGTGAAACCCGCGGTACGATCACCCTGCTGTTCCGACAGCTGCACCTGTGATTTTCTCGGCAATTTCTTCCGGCTCTTCCTTTAGACGAACGATCCACCTCGAGCAACCTAGCTCATGATACCACTTCACGGATGCACAAGGGGCTCGCCCATCAAAAACGCACACAACCAGCCACCTAGGCCAGCCTGTCACGTCTTTGGCATGCCCACCGCCAGCCCGTGTTGGCTTCGGCTCCCTGCATGGTTGCACCGCCGGCCCGAGTTGGTCTGCGGCGCTTTGAATCCTCTGCTACACGTTGTCTCGTCGAAACCAGAAACCTCTAACGCAGTCGCCCACTTCCGATCGCTTTCCTGGATCCGACGACGTCTCTCAATCGCTTCCGTCCACTGCTCGGCGACGACGATCACGACATCGAATCTTCCTCCTCTAGATCAACAACCAACAGCCTCCGAACTACCTAGCTCATGATACCACTTGTTATTTTCAGAACAGAGCAGAACGAATTCGGTGATGCTCAAACACTCTAGCTCTGGAACCACCATATTGTTAAGTGGGGTCGATGTGATCGAAGTCAGACGCTGACGTGATGCTCAACCCAAACCTATGTCTTTGAGTGAAGACAATGAGAGCAAATCTCTTCTAGAGTTGGTTGAGTCAGCTTTACTTGTAGCCCAAGTAAAGCTGCCGCGTGTGTTTGAAATCCGACCGTTGTGACACGTGTCGGTTGGCCATTGACCCAGGGTCATTTTGGTCATATCAGGTCGGGTTGCCCGCTGGCTATAAATAGCCCACCCCCCACCACCATGAGAAGGTGGCTGCTCAGAGAGAGATACGGCTGTTGTCGTTTTGGAGCAACCCACCTCGAAGACATTAAGAGAGAGAAACATCCTGCGAGGATAAACCTAAACACCCAGAGCTAGAGTGTTTGAGCATCACCGAAGTCTCTGTTCTGAGAGAACTAAAGACTTATTACACTTGAAGACTGTGATCTTCCAGATGGTTAGGCGTCTGGGTCTAGAGCAATCCAAGAGTCATTGTGGATCGCCAGGTGACCAAGTTTGTACGGGTTTCGGAAGTCTCCCCTGAAGACTTACCTGAGTGATTGGGCGTTGTCTAAGTGACTTCGGCTCAAGGGCAATAAGGTGAAGACGAGGTCTTCTGAGTTCAATCTCAGCCTCCCTAACCAGACGTACAGTTGTCACAGCAACTGGAACTGGTCCAACAAATCTTGTGTCTTCATCAAGCTGCTGGTTCTATCCTTCATCCTTTACATTCTGTACTGAACTGTGAAGCCATTGCATGAATACATTTGACTGAAGACATTCCCCGAAGACATTCATATCTGCCGTTTATCTCCATACTATCTAAGTCTGTCTTCAACTCATCTTATCGTGTATGATGATAATGCTTAACTTGCATGTATGTCTTCATTGTATTGCATGTCTTGCTTAGATCCTTGATATAGATCCCTACTTGATCCTGTTCCGCTTCCGCTTACTTCGAATACATTCATTGATTTGAAGCCTTTCATAAAAATCACCTATTCACCCCCCCTCTAGTCGATAACTAGCACTTTCAATTGGTATCAGAGCAAGGTACTCCCTTGTTCTGTGTTTCGGTTTAACCACCTGGAGTTTTAGCTATGTCGACTGCAGGGATTATCAAGGTCCCCGCTGCGTGCCCTGTCTTCGATGGCACCGACTACCCCTACTGGAAGAACAATATGCGTATGCATCTCGAAGCCATTGACAACGACCTATGGTATGTCGTCATGGCAGGCATTCCTGAGGTTGGCGAGGGTGTTACTGCTGCTGATGTGAAGAGATTCGCACAACTGGACTCCACCGCCAAGAACATCATCTGTGGTCACCTGACCAAAGGACAGTATGGCCGTGTGAGTGCACTTAACACTGCAAGCAAATTTGGGAATGGCTGTCCAAAGTGAATGAAGGTGTCTCGTCTCAAAGGGACTCTCGTGTTGATGTGCTTTGCAACCTATTCAACCGCTTCAAGAGACTCGACAACGAAAATGTTCAGCTCACATTTGATCAACTCACCGACATCTCAAATGAGCTGAATGCACTTGGCGCCACTGATATCACCAAACATGAAGTCATGAAGAAGCTACTCAGATCACTCGACAGTTCCTTTGATACTCTCGCACTCATGATCCAAGAGCGCCCTGACTTCAAGAGTTTGGATCCCGCCGATATCCTCGAGAGGTTGAACACACATGAATTCCAACAAGCTGAGAAGAGGGATATTCTACGGTCCCAGTTACAGTCGTTCTCGTGCCCTGAAGGCCAAGGCCGCCTGAAGACAACTCTGAATGCAGTTCTGATGGTGCTGAAGACTTTGGTAAAGAACTCGCACTGCTTGTCAGGAAGTTTAGGAAGTTTGCCAAGTCAAAACGCTATGCAAAATCTTCAAAGCGTGATTCCAAGAGGTCTGGTGAAATGTCTTCAAGAGACAGCAAGAAGCAAACCTGTCACAAGTGCAAGAAAGTTGGCCATTTCATTGCTGATTGTCCTCGATGGGAAAAGGAATCCAAGAAGAAGAGCAAGGACTATGACTCAGATGACAAGAAGAAGAATAAGTATGCAAAGTCTTCATCACACAAGAAGAGCTCATCTGGCAAGGCACATGCTTTCATCGGAAAGGAGATGGATTCACAGTCTGAATCTGGTTCTAAAGCTGAGGAAGCATCTGAGGAGGAATCTGACACTGAAGTAGCTGGACTAGCAATGGCTTCGGCATATCTCTCCACCTCTGTCTACGAACCCGAAGACAATGGCTCCTTCTTCAACACCGAAGCCAGTGATGATGATGCTGCTCCTGCCTACTGCTTCATGGCGAAAGCCTCCAAAGTATCCTCAAAACCCTCACGTCATGACTCTGAATCTGAAGCTGAATCTGATGATGACATGAAACCTAGCTATGCTAAACTTGTAAAAATTGCCACCAAGCAACAAAGTGCCATGGAGAAAATGCAAACTACTCTAGAGAAAAGCGATGACCTGTTACGCGAAGAAATGAGTCTGAACGAAACTATGGCTGAAGACATGCGTAGTCTTCATTCAAGGTTTGAGGATCTCCAAAGTCGTCATGATGCCCTCTCAACTGATCATGAGAAGCTTTCTCTCGAATATCTTCAGAAAAAGATTGATCTTGAGAAGTTGAGAGAAGCTCATGATGACCTACGGAAGGAAAGTGACTCACTCTTAGCAGAACAGATCAGTACCGCTCAGGATGAATTTGACGCACCATGCTTAAAATGTATTGCTCGTGAAGCTAATAATTCAACCGCTGAATGTTCAAATGCTTCTGAAAATGCATTATCTTCAACTGTATCTGTGGTAACTAACCCCTCATCTGAGGAAACCACTGCCATCACTGACGACAATGACAGGTTGAAGACATTGCTTGAAACTGACATGTACAAGAGTCTTAAAGGACATCAGATTCTTTGTGATGTCCTAAAGAAGACAATCTTGAACAAAAACCCTAGGAAAGAGGGTTTGGGTTTCAAAAGAAACATCAATGTTGATGGTTCCTACTGGACTCCTGAGCAGTATCCCAAAACCACATGGGTCACTGCAAAAGGACCTTCAGTGGATCCATCCACATTATCTAGCTTTAACTGTGCTAACCCTGTCATCATTGACGAGTCATTTGACTCCAATTATAAGTTGTTCAAATCTATGAATGGTGAAGTGTTTGCCAGGTATATTGGAACTAACTGCAGGAATGGTTCACCTATGAAGAAGATCTGGGTTCCCAAATGTCTTCTTGAGAAGCTTCCAGTCAATGTTATGACAACACCACGAAAGAAGACAAACTCCAGACCAAAGTCTTCATATGGACCAAAATCTTCATATGGATCAAAATCTTCATATGACCAATCTAACACCTATGTTTCGCAGGGAAGAACTGAAAGGGCTCACGAATATGTGCACTATGGCATGAATCGCTATGTTCATCCCACTAAGAATTACTATGCATATTCATTTGAGTACTCTAACCCCCCTGTGAAACGAACCATTAGGGCATCTTTGCCTAAATTCTCTGATGCTGCTCTACGTCTTATGGCTTCTAAACCACCCCTTCGCATGTGGGTGGTTAAGAAGAAATAATATCTTCATGCAGCATCGGGTCTCCAGATGGGATGAAGCCTATCTTGAAGATAATCTCTGGAGACTCGAAAATGATCTTGTTTGGACGCAAGAAAACAAATGCGAATGGTGTTACCATTCATTTCGTCTAATATCTTCATAAAATTGTGCACTGCAATATTTGCATCAATGCATGTTACAGTTGCATGCTTTGGTGAACTAGACTAATTCTCAATGCAGGAAAGCAAATCCAATGCCACTGAATGGATTATGGATACTGGGTGCACCAGTCATATGACTAGTGATCGAAGCCTATTGATGGAGCAAACTCTTCGACCTCCAACTAAAGACCACATCGTCTTTGCTGACAAGAGCAACAACAAAGTATTGGGGCTAGGTAGAGTTGCTATCTCAAGGGACCGACACATGGAAAATGTCATGCTTGTCGAATCCCTTGGTTACAACTTGATGTCTCTCTCAATGCTCTGTGACTTAGATATGCTTGTCATCTTTGGCAAATTTCGATGTGTTGTGCCAATGGCCTCTAACAAAACCAAAGTCTTCGAAGGTTTTCGAAGAGGTGATTTGTACATGGTAGACTTCTCTGTAGGACCACAGGTTGCCTCATGTCTTCTAGCAAAGGCTTCGGAATGCTGGCTATGGCACAGAAGGCTAGCACATGCTGGGATGAGGAACTTACACACACTCACCAAGAAGAAGCTCATCATTGGCGTCGAAGGTGTCAAGTTCAAGAAGGACCACCTCTGTGGCGCATGTGAAGCCGGGAAGATGACTAGGGCCAAACACCCTTCGAAGACAATTATGACGACCACTCGTCCCTTCGAGCTGCTACACATGGACTTATTCGGCCCTACTCACTACTCCAATTTCTCTACCACTGCAAATCTATATGGCTTCGTAATTGTTGATGACTATTCTTGATTCACTTGGGTGCATATCATACTCTATAAAACAGAAGTGCAGGATGTCTTCAGGCGCTTTGCAAATAGGTGTATGAACAACTACAACATCAAGATCAAGCACATAAGGAGTGAAAATGGCACTGAATTCAAGAACACGGGCTTGGACACCTATCTTGATACCCTTGGCATCACTCATGAGTTCTCTGCTCCATATACTCCTCGGCGGAATGGCGTCGTGGAGCACAAGAACAAGACTCTTATTGAGATGGCTCGCACCATGCTTGACGAATACAAGACACCACGGAAGCTATGGCCTGAAGCCATTGATACTGCATGTCACATCATCAACAGAGTATATCTTCACAAGTTCTTCAAGAAAACATCATATGAGCTTCTCACTGGTAAGAAACCCAATGTAAGTTATTTCAAAGTCTTCGATGCAAGATGTTGGATAAGGGATCCACACCACAAATCTAAATTTGCACCGAAAGCATATGAGGGTTTCATGCTTGGTTATGGAAAGGATTCGCACACCTACAGAGTTTTCAACACTTTCCACAACAAAGTTGTTGAAACTATAGATGTGCGATTCGATGAAACTAATGGCTCGCAAAGAGAGCACCTACCTCCTGTGCTAGATGAACCACCTCCTGAAGAAGCTATCAGATTGATGGGAACCGGGGAAATCATGCCTGAAGAGCCAGAAGTTGAAGAAGTCATCATTCCTCCATCCACCTAGCGCGAAGACAATGCTGAAACTGAAGATATTGCTGCTGACGAAGACAATGCTCAGCAGCAAGGACAAAGTCTTCGCCCTGCTCATCCGCGCATGCCTAATGAAGTCCAAATTGAGAGAATGCTAGACAGCATAAATGCACCAGGTCCACTCAGTCGCTCAAGAGCAACTCAACTGGCTAACTTTTGTGGGCATTTTGCTTTTGTATCTATCACAGAGCCCACCAAAGTAGATGAAGCTTTCAAGGAATCGGAATGGATTCAAGCCATGCAAGAAGAGCTTCACCAGTTCGAGCTCAACAATGTGTGGGAGCTCGTGAAGCGCCCTGATCCAAGGAAGCACAACATCATTGGCACGAAGTGGATCTTCCGCAACAAGCAAGATGAGTCTGGCCAAGTCGTCCGAAACAAGGCTCGACTTGTGGCTCAAGGTTATACACAAGTCGAGGGTATTGACTTCGGTGAAACATTTGCTCCTGTTGCTAGACTCGAAGCTATTCACATATTGCTTGCTTATGCTAACCATCATGACATATGCTTATATCAAATGGATGTCAAAAGTGCATTCCTCAATGGTAAGATTGAGGAAGAAGTATATGTTGCTCAACCACCAGGGTTTGAAGACCCAAAGCATCCTGATAAAGTCTTCAAGCTCAACAAGGCTCTGTATGGCCTCAAGCAAGCACCAAGGGCTTGGTATGACACGCTCAAGGAGTTCCTCAAGAAGAAAGGCTTCAAACCCGGTTCACTCGACCCCACTCCACTAAATCCTATGATGGTGAACTATTTGTGTGTCAAATCTATGTGGATGACATTATCTTCGGCTGTACTAACAATCGATACAGTGATGAGTTTGCTTTTATGATGCAAGAGAAATACCAAATGTCGATGATGGGAGAACTGAAATTCTTCCTAGGGCTTCAGATTCGACAACAACCCAATGGCATCTTCATATCTCAGGAGAAGTACCTTAAAGACTGCCTCAAGAAATTTGGCATGAATGAAGCCAAAGGTTACAAGACGCCAATGCCAACAAATGGTCACCTCTGCACTGACGAAAATGGTAAAGATTTCGATCAGAAGGTATATCGCTCCATGATTGGCTCTTTGTTGTACCTATGTGCATCTAGGCTAGATATTATGCTTAGCGTTTGCATGTGCGCCCGATTTCAAGTGGCACCAAAGGAGTCGCATCACCTAGCGCTGAAGCGAATACTTAGATATCTAGCTCACACCCCAACACTAGGATTGTGGTATCCAAAGGGTTCGAAGTTTGAGCTCATTGGCTATTCAGATTCTGACTTCGCTGGCGACCGAGTTGACCGCAAGTCTACATCAGGAACTTGTCACTTTCTGGGACGATCTCTTGTATGTTGGTCTTCGAAGAAGCAGAACTGTGTATCACTCTCCACTGCCGAAGCCGAATACATTGCTGCCGGTGCTTGCTGCACACAGCTCCTCTGGATGAAGCAGACTCTCAAGGACTACGGCATCAACCTGAAGCATGTACCTCTCTACTACGACAATGAGAGTGTTATCAAGATCTCCTACAACCCAGTACAACATTCAAAGACGAAGCATATATAGATTCGACATCATTTTCTTCAGGATCACGTGATAAAGGGCGACATCAACATCAAGCATGCTGACACTGAAGATCAATTGGCAGATATCTTCACGAAGCCTTTGGATGAGAAGAGATTTTGCAAGTTGCGGTGTGAGCTAAATATCTTAGAATCCTCAAATGTCCTTTGAATGGGAATACATCCTAACGTTTATGCATGATTGATGATTTCTGATGCACAACACACGAAGTAATGTATGTCTTTAATCTCATGAAGACCTACACTCTAAGTGTGAATACATTAATGAAGAATATGACTACAGAGCACCACGATAATTGTGCGCCGTGTCTGGGTCAAACATTCTTATACGGTGGGTAACACCACCACCAAATTCGAAGACATTGCTTTTATCTTCGTATTTCTTCATGTCTTCGAAAACTGTGTTTGTCTTCGAAATAATTTGAATTTGTGTATCTCGTAATGTTGAATATATTTAGTATTCTTGGAGTTTGTCCTCTACAGCATTGGGCCTATAGCTATATCTTCGAACTTTCCTAGGCCAATGTGATCGGACCCACTATTCTTGTGTGTTCTAATCTCGTCTTACTCTATTCAACTCCAGTCATATGCATTCTACTTGACACGTGTTGATTGTCTTCTCTGTGTCCTTGTCAGTGGAAGAAAAATCTAACTGACCACTTAAAATTCCATTTTTTTGTCGTTACCGCTCTTATCGCAACAAATCTCCCGCGCCGTCGCTTCCGGTCGTGTAGTGGGCAGTCATTCGTGTTGCATGCACGCCACGTGTCCCACTAGAGCCGAAGAGTCCGGGGCATAATTGTCCAAACTGTTTGGATGTTTCCACCCTTATAAATACATGTGCCCCGGTTCAATTATTACCTTCCACTTCCTCCGCCACCTCCAAGCTCCAAACCCTAGCGCCGTCGCTGGATCTCATCGTCGCCGGAGAAGGAGCGCTTAGCTGTCGTGACTCCTCCGTCGACGTACTCACGCCGGCCGCGACCATCTTCGTCCGCCGCCGCCGTAGGTGTTTGCCACCACCAAGCTAGGGTGTGGTAGATTGAACTGCTCGGCTTCTCTGCCTTGTCGACTAGTTCATCGTGTTCTTCATCGTGGTAATAAAAACTGAATTTTTACCACGCTTTTGATCTTTGCAAATTACCAAATATCTCCGAGATTTGTTTTTCCACTTTCACTTCAATGGATCTCACACTTTTACCTCTATTTGCTCAATACTTTTGCTTATGTTGCAAATCTGGGTTGATTTCTCACTTGTGCGAATTCTCGAACCTGCACAAATCTGAAACCGCCCTATGTGTGTGCAAAAGTGAAGTCTTCGGTGAAAGAGGTCAATGTCTTCATACCACGATATCTAGTTTTAAAATTCTTCTAAGAATGCATATGACCTCTTCCACTCCCTCGCATCTCTAACTCTTTCACAGGTACATGTCCGCAGCAGAATCGCTTGGATCTCATAGTCTCAATTCGTTTGCAGACTACTTGCAGATTCATTTGCACTCACCAGGAGCAAGCTCACACTTGAATCAATCTTCAAAGCCTTTGCCCACCTCGAAGCCTTTGAAGACTATGGCCAGAGATGATGCTCCAAAGAAAGGTGGTAGACAGAGAAGTCTGAACACTGCCAAGGATCTTCCCCCGGAGCTGTATGAGCGTTACAAGTGTGATGAAGATGAAACCTATGGACAGCGCAAGACTCAAATCCAATGGATTCGAAGATACTGGGTTGAAAATTGGTTCAATTATCAGTTTGTTACAGATGAGTATGCTGAGAAAAATGCTGAGAAGGCACCATGGACTGATATTATCTATAAGAATCATCATCCGAAGACTGAGGCTGAAGCTAGAAGGATTGGCTTCTTTCCATGCATGGTCAGGCCACCAATGCCCAGAAACCCACATCCCTCTAGCATCCGTGGCTGCCTTGATCCTGCTGACTCTGAGGATGGACATGAAGAGAATCCTCCAGTACCTGATTCGAAGCCTATGAAGAAGTCAAAGGCTTTGAAGCCAAAAGCTTCAAAGGTTCCCAAGGCTGTTGGAACTACATCACATGCCTCAAGGTCCCCATCTGTTGATTCCGAAGACACAGAAGAGGAGGCTCGTCTTGTTAGACGGATGAAATGGAAGGCTGTCGCTTCCAAAGGACCGAAGCCATCTGTCTCACTGATGGATGCTGCTAATATGATCGAGCTCTCCGATGATGAGTTTGATGATGAAGCGCTGGCAAGACTGATCCAGCAAAAGGAAGAGGAAGCTAAACATCTTGAAGACTTACCTCTCTTCGACCCAGCAATACTCGAGCACTTCATTGACGAGTGGTTTGCTGATCCATCCCTCACCATCGACGCCTTACAGCTTCCTATTGGGCTCAGCGTCACCTTCCAAGGGCTTGTAAATGAGGAGCTAACTATGGCTCAAAAGGTTGTTCAACTCAAGGCAAAGATCAGCCATGAGAAGGCCCTCTTCAAGGCAAATGCCCACAAGCTCAAAGCTGACCAGATCCAAGGTTATCAATTGATGATGAAAGACCTCAAGGCTATGTTTGAGAAAAGATGTGAAGCTGTCAAAGGCGCCCTTGTGCGTCTCAAGAAAAAGGCAAACACCATGGTTCATGCACACAATGAGATGTTGAAGCGCAAGGCTCTTGGCCAACCTGCTCTTGACCCACGGATCATTGAACGATCCCGACAAGCTTCAATGTCTTCGGACCAAACTGCCCCATCAAGGTCTGAACCACGAGGCATTGAGTTTCCAGCTGGCTTCTCTGGCTCTCGCGTCCCTCCGCCTTCCCCGGCTATCTCCAGTAAGAAGACAAAGAAAGCCAAAGCTCTAGCCAAGAAGCGCAAGGCCGCGACTTCTGAAGCCCAAGCTCCGAAGAGGCAGAAAACAAAGAAGCTCATGCCCCCCGTGTCCGCTCAAGTACCTCCACCTCCACCTGTTACATCAACCACCCATGCTACTCAACAGGAGCCACTGCAAGTGACGCCTATCTCCATGGCTCCTCCTGCCTCTGAGAACCAAGAGAGGCAAGTTATACTTCACGAGTCTGCTCCCACAGAGACTCCTGCTGCTGACGACATTCCAGCTGGTGATGTCATCCCAACTGAAGACATTGCTTTCGAAGCCCATGCTGACGAAGCCAATGTAGAAAGAGAAAGCCCCATGCTAAACACAGATGCTCCTGATGACAGTGAGTATGTTGATATAGGCACTCCTCTGAGGCCCTCAGTGCCAGAGAACACATCAAGTACTCCGCCATCTGCATTTTCAACTCCTGTGCCTAGAACACCAGAATCTCCATTTGTGGCCAGAGAAGTTGAACCCATGGAGCATGCGTCGCCTCTCAAAAGGCTTCGCCGTGGACCCAGATTGGATACATCTTCAATGCAGAGCATCCCTAAAGGCGAGGTCCGCGTGTCTCCCACTGCACCTGTTGATGGAGTCCTCAGAATCAGAGCGGTTGCTCATAACGTGCCAGAGAATGAAGCCCCCGCCTCTGAAGACAATGCTGTTGAAAACATTGTGGGCGAAGCCAATGCCCCATCCCCTGATGGTCCTCTAGTCCCTGCGACGCCTTCCTCCGATGACAATGTTGACAACATTGTGTTGGCTCGTAACAGAGAAGGGCAAATGGTTCCCACCAAATGGCCCAGGCTGGTTGCTCCACCAAGGATGGGTCCGCAATATGAATACCATCTTCAAAGGCGCCCCAATGTTCTGAATCATATGCCAAGGCTACCTATGCTTCACCAACAAGGGCGTGCTCGCCCTCATATCTTCAGCGTCAAGTCATTCCGGCTCAACACCACTTTCTTCGACTCCGACCGCAATCCGTATGCCCGTTCAAAGATTCAGTCTGATAGGTTCTGGAGCATCCCTCAAAGGGAATACTACACATGTGTGCTTTATGGCCAGAACCGTATCTTCCCACACAAAAAGCTCAGTCTAGAAGCCATGAAGGGATTGCCATGTTTTGACCAAGCCATTGATTGTCTTCGAGATGTTGGACTCCTGGCTTTTGTCACTGATCATGAAGACTGGAATGAGGAGCTCATTCTTCAGTTCTACGCCACCCTCCACATCTCTGGCTTCGGGCGAGATCTGAAGACATGGAAGTTGCACTTCATGCTTCGAGATGAATATGTCACAACTGATGTTGCAGAATTCTTCCCAGCAACACCTCTTGCATCCTTTGACGAAGACATGCCCAGCATCTTTCAACTGCCCCAGCCAAACATGACTGAAATGCTCACTATGATGGAACCATTGGCACGTGAAGCAGATCTGCCACACTCATTCTTCGCCAATGATCTTCAGTATCTGCCAAAGACTATCTATCACATTCTTCGTCACACCATTTGGCCGATCAAAGGGCATTCTTCCACAAGCAAGATTGAAGGTGCTTTGAAGACATTGATCTACAACATCGTCTATGGCATCAGGTTTGATCTTCAAGATCTCTTCCTGCGCAATCTGGCTGCAAATGGCATCACCTTGTTTGAACCCAAGATCTATGCACCATGGATCATGCGTTTCATCAAGTACAGATCCAACACAAGGTTCTTGCCATCAGCACGCAATCATGGGATATATCTTCCTGATGTCGAAGTCATTGACACTGACATCTACCCTCCAAAGAGTAAGAATTTCCTGATGCAAGGCACCAGTGGCACAGCTGATGAGGAAGGTCTTCACATCCCATCTGATGCATCCCGTGCAAGGCTCATTGGCTCCATTCGACAACCTCAACCAAGTGCAACAACCACTAAAGCCACAACAAGCTCTTTGCCTCGCCAAGCTCGTACCAGGACTGAACGTGCCATGACAGATAGAGAGCTTCTTGTCTCTCTCATTCAGAAGCAGGATCGTCATCATGAGTGGACTCGAAGACAAATGGCTTCTATGGTTCACGACATCAACATAATTCACAATCTCACAACCAAGAATGCTTTTGTTGCTCATGAGACAAGCCGCCGTGCCTGGAGAACATTGACCATGCTAGCTCCTGAGGATGATCTTCGTGAAGATGGCCACATGCAACACTTTCACTTCAGTGCTCCGCCACCTCGCACTGAGAAATGGCGTCGAACGCCTTCTCTCGAAGACAATGACTTCTCCTCTGAAGCCCCATCCTTCAATGCGCGTCTTGCCAATGATGAATCTGATGACGTCTCTTCTCCGTCAATTGCGCATCACGACACTGCACCAAGCTCTCCTGCACCAACAAATGTCGACCCTACCGCACCATCGTCTTCAACTCCTGCTGGGGACGCATAGTGCCTAATGTCTTCGTCCTTTTTGGTCATTCGATGACAAAGGGGGAGAAGCATTGGTTTCATAGTCTTCAAACGGGTCTACCTATATGGGCTGGGTGCTGTCTTTTGTTAAGTTTACAACTCTCCTTTTGGAACATTTGCTATTTGGGTTGTAAAACTTAAGTCCTGATGGACGTCTGCACACTTTATGTTTACCGTACCTTTGGCGCTACTTTAAGTTTTATCATATGCGCTCGAAGCCATACTGCAGACGCCCATTTTTCATTATGCATTTCATTATCTTCGAAATATTCCTTAAATGCATAGTGATTGGATTACAAGATATAGGGGGAGATCTCCACAAACTATAACCTGCCATGTGCTTTTGCATTCCAAGCAAAATCTTCATAAGCACATCTTCAGGGGGAGCTCTCTATATCTTGCAATCATAATCTCCAAGTCCTTATCTTCACATATATTATTCCTATTGAAAACTTCAACCAATTTGTCATCAATCACCAAAAAGGGGGAGATTGTAAGTGCATCTAGTGCCACCCTTGTTTGATTTTGGAGTATTGAAGACAAACGTGGTTGAGGGACTAATGTGTTTGTGAGAGTTCACAGGATAACACAGACAGAAGTCCCTAGAGATTCGGTTTAACCGTCGAAGATGACCCCTAAAAATTTCCAAAGACATTGATGATGGCCGAAGCCATCGGTGGTATGCAAAGATAATCGCCTGAAGATAATGAAACGCGAAGACGAAGTCTTTTGGTAGTTTTGTTTCTTCTTTCCTGAGTCATAGGAACCACCGTACTGTTAAGTGGGGTCGATGTGATCGAAGTCAGACGCTGACGTGATGCTCAACCCAAACCTATGTCTTCGAGTGAAGACAATGAGAGCAAATCTCTTCCAGAGTTGGTTGAGTCAGCTTTACTTGTAGCCCAAGTAAAGTTGCCACGTCCGTTTGAAATCCGACCGTTGTGACACGTGTTGGTTGGCCATTGACCCAGGGTCATTTTGGTCATATCAGGTCGGGTTGCCCGCTGGCTATAAATAGCCCACCCCCACCACCATGAGAAGGTGGCTGCTCAGAGAGAGATACGGCTGTTGTCGTTTTGGAGCAACCCACCTCGAAGACATTGAGAGAGAGAAACATCCTGCGAGGATAAACCTAAACACCCAGAGCTAGAGTGTTTGAGCATCACCGAAGTCGTTATGTTCTGAGAGAACTGAAGACTTATTACACTTGAAGACTATGATCTTCCAGACGGTTAGGTGTCTGGGTCTAGAGCAATCCAAGAGTCATTGTGGATCGCCGGGTGACCAAGTTTGTACGGGGTTCAGAAGTCTCCCCTGAAGACTTACCTGAGTGATTGGGCGTTGTCTAAGTGACTTCGGCTCAAGGGGAATAAGGTGAAGACGAGGTCTTCTAAGTTCAATCTCAGCCTCCCTAACCAGACGTACAGTTGTCACAGCAACTGGAACTGGTCCAAAAAATCCTGTGTCTTCATCAAGCTACTGGTTCTATCCTTCATCCTTTACATTCTGTACTGAAATGTGAATCCATTGCATGAATACATTTGACTGAAGACATTCCCCGAAGACATTCATATCTGCTGTTTATCTTCATACTATCTAAGTCCGTCTTCGACTCATCTTATCGTGTATGATGATAATGCTTAACTTGCCTGTATGTCTTCATTGTATTGCATGTCTTGCTTAGATCCTTGATATAGATCCCTACCTGATCCTGTTCCGCTTCCGCTTACTTCGAATACATTCATTGTTTTGAAGCCTTTCATAAAAATCGCCTATTCACCCCCCCTCTAGTCGATAACTAGCACTTTCAGTTCGACAATATGTTGCATATAAACATTTTGAGAAGTCAACATTTACTTACTTTGACCAAGTTTGTAGAGAAAAATATTTACATCTAGAATTGCAATTCCATTTCATTAGATACATCACAAAATTTTATATTGTATACATTTTAGATGGTATATGTAGATACATCACAAAAATCTATATGCACTACATGATGGAATGAATGGAGTATAAGCGGAGGGATGAAAAGAACCTCAGTGGAAAACGTTGGCCACTCCCATTGTTATCCTGTGCAAGTACATGTAAAGTCATGATAAGTACATCAGGCTTAACATCAACCAAGTATACGAGGTATCTGCTTGAAATAAACAAGGCATATATGCTCACTATAACAACCAAATACAGCCATTTGATACTGGACAAATGCTCAATGGAACCAACCTAACAACCAGATAACGAAAAGCAAGGCGTCTGCTTGAAAACTAGACAAATGCTCACTGCAATCAACCTAACAACCAGATACATAAAAACAAGGTATCTGCTTGAAAACTAGACAAATGCTCACTGCAACCAACCTGGCAACCAAATTTAGAGAAACAAGGCATAAATGTTTAAAGCGGAAGTTAAGGGCACATGTTAACAACACCAGGCATAACAGGTGGTATTGATGAAATTGAACTGCACAGTTCATACTTGCACATAATGAACATCACATTGTGAATAACTGAAAGAAACAAGGCATTCATGCTCACTGTAACAACCGACTATAGCCATTGAAAACTGGACAAATACTCAATGCAACCAACCTAACAACCAGATACAGAAAAAGCAAGGCATCTACTTGACAACTGGACAAATGCTCAATTAAACACTGCATGATTATCACATGGCAAAAGCTACTACAACAATCAGTACGAGACGGCTAGCTACAAAAGGTATGATTTGCTCACAGGATGTTGCCTCACTTGTCATGGATGGGCTCCTTCCACTTGGGATATGAGGTGCCCAGGGTGCGCTCCCTGGTGTCGCAGATGGCACGTTTCCCCTTGTAACAGCCGTAGTGTGTGCCATTATCTTGGTGGATGAGATCTGACTTTGAAGCTAAGGAGCCCAAGCCACCGTCGTACAACGTTTCCTTCAGAAATGACAAAAGGGGCTCGATGGCGTAGAAGGATCGCAAATCCATGACCGCGAGGCGAAGGAGATCAGCGGCGGGGCCTTTGGAGAGATCGACGGCGGTTGAACCAGAGGCGTTGCCGGTGGACCACTTAACTTGTGACATGGCCCGGGTGAAGCCGGTGATGTTGACGAGCTTGATGTCGTAGCCGGCTCTCCTGAGATATAGGAATACACGTTCCCCAAGACTTGAAGCCTTCGGCATGGCAACGTAGGCAGCGTCCTCACCGGCTCCCGCGGCGAGGTGTTCGTCGGGATCGAAGGGTCGGCGCGAACGGCGCCCAACTCGCCAACGTACGGCGGAGAGGCCATGATAGACCTCTTTTTGCTCGTACACTCCTCGAGGTCCACGGGAGATGTGGTCGGGCTGATTAGGCTGCGACTCTCTGGAGTACGGGATGAGGATCTGGGGGAAAGGGACACCGCCGGCCTCATCTAAAAACTCAGGGCGGCGATGGTGTATGTGGATCGGTGGGGACCCTGAACTTGTTTAGCTATGAGGCACGGGCAGACCGGCTGAGGTTGGTGGTGGGAGGCGATGGCGGGGGCGAGCTAGGGTTCAAGCTAGGGAGGAAGGGGGGGGGTGTTGTGCGGACGGGGGGGGGGGGGGTGTTTGCGGATGTGCCGCTGCTGCTGAAAATTTTAGTAGTAATGGTGTGGGTGGAGATGGTGGTCGACGAGGGATGGCGACGGTTTTGAAAGTGCGTTATATCGACTAGAGGGGGGGGGGTGAATAGGCGATTTTTACAAATTCGTCACTGAGGAATTACCAGATGAGGAATTTGCTAAGTGACGAAATACTAGCAGCAGAATAAGTACTCAAGTGCATGCGAAACATAGCAGTAGCATAGTCATCATGATGAAATGAAGCATACACAGAGCATAAGCAGTGAGAACAGGATAAGCAGGCAGAAGATAAAGGGACTGAAGAATTTGAGATGAGGAAATTGAGAAAGTCTTCAGACAAATTCTTCAAACAGTAACATTCAATTTCATCAACAAGTACTTCGAGGAAATGAAAAGGTTGAGGAAATAGAACCAGGAGCTCGATGAAGACAGTGATTTGATAACCCAGTTCCAACTGCTGTGACAGTCGTACGTCTGGTTCGGAGCGGCTTGGTGATACGTCTCCAACGCATCTATAATTTTTTATTGTTCCATGCTATTATATTATCTGTTTTGGATGTTTTATATGCATTAATATGCTATTTTATATTATTTTTGGGACTAACCTATTAACCTAGTGCCTAGTGCCAGTTTTTGTTTTTTCCTTGTTTTTGAGTATTGCAGATAAGGAATATTAAACGGAGTCCAAACAGAATAAAATCTTCGGAATGATTTTTCTTGGACCAGAAGAAACCTGCCAGACTTGGAGATGAAGGCAGGAGACCTGTCGGGAGGCGACAAGCCACCTGGGCATGCCCTAGGGGGGGCGCCCCCCTGGCTTGTGCCCCCAGCAGGTCTCCTAACCCTATTCTTCGGCCTATAAAATCCCAAATATTCCCCCAATACCAAAAAGAGCCACGAAAATACTTTTCCGCTGCCGGAAGCCTCTGTTCCCGTGAGATCCCATCTTGGAGCCTTTTCCGGTAATCTGCCGGAGGGGGATTCGATCACGGAGGGCATCTACATCAACTCCATTGCCCCTCCGATGATGCGTGAGTAGTTCACCTCAGACCTTCGGGTCCATAGCTAGTAGCTAGATGGCTTCTTCTCTCTCCATGTTCTTCAATACCATGTTCTTCATGATCTTCATGGAGATCTATCTGATGTAATACTCTTTTGTGGTGTGTTTGTCGAGATCCGATGAATTGTGGGTTTATGATCAGATTATCTATGAATATTATTTGAATCTTCTCTGAATTCTTATATGCATGATTTCATATCTTTGCAAGTCTCTTCGAGTTATTGGTTTGGTTTGGCCAACTAGATTGGTAATTCTTGCAATGGGAGAAGTGCTTGGTTTTGGGTTCAATCTTGTGGTGTCCTCACCCAGTGACAAAGTAGGGGTAGCGAGGCACGTATTTGTATTGTTGCCATCAAGGATAAAAAGATGGGGTTTTCATCATATTGCTTGAGTTTATCCCTCTACATCATGTCATCTTACCTAATGCGTTACTCTGTTCTTCATGAACTTAATACTCTAGATGCAGGCAGGAGTCGGTCGATGTGTGGAGTAATAGTAGTAGATGCAGAATCGTTTCGGTCTACTTGACACGGACGTGATGCCTATATGCATAATCATTGCCTTGGATATCGTCATAACTATGCGCTTTTCTATCAATTGCTCGACAGTAATTTGTTCACCCACCGTATTATTTTCCTTCAAGAGAGAAGCCTCTAGTGAAACCTATGGCCCCCGGGTCTATTTTCCATATTATATTTTCAGATCTATAAACCAAAAATACCAAAAATACTTTGCTGCAATCTTTTTACTTTTCGTTTTAGTAATCTTCTATATCTATCTCTATCAGATCTCATCCTTGCAAATAACCGTGAAGGGATTGACAACCCCTTTATAGCATTGGGTGCAAGTATTTGATTGTTTGTGTAGGTGCGAAGATTGGGGACTTGCTTGTATCTCCTACTGGACTGATACCTTGGTTCTCAACAACTGAGGGAAATACTTATCTACTTTGCTGCATCACCCTTTCCTCTTCAAGGGAAAACCAACGCAAGCTCAAGAAGTAGCAAGAAGGATTTCTGGCGCCGTTGCCGGGGAGATCTACATCAAGCCTACCAAGTACCCATCACAAACTCATCTCTTGCATTTACATTATTTGCCATTTGCCTCTCGTTTTCCTCTCCCCCACTTCACCAATTTGCCGTTTTATTCGCCTTTTTCTCGCCGGATCTCTTTTTGTTTGCTTGTGTTGCCATGTGCCTTCTATTTGCTTGCATCTTCGCTTGCTAAAAATCTATTGATATGGATCCTCATCCACTTGCTAATCTTTTCAAAAGGCCAAATTATGATGAACCAATTGCTAGTGAGTTGAGTGCACTTGATTATCTCTGAAGTTTTGTTTGAAAATCATGAATCTGAAAATTTTGATGAAGTGTTGAAAGAAGAAAATTATAAGGTGATTCATGATAGATCCTTGATTAAAAAGCATGATTGAAATGTTGTTAGTATGAATTCTATAAATATCCATGATGCTAAGGATATGCAAAGCCACAAGCTTGGGGATGCTATGTTTCATGAAGATGATATTTTTTGTTCCCCAAGTTTTGATGAGCAAATTCATTATGCAAATTCTATGCTTGTGCATCATGAAAAGAATGATCTATGTGATGGTTATATTGTTGAATTCCTTCATGATGCTACTGAAATTTATTGTGAGGGAGGAACATATGCTTGTAGGAATTGCAATAATATCAAGTTTCCTCTCTATGTGTTCAAAGTTTTGAAGTTATGCTTGTTTTGCCTTCCTATGCTAGTTGATTCTTGTTCCCATAAATTGTTTGCGCACAAAATCCCTATGCATAGGAAGTGGGTTAGACTTAAATGTGCTTGTCATGAGATTCATGATGCTTTCTTGCATATTTCAATTACTACTTTTTATGTGAGCATCATTGAAATCATTATGCATAGCTAGGGGCGTAAAACGATAGCGCTTGTTGGGAGGCAACCCAATTTTATTTTATGTTTCTGTTTTTTGCTTCTGTTCTTGAGTGTTTTGCACATTATTACCTCTATGGTAATTTTGTTTTATTGTTTTAATTAGTGTTTGTGCCAAGTAAGACCTTTGGGATGGTTTACGGTGATTGTGGATTTGGTTTTGCTGAAAAACAGAAACTTTTGCGCTCAGTCCAGGAATTTTATAAATTCACCAGAGCGTCAATTGGATCTGAATTTTTTACACAAGATTGGTATACAAATTTCCCTGATTTTCCTAATTTTTCAGAATTTTTGGAGATACATAAGTATTCTAAGTTTACAGATTGCTACAGACTGTTCTGTTTTTGACAGATTCTGTTTTCTTTGTGTTGTTTGCTTATTTTGATGTATCTATGAGTTGTATCGGGGGGTATGAACCATGGAGAAGTTAGAATACAGTAGATATTACACCAATATAAATAAATAATGAGTTCACAACAGTACCTAAAGTGGTGATTTATTTTTCTTATACTAACGGATCTCACGAGTTTTCTGTTGAGTTTTGTGTTGTGAAGTTTTCAAGTTTTGGGTAAAGATTTGATGGACTATGGAATAAGGAGTGGCAAGAGCCTAAGCTTGGGGATGCCCAAGGCACCCCAAGCCATATTCAAGGATACCAAAGAGCCTAAGCTTGGGGATGCCCCGGAAGGCATCCCCTCTTTTCTCTTCAATCCATCGGTAAATTTACTTGAGGCTATATTTTTATTCACCACATGATATGTGTTTGGCTTGGAGCGTCTTGTATGATATGAGTCTTTGCTTTTTAGTTTGCCAAAATCATCCTTGCTGCACACATCTTTTGAGAGGGACACGCATTAATCGTGAATTTATTAGAATACTCTATGTGCTTCACTTATATCTTTTGAGCTGGGCAATGTCGCTCTAGTGCTTCACTTATATCTTTTTAGAGCACGGTGGTGTTTTATTTTATAGAAATAATTGAACTCTCGTACCTCACTTATATTATTTTGAGAGTCTTTAAACATCATGGTAATTGGTTTAGGTTATGAATTTAGTCCTAATATAATGGGCATCCAAGAGGGATATAATAAAAACTTTCATATAAAGTGCATTGAATACTATGAGAAGTTGGATTCCTTGCATATAGTTTTGAGGTATAAAGATGGTGATGTTAGAGTCATGCTAGTGAGTAATTGTGGAATGGTAAAAATACTTGTGTTAAAGTTTGTGACTCCCGTAGCATGCACGTATGGTGAACCGTTATGTAACGAAGTCGGAGCATGATTTGTTTAATGATTGTCATCCTTTGTGTGAGGGTCGGGAGCGCGCGATGGTTAACTCCTACCAACCTCTCCCCTAGGAGCATGCGTCTAATACTTTGCTTCGATAACTAATAGATTTTTGCAATAAGTATGTGAGTTCTTTATGACTAATGCGAGTCCATGGATTATACGCACTCTCGCCCTTCCGCCTTTGCTAGCCTCTCTAGTACCGCGCAACTTTCGCCGGTGCATTAAACCCACCTTCCTCAAAACAACCACCATACACCTTCCCCAAAACAGCCACCATACCTACCTATTATGGCATTTCCATAGCCATTCCGAGATATATTGCCATGCAACTTCCACCGTTCCGTTTTTTATGACACGCACCATCATTGTCATATTGCTTTGCATGATCGTAAGACAGCTAGCATGATGTTTTCATGGCTTGTCCGTTTTTTATGTCATTTGCTATGCTAGATCGTTGCACATCCCGGCACACCACCGGAAGCATTCATATAGAGTCATATCTTGTTGTAGGTATCGAGTTGTAAGTAAATAAAAGTGTGATGATCATCATCATTAGAGCATTGTCCCATGAGAGGAAAGGATGATGGAAGCTATGATTCCCTCACAAGTAGGGATGAGTCTCCGGACTTTACAAATAATAAAAGAGGCCAATGAAGCAAAAATAAAAAAAGAGGCCAAAGATGCCCACCAAAATAAAAAAAATGAGAGAAAAGAGAGAAGGGACAATGTTACTATCTTTTTTTCCACACTTGTGCTTCAAAGTAGCACCTTGATCTTCATGATAGAGAGTCTCCTATTTTTTGTCACTTTCATATACTAGTGGGAATTTTTCATTATATAACTCGGCTTGTATATTCCAATGATGGGCTTCTTCAAATTGCCCTAGGTCTTCGTGAGCAAGCAAGTTGGATGCACACCCACTTAGTTTCTTTTTGAGCTTTCATACACTTATAGCTCTAGTGCATCCGTTGCATGGCAATCCCTACTCACTCACATTGATATCTATTGATGGGAATCTTCATAGCCCATTGATACGCCTAGTTGATGTGAGACTATCTTCTCCTTTTCCATACAACCTCCACCATATTCTATTCCACCTATAGTACTATATCCATGGCTCACACTCATGTATTGCGTGAAAGTAGAAAAGGTTTGAGAACATAAAAGGTGTGAAACAATTGCTTGACTTGTCATCGGGGGTGTGCATGATTTAGATACTTTGTGTGGGGAAGATGGAGCATAGCCAGACCATATGATTTTGTAGGGATAACTTTCTAAGGCCATGTTATTTTGAAAGGACACAATTGCTTGTTAGTATGCTTGAAGTATTACTGTTTTTATGTCAACATTGAGCTTTTGTTTTGAATCTTATGGATCTGAACATTCATGCCACAATAAAGAATATTACATGGATAAATATGTTAGGTAGCATTCCACATCAAAAATTCTGTTTTTATCATTTACCTACTCGAGGACGAGCAGGAATTAAGCTTGGGGATGCTTGATACGTCTCCAACGTATCTATAATTTTTTATTGTTCCATGCTATTATATTATCTGTTTTGGATGTTTTATATGCATTAATATGCTATTTTATATTATTTTTGGGACTAACCTATTAACCTAGTGCCTAGTGCCAGTTTCTGTTTTTTCCTTGTTTTTGAGTATTGCAGATAAGGAATATTAAACGGAGTCCAAATGGAATAAAATCTTCGGAATGATTTTTCTTGGACCAGAAGAAACCTGCCAGACTTGGAGATGAAGGCAGGAGACCTGCCGGGAGGCGACAAGCCACCTGGGCATGCCCTAGGGGGGGCGCCCCCCTGGCTTGTGCCCCCAGCAGGTCTCCTAACCCTATTCTTCGGCCTATAAAATCCCAAATATTCCCCCAATACCAAAAAGAGCCACGAAAATACTTTTCCGCTGCCGGAAGCCTCTGTTCCCGTGAGATCCCATCTTGGAGCCTTTTCCGGTAATCTGCCGGAGGGGGATTCGATCACGGAGGGCATCTACATCAACTCCATTGCCCCTCCGATGATGCGTGAGTAGTTCACCTCAGACCTTCGGGTCCATAGCTAGTAGCTAGATGGCTTCTTCTCTCTCCATGTTCTTCAATACCATGTTCTTCATGATCTTCATGGAGATCTATCTGATGTAATACTCTTTTGTGGTGTGTTTGTCGAGATCCAATGAATTGTGGGTTTATGATCAGATTATCTATGAATATTATTTGAATCTTCTCTGAATTCTTATATGCATGATTTCATATCTTTGCAAGTCTCTTCGAGTTATTGGTTTGGTTTGGCCAACTAGATTGGTAATTCTTGCAATGGGAGAAGTGCTTGGTTTTGGGTTCAATCTTGCGGTGTCCTCACCCAGTGACAAAGTAGGGGTAGCGAGGCACGTATTTGTATTGTTGCCATCAAGGATAAAAAGATGGGGTTTTCATCATATTGCTTGAGTTTATCCCTCTACATCATGTCATCTTACCTAATGCGTTACTCTATTCTTCATGAACTTAATACTCTAGATGCAGGCAGGAGTCGGTCGATGTGTGGAGTAATAGTAGTAGATGCAGAATCGTTTCGGTCTACTTGACACGGACGTGATGCCTATATGCATAATCATTGCCTTGGATATTGTCATAACTATGCGCTTTTCTATCAATTGCTCGACAGTAATTTGTTCACCCACCGTATTATTTTCCTTCAAGAGAGAAGCCTCTAGTGAAACCTATGGCCCCCGGGTCTATTTTCCATATTATATTTTCAGATCTATAAACCAAAAATACCAAAAATACTTTGCTGCAATCTTTTTACTTTTGTTTTACTTTTCGTTTTAGTAATCTTCTATATCTATCTCTATCAGATCTCATCCTTGCAAGTAACCGTGAAGGGATTGACAACCCCTTTATAGCGTTGGGTGCAAGTGTTTGATTGTTTGTGTAGGTGCGAAGATTGGGGACTTGCTTGTATCTTCTACTGGATTGATACCTTGGTTCTCAACAAGTGAGGGAAATACTTATCTACTTTGCTGCATCACCCTTTCCTCTTCAAGGGAAAACCAACGCAAGCTCAAGAAGTAGCACTTGGTATTTAAACCAAAGGACACACAGTCACAGGACACACAGTACTTACCGTATTCTCCTTGAGCTAAGGTCACATAGACCTCGCCCAACACTCGTGGTAAGTCTTTAGGGTAGACTTCCAAATCCTCACAAACTCGGTCACCCGACGATCCACAATTGACTAGTGGATGCTCTAGACCATGATGCCTAACCGTCTGGAAGATACACAGTCTTCAAAGGTAAAAAGCGTCGGTTCCACACAGGAACAATCTCTTCAGTGATGCTCAATCACTTTGGGTTTTTGGTGGTTTGGGTTTTGGGTTTTTCCTCACTGATGATTTTCTCTCAAAGTCCTCAGAGGATGGGTTGCTCTCAAATGACAAGTGTCAATCTCTCTCGGAGCAGCCAACCAGCTAGTGGTTGTGGGGGGCGGCTATTTATAGCCAGGGTGCAACCCGACATGATAAGTCATAAATGCCCCGAATGATATGACCGTTAGGTGGATAAAATATCTGGACAGCTGGCGCAAAGCACAGCAACGGTCAAAATTTGAACTGTCAAATTCCTCAGGGCTTATCATATTCCTCACGGTAGGCAATTCACACTGGCGAAATCCTAACTCCTCAGTCAGACCAATTTCCTCAGAGACCAGAAGAACATCGTCTCTGTCACTGAAGAACTTGACGGATCTGTAAGAGATTTCCAAAGGCTTCACTCGAAGGATTGGTTAAGTTGAGGCTTTTGAGTTGAGCATCAGTTGGAAATTTTTCCTTAGTATTACCTCGGCCCCCTTTAACAGTACGGTGTTTCCTATGACTCAAGGAAAGGAAATGAAACTACGAAAACAAAAGTCTTCGCGCTTCATAGTCCTCGTTAATATCTTCAAGGTCACACCGAATTCTTCAGCTTCAAAGTTTTCAGGGAAATACCAAAGTCTTCACCAAAGTCTTTAGCTGAAGACATTCATTTTTAGGGGTCGACATTCTTCGTATATATCAAACTCCTTAGCGACTTATAGAGCCTGTGTACACTCACACACTTATTAATCCCTTAACCTATAAGTCTTCAATACACCAAAATCACTAAGGGGCACTAGATGCACTTACAATCTCCCCCTTTTTGGTGATTGATGATAAATAGGTTATGTTTTCAACGGGGATAAACATATGAAGTGTAAGCACGGAGTTTGAGGAATTTGATTGCAAGATATAGAGGAACTCCCCCTGAAGATGTGCATATTTGAGGAATTTGCTTTGGACCGCAAATGCACATGGCAGGATAAACTCTTGGAGATCTCCCCCTATATCTTGTAATCCATACACGCATTTTATATATATCATGAGGAAATTGAAATGCATGATGGAAAATGGTGTCTGAGGAAATTCAGCATGCGTGCATTAAGATACTTGAGGAAATAAGCATGCAAAAAGCAGATCAAAAGTATCAGACCACCATCGGACTTAAGTTTACAACTCAATCAACAAACACTTCAGAAGAGCGAGAGTTGTAACTTAAACAAAAATAGCCCATATAAAGAGACCCGCTTGAAGACTATCTCAAATCCCCCCCTTTGTCATCAAGTGACCAAAAGGGACGAAATTGAGGACTAACGCCCCTGAAGAATTTCATCTTGAAGGTGGTGGAGGAGCGCCAGCGTTGTCGGGGTCGTTTGCCGATGCAAGGCCCGCAACAGTGTCGTCGATATCCTCATAGGAGTCAGTTCCGCGTGATGAAGAAAATGAACTTGTAACAAGCTGAGGAACTGGAAGCTTCTTGTATTTCTTCTTGGGAGGATAAGACCAATCAAAATCCCTCTGAAATTCCTTCTCTGCAAGTTCTTCAGGGGTATATAGATGCTCAAGAGTGGCCCATGTGCGGTCAAAGACTTCATGGAGATAGTAGTGGTTCTTCCTCACAACGTTATGCGTGACAGTCATATCTCGAAGAATTGCACCAAACTGCCTCTTGACCCACTTGTGATTGCGATCGACCTTTTGATGAAGACTGAGGAGTAACTCACGATCAGTCATCACTCTTGGAGTTGTTTCAAGGGGCTTTTGAGCAGTGGCTCTGGCTGCCGAGTCTTGTGATGCAATGTCATCATTGGTTGAATAAGAAGCAGCAGGACGAAATTGATCATTCAGAGGACGAGATCCTTCATCAATAACAGATTTGCCCTTCCCATCAACTGAGGAAAATGTGTTCTTGAGGACTTCAATTGGGGGTAGGTAACTGAAATGATTCTAAAGATTAGCTTCATAAGGAATTGAGGATCTCGCTCTAATGAATTTCATGATCCAAGGTGCATAAGACTTCAGTTCAAACGGAGACAGCAATGTTGGCCAATCTCCTCATGAAGAAATCATGAAGATTTATAGGAATGTCGTGAATAATGTTGAATAGCAGGTTCTTCATCACACCTACCACATATTCCTCTTCATTGTTGTGACCTTTGATAGGGCAGAGGGTTTTGGTCATGATGCGGTACACAGTGCGAGGCACATAGAGCAAATCCTTCACCAGAAAGATGGTTCTGGGAGCTTGACCTGGAGCCAAGGGCTTCATTAGTACTTGCATGAGATGATTTGGAAGTTCAGGTTCTTCATAGAGGCATCTGGCATCAGCTGAGGGAATGCTGACTGGAACTACTTGAAGTAACTCAGTTGCTAGAGCAGTGTAATGGGTGTTCTCAGTCATCCAGTCAAGTACCCATGTGTTGATATCTTGCGCATCACCTGAGATGTGAACTGTAGCATAGAACTGAAGAATAAGTTCTTCATTCCAATCACAGATGTCAACGCAGAATGGCAGCAAACCAGCATCATGAAGAACATTGAGCACTGGGGTGAAGCAAGGAATGGTTTCCATGTCAGCATGAGGAATTTGATAGTGCTGAAAAACCTTGTCCTTCTGAAACAGCACGTGACGTGGCTTGAGACTGCGTCGGTATTTCCCCAAAGAGGAAGGGATGATGCAGCACAGTGACGGTAAGTATTACCCTCAGTTATGAAACCAAGGTTATCGAACCAGTAGGAGGATCACCAACACCCAATAAGCAGCACCTGCACACAAACAACAAATACTTGCAACCCGACACGAAAGAGAGGTTGTCAATCTCTCTACGGTAATAAGATAGATTAGGTAGTGATAGATAGGAGAGATAGATCTCTCAAGAACACAAATAAAAAGAGTAAATATGCAGCAATATATTTTTGGGTTTTTGGTTTTGTAGATCTGAAAACAAAGAGTGCAAAAACGTAGATCGGAAAGCAATATGATGGAAAAGTAGACCCGGGGGCCGTAGGGTTCACTAGTGGCTTCTCTCATGAGTATAGCGCACGGTGGGTGAACAAATTACTGTTGGGCAATTGATAGAAAATCGAATAGTCATGACGATATCCAATGCGATGATCATTATATAGGCATCACGTCCAAGATAGATAGACCGACTCCTGCCTGCATCTACCTCTATTACTCCACACATCGACCGCTATCCAGCATGCATCTAGTGTATTAAGTTCATGGAAAAACGGAGTAATGCAATAAGAACGATGACATGATGTAGACAAGATCTATTCATGTAGGAATAGACGCCATCTTGTTATCCTTAATAGCAACAATACATGCGTGTCTTGCTGCCCCTTCTGTCACTGGGAAAGAACACCGCAAGATCGAACCCATCACAAAGCACCTCTTCCCATGGCAAGAAAAATCAATCTAGTCGGCCTAATTAAACCAAAGATTCGGAGAAGAAATACGAGGCTATAAGGAATCGTGCATATAAGAGATCAAAGAAGACTCAAATAATATTCATGGATAGAAACTGATCATGAACTCAAAATTCATCGGATCCCAACAAACGCACCGCAAAAGTTTACATCAAATAGGTCTCCAAGAGACCATTGTATTGAGAATCATAAGAGAGAGAGAAGAAGCCATCTAGCTACTGCCTACGGACCCGTAGGTCTATGGTGGACTACTCACGCATCATCGGAGAGGCACCTATGAGGAAGATGAACCCCTCCGTGATGGTGTTTAGATTGGATCTCGTGGTTCTGGAACTTGCGGCGGCTGGAATTGTGTTTCGTCGACTCCCCTAGGGTTTTTGGAATATTTGTGAATTTATAGGCATCAGAGGTGGTGCGGAAGGGGGCCGAGGAGGGCACAACCCATCAGGGCGCGCCGGGGCCCCCCTGGCGCGCCCTGGTGGGTTGTGCTCTCCACAGCCCACCTCTCCGGCAGTTGTTTGGCCCACTGGGTGTCTTCTGGTCCAGAAAAAATCTCCAAAAAGTTTTGTCGCGATTGGACTCCGTTTGGTATTGATTTTCCGCGAAGTAAAAAACAAGCAAAAACAACAACTGGCACTTTGGCACTATGCCAATAGGTTAGTCCCAAAAAATGATATAAAGTTGTTATAAAATGATTGTAAAACATCCAGGAATGATAATATAACAACATGGAACAAGCAAAAATTATAGATACGTTGGAGACGTATCAGCATCCCCAAGCTTAATTCCTACTCGTCCTCGAGTAGGTAAATGATACAAACAGAATTTTTGATGTGGAATGCTGCCTAACATGCTCATCACATTCTTTTCTTTTGTATAGCATGGACATTTGGACTTATAATGATTCAAAGCAATAGTCTAGTTTTAACATAGTGACTTCAATACTCAAGCATGTCAACAAGCAACCATGTCTTTCAAAATATCAACACTAAAGAAAGTTATCCCTAGCCCATCATGCTCAATCATTGATCCATTCATGAAACACACTCAAATATTAGCTATGCCCAATGCTCAAGTATGATCATAGTGCCCCCTAGTTGGTGCTTATAAGAGAAGATGGAGACTCAAAGCAATTTTTTTTTGCATAAAGTAAATAGATAGGCCCTTCGCAGAGGGAAGTAGTGATTTGTAGAGGTGCCAGAGCTCAAGTTTTTAAATTGAGAGAGAAAAAATATTTTGGGTGGCATGCTTTTCTTGTCAACGAAAATGACAAAGTAGCTCACAATACTTTCCATGCTAGATATATCATAGGCGGTTCCCAAACAGAAAATAAAGTTTATTCCTTTTTCCACCAAACTTTCACTTTCCATGGCGGGCCGTATCCACGGTTGCCTTCCATACCAACACTTTCCAAGGAATTTATTATTTGACAACATAAAGTAAATATTTTTTTCTTTTTCATTTCGGGAATGGGCATCCCTATTACCGCCGCACTCTCGTGCAATGACAAGTGAATAAACACTCATCTTGAGAATAACACATCTAGCGTGGAAAAATATTGGACACTCCCCACCGTTTCATGAGCGGTACGGGCACACAAAAGAGAAAATTTATTTTGAAAATTTAGAGATGGCACATACAAATTTGCTTGGAACGGCATGGAAATACCGCATATAGGTAGGTATGGTGGACTCATAAGGCAAAACTTGGTTTAAGGATTTTGGATGCACAAGTAGTATTTCTACTTAGTACAAATGGAGGCTAGCAAATAGATTGGGAAGCAACCAAACCAAGAAACGAAAATTCACATAAGTGAGCATTGAACATAACTAACACCGAATAATGCACCACAAGTAGGATGTAACTTCATTGCATAACTATTGACTTTCGTGCATGCATAGGGAATCACAAACCTTAATACCAATATTCCTACTAAGCATAATTACTCATTAACATGACTCACATATTACTATCATCATGTTTCAAAACTATTACAAGGAATCAAGTTTAATTTGTCCAATGATCTTCATGGAAGTTTTTATTATATCCTCCTTGGATATCTATCACTTTGGGACTAGTTTCATATATTGCCATTGCTTTTTGGCAAGCTCAAACAAATTTAGGTGAAGCACATGAGCATAAAGATTTCATCTCTCAAAAAGGTATAAGTGAAGCATGAGAGGATTTCTTCAAAATTTACTAACTCTCAAATTAATCTAAAGTGAAGCATGAGAGTATTTCTACAAAAATTTCCAAGCATACCGTGCTCAAAAAGATATAAGTGAAGCGCTAGAGCAATTCTATAGCTCAAAGAGTTTAAGTGAGGCACATAGAGCAATTCTAACAAATGATAGCATGATTTTGGCTCTCTCAAATAGGTGTGTACAGTAAGGATACAAGTGACAAACTAACAAATACCAAATTCCACTCACCAAAGGCGCTTCACCCCCCGGCAACGGCTCCAGAAAAGAGTCTTGATGACAAACAAGTATAGGGGATCAATCGTAGTCCTTTCGATAAGTAAGAGTGTCAAACCCAACGAGGAGCAGAAGGAAATAACAAGCGGTTTTCAGCAAGGTAATTTCCGCAAGCACTGAAATTATCAGTAACGAGTAGTTTGATAGCAAGATAATTTGTAACAAGTGACAAGTAGCAATAGTAACAAAGAGTGCAGTTATATGGCCCAATACTTTTGATAGCAAAGGACAAGCCGAAACGATCTCTTATAATAAGTAAAGCGTTCTCGAGGACACATGGGAATTTCATCTAGTCACTTTCATCATGTTTGTTTGATTCGCGTTCGCTACTTTGATAATTTGATATGTGGGAGGACCGGTGCTTGGGTGCTGTTCTTACTTGAACAAGCCTCCCACTTATGATTACCCCCTCTCACAAGCATCCGCAACTACGAAAGAAGAATTAAGATAACTCTAACCATAGCATTAAACATATGGATCCAAATCAGCCCCTTACGAAATAGCACGTAAACTAGGGTTTAAGCTTCTGTCACTCTAGCAACCCATCATCTAATTACTACTCCACAATGCATTCCCTTAGGCCCAAAGATGGTGAAGTGTCATGTAGTCGACGTTCACATAACACCACTAAGGGAATCAACAACATACACATCATCAAAATATCGAACGAATACCAAATTCACATGATTACTTATGACAAGACTTCTCCCATGTCCTCAAGAACAAAAGTAACTACTCACACATCACATCCATGTTCATGATCAGAGAGGTATTGAATAACATAATGGATCTGAACATATAATCTTCCACCAAGTAAACCTACTAGCATCAACTACAAGATGTAATCAACACTACTAGCAACCCACAGGGACGAATCTGAGGTTTTGAGACAAAGATTGAATACAAGAGATGAACTAGGGTTTGAGATGAGATGGTGCTGGTGAAGATGTTGATGAAGATTGGTCCTCCCACGATGAGAGGATCATTGGTGATGTCGATGGCGACGATTTCCCCCTCCCGGAGGGAAGTATCCTCGACAGAATCTCTCTGCCGGAGAGCAAAATAGCTCCTGCCCAAGTTCCGCCTCGAGACGGCGGCGCACCATCCAAAAAGTCTTCTCTATAATATTTTTAGGTCAAATGCACTTATATACCAGAAAATGGGGGCCAGAAGTGGGCCAGGGGCCCCACGAGGTACCAGGACGCGCCTGGGGGTGGGGGGTGGCGCGCCCTGGTGCCTCGTGGGCACTGGGTGGTCCCCTTCTGATAATTCTTGCGCCAATATTTTTTATATATTCCAAAATAATTCTCCACAAAATTTCAGCTCATTTGGGGATGTACAGAATAGGTATCTCTGACATAGCTTTTTCAGGTCCAGAATTCCAACTGCCGGCATTCTCCCTCTTTGTGTAAATCTTGCATATTAAGAGAGAAAAGGCATTAGAATTGCTCCACAAAGTGTTATATTGATTAAAAACACTATAAATAACAGTAGTAAAACATGATGCAAAATGGGCGTTTCAGGAGCTTAGGGGAGCCTGGGGTGGTCGGGGATGAGTAGATCGAGCGGCGAGGTGCGGCGGCCGTGGCATAGGAAGACGGGTCGATGGCGGCGCTTGCCGGCTTCCCGGCTCAAACTTGAGGGCAGAGACGATGTAGGTGAAGGCGGCGGCTCTCCTGGACATCCAGGCGACGCTCAGGGACGGCGGTGGCCACGGGTACGAGCGGCGAACGGCGATGGCCGCATCTCGGGCGAGGTGGAGAAGAAGGGGGTCGGTGACAGAGAGAGAGGGAGAAGTGGCAGAGGCGACCAGGGGCTCGAGGGGGGGGGCGTCATTATCCCCCAGCTCCACCTGCTCCATCACGGTGTCGAGCTGTGGCTGGAGCGGCGCGCGCTCGGCCACGACGGCGACGACACAGAGGGGGGAGCAGGTAGAAGACGGGGAGGTGGGCTGGGCTCGGCCTCTGTACCACTTGGGCCGGCAGCGCAGTGGAGTTTTTCCTTTTCTTTTTCCATTTTTCTTTTCTGTTTTTCATTAGTTTCTGTTTTACATTTTTTTACACCAAAATAGTTTTGTAAAATGTACAACTTGTCTCAATATTTAATATGCAATATGCCTCACAGCCACAAAAAGTTTGGGAGTGATTTGAATTCATTTGAATTTTGTTTAAATAGAAATGATTTAATTTGGTGCTGTTTGACTACTGCTTTGGATGCTAGAGTTAGTTTGGAAATTCAATTAATGTTGGTTTTATTTTTAAAATAGCTTTGGGATTTTTTGCAATATTATGAACACTTTTGTTTTGCTGCTTGGATGATTAATAATTTTGACTTTATTTTAAATTTGAATTTGAAGTTGAAATATTTCTTAATTGCTTTTCTTAGGGCATAATGATGATGACTTGGCATGACTAATTGGCATAACCAGGGTTTAGTAATCTGGAGATGTTACAACTCCCCTCCACTTAAAGAAATTCTCGTCCCGAGAATTAAGAGGTAGAGTAAGGGAAAAAGGTCCGGTTTCAAAATTCTAACGAATCTTCTGGTCTTGTGGCCCAAGCAAGAGGTGTTAAGGGTTTAGAGCAACAGGAATAGATCATCTCTCAGAGGGTGGCTCGTGACTTACATACGAAGTCAAGCATGAGGAATAACTTTGGAAACAAGGATGTACAGGAGAGTCAGGTTTTCGATCCTATGGAACAGTGGTTAGTGTGGATCAAGAGTAGGTGGGACGGTGACATCTTGCACGGTCACGATAGCAAGGCATGTCAGGGGATAGCTTGTTAGCTACGTCGGCAACAACGTCGGTACCAAGGGCGGGGAACGAAGAGAACCATTTTCCTGCTCGCTAAAACGAGGCGGACCAATAGGCAAGGTTCTCGTCCATCGGTAGTTACCGGAAGGTTTCCAACAATAGTAGCAAGGTTTTATTTGGGGGTGTTGACTTAAGCAGGGAATTATCACTGCTCAGATAAAAGCTAGATTACAGGAAAGGTTAAACAGACCAATGGAAAGGAAAATGTGATTATCATATTAAACAGACCGATGGAAAGGATTAATTGCAGACAACCCAGCTCTCCGGGTGGAGGTGAACACGTGAACCTAATGTTAGAGTTAGCAAAATCTTTAACCCGAATAGAAGAGAGATCAGAGTCCCAGAGTATGGAAGAGGAATAAAAGATCCTAATCCCATCCATTGGCGGCGTGGGCCCGTAAGCCACACAGCCATGTTAGTAAAACAGTTTTTTTAAAGACTAGACTCAACTTCAGCCAAGGAGTTGGAAACGGGCTTCCTACAGGCAGTCGGCTCTGATATCAACTTGTGACGCCCCCGACTCAATCGTGCACTAATCATACACGCATATGCACACGATCAAGCCCAGGGACTCACGGGAAGATATCACAACACAACTCTAGACACAAAATAAAATAATACAAGCTTTATATTACAAGCCAGGGGCCTCGAGGGCTCGAATACAAAAGCTTGAGTTACACAAGCGTTAGCGGAAACAACAAAGTCTGAGTATAGACATAAAGAGAAAACAAGGATGCCTTAAGAAGGCGAAAGCAAACAGCGACTATGATCGAAAGAGGCAAGGCCTCCTGCCTGGGAACCTCCTAAACTACTCCTGGTCGACATCCTCCACGTAGAAGTAGGCACCATCGAAGATCTCTGGCTCCTGGGCTCCGTCATCTGGTCGCAGCAATCGGGTATGGGGAAAAAGAGGTAGCAAAGCAACGGTGAGTACTCATCCAAAGTACTCGCAAGACTTACATCAGATCTATTCTATTTATGCATCGGTATCAAATGAAGGGCTGTATCTGTGGACTATACTGCAGAAATGCCAGAATAGAGGGGAAGGCCTAACCTATCGAAGACTAGCATCTTCAGCGTCTTGTAGCATTAGAAGAGTGCAGATTAGTATATATTAAAGCAATGGTTGTATAATAACAAGGCCCAGAGATCCTTCCTCGACTACCCCTCGAGGAAGTGATCCCGGAGCCATCATTTTAGTTTAGTATCACAAGTATCCAGTTCAAGTTGTAGTAGATCGGGATACAACACTGAGCGTCCTGTTACCGTGGACATGGCTATTCGAATAGATAACTTCCCTGCAGGGGTGCACTACCGTTACCCAACATGCTCGATTACCTCTGGCCGGACACACTTTTCCGGGTAATGCCCGGCCTCGGATAACCGACACGACGTAGTCCTACCTAGGCTCCGTCCCCGCCGGTGTACATCCTAAGCGCTCAGGGGTCTTGGGCCCATCGCCCTTTGCACTCCGGGTCGTTGTGCGCAGGGGGATACCAGCACCACCTCTGCCTGGATGGCGCGATCTGGCCCGGCCACAATGCTGAATTGGATGTCTGACAGAGCTTTTGGCTGATACATACGACGCAGAGGGCCCCATAAACCATTATCCCATGTGGTGGTAGTGCGTATAGGCCAGTGGCCAACTCAGATCAATACCCAAATCCGTTAGGCGTATTATTAGGAGCTCGCGGAGACGATCAGTGATCCATGATCTGTGGTCCCGTCGCCCCATCTCGAGGACTTACAGCAAGGGCCAGGCTTCCCTCTCCTGGGGCGGTCTGCCTGCCCGGCCGTGCCTCGTAATTATCTCGCGGGTACCCCCACGGTCAACCCGACTTCCCCTATCTCACGGGTACCCCTCGGGGTCGACCCGACTTCAACAAGGAACTGTCGGGAACTTAGGTCCACCTCTGTCGGGGTAGTACCGCCTGTCCCTTCAGTCCCACAACAACAATAAGGGGGCGACAGGTAAAGTAATAGTGTGTCTGTAACATCAAGGGGGAAGTCCGAGGAATCACCCTCGTTGGACTCCCACTCGAAGTATGTCTATATCATCAAGGGGAAAGTCCGAGGAATCACCCTCATTGGACTCCCACTCGATGTATCCGTTAAGGTGAACTTGGAGGAATCACCCTCGATGGGTTCACACTTGAGGGGTTGCACGACAGAGGCCTCATCGGAGGTGGTGAAAGAGGAATCACCCTCGGTAACCCACAACTGGCTAGCTTTGCTACAGAGTTCTCATCAGAAGTGAGTTAAGAGGTATCACCCTCGGCACTCGATACTAGCTCTGCAGAGGCGTACAACTAAGGGGGTGTGCGGTGCTGTGCCGGTCTCTGCCCGTCGATCACATTGATCGAGTTAGCGGTAGTAAAGCAGGGCAACACGGACAAGGGTGTGGGGCCACTGATGGATCACTAACCAGTCCATACTAAGCATATAGGACAATAGGTAAAGTATCAATAGCAGGTTACAAAATCAGGCTATGCATCAGAATAGGAGCAATCAATTAGAGTAGCAAAATCTAATGCAAGCATGGGGGAGAAAAAATGGGCGATATAGGAATGATCAAGGGGGTTTTGCTTGCCTGGTTGCTCTGCAGGCGAAAAAGGAATCTTCAGAAGTATCCGCTCACCGAATCATCAGGGGTCCCGGAGTCTATCGGGGAGAAAGGGAGAGAAGAAACAAATAAATACAAGCATACAAACGCAATCACTATGCATGACATGCCTAAACGATATGCAGGGGTGATATAATTCATCTCTAAATATTTTAGATGATTTACGAATTTATCTGAAATTATTTTATCAAGGTCATGCACTATTCATTTATCGAAAATAGGCAAAAAGTTCCATGGTTATTTATTTAGAGGATTCTAACATGAATGCAGATGACATATTCGGATTTGTTAGATTTTTCTGATCATTTTTCATATATAAATTATTTTCATCCGAGCTACGGTTTATTTTCTATGATTTTTCGAAGATTTAAACAATTTCTGGGATTTACTGGATTTAATTTAATTCGAAAATCATTTAAATATTATTTGCTATGGGTACACAGAAGTGTACCCATAAATGTGCAACAGAGGCTGACATGTGGGCCCCAGTTGACTGCCCAGTCAGCAGTCAACTGGTGGCTTGACTGGTCAAAGGGGCCCATGTGGGTCCCACCTGTCACTGACTGGGCTAGCCCAGTCAGCAGTTGACTAGTCAATGGGCCCGCACATCAGTGTCTCTTAGTGTTAATTAAAAATTATCCATTTAAACAGTACACTTGTAACACCCCTATGTAATAAGGCACTGTGACTTTGTGTTAATCATGCCAAGTCATCATCATTTGTATTGCTTGATCGCAGTGGTTAAACACTTCCTTTCAAATTCCCTCTCTGAAATCAATTGAAATTTAAAGTGCAAAATGAAGTTGTTCAAAAATTGCTGGAAAAATGTTCATCATCTAGCAAATATTCCAAAACAATTGTTGTTAAGGAAAACAACATCACCATCAACCTATATTTGGGTTAGTGCATTTAAAACAGTGCAAAAACAGCACTTTAAATGCCATTTCATTATTGAAAAATTCAAAAGGACTCCAAAATTGCCCAAACCTTTTCTGGCAGTGCACAATATTCCTTAGCATTTGTTTTGGCCAGACACACATTTTTGCTAAGTCATTTGGTGGCTATTTTAATTGCAAAAGCCTGCTGATAAAACAAAACAGAAAATAAAAATGAAAAAGGCGTAACTGGACTGGGCCTAAGTGCACAGTGCCCTGGCCCAGCCCAGTCGCCCCCTTCTCCCTCCTCACTCTCTCTCTCTCTCTCGCTGTCGCCGCGCCCGTGGCTGCGCCGTTGCTCTCCGGCGTGACGACGACGCCCACCGACAGCCGAGGGGATAAGGACCCCCTCGTTCACTCCCTCTGGCTCCTCCTCGCTCACTTTCCCCTCCTCCTTCGTCCTCCCCATCGATCTGGAGAGGGGCCGAGCGCCACCGCCGCCGCGCCTCCGTTGTTCCCGTGGCCACCGTCGACCCCTCGCCTCGCCACGATGCCGTAGACGTTCGCCGTCGTCCTCCACGTCGTCCGGTGCAGGCCGTTCGAGCCAGGGCCCTTCACAGCGCCGGATCCACCTCGCCCCCTTCCGCCTCTGTCGCCGGCGAACTCCGTCGTCTCTGGCGACTGGTGCTGCTACTAAGCCATTCGTCGGCCTCCTTGAGCCGCTCGGTGAGCTCCTCTTCCTTCTCCCTCCCCCTGCTAGCTCTGGCGCGCCCCTAGCTACCTCCTCCACGCGCGCCTGAACGCATCGCCGCGGAGCTCGTCGCCGGCGAGGCTCCAGTGACCAAATGGTCACGGGCGTGCGTCCAGTAGCTTCACCGCACCGCGTAGAGCACGCCTAGCACTTCCGTTCGAGCTGCTGCACGCCGTAGCGCCGTTTCCGTCGAGCACCCGTACGCACCGCCGCCTCCGCTCGTCGCCGCCGCCGATTCCGTCCAAGTCAGGCGATGCCACCACCACCACTCGACTCGCGGGCGAGTGCCCGTTCGAATGGAGCAGACCGCGCTCGAAACGGCCGCCTGTAGACGATTTCCGGCGAGAGCCAAAGCTCTCCGCCGCATTTCGGCATCGCCGGCGGCGACACGCCGGCCGCCGCCACGCTGGCTGACCTGGGGCCACCCCCAATGTCACTGCCAGTGGGCCCCAGGGGCCCAGTTGACTGGGTTGACCCAGTCAACTGCTGACTGGGCACCCACTGTGCCACTGACATGCGGGCCCTACCGCATAATTAGGTTAATTAAAACATTTTTATAAATAAACCTAATTAGTTAAACTAATTAGTCACTGGCATGTGGGGCCCCACTGCTAATTAATCTCTGTTTAGTTTTAAATAAACTCTGTTAAGTCATAGAGGCTGACAGGTGGGACCCACTAGTCAGGTTTGACCTGGTCAGCCGTCCTGTTGACTGCTGACATCACAGTGATGTCATGCTGACGTCATAATTCATTTTTACTAATTCTGTTAATTTAAATAAATCCAGAAAATGCTAAAATCTTTGAATAATCATATCTTTTAAATCGTAGCTCGGATCGAAAAACTTTCTATATGAAAAATGATCAGAAAAATGAGATGAATTCAAATATGTGATAAAAATGCTTGACCATCACTCCTAACTACCTGAACATGGAACCTTCCCCTCTGGTTCGGTATACCGAAGTCAGCCTAAACGCTGGGAAAATATCCCAGATATTTTCCCGCCTCGTCTGCGACATGTAGCATTGCATTAGGTCACCACCAGCACTGCATACCACCTTGCCTTGCATCTATGTTGCATTTGTCTGCCTTTTATTTATTGTTTCTTCCCCCTCTTCTATTCCGATAGCCTGCCTGTTATCCAAACTGCTTAGTATAGGATGGATGGAAATCATCTGTGACCCCTCTTCATTGTTGTAGTTGCCCCGCTTTAGCATCTGGGTTCAACACATCACCTCATACCCCTAAGTGCTCGACTCTGCAGAGCTAATATCGAGTGCCGAGGGTGATACCTCTTATCTCAGTTCGGATGTTGCCTCTATAGAACGGCTAGTTAGTTGTGGGTTACCGAGGGTGACTCCTCTCCCCACCTCCGACAAAGCTTTAGTCATGCACCCCGCAAGTGTGAACACTATCGAGGGTGATTCCTCCGGTTTCATCTTAACGGGATTGTCGAGAGGGAATCCAAAGAGGGTGATTCCTCGGACTCCTTCTTGACGAGCTATACACACGGTTACCTTTACTTACTGTTGACACTGAACCTTATTAAAGACGGGTCGGCCCTGAGGGGTACCCGCGCGAGCATATGATGCGTGTGATGAGAAAGTCGGGTGGGCCGGAAGAGCACCCGCGAGTTAAATACGAGGCATGGCCGGGCATTCTTAGCCCTTGCTGCAAGTCCTCGAGACGGGGCGACGGGGTCACATCGATCGTGAGTCTCTGCTCGTTACCGCGCGCTCCCAATACACTAACGATTTGGATATTTGATCCGAGTAGGCCTTTGGCCAGATAGCACTAACCATCACGCGGGAATAAATATGGGTACTCTGCGTCGTGGCATCAGCCTGAGCTTTCTAGACGTCAGCGACTGAGCGGCGCGCGCCGGGTTGGACTGGGAACGCCCACACTTGTATTAAGGGGGCTAGGTCTGCTCACGAGCCGCGTTTGCAACGTGCAGGAGCGCACAGGGTGAGGGGCCCAACTCCCTGAGCGCATAGGTTAGTCCGGCATGCTGACCTCTCTGTTGAGCCTAGGTAGGGCTGCGGTGTGTCGTTTTGGCCGAGGACGCGCAGGACCCAGAAAAGTGTGTCCGGCCAGAGTTAATCGAGCGTGGTGGGTAAGTTGGTGCACCCCTGCAGAGAAGAAAACATCTATTCGAATAGCCGGATCCTCGGTAACGGACGCTCGGAGTTGTATCGCGATCGATACAACTAGAACTGGATACTTGTGATGAGATATGGATATGATGGCCCTGGGATTGATTTCTCGCAGGGAGTCGAGAAAGGATCTCTGGCATGTTACTACTACTTTATATTATGCTAGTCTGCACTCTTCTAATGCTGCAAGACCGCTGAAGATGCTAGTCTTCGATAGGACTAGGCCTTCCCTCTATTCTGGCATTTCTGCAGTCTAGTCCACATATACAGCCTTCCTTTGATAATGCTGCATACTTAGAATAGATCTGATGTAAGTCTTGCTGAGTACTTTGGATGAGTACTCACGGTTGCTTTGCTTCCCTTTTCCCCATACCCGAATGATGTTACCAGACGACGGAGCCCCGGAGCCAGCTGCCCCTGTTGACGACTACGGCTACTACTACTACCCCGTTGGAGAGTACTACTACGAGGAGCCCTCCGACGACCAGGAGTAGTTTAGGTGGTACCCAGGCAGGAGGCCTGCGCCTTTCGATCTAGTTTTTGTTTTGCCCCGCCTTTTCGAAGGCCTATCTGTTTAACTTATATCTGTACTCAGATATTTAACGCTTCTGCTGATGCTTGTATGCCATCGAGCTTATGTATTCGAGCCCTCGAGGCCCTGGCTTGTAATATAAAGCTTGTATGACTTTATTTATGTTTTAGAGTTGTGTTGTGATATATTCAAGTGAGTCCTTAGGCTTGATCGTGTGCATTTGCGTGTATGGTTAGTGCACGATTAAGCCAGGGGCGTCACAAGTTGGTATCAGAGCCGACTGCCTGTAGGAACCCCCTTTCCAACTCCTTGGCCGAAGTTGAGTCTAGACTTGAAAACCGTTTTACTAACATGGTTGTGTGGTTTACGGGCCCACATCGCCAATTGGGTCGTATTAGGATCTTTTATTCCTCGTCTATACTCTGGGACTCTGATCACTCGTCTACTCGGGTTAAAGATTTTACTAACTCTGACATTAGGTTCTCGTAACCACTTCATCCCGGAGAGCCCCTTCACTACAGACGATCGCTTGCTTCGCCAGGAGATTCTGCAGATACTCCTCGATGTTTCCCGAGACCCTGTGCCCACTGCTTTGCAGTTCCTGACCACCGATAAATCCTGATGATAACCACTTACACTTGTCGTTCATATATTCATTCCAGTTACTCTTTTGTTCCATCCGACATATTGAAATACTCTCCGATATTTCGAGAATTCTTTGAACCTACTGCCTTGTAGTTCCTTTCCGCATGAATACACCTACGAATAAATACTCATACTTACTGGGGATTCGTTCGTCCCCAGTTGTTAATGTGTTTCTCAAAATACTTCGTAATGCTATCCGTTCTTTCGAGAACCCTCTGCAACCAATTGCTCTTGAGAGCCCTACCTGCCGGCATCATGGTTAATTCCATATGTCTGGCAATATTCATTAACATCCTTTGTCATTGTCATGCTGAACCTATCGATTCAATATGTTGCGAATGCTCGCAATCCTCAGTCACATCCTAGAATTCATTCTTCCGGCTCAGGCGTCATCTTAAACATGGGCTGGATCTCGACCAATCAAATTGCTGTCGATTGTACCCCTAAGCCTACTCAGCTTATCCATCCTTAATCAGAGCGTTTGCTTCTGATCCCTTGATTTGGAAATCATATTTCTTTTGCATTTGAGCTTTGAATTAGTCAGTTGTTTCTATAATCCGATCTCCTTACACTCTTTCTTCCTCTGGTCGAGTACCGATGCTCACATCAGATTCCTTGAGGACCACGGGATCCTTTGTTGGATTTTGTCCGACAACGTCCTTCATATTCAATAACTTTGTGGGTCTTTCCTCGGATACATAATGCCTCTGGTATATTGTATCCTCTGTTTTTGTCAGCCATGCTCTGCTATCGAGCTTGAGTTATTTACTCTTGAAGTTCGTGGTATATGTTCCTAAGATGCCCCGATGGGTTGAACCTATGCCTTCTTTAACCTGTGTGAACCCGAAGTTTATGCGGGTTATATCTAATGGCGATTTGTCGGATAAATTTTCAACTCTACAACTTCTTCGGAGACGAGAAGTGAATGAAAGGTTAGACATTGAAGAAGTGGGAAGAATCTCTCCCGTATGCCGAATTCTCTTATAACAATAGTTATCAAGCCAGCTTGAAAATGGCCCCCTTCGAAGTGTTATATGGATGTAAGTGTCGAACCCCCTCTGAATTGGTCAGAAACTGGGGAACGACCACTCATGGGTCCAGATATTATCCAACACGCCGAAGAGCAAGTCCGTATCGTCCGTGAAAATCTCAAGGCGGCTCAGGACCGCCAGAAGAGCAATTATGATCGCAAACGATGGGGTTTGACTTATCAACCTGATGATCAAGCTTATCCGCATGTCACTCCTATGAAGGGAACTCACCGTTTCGGAATCAAGGGCAAGTTAGCTGCACGCTACATTGGTCCCTTCCGCATTCTCGCCAGACGTGGAAATGTGGCATACCAATTGGAGTTGCCATCACAGTTCTCTCATATCCACACTGTCTTCCATGTGTCGCAACTTCGTCGTTGCTTCAAGGAATCTCCGCACCGAGCAGTGGATCACGAATTGCTCGAATTGCAAGATGATCTCTCTTATAAAGAGCATCCGATCCGCATTCTTGATCAAGCTGAACGTCGGACCCGACAGAAGGTTACCAAGTTCCTGAAAGTGCAGTGGTCAAATCATACAGAAGATGAAGCCACTTGGGAACGCGGGGATCATCTTCGGGAGGAATACCCCGACCTCTTTTCTTCTACCTCCTGAATTCTCGGGACGAGAATTTCTTTTAGAGGAGGAGAATTGTAACACCCCTATGTAATAAGGCACTGTGACTTTGTGTTAATCATGCCAAGTCATCATCATTTGTATTGCTTGATCACAGTGGTTAAACACTTCCTTTCAAATTCCCTCTCTGAAATCAATTCAAATTTAAAGTGCAAAATGAAGTTGTTCAAAAATTGCTGGAAAAATGTTCATCATCTAGCAAATATTCCAAAACAATTGTTGTTAAGGAAAACAACATCACCATCAACCTATATTTGGGTTAGTGCATTTAAAACAGTGCAAAAACAGCACTTTAAATGCCATTTCATTATTGAAAAATTCAAAAGGACTCCAAAATTGCCCAAACCTTTTGTGGCAGTGCACAATATTCCTTAGCATTTGTTTTGGCCAGGCACACATTTTTGCTAAGTCATTTGGTGGCTATTTTAATTGCAAAAGCCTGCTGACAAAACAAAACAGAAAATAAAAATGAAAAAGGCCTAAACTGGATTGGGCCTACGTGCACAGTGCCCTGGCCCAGCCCAGTCGGCCCCTTCTCCCTCCTCACTCTCTCTCTCTCGCGCTGTCGCCGCGCCCGTGGCTGCGTCGGTGCTCTCCGGCGAGAAGGCAACACGGCGACGCCCACCGACAGCCGAGGGGATAAGGACCCCCTCGTTCACTCCCTCTGGCACCTCCTCGCTCACTTTCCCCTCCTTCTTTGTCTTCCCCATCGATCTGGAGAGGAGCCGAGCACCGCCGCCGCCGCGCCTCCGTTATTCCCGTGGCCACCGTCGACCCCTCGCCTCGCCACGATGCCGTAGACGTTCGCCGTCGTCCTCCACGTCGTCCGGTGCAGGACGTTCGAGCCGGGGCCCTTTACAGCGCCGGATCCACCTCGCCCCCTTCCGCCTCTGTCGCCAGCGAACTCCGTCGTCTCCGGCGACAGCTGCTGCTACTAAGCCATTCGCCGGCCTCCTTGAGCCGCTCGGTGAGCTCCTCTTCCTTCTCCCTCTCCCTGCTAGCTCTAGCGCGCGCCTAGCTACCTCCTCCACGCATGCCCGAACGCATCGCCGCGGAGCTCGTCGCCGACGAGGCTCCGGCGACCAAATGGTCACGGGCGTGCGTCCAGTAGCTTCACCGCACCGCGTAGAGCACGCCTAGCACTTCCGTTCGAGCTGCTACACGCCGTAGCGCCGTTTCCGTCAAGCACCCGTACGCGCCGCCGCCTCCGCTCGTCGCCGGCGCCGATTCCGTCCAAGTTCGGCGATGCCACCACCACCACTCGACTCGCGGGCGAGTGCCCGTTCGAATGGAGCACACCGCGCTCGAAACGGCCGCCTGTAGACGATTTCCGGCGAGAGCCGAAGCTCTCCGCCGTGTTTCGGCGTCGCCGGCGGCGAGACGCCGGCCGCCGCCACGCTGGCTGACCTGGGGCCACCCCCAGTGTCACTGCCAGTGGGCCCCAGGGGCCCAGTTGACTGGGTTGACCCAGTCAACTGCTGACTAGGCACCCACTGTGCCACTGACATGCGGGCCCCACCACATAATTAGGTTAATTAAAACATTTTTATAAATAAACCTAATTAGTTAAACTAATTAGTCATTGACATGTGGGGCCCCACTGCTAATTAATATCTGTTTAGTTTTAAATAAACTCTGTTAAGTCACAGAGGCTGACAGGTGGGACCCACTAGTCAGGTTTGACCTGGTCAGCCGTCCTGTTGATTGCTGACGTCACAGTGATGTCATGCTGACATCATAATTCATTTTTACTAATTCTGTTAATTTAAATAAATCCAGAAAATGCTAAAATCTTTGAAAAATCATATCTTTTAAACCGTAGCTCGGATCGAAAAACTTTCTATATGAAAAATGATCAGAAAAATGAGACGAATTTGAATATGTGGCCAAAATGCTTGACCATCACTCCTAACTACCTGAACATGGAACCTTCCCCTCCGGTTCGGTATACCGAAGTCAGCCTAAACGCTGGGAAAATATCCCAGATATTTTCCCGCCTCGTCTGCGACATGTAGCATTGCATTAGGTCACCACCAGCACTGCAAACCACCTTGCCTTGCATCTGTGTTGCATTTGTCTGCCTTTTATTTATTGTTTCTTCCCCCTCTTCTATTCCGATAGCCCCCAAGACCGACGCAGCTCAGGAGACTGACGACCCCTTCCTTGCCGCAGAGCTTCCAAGCAAGCAACCCCCCTTGAACATGCCGATATCGCCTATTCTTTCTCCCTCCTGATTGCATTAGAAATTGTTGCTGCTACTGCTTATCCTATTTCTGATGCATAGCCTATTTTTGTAACTGCTATTGATACATGCCTGTTATCCAAACTGCTTAGTATAGGATGGATGGAAATCATCTGTGACCCCTCTTCATTGTTGTAGTTGCCCCGCTTTAGCATCTGGGTTCAACACATCACCTCATACCCCTAAGTGCTCGACTCTGCAGAGCTAATATCGAGTGCCGAGGGTGATACCTCTTATCTCACTTCGGATGTTGCCTCTGTATAACAGCTAGTTAGTTGTGGGTTACCGAGGGTGACTCCTCTCCCCACCTCCGACAAAGCTTTAGTCGTGCACCCCGCAAGTGTGAACACTATCGAGGGTGATTCCTTCGGTTTCACCTTAACGGGATTATCGAGAGGGAATCCAAAGAGGGTGATTCCTCGGACTCCTTCTTGATGAGCTATACACACGGTTAACTTTACTTACTGTTGACACTGAACCTTGTTAAAGACGGGTCGGCCCTGAGGGGTACCCGCACGAGTATATGATGCGTGTGATGAGAAAGTCGGGCGGGCCCGGAGAGCACCCGTGAGTTAATTACGAGGCGTGGCCGGGCATTCTTAGCCCTTGCCTCAAGTCCTCGAGACGGGGCGACGGGGTCACATCGATCGTGAGTCTCTGCTCGTTACCGCGCGCTCGCAATACACTAACGATTTGGATATTTGATCCGACTAGGCCTTTGGCCTGATAGCACTAACCATCACGCGGGAATAAATATGGGTACTCTGCGTCGTGGCATCAGCCTGAGCTTTCTAGACGTCAGCGACTGAGCGGCGTCTGCCGGGTTGGACTGGGAACGCCCGCACTTGTATTAAGGGGGCTAGGTCTGCCCACCGGCCGCGTTCGCAATGTGAAAGAGCGCATAGGGTGAGGGGCCCAACTCCCTGAGCGCATAGGTTAGTCCGGCGTGCTGACCTCTTTGTTGAGCCTAGGTAGGGCTGCGGCGTGTCGTTTTGGCCGAGGCCGGACAGGACCCAGAAAAGTGTGTCCGGCCGGAGTTAATCGAGCGTGGTGGGAAAGTTGGTGCACCCCTGCAGGGAAGAAAACATCTATTCAAATAGCCGGATCCTCGGTAACGGACGCTCGGAGTTGTATCCCGATCGATACAACTAGAACTGGATACTTGTGATGAGATATGGATATGATGGCCCTGGGATTACTTTCTCGCAGGGAGTCGAGAAAGGATCTCTGGCGTGTTACTACTACTTTATATTATGCTAATCTGCACTCTTCTAATGCTGCATGACCGCTGAAGATGCTAGTCTTCGATAGGTAGGCCTTCCCTCTATTCTGGCATTTCAGCAGTCTAGTCCACATATACAGCCTTCCTTTGATAATGTTGCATACTTAGAATAGATCTGATGTATGTCTTGCTGAGTACTTTGGATGAGTACTCACGGTTGCTTTGCTTCCCTTTTCCCCATACCCGAATGATGTTACCAGACGACGGTGCCCCGGAGCCAGCTGCCCCTGTTGACGACTACGGCTACTACTATTACCCCGCTAGAGAGTACTACTACGAGGAGCCCTCCGACGACCAGGAGTAGTTTACGAGGTACCCAGGCAGGAGGCCTGCGCCTTTCGATCTAGTTTTTGTTTTGCCCCGCCTTTTTGAAGGCCTATCTGTTTAACTTATATCTGTACTCAGATATTTAACGCTTCCGCTGATGCTTGTATGCCATCGAGCTTATGTATTCGAGCCCTCGAGGCCCTGGCTTGTAATATAAAACTTGTATGACTTTATTTATGTTTTAGAGTCGTGTTGTGATATCTTCAAGTGAGTCCTTAGGCTTGATCGTGTGCATTTGCGTGTATGGTTAGTGCACGATTAAGCCAGGGGCGTCACAACACTGGGCCCACATGTCATTATCTAGTCTAATTATTAGGATTTATTTTAACAATGGTTAATTAGAGACGGTGGGGCCCGATGTCAGTGAGTCTTAGGCGTCGGGTTAGCGGCTAATGACCTGACGGTGGGCCCCGCCGGTGTTTAAATGCGGCGCGCGCGGTGGTGCACGCCGGCGACCACAGTGCGCGGCGGGGGTTCATCGGAATCGCGCTTCCGACGACCATTTGGTCCGGCGTGGTGATCTACGAGTCGAGCATGACGCGCTGCGTCGAGCTATGCTAGCATTACAAGCTGGGGAGGTCGGGATCGATGGCTACGACGAGCTCCCGCGGCGGCAACGGCCGGCGCTGCTCGGGATCGAGGCTGGGGACGCGCGCGGTCAAATGGGAAGAGGGAGGAGTTGCGCGAGCTCATCGCGAGGTCAGAGGGGAGCTCAGGGGAGCCTGGGGTGGTCGGGGATGAGTAGATCGAGCGGCGAGGTGCGGCGGCCGTGGCAGAGGAAGACGGGTCGATGGCGGCGCTTGCCGGCTTCCCTGCTCAAACTTGAGGGCGGAGACGACGTAGGTGAAGGCGGCGGCTCTCCTGGACATCCAGGCGACGCTTGGGGACGGCGGTGGCCACGGGTATGAGCGGCGAACGGCGATGACCGCATCTCGGGCGAGGTGGAGAAGAAGGGGGTCGGTGACAGAGAGAGAGGGAGAAGTGGCGAAGGCGACCAAGGGCTCGAGGGGGGGCGTCCTTATCCCCCAGCTCCACCTACTCCATCGCGGTGTCGAGCTGTGGCCGGAGCGGCGCGCGCTCGGCCACGGCGGCGATGACACGGAGGGGGGAGTAGGTAGAAGACGGGGAGGTGGGCTGGGCTCGGCCTCTGTACCACTTGGGCCGGCAGCGCAGTGGAGTTTTTCCTTTTCTTTTTCCATTTTTCTTTTCTGTTTTTCATTAGTTTCTGTTTTACATTTTCTTTTTACACCAAAATAGTTTTATAAAATGTACAACTTGTCTCAATATTTAATATGCAATATTCCTCACAGCCACAAAAAGTTTGGGAGTGATTTGAATTCATTTGAATTTTGTTTAAATAGAAATAGTTTAATTTGGTGCCGTTTGGCTACTGCTTTGGATGCTAGAGTCAGTTTGGAAATTCAATTAATGTTGGTTTTATTTTTATAACAGCTTTGGGAATTTTTGCAATATTATGAACACTTTTTTTTGCTGCTTGGATGATTAATAATTTTGACTTTATTTTAAATTTGAATTTGAAGTTGAAATATTTCTTAATTGCTTTTCTTAGGGCATAATGATGATGACTTGGCATGACTAATTGGCATAACCAGGGTTTAGTAATCTGGGGATGTTACAGGTGAGGAGTAGGGATTAATCGGCGAATCGGCCTATTAATTGAACTTATCAGTAACCCATTTATCGGTAGGTTAATTAGGGCCATATCTATATATCTTAGCTACATAGCAACATGCAATGTAGTAAATGCCTAAATATGCTATTGTACACAGTGAATTTAACAAGGAGCTACATGTTGCTTCAATCTCCTTATCCCTCCCCACCCATCTCCTTTCCACACAACTTGCATATGAAATTCTCAAAAGCTAGCCATTGGGAGTGTGGAACAGAGGGCTGGCCAAGGTAGAAAATGTTGATGGATTCTAAGCATAGATAGCCTTTAGCAGAGTTGTAGTAATCAATGCAAACAATGTGCAAAAGTTGGACAGTGTGCGAAAAACCGATTTAAATTGTCCTATTTTTATAACATTAAAAGCAGATGGATCTACAATGATGCACATTGTTGTATAACTTACCATGAGACCACAGACCGGGAACACCACCATGATGCAGAAATTCAAGTGCGCTGTGAAGAGGAGTTAAGACTGATATTCTCACACTTGCCTGCAGAGCAGTTGAAGTTACTACTTGCCTGTGCTCAGGTGGGCCGACGGCCCATCGTTCCCGCTAAGCCAGGCATTTTTCTCCCAGGCTTCCCGCGTTCTGGGGCCCATTTCGTTTGTGCATGTTTTTTTCCGCGGACACAAGTACGTGACGCAGGACGCTGTTGAAAGGAAGAGGGCTTGTCTAAGATCTAGGAGTGTGTTATATGTTCTGCAGGGCGATGAAATCTGCAGATTGGGGTTCATTTACTAATACCCGCCGCTGATTTACTTTTGAGTAACCGCCGATGTTTTTCCTTTGATCTCTCCAAGGTGTATGCTCAAGAAGTTGAAGGGAAAGAAACACTTCTGAATTTCCAATACAAGAGAAGGATACTTTTTACTCGAAAAAAAAGAAAAAAAAAAGAGAAGGATACTTTTCTGAACCTCCAACCTTGAGGCAAATGACTAAAATGAGTAAATTATGCAACAACCATCAGGGCCCGCTTGTGGTCCTTTGGAGATGCAGGCAATTTTCTAAACAAATTTAATTTTCCATGAGGCTGATCTCAATGTAGAGTATTTTTTATTTGGAATTGCATGCAAAGTAGTCCTTTCAGTTCTTTGCCACAAGCAACTTGCTTGAACTTTCCATTAATGAATATACTTCAAAAATACATGCAAGTATTCTGGTGAATTTACGCACAAATTAAGATCCCGTAAATTCCAACTTTTCTGCACACCACATGGTAAAGACCGGGAGACATTGAGACTTGGATGTGCAAATAGAAACTTTCTTTGAACAAGTCTTGAAATGCCGACACTAAAACGGTGTCCACACAAATTCCAGCTATGCAGGGAGGCAATCTCAGCCGAGCCACTCGGGCCCAATAGTGAGCCATGCAGGGAGGGAGCGCTATGGTCAACATGACGATTCCTGAACGGCGCATTAAGCGCCTGTTATAGTTCAACTTGCCAAACGGCGCACACCCCTCTCCACCATGGGCCGGCCCAGTTACATCTTTTTTTTTCTCTTTCCGGTAACATTTCAAAAAAATTGTGCTGGCCGTAACTCCAACTCTAGACTACGACGCACAGCGCATGCGGGCGTAACCATCACGACCCATTACCTATTGGGATGTTTCTACTTCATTTTACTTCTTTAATAAAGGTAAAAAAAAAATGCTGTGCTTTCTCTGTGTTTATTTTGTTTATGTTTTTTGGTCAGCTTTTCTTCTGGCCTTTTTCTTTTTATCTTTCTCTTCTTTTTTTTTCATTTTATTTTTATTTCTTAAAATTCGTGTACTGTTTCTCAAAAATCGTATAGTTTTCTTAAATTCGTGAACTTTTTTCATTTTTGATGAATTTTTTTTCAAGTTCGATGAACCTTTTCAAATTCAATGAATTTTTTTATATCGATGAACTTCTTTTAAAATTTGATGAACTTTTTCCATTTGTTGATGAACTTTTTTTGCAAAATTGATGAACTTTTTTCAAATCCGATGAACATTTTTTCGAAATTGATGAACTTTTTAAAAAATTGATGAATTTTTTTCAAAATCAATGAACTTTTTTCAAAATTGGTGGGCTTTTTCAAATCCGATGAACTTTTTTCAAAATGGATGAACCTTTTTTCCAAAATGGATGATTTTTTTTCAAAATCGAAGAACTGTTTTTCAAAATTGATGAACTTTTTCCAAATTCGAAGAATTTTTTTTCAAATCCATGAACATGTTTAATTCATGAACTTTTTTATTCGATTTTTTTTCCTTTTTCAAAAGTCAACGGTTGACCGGACAACTGGTCAACCAGCCAACCAGCAAGAGCTAGCGACCCGTTCGAGTTCGCTGCGATCGATCGATCAAAGTTTAGCTGGGCCGGCCCAGTAATCCCAAGCGCCAGAATCCTAAACCGGCGCTGAAAGTGCCGGTTAGGAGAGGAGCTCCCGGTCAACATCGCATCATGCACGACAAGACTTGGCTCCTCACGCGCCAGGCACGCATGCAGCTGCATGGGGGAGGCGCGACAACAGCGCCTGGCAGTTTGCCAAGAGAGGCACCTGCAGGCTCCTGGCCCTCGGCATCGCAGGAGAGCTCATTAACGACTCCGTGAAGACCGGCAGACGGGGCGGCGTCAACCTCGAGGAGACCAGGCGAGGGTGCAGGCCCACACATGAGTTGGGATCGGCCGACAGATTGGCGACGAAGGGGAGCGTCCTGAATTCTGGGGCAACAGCAGCAACACCGTTAACGGGTGATGGAACACCGTTAGGGCTTCGAAGAGGCATCGAGGGAGGAGTCGAGCCAGTCGCACTCCGTCAACCATGCCGAGCGGCCACACCGAGCCGGTGGAAAACGGAGCTGTCAACAGTCCTGACACTGGGCGCCGGCGGAGCAGTACCATCGACCTGCCTCCCGGCCCAGTCAGAAGCGATAGGAGCTGGAACTGCATCGATACAGGACGCTGTTGAAAGTGGAAGGGCTTGTCTAAGATCGTTATATGCTCTGCAGGGTGATGAAATCTACAGATTGGGGTTCATTCCTACAGCGGAACGGCTGGTAGTAGTAACCGCCGCTGATTTTCCTTTGATCTTTCCAAGGTGTATACTGTTTTTGCTTGATATCGCCAAAGTGCATACTCAAAAGTTGAAGGGAAACAAAACACTTCTGAATGTGCATCCAAAACAAGAGAGAAGCATACTTTTCCGAATCTCCAACCTTGAGGCAAAGGACTGAAATGAGTAAATTATACAGCAGCCATCAGTGCCAGCTTGTGGTCCTTTGGAGATGCAGGCAATTTTCTAAACAAATTTAATTTTCCATGAGGCTGATCTCAATGTAGAGTATTTTTTATTTGGAATTGCATGCAAAGTAGTCCTTTCAGTTCTTTGCCACAAGCAACTAGCTTGAACTTTCCATTAATGAATATACTTCAAAAATACATGCAAGTATTCTGGTGAATTTACGCACAAATTAAGATCCCGTAAATTCCAACTTTTCTGCACACCACATGGTAAAGACCGGGAGACATTGAGACTTGGATGTGCAAATAGAAACTTTCTTTGAACAAGTCTTGAAATGCCGACACTAAAACGGTGTCCACACAAATTCCAGCTATGCAGGGAGGCAATCTCAGCCGAGCCACTCGGGCCCAATAGTGAGCCATGCAGGGAGGGAGCGCTATGGTCAACATGACGATTCCTGAATGGCGCATTAAGCGCCTGTTATAGGCCAACTCGCCAAACGGCACACACCCCTCTCCACCATGGGCCGGCCCAGTTACATCTTTTTTTTCTCTTTCCGGTAACATTTCAAAAAAATTGTGTTGGCCGTAACTCCAACTCTAGACTACGACGCACAGCGCATGCGGGCGTAACCATCATGACCCATTACCTATTGGGATGTTTCTACTTCATTTTAGTTCTTTAATAAAGGTAAAAAAATTGCGTGCTTTCTCTGTGTTTATTTTGTTTATGTTTTTTGGTCGGTTTTTCTTCTGGCCTTTTTCTTTTTATATTTCTCTTATTTTTTTTCATTTTTTTTATTTCTTAAAATTCGTGTACTGTTTCTCAAAAATCGTAAAGTTTTCTTAAATTCGTGAACTTTTTTCATTTTGATGAATTTTTTTTCAAGTTCGATGAACCTTTTCAAATTCAATGAATTTTTTTATATCGATGAACTTCTTTTAAAATTTGATGAACTTTTTCCATTTGTTGATGAACTTTTTTTTGCAAAATTGATGAACTTTTTTCAAATACGATGAAGATTTTTTCGAAATTGATGAACTTTTTAAAAAATTGATGAATTTTTTTCAAAATCAATGAACTTTTTTCAAAATTGGTGGGCTTTTTCAAATCCGATGAACTTTTTTCAAAATGGATGAACCTTTTTTCCAAAATGGATGATTTTTTTTCAAAATCGAAGAACTGTTTTTCAAAATTGATGAACTTTTTCCAAATTCGAAGAACTTTTTTTCAAATCCGTGAACATGTTTAATTCATGAACTTTTTTATTCGATTTTTTTCCCTTTTTCAAAAGTCAACGGTTGACCGGACAACTGGTCAACCAGCCAACCAGCAAGAGCTAGCGACCCGTTCGAGTTCGCTGCGATCGATCGATCAATCAAAGTTTAGCTGGGCCGGCCCAGTAATCCCAAGCGCCAGAATCCTAAATCGGCGCTGAAAGCGCCGGTTAGGAGAGGAGCTCCCGGTCAACATCGCATCATGCACGGCAAGACTTGACTCCTCACGCACCAGGCACGCATGCAGCTGCATGGGGGAGGCGCGACAGCAGCGCCTGGCAGTTTGCCAAGAGAGGCACCTGCAGACTCCTGGCCCTCGGCATCGCAGGAGAGCTCATTCACGACTCGGTGAAGACCGGCAGACGGGGCGACGTCAACCTCGAGGAGACCAGGCGAGGGTGCAGGCCCACACATGAGTTGGGATCGGCCGACAGATTGGCGACGAAGGGGAGCGTCCTGAATTCTGGGGCAGCAGCAGCAACACCGTTAACGGGTGATGGAACACCGTTAGGGCTTCGAAGAGGCATCGAGGGAGGAGTCGAGCCAGCCGCACTCCGTCGACCATGCCGGGCGGGCTCACCGTGTAACACCCCCATGTAATAAGCACAGTGATCTCTTGTTGAAACTGCCAAGTCATCATCATTACAATGCTTAATCACAATGGTGAATCATCTCATTTCAAATTTCTCTCTGAATTCAAAATTCAAATCACAAGTCAATTTTGGAGTTGCACAAAAGTTGCGGCAAAAATGTTAATCATCTGGCAAATATTCCAAAACAATTCCTTGTTAAGGAAAACAACATCACTATATTGCTAAAATGGGCAGTAGCATTTAAACAGTGCTAATTCAGCAATTTAAAACTGCAAATTCATTTTTCCAAAGTGCAAATGAATTTCACTGGCCCCCAAAATATTTGTGGCAGTGCCATGAATTGCAAAGAATATTTTGGACCAAGCTCAACATTTTTCCAAAGTGATTTGGTTGCCCTAATTAATTCTTTTTCTCTCTGTCTAATAAACAAAACAGAAAATAACAGAAAAGAAAACGGGCAGGAACACTTAGCTGGCGGTGGGCCGAGCCCAGCCGGCCCATACCTGTCGCCCCCTACCTGCTCCCGCGCGCTGTCGTCCTCTCCGCACACGGCGCGTCTGGCGCCGATCCCCGTTCGACACCGCGGCAGAGTTGGCGAGGGGAGGAGATAAGGATCGCCCTCGCCCCCGAGCCGTTCCCCTGTGGCTCACTCCTACCCTCTCTCCTTCCCTCTCTCACTCTCCATCGCCGAAGCCGAACGCCGCCATGGACGGGCCGCCGGCATAGGCACGGCCACCGTGCCTCCCTCGTCTCTCCGAGCTCTCCATCAGCACCGCCATCGACCTCTCCTTCTCCTCCGACCAAGCACTCGAGGCAGAGGCCCCAGCATTGCCGAGATCGAGCCGGTCCCCGATTCGGGATCACCGGCGCCACAGGCCTCCCTCTGCGCTCGCGACCCCCGAGAGGCCTCCGTGTGCCTGCCCCGTAAGCTCCGCCTCCTCCCTCCCCATCCTTGCTCCGTTCCGCCTCCCCTATCTAGCTGGCAGTAAGCGCCGGCTCCGCCGTCCGCCATTGCTGCCGTGCACGAGCTCCCCCTGCTCCGTCTAGTCTCTGTAGCGTGCTCCTGGAGGACTGCTGCTACCGCCTAGCCGCTTAGCCTACTCGGAATCGAGCCGTAGCCGCACGCCTGCGCGTTCCCGATTCCGGCCACCGCCAGCGCTCGGCGTAGCCATCGTTACAGGCCACCGGAGCTCGCACCGATAGCGTAGATCGACGCGATGCTCGTTTCTCGTCCGAACGGTGGTCACAGCGCTCAATTTGAACCGCCGTAGCAGAATCCCGTAGCTCACCGGGGATGCGCCGCCGTGCGCGAGCTCGTCGGAGCTTTTTCCGGCGAGGCGTCCGACGTGTCACCGCGTGGGGCCCGCCCGCGGTCACTGCCAGTGGGCCCCTGCCACCTTTTGACCCAGTTGACTTTAGTCAACGCGCGTTTACTGTTCCCCTCTGCCACTGACATGTGGGGCCGGTTGGTTAATTAACTGTTAATGGCTAATTAATCATTATGTTAGTTCATTCAGGTCACTCACAGGCTGGGCCCACCAGATAATTAACTCTATTAGTTTAACGTTAATCACTGTTAAAGCCTCCGAGGCTGACAGGTGGGTCCCACCTGCCAGATTGACCAGTCAACCAGACAGTTGATTGCTGTCGCAATGCTGACGTCATGTTGACGTATTAATTCCTTTTCTGTTAATTTAAATAATTCCAAAAAATGTTTAAAACTTTGAAAAATCGTAGAATTTAAACCGTAGCTCGGATCAAAAAACTTTCTATATGAAAGTTGTTCAGAAAAACGAGACGAATTTGACCGTGCCATTTGTTTCCGTGTCGGGGCCCTCTGCGGAGGTGAACCCGCAACTTTTCGCCCGTTTCCGGTAGATGAATAGTGCATAACTACCGGTTAATAATTCCAACTTAAATCCTAAAATAACTAATATGACTTAGACATGCTTTTAGGCAACCCTGCACTGCACGTTAGCATAGCATACTCTATGTTGCATATGTTTGCCATGTATTTATCTGTTTCTTCCCCCTCTTCTCTCTCGGTAGATCCCGGTATCGACGTAGCCCCCGAGACCGACGCAGCTCAGGAGCCAGACGACACCACCGACGACCCCTCCTTTGCCGCAGAGCTTCCAGGCAAGCAACCCCCCTTGAACATGCCTATATCGCCTATTCTTTCTCCCTCATGCTTGCATTAGAATTGCTGAGTTACTGTTCTGAATACCTATTCTGATACATAGCCTGTTTTTGTAACCTGCTTTTGATAACTACCTGCTTATCCTAAACTGCTTAGAATAGGCTGGTTAGTGAACCCCAGTGACCCCACTTTGTCTCAGTTGCTCCCGCTAGTTTATCAGATGATTCAATCAACGTGATCGACAACCAGGCCCCGGCACCGCACATCACCCCTCTTAGTTGTACGACACTGCAGGGTTACTATCGGGTGCCGAGGGTGATACCTCGTATAGCACTTCTGATGTTAACTCTGTAGAGTAGCTATTCGGTCGTGGTCATCGAGGGTGATTCCTCCTTCACCACTCCCGATAACCACGCTGTCGTGCAAACACTTCAAGTGTGAACCTCGAGGGTGATTCCTCCTAAGTTTCACCTTGTCGATTACCTCAGGTGGAATCCGTCGAGGGTGACTCCTCGGATTTCCCTTAGGTGTTTGGACACACGGCTACTATGACTTACTTTGTACCATGTTAAAGACGGGTCGGCCCCGAGGGGTACCCGCGAGAGTTACTGTTACTGTTGGACTGGAGGGACAGGTGTACCTGAGTTCCCGACCGCCCCTAGAAAGTCGGGTCGGCCCCAAGGGGTACCCGCGAGAGCTAATGTGAAAGTCGGGCGGGCCCGGAGAGCACCCGCGAGTTGATTACGAGGCGCGGCCGGGCATTCTTAGCCCTTGTCGCAAGTACTCGAGACGGGGCGACGGGGTCACATGATCGTGAGTCTCTGCTCGTTACCGCACGCTCCCAATACACTAAACGATTTGGATATTTGATCCGAGTAGGCCTTTGGCCTTTTCACACTAACCATCAGGCGGGAATAAATATGGGTACTCTGTGTCGTGGCATCAGCCGAAGCTTTCTAGACGTCAGCGACTGAGCGGCGCGCGCCGGGTTGGACTGGAACGCCCGTCCTTGTTTAAGGGGGCTAGGTCTGCTCACGGTCGTGAACGTAACGCGCAGGAGCGCACAGGGCGAGGGGGCCAGCCCCCTGAGCGCATAGGTTAGTCCGGCGTGCTGACCTCTCTATTGAGCCTAGGTAGGGCTGCGGCGTGTCATTTTAGCCGAGGCCAGGCAGGACCCAAAAAAGTGTGTCCGGCCGGAGTTAATCGAGCGTGGTGGGTAAGTTGGTGCATCCCTACAGGGAAGAATACATCTATTCGAATAACCGGATCCTCGGTAACGGACGCTCGGAGTTGTATCCCGATCGATACAACTAGAACTGGATACTTGTGATGAAAAATGGTTATGATGGCCCCGGGATTGCTTTCTCACAGGGAGTCGAGAAAGGATCTCTCGGCGATGTTGATGATTAACACTACTACTACTTTATATTATGCTAATCTGCACTCTTCTAATGCTGCAAGACCGCTGAAGATGCTAGTCTTCGATAGGGCTAGGCCTTCTCTCTATTCTGGCATTTCTGCAGTCTAACCCACATATACAACCTTCCTTTGAAAATGTTGCATACTTAGAATAGATCTGATGTTAGTCTTGCTGAGTACTTTGGATGAGTACTCACGGTTGCTTTGCTTCCCCTTTTTCCCCATACCCTGATGATGTGACCAGACGACGGAGCCCCGGAGCCAGCTGCCCCTGATGCTGGCTACGACTACTACTACTACCCCGCTGGAGAGTACTACTATGAGGAGCCCTCCGACGACCAGGAGTAGTGTAGGAGGCACCCAAGCAGGAGTCCTGCGCCTTTCGATCCAGAGCTTTTGTTTTGCCCCGCCTTTCTAAAGGCCTATCTGTTTAACTTTTATCTGTACTCAGATAACTAATGCTTTCGCTGATGCTTGTATGCCATCGAGCTTATGTATTCGAGCCCTCGAGGCCCTGGCTTGTAATATAAAGCTTGTATGACTTTATTTAGGTTTTAGAGTTGTGTTGTGATATCTTCAAGTGAGTCCTTAGGCTTGATCGTGTGCATTTGCGTGTATGGTTAGTACACGATTGAGCCGGGGCGTCACAAGTTGGTATCAGAGCCGACTGCCTGTAGGATTCCCTTTCCAACTCCTTGGCCGAAGTTGAGTCTAGACTTGAAAACCGTTTTACTAACATGGCTGTGTGGCTTACGGGCCCATGTTGCCAATGGGTGGTATTAGGATCTTTTATTCCTCGTCTATACTCTGGGACTCTGATCTCTCTTCTATTCGGGTTAAATGATTTTGCTAACTACGACACTAGGATCTCGTAATCTCGTCCACCCGGAGAGCTGGATTATTTGTACTTATTCCTTACCATTGAACTGATTTGTCTGATAATCACATTTTCCTTTCCATTGGTCTGTTTAACCTTTCCTTTTCAAGTTATCATATGCTTCTCACACTGTCATTTGGCACTTTTGATAACAGCAATGCCATCCTTGCCACTCGCTGAATTGTGTTATCATCAGCAACATCCTTGACTTCCTGCCAACACAGACTTGGTCATGTTTTGGTTATACCTTGAGTTACTTGCCGTTCTTGAAATTGTTCCTAGTGTATCTCTTCTAATCTATGTGATCTACGCAGTGATAATTCCCTTCTTATGAAAACACCTCGGTGTACAACTCGATCAGAAAACCTGTTACTATTGCTGTTAACCCGGAGCGGGTTCAAGCTATACTTGATTGGACTCCTCCGAAGAACGTCAAGCAAGTCAGAAGTTTTCTCGGCCTCGCAAGCTATTGCCGCCGATTTGTCGAGAACTTTTCCAAGATTGCCAAGCCCCTGACTAATCTGCTTCACAAAGGCGTTAAGTTTGAGTGGACAGATAAATGTCAGGAGAGTTTCCAGACCCTCAAGGACAAGCTGACCTCTGCTCCAGTGCTTGCTCCTCCGGATTCTCGCAAGGACTTTGTCATATATTAGGACGCCTCTCGTCAAGGATTAGGCTGTGTCCTAATGCAAGAATGAAGAGTGATTGCATATGCTTCGCGACAACTACGTCCGCATGAAGAAAACTATCCAGTGCATGATCTTGAACTTGCTGCAGTGATTTATGCATTGAAGCTGTGGCGACACTACCTTCTCGGTAATCGATGTGAGATTTATACTGATCATCAAAGTCTGAAGTATTTATTTACTCAGCCGGATCTCAATCTCCGCCAACAGCGATGGTTGGAAACAATTACGGACTATGACTGTGGTATTTCTTATACCCCTGGCAAGGCTAATGTGATGGCTGATGCCTTGAGCCGCAAGTCCTATTGTAACAACCTCAAGGTTAAGCGAGCTCAACCTCATCTTTATGAAGAACTGCGCAAGCTGAACCTACGCATCGTTCCACAAGGTTCTATTAATAACCTTGTTATATAGCCAGACCTTGTGAAGGCTGTTAAGAGTGCGCAAGCTAAAGATGCTGAAGTTGATCTTATGAAGAAAGATCTTCACCTTGAAAAGTACAGGGATTTCTCGCTTGCTGAAGATGGAACCTTGTATTTCCGATACCGCATTGTGGTACCTCGCTTCGAGCTTATGACTGACAAAGTCATGAAGGAGGCACATGATACACCATTGTCTATTCATCCGGGTAGTACTAAGATGTATCGTGATCTCCGTCAAAGGTACTGGTGGTCTAACATGAAGCAGGATATTGCTCGATATGTTGCTGAATGTGATGTTTGCCGTCACGTTAAGGCAGAACATCAGAAGCCTGCTGGAATTCTGCAACCGCTTCCTATTCCTTTATGGAAATGGGATAAGGTTCAGATGGATTTCATTACTGGCCTTCCCAAGTCACAAAAGGGTCACGATGCTATTCTTGTCGTCGTCGACTAACTTTCCAAAGTTGCACACTTTCTGCCTGTCAAGGAGACGATCACTGCTAGTCAGTTAGCAGAGTTATATATCTCCAGAATTGTATCACTTCACGGTATTCCGAAGGAGATCAGTTCGGACCGTGGCGGCCTTTTCACTTCAAAGTTCTGGGAAAGTTTCCAAGAAGCTCTGGGAACTCATATTACTTGGAGTTCAGCTTATCACCCCCAGTCCCAAGGCCAAGTCGAGCGAGTCAATCAGATTCTTGAAGACATGCTTCGGGCTTGTGTTATATCTTTCGGTAAGAAGTGGGAAGAATCTCTCCCGTATGCCGAATTCTCTTATAACAACAGCTATCAAGCCAGCTTAAAAATGGCCCCCTTCAAAGTGCTTTATGGACGTAAGTGTCGAACCCCTCTGAACTGGTCAGAAACTGGGGAACGACCGCTCGTGGGTCCGGATATTATCCAACACGCCGAAGAGCAAGTCCTCATTGTCCGTGAAAATCTCAAGGCGGCTCGGGACCGCCAGAAGAGCAACTATGATCGCAAACGATGGGGTTTGACTTATCAACCTGGTGATCAAGCTTACCTGCGTGTCACTCCTATGAAGGGCACTCACCGTTTCGGAATCAAGGGCAAGTTAGCTCCACGCTACATTGGTCCCTTTCGCATTGTTGCCAGACGTGGTCAGGTGGCATATAAATTGGAGTTGCCGCCGCAATTCTCTCATATCCACGACGTCTTCCATGTGTCGCAACTTCGCCGTTGCTTCAAGGAATCTCCGCACCGAGCAGTGGATCATGAATTGCTTGAATTGCAAGATGATCTATCTTATAAAGAGCATCCGATCCGCATCCTCGATCAAGCTGAACGTCGAACCCGCCAGAAGGTTACCAAGTTTCTCAAAGTGCAGTGGTCAAATCATACTGAAGATGAAATCACTTGGGAACGCGAGGATAATCTTCGAGCGGAATACCCCGACCTCTTTTCTTCTACCTCCTGAATTCTCGGGACGAGAATTTCTTTTAGAGGAGGAGAATTGTAACACCCCCATGTAATAAGCACTGTGATCTCTTGTTGAAACTGCCAAGTCATCATCATTACAATGCTTAATCACAATGATGAATCATCTCATTTCAAATTTCTCTCTGAATTCAAAATTCAAATCACAAGTCAATTTTGGAGTTGCACAAAAGTTGCTGCAAAAATGTTCATCATCTGGCAAATATTCCAAAACAATTCCTTGTTAAGGAAAACAACATCACTATATTGCTAAAATGAGCAGTAGCATTTAAACAGTGCTAATTCAGCAATTTAAAACTGCAAATTCATTTTTCCAAAGTGCAAATGAATTTCACTGCCCCCCAAAATATTTGTGGCAGTGCCATGAATTGCAAAGAATATTTTGGACCAAGCTCAACATTTTTCCAAAGTGATTTGGTTGCCTAATTAATTCTTTTTCTTTCTGTCTAATAAACAAAATAGAAAATAACAGAAAAGAAAACGGGCAGGAACACTTAGCTGGCGGTGGGCCGAGCCCAGCCGGCCCATACCTGTCGCCCCCTACCTGCTCCCGCGCGGTATCGTCCTCTCCGCACACGGCGCGTCCGGCGCCGATCCCCGTTCGACACCACGGCAGAGTTGGCGAGGGGAGGAGATAATGATCGCCCTCGCCCCCGAGCCGTTCCCCTCTGGCTCACTCCGACCCTCCTCTCCTTCCCTCCCTCACTCTACATCGCCGAAGACGAACGCCGCCATGGATGGGCCGCCGGCGTAGGCACGGCCACCGTGCCTCCCTCGTCTCTCCGAGCTCTCCATCAGCACCGCCATCGACCTCTCCTTCTCCTCCGACCAAGCACTCGAGGCGGAGGCCCCAGCATTGCCGAGATCGAGCCGGTCCCCGATTCAGGATCACCAGCGATCACCGGCGCCACAGGCCTCCCTTTGCGCTCCCAACCCTCGAGAGGCCTCCGTGTGCCTGCCCCGTAAGCTCCACCTCCTCCCTCCCCGTCCTTGCTCCGTTCCGCCTCCCCTAGCTAGCTGGCAGTAAGCGCCGGCTCCGCCGTTCGCCATTGCTGCCATGCACGAGCTCCCGAGCTCCGCCTGCTCCGTCTAGTCTCCGTAGCGTGCTCCTGGAGGACTGCTGCTGCCGCCTAACCGCTTAGCCTACTCGGAATCGAGCCGTAGCCGCACGCCTGCGCGTTCCCGATTCCGGCCACCGCCAGCGCTCGCCGTAGCCGTCGTTACAGGCCACCGGAGCTCGCACCGATAGCGTAGATCGACGCGGTGCTCGTTTCTCGTCCGAACGGTGGTCACAACGCTCGATTTGAACCGCCGTAGCAGAATCCCGTAGCTCACCGGGGATGCGCCGCCATGCGCGAGCTCGTCGGAGCTTTTTCCGGCGACGTGTCCGACGTGTCACCGCGTGGGGCCCGCCCGCGGTCACTGCCAGTGGGCCCCTGCCAACTTTTGACCCAGTTGACTTTAGTCAACGCGCGTTTACTGTTCCCCTCTGCCACTGACATGTGGGGCCGGTTGGTTAATTAACTGTTAATGGCTAATTAATCATTATGTTAGTTCAGTTAGGTCACTGATAGGCTGGGCCCACTAGATAATTAACTCTGTTAGTTTAACTTTAATCACTGTTAAAGCCTCTGAGGCTGACAGGTGGGTCCCACCTGCCAGATTGACCAGTCAACCAGACAGTTGACTGCTGACGCAATGCTGACGTATTAATTCCTTTTCTGTTAATTTAAATAATTCCAGAAAATGTTTAAAACTTTGAAAAATCGTAGAATTTAAACCGTAGCTCGGATCAAAAAAATTTCTATATGAAAGTTGTTCAGAAAAACGAGACGAATTCGACCGTGCCATTTGTTTCCGTGTCAGGACCCTCTATGGAGGTGAACCCGCAACATTTCGCCCGTTTCCGATAGATGAATAGTGCATAACTACCGGTTAATAATTCCAACTTAAATCCTAAAATAACTAATATGACTTAGACATGCTTTTAGGCAACCCTGCACTGCACGTTAGCATAGCATGCTCTGTGTTGCATATGTTTGCCGTGTATTTATCTGTTTCTTCCCCCTCTTCTCTCTCGGTAGATCCCGGTATCGACGTAGCCCCCGAGACCGACGCAGCTCAGGAGCCAGACGACACCACCGATGACCCCTCCTTTGCCGCAGAGCTTCCAGGCAAGCAATCCCCCTTGAACATGCCTATATCGCCTATTCTTTCTCCCTCATGCTTGCATTAGAATTGCTGCAGTTACTGTTCCGAATACCTATTCTGATGCATAGCCTGTTTTTGTAACCTGCTTTTGATAACTACCTGCTTATCCTAAACTGCTTAGAATAGGCTGGTTAGTGAACCCCAGTGACCCCACTTTGTCTCAGTTGCTCCCGCTGGTTTATCAGATGATTCAATCAACGTGATCGACAACCAGGCCCCGGCACCGCACATCACCCCTCTTAGTTGTACGACACTGCAGGGTTACTATCGGGTGCCGAGGGTGATACCTCGTATAGCACTTCTGATGTTAACTCTGTAGAGTAGCTATTCGGTCGTGGTCATCGAGGGTGATTCCTCCTTCACCACTCCCGATAACCACGCTGTCGTGCAAACACTTCAAGTGTGAACCTCGAGGGTGATTCCTCCTAAGTTTCACCTTGTCGATTACCTCAGGTGGAATCCGTCGAGGGTGACTCCTCGGATTTCCCTTAGGTGTTTGGACACACGGCTACTATGACTTACTTTGTACCATGTTAAAGACGGGTCGGCCCCGAGGGGTACCCGTGAGAGTTACTATTACTGTGGGACTGGAGGGACAGGTGTACCTGAGTTCCCGACCGCCCCTAGAAAGTCGGGTCGGCCCCGAGGGGTACCCGCGAGAGCTAATGTGAAAGTCGGGCGGGCCCGGAGAGCACCCGCGAGTTGATTACGAGGCGCGGCCGGGCATTCTTAGCCCTTGTCACAAGTACTCGAGACGGGGCGACGGGGTCACATGATCGTGAGTCTCTGCTCGTTACCGTGCGCTCCCAATACACTAAACGATTTGGATATTTAATCCGAGTAGGCCTTTGGCCTTTTCGCACTAACCATCACGCGGGAATAAATATGGGTACTCTGCGTCGTGGCATCAGCCGAAGCTTTCTAGACGTCAGCGACTGAGCGGCGCGCGCCGGGTTGGACTGGAACACCCGTCCTTGTTTAAGGGGGCTAGGTCTGCTCACGGCCGTGAACGTAACGCGCAGGAGCGCATAGAGCGAGGGGCCCAGCCCCCTGAGCGCATAGGTTAGTCCGGCGTGCTGACCTCTCTATTGAGCCTAGGTAGGGCTGCGGCGTGTCGTTTTAGCCGAGGCCGGGCAGGACCCAGAAAAGTGTGTTCGGCCGGAGTTAATCGAGCGTGGTGGGTAAGTTGGTGCACCCCTGCAGGGAAGAATACATCTATTCAAATAGCCGGATCCTCGGTAACGGACGCTCGGAGTTGTATCCCGATCGATGCAACTAGAACTGGATACTTGTGATGAAAATGGCTATGATGGCCCCGGGATTGCTTTCTCGCAGGGAGTCGAGAAAGGATCTCTGGGCGATGTTGATGATTAACACTACTACTACTTTATATTACGCTAATCTGCACTCTTCTAATGCTGCAAGACCACTGAAGATGCTAGTCTTCGATAGGGCTAGGCCTTCTCTCTATTCTGGCATTTATACAGTCTAACCCACATATACAGCCTTCCTTTGAAAATGTTGCATACTTAGAATAGATCTGATGTAAGTCTTGCTGAGTACTTTGGATGAGTACTCACGGTTGCTTTGCTTCCCCTTTTTCCCCATACCCGGATGATGTGACCAGACGACGGAGCCCCGGAGCCAGCTGCCCCTGATGCTGGCTACGACTACTACTACTACCCCGCTGGAGAGTACTACTACGAGGAGCCCTCCGACGACCAGGAGTAGTGTAGGAGCCACCCAAGCAGGAGGCCTGCGCCTTTCGATCTAGAGCTTTTATTTTGCCCCGCCTTTCTAAAGGCCTATCTGTTTAACTTTTATCTGTACTCAGATAACTAATGCTTCCGCTGATGCTTGTATGCCATCGAGCTTATGTATTCGAGCCCTCGAGGCCCTGGCTTGTAATATAAAGCTTGTATGACTTTATTTAGGTTTTAGTGTTGTGTTGTGATATCTTCAAGTGAGTCCTTAGGCTTGATCGTGTGCATTTGCGTGTATGGTTAGTACATGATTGAGCCGGGGCGTCACAAGTTGGTATCAGAGCCGACTGCCTGTAGGATTCCCTTTCCAACTCCTTGGCCGAAGTTGAGTCTAGACTTGAAAACCGTTTTGCTAACATGGCTGTGTGGCTTACGGGCCCATGTTGCCAATGGGTGGTATTAGGATCTTTTATTCCTCGTCTATACTCTGGGACTCTGATCTCTCTTCTATTCGGGTTAAATGATTTTGCTAACTACGACACTAGGATCTCGTAATCTCGTCCACCCGGAGAGCTGGATTATTTGTACTTATTCCTTACCATTGAACTGATTTGTCTGATAATCACATTTTCCTTTCCATTGGTCTGTTTAACCTTTCCTTTTCAAGTTATCATATGCTTCTCACACTGTCATTTGGCACTTTTGATAACAGCAATGCAATCCTTGCCACTCGCTGAATTGTGTTATCATCAGCAACATCCTTGACTTCCTGCCAACACAGACTTGGTCATGTTTTGGTTATACCTTGAGTTACTTGCCGTTCTTGAAATTGTTCCTAGTGTATCTCTTCTAATCTATGTGATCTACGCAGTGATAATTCCCTTCTTATGAAAACACCTCGGTGTACAACTCGATCAGAAAACCTGTTACTATTGCTGTTAACCCGGAGCGGGTTCAAGCTATACTTGATTGGACTCCTCCGAAGAACGTCAAGCAAGTCAGAAGTTTTCTCGGCCTCGCAAGCTATTGCCGCCGATTTGTCGAGAACTTTTCCAAGATTGCCAAGCCCCTGACTAATCTGCTTCACAAAGGCGTTAAGTTTGAGTGGACAGATAAATGTCAGGAGAGTTTCCAGACCCTCAAGGACAAGCTGACCTCTGCTCCAGTGCTTGCTCCTCCGGATTCTCGCAAGGACTTTGTCATATATTAGGACGCCTCTCGTCAAGGATTAGGCTGTGTCCTAATGCAAGAATGAAGAGTGATTGCATATGCTTCGCGACAACTACGTCCGCATGAAGAAAACTATCCAGTGCATGATCTTGAACTTGCTGCAGTGATTTATGCATTGAAGCTGTGGCGACACTACCTTCTCGGTAATCGATGTGAGATTTATACTGATCATCAAAGTCTGAAGTATTTATTTACTCAGCCGGATCTCAATCTCCGCCAACAGCGATGGTTGGAAACAATTACGGACTATGACTGTGGTATTTCTTATACCCCTGGCAAGGCTAATGTGATGGCTGATGCCTTGAGCCGCAAGTCCTATTGTAACAACCTCAAGGTTAAGCGAGCTCAACCTCATCTTTATGAAGAACTGCGCAAGCTGAACCTACGCATCGTTCCACAAGGTTCTATTAATAACCTTGTTATACAGCCAGACCTTGAGAAGGCTGTTAAGAGTGCGCAAGCTAAAGATGCTGAAGTTGATCTTATGAAGAAAGATCTTCACCTTGAAAAGTACAGGGATTTCTCGCTTGCTGAAGATGGAACCTTGTATTTCCGATACCGCATTGTGGTACCTCGCTTCGAGCTTATGACTGACAAAGTCATGAAGGAGGCACATGATACACCATTGTCTATTCATCCGGGTAGTACTAAGATGTATCGTGATCTCCGTCAAAGGTACTGGTGGTCTAACATGAAGCAGGATATTGCTCGATATGTTGCTGAATGTGATGTTTGCCGTCACGTTAGGGCAGAACATCAGAAGCCTGCTGGAATTCTGCAACCGCTTCCTATTCCTTTATGGAAATGGGATAAGGTTCAGATGGATTTCATTACTGGCCTTCCCAAGTCACAAAAGGGTCACGATGCTATTCTTGTCGTCGTCGACTAACTTTCCAAAGTTGCACACTTTCTGCCTGTCAAGGAGACGATCACTGCTAGTCAGTTAGCAGAGTTATATATCTCCAGAATTGTATCACTTCACGGTATTCCGAAGGAGATCAGTTCGGACCGTGGCGGCCTTTTCACTTCAAAGTTCTGGGAAAGTTTCCAAGAAGCTCTGGGAACTCATATTACTTGGAGTTCAGCTTATCACCCCCAGTCCCAAGGCCAAGTCGAGCGAGTCAATCAGATTCTTGAAGACATGCTTCGGGCTTGTGTTATATCTTTCGGTAAGAAGTGGGAAGAATCTCTCCCGTATGCCGAATTCTCTTATAACAACAGCTATCAAGCCAGCTTAAAAATGGCCCCCTTCGAAGTGCTTTATGGACGTAAGTGTCGAACCCCTCTGAACTGGTCAGAAACTGGGGAACGACCGCTCGTGGGTCCGGATATTATCCAACACGCCGAAGAGCAAGTCCTCATTGTCCGTGAAAATCTCAAGGCGGCTCGGGACCGCCAGAAGAGCAACTATGATCGCAAACGATGGGGTTTGACTTATCAACCTGGTGATCAAGCTTACCTGCGTGTCACTCCTATGAAGGGCACTCACCGTTTCGGAATCAAGGGCAAGTTAGCTCCACGCTACATTGGTCCCTTTCGCATTGTTGCCAGACGTGGTCAGGTGGCATATAAATTGGAGTTGCCGCCGCAATTCTCTCATATCCACGACGTCTTCCATGTGTCGCAACTTCGCCGTTGCTTCAAGGAATCTCCGCACCGAGCAGTGGATCATGAATTGCTTGAATTGCAAGATGATCTATCTTATAAAGAGCATCCGATCCGCATCCTCGATCAAGCTGAACGTCGAACCCGCCAGAAGGTTACCAAGTTTCTCAAAGTGCAGTGGTCAAATCATACTGAAGATGAAATCACTTGGGAACGCGAGGATAATCTTCGAGCGGAATACCCCGACCTCTTTTCTTCTACCTCCTGAATTCTCGGGACGAGAATTTCTTTTAGAGGAGGAGAATTGTAACACCCCCATGTAATAAGCACTGTGATCTCTTGTTGAAACTGCCAAGTCATCATCATTACAATGCTTAATCACAATGATGAATCATCTCATTTCAAATTTCTCTCTGAATTCAAAATTCAAATCACAAGTCAATTTTGGAGTTGCACAAAAGTTGCTGCAAAAATGTTCATCATCTGGCAAATATTCCAAAACAATTCCTTGTTAAGGAAAACAACATCACTATATTGCTAAAATGAGCAGTAGCATTTAAACAGTGCTAATTCAGCAATTTAAAACTGCAAATTCATTTTTCCAAAGTGCAAATGAATTTCATTGGCCCCCAAAATATTTGTGGCAGTGCCATGAATTGCAAAGAATATTTTGGACCAAGCTCAACATTTTTCCAAAGTGATTTGGTTGCCTAATTAATTCTTTTTCTTTCTGTCTAATAAACAAAACAGAAAATAACAGAAAAGAAAACGGGCAGGAACACTTAGCTGGCGGTGGGCCGAGCCCAGCCGGCCCATACCTGTCGCCCCCTACCTGCTCCCGCGCGCTATCGTCCTCTCCGCACACGGCGCGTCCGGCGCCGATCCCCGTTCGACACCGCGGCAGAGTTGGCGAGGGGAGGAGATAATGATCGCCCTCGCCCCCGAGCCGTTCCCCTCTGGCTCACTCCGACCCTCCTCTCCTTCCCTCCCTCACTCTACATCGCCGAAGACGAACGCCGCCATGGACGGGCCGCCGGCGTAGGCACGGCCACCGTGCCTCCCTCGTCTCTCCGAGCTCTCCATCAGCACCGCCATCGACCTCTCCTTCTCCTCCGACCAAGCACTCGAGGCGGAGGCCCCAGCATTGCCGAGATCGAGCCGGTCCCCGATTCAGGATCACCAGCGATCACCAGCGCCACAGGCCTCCCTCTGCGCTCCCAACCCCCGAGAGGCCTCCGTGTGCCTGCCCCGTAAGCTCCGCCTCCTCCCTCCCCGTCCTTGCTCCGTTCCGCCTCCCCTAGCTAGCTGGCAGTAAGCGCCGGCTCCGCCGTTCGCCATTGCTGCCATGCACGAGCTCCCGAGCTCCCCCTGCTCCATCTAGTCTCCGTAGCGTGCTCCTGGAGGACTGCTGCTGCCGCCTAGCCGCTTAGCCTGCTCGGAATCGAGCCGTAGCCGCACGCCTGCGCGTTCCCGATTCCGGCCACCGCCAGCGCTCGCCGTAGCCGTCGTTACAGGCCACCGGAGCTCGCACCGATAGCGTAGATCGACGCGGTGCTCGTTTCTCGTCCGAACGGTGGTCACAACGCTCGATTTGAACCGCCGTAGCAGAATCCCGTAGCTCACCGGGGATGCGCCGCCATGCGCGAGCTCGTCGGAGCTTTTTCCGGCGACGTGTCCGACGTGTCACCGCGTGGGGCCCGCCCGCGGTCACTGCCAGTGGGCCCCTGCCAACTTTTGACCCAGTTGACTTTAGTCAACGCGCGTTTACTGTTCCCCTCTGCCACTGACATGTGGGGCCGGTTGGTTAATTAACTGTTAATGGCTAATTAATCATTATGTTAGTTCAGTTAGGTCACTGACAGGCTGGGCCCACTAGATAATTAACTCTGTTAGTTTAACTTTAATCACTGTTAAAGCCTCTGAGGCTGACAGGTGGGTCCCACTTGCCAGATTGACCAGTCAACCAGACAGTTGACTGCTGACGCAATGCTGACGTATTAATTCCTTTTCTGTTAATTTAAATAATTCCAGAAAATGTTTAAAACTTTGAAAAATCGTAGAATTTAAACCGTAGCTCGGATCAAAAAAATTTCTATACGAAAGTTGTTCAGAAAAACGAGACGAATTCGACCGTGCCATTTGTTTCCATGTCGGGACCCTCTATGGAGGTGAACCCGCAACATTTCGCCCGTTTCCGATAGATGAATAGTGCATAACTACCGGTTAATAATTCCAACTTAAATCCTAAAATAACTAATATGACTTAGACATGCTTTTAGGCAACCCTGCACTGCACGTTAGCATAGCATGCTCTGTGTTGCATATGTTTGCCGTGTATTTATCTGTTTCTTCCCCCTCTTCTCTCTCGGTAGATCCCGGTATCGACGTAGCCCCCGAGACCGACGCAGCTCAGGAGCCAGACGACACCACCGATGACCCCTCCTTTGCCGTAGAGCTTCCAGGCAAGCAATCCCCCTTGAACATGCCTATATCGCCTATTCTTTCTCCCTCATGCTTGCATTAGAATTGCTGCAGTTACTGTTCCGAATACCTATTCTGATGCATAGCCTGTTTTTGTAACCTGGTTTTGATAACTACCTGCTTATCCTAAACTGCTTAGAATAGGCTGGTTAGTGAACCCCAGTGACCCCACTTTGTCTCGGTTGCTCCCGCTGGTTTATCAGATGATTCAATCAACGTGATCAACAACCAGGCCCCGGCACAGCACATCACCCCTCTTAGTTGTACGACACTGCAGGGTTACTATCGGGTGCCGAGGGTGATACCTCGTATAGCACTTCTGATGTTAACTCTGTAGAGTAGCTATTCGGTCGTGGTCATCGAGGGTGATTCCTCCTTCACCACTCCCGATAACCACGCTGTCGTGCAAACACTTCAAGTGTGAACCTCGAGGGTGATTCCTCCTAAGTTTCACCTTGTCGATTACCTCAGGTGGAATCCGTCGAGGGTGACTCCTCGGATTTCCCTTAGGTGTTTGGACACACGGCTACTATGACTTACTTTGTACCATGTTAAAGACGGGTCGGCCCCGAGGGGTACCCGTGAGAGTTACTATTACTGTGGGACTGGAGGGACAGGTGTACCTGAGTTCCCGACCGCCCCTAGAAAGTCGGGTCGGCCCCGAGGGGTACCCGCGAGAGCTAATGTGAAAGTCGGGCGGGCCCGGAGAGCACCCGCGAGTTGATTACGAGGCGTGGCCGGGCATTCTTAGCCCTTGTCACAAGTACTCGAGACGGGGCGACGGGGTCACATGATCGTGAGTCTCTGCTCGTTACCGCGCGCTCCCAATACACTAAACGATTTGGATATTTAATCCGAGTAGGCCTTTGGCCTTTTCGCACTAACCATCACGCGGGAATAAATATGGGTACTCTGCGTCGTGGCATCAGCCGAAGCTTTCTAGACGTCAGCGACTGAGCGGCGCGCGCCGGGTTGGACTGGAACACCCGTCCTTGTTTAAGGGGGCTAGGTCTGCTCACGGCCGTGAACGTAACGCGCAGGAGCGCATAGAGCGAGGGGCCCAGCCCCCTGAGCGCATAGGTTAGTCCGGCGTGCTGACCTCTCTATTGAGCCTAGGTAGGGCTGCGGCGTGTCGTTTTAGCCGAGGCCGGGCAGGACCCAGAAAAGTGTGTTCGGCCGGAGTTAATCGAGCGTGGTGGGTAAGTTGGTGCACCCCTGCAGGGAAGAATACATCTATTCAAATAGCCGGATCCTCGGTAACGGACGCTCGGAGTTGTATCCCGATCGATGCAACTAGAACTGGATACTTGTGATGAAAATGGCTATGATGGCCCCGGGATTGCTTTCTCGCAGGGAGTCGAGAAAGGATCTCTGGGCGATGTTGATGATTAACACTACTACTACTTTATATTACGCTAATCTGCACTCTTCTAATGCTGCAAGACCACTGAAGATGCTAGTCTTCGATAGGGCTAGGCCTTCTCTCTATTCTGGCATTTATACAGTCTAACCCACATATACAGCCTTCCTTTGAAAATGTTGCATACTTAGAATAGATCTGATGTAAGTCTTGCTGAGTACTTTGGATGAGTACTCACGGTTGCTTTGCTTCCCCTTTTTCCCCATACCCGGATGATGTGACCAGACGACGGAGCCCCGGAGCCAGCTGCCCCTGATGCTGGCTACGACTACTACTACTACCCCGCTGGAGAGTACTACTACGAGGAGCCCTCCGACGACCAGGAGTAGTGTAGGAGCCACCCAAGCAGGAGGCCTGCGCCTTTCGATCCAGAGCTTTTATTTTGCCCCGCCTTTCTAAAGGCCTATCTGTTTAACTTTTATATGTACTCAGATAACTAATGCTTCCGCTGATGCTTGTATGCCATCGAGCTTATGTATTCGAGCCCTCGAGGCCCTGGCTTGTAATATAAAGCTTGTATGACTTTATTTAGGTTTTAGTGTTGTGTTGTGATATCTTCAAGTGAGTCCTTAGGCTTGATCGTGTGCATTTGCGTGTATGGTTAGTACACGATTGAGCCGGGGCGTCACAAGTTGGTATCAGAGCCGACTGCCTGTAGGATTCCCTTTCCAACTCCTTGGCCGAAGTTGAGTCTAGACTTGAAAACCGTTTTACTAACATGGCTGTGTGGCTTACGGGCCCATGTTGCCAATGGGTGGTATTAGGATCTTTTATTCCTCGTCTATACTCTGGGACTCTGATCCCTCTTCTATTCGGGTAAAATGATTTTGCTAACTACGACACTAGGATCTCGTAATCTCGTCCACCCGGAGAGCTGAATTATCTGTACTTATTCCTTACCATTGAACTGATTTGTCTGATAATCACATTTTCCTTTCCATTGGTCTGTTTAACCTTTCCTTTTCAAGTTATCATATGCTTCTCACACTGTCATTTAGCACTTTTGATAACAGCAATGCCATCCTTGCCACTCGCTGAATTGTGTTATCATCAGCAACATCCTTGACTTCCTGCCAACACAGACTTGGTCATGTTTTGGTTATACCTTGAGTTACTTGCCGTTCTTGAAATTGTTCCTAGTGTATCTCTTCTGATCTATGTGATCTACGCAGTGATAATTCCCTTCTTATGAAAACACCTCGGTGTACAACTCGATCAGAAAACCTGTTACTATTGCTGTTAACCCGGAGCGGGTTCAAGCTATACTTGATTGGACTCCTCCGAAGAACGTCAAGCAAGTCAGAAGTTTTCTCGGCCTCACAAGCTATTGCCGCCGATTTGCCGAGAACTTTTCCAAGATTGCCAAGCCCCTGACTAATCTGCTTCACAAAGGCGTTAAGTTTGAGTGGACAGATAAATGTCAGGAGAGTTTCCAGACCCTCAAGGACAAGCTGACCTCTGCTCCAGTGCTTGCTCCTCCGGATTCTCGCATAGCGCATGCGGGCGTAACCATCACGACCCATTACCTACTGGGATGTTTCTACTTCATTTTACTTCTTTAATAAAGGTAAAAAAATGTTGTGCTTTCTCTGTGTTTTTTTGTTTATGTTTTTTGGTCGGTTTTTCTTCTGGCCTTTTTCTTTTTATCTTTCTCTTCTTTTTTTTCATTTTATTTTTATTTCTTAAAATTCGTGTACTGTTTCTCAAAAATCGTAAAGTTTTCTTAAATTCGTGAACTTTTTTCATTTTTGATGAATTTTTTTTCAAGTTCGATGAACCTTTTCAAATTCAATGAATTTTTTTATATCGATGAACTTCTTTTAAAATTTGATGAAATTTTTCCATTTGTTGATGAGCTTTTTTTGCAAAATTGATGAACTTTTTTCAAATCCGATGAACATTTTTTCGAAATTGATGAACTTTTTAAAAAATTGATGATTTTTTTTCAAAATCAATGAATTTTTTTCAAAATTGATGGGCTTTTTTCAAATCCGATGAACTTTTTTCAAAATGGATGAACCTTTTTTCCAAAATGGATGATTTTTTTTCAAAATCGAAGAACTGTTTTTCAAAATTGATGAACTTTTTCCAAATTCGAAGAACTTTTTTTCAATTTCGTGAACATGTTTAATTCATGAACTTTTTTATTCGATTTTTTTCCCTTTTTCAAAAGTTAACGGTTGACCGGACAACTGGTCAACCAGCCAACCAGCAAGAGTTAGCGACCCGTTCGAGTTCGCTGCGATCGATCGATCAAAGTTTAGCTGGGCCGGCCCTGTAATCCCAAGCGCCAGAATCCTAAACCGGTGCTGAAAGCGCCGGTTAGGAGAGGAGCTCCCGGTCAACATCGCATCATGCACGGCAAGACTTGGCTCCTCACGCGCCAGGTACGCATGTAGCTGCATGGGGGAGGCGCGACAGCAGCGCCTGGCAGTTTGCCAAGAGAGGCACCTGCAGGCTCCTGGCCCTCGGCATCGCAGGAGAGCTCATTCACGACTCCGTGAAGACCGGCAGACGGGGCGGCGTCAACCTCAAGGAGACCAGGCGAGGGTGCAGGCCCACACATGAGTTGGGATCGGCCGACAGATTGGCGACGAAGGGGAGCGTCCTGAATTCTGGGGCAGCAGTAGCAACACCGTTAACGGGTGATGGAACACCGTTAGGGCTTCGAAGAGGCATCGAGGGAGGAGTCGAGCCAGCCGCACTCCGTCGACCATGCCGGGTGGCCGCACCGAGCCGCTGGAAAACAGAGCTGTCAACCGTCACGACACTGGGCGCCGGCGGAGCAGTACCATCGACCTGCCTCCCGGCCCTGTCAGAAGTGATAGGAGCTGGAACTGCATCGATACAGGACGCTGTTGAAAGTGGAAGGGCTTGTCTAAGATCGTTATATGCTCTGCAGGGTGATGAAATCTGTAGATTGGGGTTCATTCCTAGAGCGGAACGGCTGGTAGTAGTAACCGCCGCTGATTTTCCTTTGATCTCTCCAAGGTGTATACTGTTTTTGCTTGATATCGCCAAAGTGCATACTCAAAAGTTGAAGGGAAACAAAACACTTCTGAATGTGCATCCAAAACAAGAGAGAAGCATACTTTTCCGAATCTCCAACCTTGAGGCAAAGGACTGAAATGAGTAAATTATACAGCAGCCATCAGTGCCCGCTTGTGGTCCTTTGGAGATGCAGGCAATTTTCTAAACAAATTTAATTTTCCATGAGGCTGATCTCAATGTAGAGTATTTTTTATTTGGAATTGCATGCAAAGTAGTCCTCTCAGTTCTTTGCCACAAGCAACTAGCTTGAACTTTCCATTAATGAATATACTTCAAAAATACATGCAAGTATTCTGGTGAATTTACGCACAAATTAAGATCCCGTAAATTCCAACTTTTCTGCACACCACATGGTAAAGACCGGGAGACATTGAGACTTGGATGTGCAAATAGAAACTTTCTTTGAACAAGTCTTGAAATGCCGACACTTAGACGGTGTCCACACAAATTCCAGTAGCTGTCTTGTCCATCATAGTTTGTACTATGTCAGCTATAAAGACTCTAGGTAGCCTGTAGCCACTCATGTATCCCCTCATCACAAAGGAAAGGAAGCATTATTACACCCGATTATCAACCCACAACCCAGCTGCTAAGAGTGAGCTAACATATTTTATTGACCTAAACCACAGCTGTTACATTTCGTGTCGCCGTCCTGATTTGTTTCAGGATGGTCTATCTATAACAGCTTTGGTTTTATTCGATGGTTGATATTTCACAAGTATATTGCTCAAAAATTTAAAAAATGAACAGTGCTTAACACATATTTTGTATCTTTTCAGTGTGTCTTGTGTTTGTCTGTTAAGTAGCACGTGGGTGGGGGCAAGTGAATCAGTGGAATCCATAGAAAACAGGACAACTGGACTAATAACCGTTAAATCTCGAATCATAGACCAGTAAACGGCTCCACATGGTGATGTTCGTCACTAACGAAACCTCTTGAGATAGGCGGCACATCAACTAATTAGAAGATCTTTGTCCAGTCCCAGAAGAAAAGTATATAGCGGGACAATCGGTAGACCTGCGGGATTCCAGACCATACATGTCGCAACAACCTTGTCCAGCTCAAACAGCGACGAGCGATGAAAAGTACTGGTTACAGGAAAGTTTGACGGACTCCAAGGGTAATGTGTTTATGTGTTTGAGATGAGATGGATGCAAGTGCGTGGATGTGAGGCTGCTGTAAATGTGTTTTTAAACCACTGGGAACCGATTCAGCCAGCTGAGCATCATCCAATTAATTCACTCACCCTCCACAGCTCGCGCCCGGCAAAACCAGGCAGAGACGGGAGAGGTGAACATAATTCTGTCTCCCTGATCATGTCTTTTTCTTGTGTACATCTTGTTGTCAGACTTGCAAACATTTGAAAAGCTGCTCTGGATCCGTATAGCTGTTTTTGTTTTACAGCATGAGCCTAACGCTACTATACAGGCGGTTCATCAGGCCACCAATTTTACGCTTTACATTTTGCAGGCGATGGGTGTTGCCTCGTGCGTTCTCCAGATCAGCCGGTCATGCTATTGCTGTTGGCACTGCTGCTGCTCTGTAACAACAGAGTCGGTGACGTCGAAGGCTCAACGATCCACGAGAATAGCAGCCTTGTTGATCTGCACGCGCTGCTCGACTTCAAGCAGGGCATCACCGACGATCCTCGAGGAGCCTTGAGCAGCTGGAGCAACAACAACCACTTCTGTCGATGGCATGGTGTGAACTGCACCATAGCACCACCGTTTCGTGTCTCATGGCTTGTCCTCACCGGCCTGGACTTAGCAGGCCAAATCACCTCCTCTCTTGAAAACATGACCTTCCTTCGATCGCTCAACCTTTCATCTAATAACTTCATTGGCCCCTTACCTATCCTTGGCCGTCTCCAACAACTGCACACACTTTACCTGTACAACAACCATCTACATGGGACAATTCCTGATTCACTTACCAACTGTTCCAGCTTCGCCAACTTAGATCTCTCAAGAAACTCGTTAGTGGGTCGAATTCCTCCAAAACTAGAATTTTTTCCCAGTCTAGCATATATATATATATATATATTTTTTTTTTTTTGACGGAACCTCGTCAGAGGGCGGGGAGCTCCCACATTGCATTAAGAAGAAGAGAGTTGGTCTGGTTAATAAGGGAAACCGGACCCAAAAACCATACATGGCATCGGTTAATTAAGGGAAACCGGCGAAGACCACACACACTAGACTAGCACTCAAGGGACATCGTCCGAGCCAGATACAAGGGTGCCGAGGCCCAAGACCATCGTCAACACAACATACCCGACCAAGACAACCTCTGCAACCTCAAGAACATGCCTGCAACTAGATGTCCACTCGCACCTAACCTTTTGAAAAATGAAATCAACCATTGACCTCCACCAATGCACGAATTGCCTGGATCGCCGTCGGCGTAAGCGGTTTCTCGTACATCCGTAGATAGGAGTTCATCTTCTCTTGCACATCCTCCTTGGAGCCTTTCTTAGATGTCATCCCCTTCGGTAGTTCCCCATAAGCCTCCGCCAACCCATGTTCAGCGCGTTTGGCAGTAGGAATGTTGCAGTTTCTGTTCTTCTTATCCAAACGTCCACTACGCCTCTCGGAACAAGTAGATGCCCCTTCAATCTGCACATGAATCGGTTCTTTGAGCAAGGACCGCGGCGCTGCGCAACTGAAACTGCTTAGGAACTCATCCAACAAGGTGGTTGATGGCACGCCAATGTCACCAAGTGGCTCCTTGGACCCAGAAGACATCATATTGGTAGTGCCCCCTGAAGCAAGCGTCATTGAAGAGGAGACAAAGGGAGGCACCTCTCCAACCAAATCAACAGGGAAGGCCACCTCAATTTGCTCCATATCATTGCTCGCTATGACTATCTCAGCAACCTTAGCCTGCTCCTCCTCACCTTGAATCACCCTCTCGTGCAGAACTCCATCCAACGTAGGACGAACATCTGCAGGCTTGCTCCTGATGAGCTTGGGAAATCTAGCATATATCAATCTTAAATCAAATCAACTCGAGGGAAGCATTCCTGATGAGCTTGGGAAATTGCCGAAATTGCAAAGCTTGCTTCCGGGTGACAATAGGCTTTCAGGAGAATTCCCACGTGCCATCTTGAACCTTTCAGCTTCTCTCCAAATTCTAGGCTTGGAGTTCAATATGCTAGACAAGCACTGCCACCTAAAATCGGAGACTTTTTGCCTAACCTCATAAGACTTACCATGGAAGCCAACAAGTTGGAGAGTCAAATCCCACCATCCCTAGGCAACGCTACAGGGTTAGAAATGATAGATTTATCAAATAACAATTTCACCGGACGAATTCCTACTTCTTTTGGAAAGCTCTCAAACCTGGCCTTTCTAAACCTTCAGCTTAACCAGCTTGAAGCGAGGGTAAGCAGAGACTGGGAATTCTTAAATGAACTGAGAAATTGTCTATCTCTCAAAGTTCTATCACTGTCTTACAATCAGCTGCATGGACATATTCCGCAGTTCGTTGGTAACCTATCACCCAACCTTGAAACACTTTTGTTATATGGAAACAGCATATCAGAAGTGTCCCAAAGTATCGCTTAGTGCCTTAACTGGACTAGCATTAGGTAAAAATTATTTAAGTGGTACAATTGAAGGATGGATTGGAAACCTAGAAAGCCTACAACTGTTCTGTCTCCATTCCAACAGTTTCACCGGCCCAATCCCGTCCTCTGTTGGCAATCTTACTTACCTGCCAGCTTTGGGAACCTCCGACAGCTCAAAATCTTGTACCTTAGCCACAACAATTTTCAAGGTGGCATAACTCAGTTTGGAAACCTTATTCATCTCGAAAGAATGTATCTGTCATTCAACAACTTTACTGGCGGAATACAATGAGATTGGCGTCCGTGTGCTCTCGTTTACATGCACAAGTGTGTATTCTGTTAGAAGTATGCAACAGAGGCAATTATAGAGATGGTCATACTTCTTTGTATTTATCGTTTGAATAATGGTTTTGAATAACATCTTTTGTATATACTGCTGTTAGGGTAGGTGCCAGACTAAAAAAAAGAACATGTATCCGAAAGTAAAGCAGATGTCAAAGGAATTACCCGATGAGAACTTTGATGTAGCAATTTTTGGTTTCTCATAACTAAACAGCCTACATGCTGAAGAATACTTTGATGGAAGAACATGTGTACGAAAGTAATGCAGATGCCCAAGGAAATTGGCCGAGAAGTGTGATGTCGCAAGTTTCAGTTTGTCACAACTCAACAGCCTATATAGTACTGAAGAATACATCTATTGAAACCCGCAAAAAAAAAAAAAAACATCTCTTGAAGAGATTCTGATTCAGTGCCACACCACATAATTCTCAACAGCTGAAGTGGATTCACATTCTGAATCACAGCTCAACATTGGATTTGCATCACATTTCGGAGATTTGCTGCCTGGGTGTGCAGAATTGTAACAGCTTAAGCCTCATCGGCCATCGAACTATAGACACTTTGTCTGTTTCAAAAGATGAACTTCTTTGATGGTAGAAGATTCTCCTTTGCACAGAAGACATCGGTCAGACTCAGACATTCCTTCTGACTTATATAGGATTCATTCAACCACCACACAAAGTTAAAAATTAAGGTGCTGACAGTGCTTTTCCCTTGCAAAGAACAACCTGCATAAGAACCTGAAGAAAACAGTGTTTGAAACTGTGGATTGCATGTGGAGTGGTCACTAACAGAGAGATGGATAGGGGACGGATTTGATTAAAATCTGGAAAAAAATGCAACGAAATCTGACACGAGAAATGGGCAAAGAACAGGAGCAACTACCTGCAGGCTGCATCGCTGTTGCTGCTGGTCACTCAACAAGGACGACGTGGATGAACAGGGCAGATAACCCTCACTTCTCAATCAACATACCTGCATTAAAGGGGAAAATATAGCTTTCGCTTTTGCTGAAAAGAATGAACATGTGTACGCAAGCAATGCAGAATGTCAAAGAAAATTAAAATTTTTGGTGTAGCAAGTTTCAGTTTCACATAACTTAACAGCCTGCATACTTTGGAAGAGATTCCAACTCACTGGGACGCCACACCACCTCAAACAAAGAGAAAGAGGAGATGGATTCTGGCTCAACAACTCAAGTGGATTGAACAAGCAACTACCTGCAGGCCGCACCGACGTTGCTGCTGGAGCTGGTCACTCAAGAAGGACGACGTGGATGAACAGAGCTGAGGTCGTTACCCCACCGGGAGTCGCAAGACACACCCGTAAGGCTACGGAGAAAGGACACAGCGGACGCTGAAGCCCTGCGCGGCAATGGGGACGGAGACGAGCGGGGACGCGCATTGACTTGGAGCAGGTGGGAGAGCGGCGACGGAGGTTCGTCGCCGGCGGCGTGGAGCTTGGGGGATCTGTCATGTTTTCTTGGGCTGAGCCGTGATGTCTTTTTTTTTTTAGAGAGAATTTATCATTCATATCATGAAACAGTACAAAATAGCTGACCCTTACAAGCACACTGAAACGCAAACACAAAGGACCATGAATACCTAGAGTACCCTAAGACAACCATAACACAAGAAGATCTCCGGAGCCCTGTGTCATCATCCCTGAATCTTGAGAGAAGACCCCTGCAGGAGGATCTGCAACCAGGCGCAAGCAGGTCATCATCTTCGACCACGGCACAATTGCCGCCACGCTGCTTCTTCCTTACTTGACACCAGCGCTGAGAGGGCATGGACATCAATCCAACACACCTACAACAGCCGTCGCCAACTTTGGCTTTGAGTACCGCGAAAAGTGTCCCTTCCGGAAGGAAGAGAACTTGAGTCATCCGACCGGTCCAGCACCGCGGCCGGGCCATCCGCCCGGGCAAAGCAGGATCTCCCACCAGCATCAGCGCAGGGGAAGGAGAAGAACAGCAGCAGCAAATCATACCGACAAGGAAGAAGAAGGGTCTTCGTCTCCTTGCATCCATCGCCCATCTGAGGACCCAAACGGCCAGTGCCAATGGACCTCCAGTCACCATAGCCCGCGACCTCGACGAGATCCAGGGATCCCCCGCCCCGCTGGCTCCTAGACGAAGGCAAAAGCCTCGCCTGACCGTGAACGGAGCCCGGAGAAACTTATTCCGACACGACACCACCGCAACGGCCTCGGCAACGTCTCCCTCAACCCTAACCCTACCACACACCCACCTAGCAACTAGACCCGAGGTTCCCCCTCCCTCCCGCCGCCGGAGCGGCCGACGGAGAGAGAGGGAACCGGCGGCGCTACTGGCGGCGCGCAAGGGAACCCTCTTCGCCTCCTTAGATCGCCTCGTGCGATCCTACTTTTCCGTGCTTTGTAACCGCTGAGCCGTGATGTCTTGGTGTAGCTGCGCCCATCATCGTTCTCGCCTTCCCACGTTCTGCAGCCCACGATCATTTGTGTGCGTTTTTTTTTCCGCTTTTATTAAAAGGGACGCGTCGCTCACAGCCTCGTCAGGCGGCCGACCCAGCCCGCCAGCGTGTCACGGCAGGCGTGACGCTCCCACCTGGATTTTCCTATTTGACGCATATTGTCGGGGCGCCGCACATGCATCGACCGAGACGGCCCATTTAGGACATGTACAATGGTGTTAGCTTAGGTGTGCCACATAGGATAAATGATGAGGTGAAGAAGAAAGAATCAATAAGAAAATGCTTGTCTCTTCTTTTATTTAAGAGATGATCTCTTAGCATAATATGTCTCACCATGTTTTTCGAAATAGCTAGTTATTGAAGGTAAGACTAAGAGATAACCCATTATAGACATGCTTTTATTGCCATATCTAAATTACATGCAAGGTCTAAGATAGGACTATCTTATTAACCATTGTACATGCTCTTAAAAGCGATGCGTGCGTTACACCGACCCCGGTTTTGGGAACGTTCTGGAAGGTTCCAGCCGGTTTTCCCGGTTTTGGGAACCTTCTAGAAGGTTCCTGAACCGGTTTTTTATTTTTATTTTTATTTTTCTGTTTCTTTTTATTTTCAGTTTTCTTTTTTATTTTTCAACAAATGTTCAGAAATTTACAAAATGTTTGCATTTTTTTGTTCATATTTTTATAAAACATGTTCCCTTTTTGAAATTTTGTTCAGAAATTCCAGAAAAGTTTAGAACTTATAATATTTGTTCGCTTCTTATACAAAATGTATTCCAAAATTGTAAATATAGAATTTCAAATTTTAAAATGTTCGCATTTTTATAAAATCAGAAAATGTTCCCACTTTTAAAATTTGTTAACAAATTGTTAAAATGTTCATGTTTCAAAAATTTGTTCGTAAATTCAAAAAAGATCCCACTTTCAAATTTTGTTCACAAATTTTAAAAATGTTAATTGCCGAAGAATTTTTATAAATATTCCCACTTTCAAATTTTGTGCACAAGGAAACACGAACATATTTCGTAAATTCAAAACATGTTCCAGCTTTCCAAATTTGTTCAAAATTCAAAAAAAGTTTGTGCTTTGGAAACAAAATCATAATTTCAAAAAATGTTCTCGTTTTCAATTTTGTTCCTGTTTTTCAGAAAATGTTTGCGAAAAATGTTCTCATTTTTAATTTTGTTGCTTTTTTCAAAAAATATATTTGAGAATCCCAAAAACTGTTCGCATTTTCACAAAATGTTCCGGGTTTTAATTTTTTGTTCACAATTTTGAAAATGTTTGCGTGTCAAAATATATTTACCTTTTTCAAAAAGAAAATCACGTTCCAAATTACAAAAAAGTTTACATCTGTTGTTGCTTATAGTTCATATAGAATAGGTTCCCATTTTGAGACGTAGACACCCCGGAGTCACTGATCTACCATCTTCCGTATCGCTTACCACTTGAATAGATTTATTCACCTCGAGAATACTACATGCTAACTTCACGTCAGTTCTACTAATTACGCTAATAGGAGAGCATTGGAAGAATATAAGACAGTTATTAGGTTGTATAAATTACCTCTGTCCATCTGCTGATCCTCTCAAACCGCCACCCCTTCCACCTTCTTTTCTAAATCTTTCGGTGTTGGTGATCGGGCCATATTCTTGTTGTGCACTAGCAAAGGTGCCATGATTCACCGACAATGTCGTATTATCAGTAGTAGCCGGCGCCAGATGGATTTTTGCAGCCACCACATTTCTCATTTTGAAAGAGTATGTATACAACTTAACACACCCCAAGAGTTAACCAAAGTAGAAATTAAGAAAATGAGATGCGCATACAACACTTAATTACCGGATATTCTTGTGCATTAGCAAAAGCTTCATGATTCACCAGCAACATCGTATTATCAGTAGTAGCTGGTGCCATAGGGATTTCCACAGCAAGCGCACTTCCCATTTCAGAAGTATCAACCGGTACTGCACAGTAAAGAATAAAAAAATGTCATGTGCCTATGTGAAGAGAGAGTTTATATGTAGCTCAACACACCCCAAGAAATAACAACAGTAGAATAAGATGCACATAGCTTGCTTACAGGACTATCCATTAGAAATGGCACCAGGAGGCGGTGTCACTAATAACGTCGTATCAGTCAGTAGGCGATGTCATGGCCTCATGGGGCTCTCAAAATTCTCTGCATTTTCTTAGTACAATAAAATTCTCTGCAAGTTCACTCTCTGCATTTCGCACAAACCTTTTGGGCCTTTGTACGAGTAGCTGTTGCCTAGGGCTAACTTTCGCAGCAGGCTTCCTAGTAGGTTATCAACCATTTCTTTCGTGACAAACAAGAGCTTGAGACTCCTTGGCCTCTTGGGTAGTTCTTTACTGCTTCATTCCAGTCCTATTTTTGGTCGCTCAATCCATCATGGAGAATGATCTCCTTAAGAAATGGCAGGGACTGGATCGTCATGCCGCTGAGATCCTTACATAGCAGTTACAGTGACTCAAGGCGCGACAGAGCCCCTCTTGTATTTCCAGCTCAGTCATGACTCATGACTTCTACCATGATGTACGGGCGTTGCAGGCTTCCGAGCGCGAATATGGGTTGGCCCATGTACCTTTTTCCCATTTATTCGCTTTTGTTTTTTTACTTCTGGGTTTTCATGCTGGTTTTTTTTGTGTGTTTTTTCTATTTTTCCCCTTTCTCTATTTTCATTTCCTGCGTTTGTTTTTTCATTTTCTGGGGGAAATACATGATTTTTTTCTACAAAGTGGACGAACATAAATCAGTCACGCGTGAACCTTTTTTTTTTTTAAATCCATAAACTTTCCTGTATACCTGAATTATTCTTGTTTGTAAATATGAACCTTTTAAAAACATGTGAATATTTTGTTTAAAGTACATAAGCTTAATTTCTTCTTAACACACGAACATTTATCTTAACACGAGGCACAATTTTTTCGGGTGTATCACCATATTAGGAGATCCCCAGAAAATCCCTTTTCTATGCTCATTGGGCCAGTTTGCCCCTATAACCAGCAGCTTAGAATTCTTGCGTCCGATCTATTTAGCTTTTTTGTTTCATTTTCCCCTGTTGTTTTTCTCTCCATTTTTCCCATACCCTTTGCTTTTTCCCTTTCTTTTTTTCCTTTTTTATTTTGTTTTAATTTTGTTGTTCTTGTTGTTGTTTTTGTTATTGAGTTTTTTACTTTGTATTCTTTTGGGAGGTGGTGGGGGCATACGCATACATTTAAAAAGTATGAACATAAAAGTAGTTGTGCATGGTCATTTTATTCAGTTATTTTGTAAACATGAATATTTCAAAATATGAGACTAGTATTTTTAAAATCATATGAACATGTTCATTGAGGAGTAGCACATTTTTTTTATTTATCCCTATTTATTCACTTTAACTGGGTTTAATATATGTTTGCTTTGAAATAATTAAATTAAAAAAATTCAGAATAAAAACAGTTACAAATCTTCTTGGGCCGGCCTGTATAAGAGCACCCTAAGAACGCTGACACACAGAGCTAAATTCATGTAGATGTTGTTTTGGACTGCCTGACAGTGATCAACGACATTCATCAACGCACTGGTGGACGGCATGGAGCGGTGATTAGGGAGATCATCAGCCGTTCTAGATCCTTTATTTCATGTAACTTTGTTCATGAGCATAGACGTTTTAATGTAGAAGCACACAACTTAGCAAAGCATTCTTGTAACCTAGCAGTAGGTCGTCATCTGTGGTTGGGGAATCCCCACGACCAAAATCTTGTACCCATGAACATCTCTGAATTTTAATAAAGTGGGACAAGATTTCTCAAAAAAAATAAAAAATGTAGATGTTGTTTTGGTAGGTGGGGTGTGAAAATATAATTGAGTACATCCAAACGGTAACACTGCCCTTTTCAAGTCAATGCAAAGTCGACCCACACCTCGCACGATACTTTCAGTTACCGTTCTCTGCTTTGTAAACCGGAAGATAAGCTTAACAATCCGCAAAACAGGCGTCGGGCATGACGGAGTATGCTTCCCAATGCTTGCTTAAAATACTTGAACAACTACGGAACCATGCATGCAGTGGAGCCATCTTGTCTTGAGATTGAGGACTCTTGTAGTGCTTTAGTTAATATAGGTAGGTTAATTAAGCACGACACAGTACTCTAAGCCGCATCTGAGTATATTTTTCTCTCCTGCCAAGGTCCCATCATATTTTGTCATATTTGTTGTATTTTGGACTGCATTAAGTTTTCAGTTTTTGTCCATAGGTATTGCGTTACAATCTTGGGAGGGGAGAAAAATAGACTTAATGCAGTCCGCACTGCGTTACAATCTTGTCTTGGGAGGTTCCGGGATCAATCTTTCAGTTTTTGTCTCTTAAAACCTATGGACATGCACGTACGGCAGCAGTGGAGAAGAACTACAGAGGCATCTTGTGAAGGTACATGGAGATTGAAGATGCTTGTAGTGCTTTCGTACTACTATGGACCCCCGACAAGCACACTACTCGAAGGCGGCCGCATCCGATGCAATTTTTCTCTCCTCCCAGACATTGTGCATTCACTACCGGATTGATCTACTATGCCGACGGCGGCATAGGCCAGTTTCCCGTCGGGATATGCCTATGCCGACGGTCCCCGTCGGCAAATTTGCGTCGGCGTACCCCGGGCTGGCCGTCGGCATAGAAAAGCCGTCGGCATAGAGGCCTATGCCGACGGCTTCCGTACAGCCGTCGGCATAAAATCCCCGTCGGCAAACTTTGACGCCTGACGGCGCCGTCGTCAACTTCTACCCAACCAGGAGGAGACACGTGGCGCAGCTATGCCGACGGGGAGGTCGTCGGCATAGATTTGAATCTATGACGACGGCCTCCCCGTCGGCATATCTGCGCGCCAGGAAGAGCCCAGTGGCCGCCACGTGTCAGCTGTGCCGACGGCTAAGCCGTCAGCGTAGATTCAAATATATGCCGACGGCATACCTACGTGCCAGGAGCTACCAGTGGGCGCCACGTGTCCTCTATGCCGACGGCAAGGCCGTCGGCGTATATATAAATCTATGTCGACGGCCTTGCCGTCGGCATAGGGGACACGTGGCACCCACTGGTAGCTCGGCCCTGCACTATGCCGACGGCCAAGCCGTCGGCATAGTTTCTTTCTGATTTTTTTCTTTCTTTTCTCTGTTTAATTCAATTCAATTCAATTCAAATAGACAGCAGATATATATGATGAAATAGACATACACAACACATATAAGTATCATCCTCACAACCAACAGCACCAACATCACAACAACATAAATATCAACGCAAACAACATAAGCACAAGGTCGTCACCGCCAAGTCATCTAAAGGAGCACACAAGTCATCTAATGAAGCACACAAGTCATCTAAAGGAGCATAAAAGACCACAAGTCATCTAAAGACCCACCGGCTTAAGCGCCAGGACGTCCACCACCACCGCCAAGGTCGTCACCACCAAGTCCGCCAAAGCACATGTCGTCACTACTAGCGGCAGCGCTACCGCCACCGCCACCTCCTCGGTGGATCGGAGTGACCGGGCTCCGTGACTCGGGAGTGATGCGAAGACCGGCACCACCACCAACGGATGATCCACCGGTTCCCTGGATGTTTGAAAAGACATGTTCAGGGGATATATGATTGTGTTGAATAAACGGTAAGCGGTGGTTGAATAGTTTGGGGATATACTAACCACCGTTGTCCCTGGTTGTTGTGCCAGAAATTCCTCAAAGGTAAGCAGCACTGGTTGTGGTCCAGCAGGTGGTGGTGGTGGTTCCATTACAGGAACCGTGCCGGCCCTCATGCTCTAAAAAACGAGCTGCATGTTAATTGACAAAGCAAACACGAATGTCAGAAGAAATGAAAGTGCAAATATGGAAATGAAATGAAAGGGGCTAAACTAACCGTCATCATGCGAGTGATGTGGTCCTGAACGGCTGCAACTCTCGCGCTCCACGCCATGGTCTCCTGGCGTGTGTACTCCATGTAGGCCTACAATATGACATGATGGAATTCATTAAACATCTCAATGCGGAAAATAAAGTGAGCAATGAAGATAAGAGGGAAAATACTTACAGAGTGCCGCTCGTCTAGGAGGGAGTGTGACTGCGCACTGGTCATGGTCATGCTCATGCGCTGGCTCAGGCTCTGGTCGGTAGCTCGGAGCTGTGTGTAGGAGATAGAAGGAGTGACCACGGCATCCAGAACCGGCTACCGACCATGAGACTTCGGCCCCATGCCCACCACCACCCTGTCGTCCAGAGCCGCCTTCATGGGGTCAGGTGTGTCAGGATGTAACCTCAGATACTCCTCAGAGTAGGCCTTCTTCTTCTGCGCGGTCTTGCCGTAGTACTTGGCCTCGCCAGGCTTGGGCTTCCTCCGCGTATGGGCGATCTCCCACGCCTCCATGTGTGAGAGCGGCCGCTTTAGTTTCTCCTCCTGCACCACCAAACAGAGGTTAGTCATACATAAGAAAGTGACGGTAAATAGAAGAAGAAGAGTGTTTAATGTACATAGATATACCGGAAGTATCTTGTGGACAAAGTGGTTCCGGTTTCCCTGAGCATGTACTCCCTCCTTCCCTCGGTTAGCCCTGTTTTTCATGCTCTTCGCCGCCCAGTCTCCATCCTGACCGAGCCACAGATCCACCAATGCCGCCCATCCATCGTCTTTTCCATAACACCAATTTGGACACACCTACATAATGAAAGCATAATGTCATGTCAACACGAAACGATGAAATTTACCACAAACGTCGGAATAAAAAAAATATGTTATACTTACCATCAAGTACTCCTCCCTCTCCAAGGTAAGCTTCTCCCTCCGCGCGTCTTCCTTGGTCATCTTCACGCCAAGAGCGTCGTGATAATATTGCGAGATGGCCACCCAGCGCACCTCGTACTGCATCTGGCGGGCCTTCTTCCTCGCTTGGCGCAGCACGATCTCGTCGCCAGTGGACTTGTGCTCCTGAAGAACACGATAGTATTTCTACAATCATTCATGAAACCGGAATAGATGAAGCCATGAGTTAAACCATTCGATGATAAACTAGAACGAAACTTAAGACTCGTGCTTCTGAAGAGAACTCACCCAAAAATTTGTGATCACGGCCTTAGCATGCGTGTCATGGTCCAGGTGGGGGGCCGCTTCCCAGTGCTCCCAGCTCGTGGCCAAAACCTGGCGCTCCGGCTGCCTGACTGGATCCGGACAGAACAGCCCCCGCCAGTGTGTCTTCAGCAAGACGGTGATGAGGCCGTTTGGAAGACGGGCTCCTTTAGGAATTATCCAGTTGCTGGAAAAGATATAAAGAATGAAAATATTAGCATGTGTACAATCAAAAGAATGAAAATATAAGCATGTGTACAAGCAAAAGAACTAAACTATGATTAAGTGGCACTTACTCTTTCCCCGTGGGCTCAATGAACCACTTCTGCTCCTCGGTAGCAGGAAGCTGGGGGAGCTTTGCATTACCGCGCAGCCACCCCTTGTTGTTGCCACCCCCTCGCCGCCACCACCATCCTCCCCGCCACCACCATCCTCCTCGCCTGCCTCCTCCTCCCCCTCGCGAACCTCCTCCTCCTCCTCGTCCCCCTCCCCAACCTCCTCCTCCTCCTGAACCTCCTCGCGAACCCCCTCCTCCTCCTCCTGAACCTCCTCGCGAACCCCCTCCTCCTCCTCGGCAGAGGGTACCTCACTAGAGGAGGGCCTCGAAGACAACACCCCTAAGTCGGTGAGGGAGCGCTGTTTCTGGCCCCGACTCCCTCTAGTGGCTTCCTCCCACCCCCTCCCCCTCTAGGGGTTCTCCCCCCACCCCCTCCCCCTCTAGGGGCACCTCTCCCTCGACCTCCCTATGAGGAGTCATCCTCAAGTAGTCGGGGAGGGGGGGAAGATTACGGGGTCGACCACTCCGACTAGCTATGCCGACGACCTTGGCTAGGAAACCCGTGCTGTCGGCCTTCCCCTTGCCCATGTTCCGCGAACCTGCATTGAAAAGAGAATAAACAATTAGTAGATTAATAATGAAGAAAAAAGCATAATAATAAGGAATAAAGAACACATTAATAAATAAGCATAAAAAGGCATATTCCTAAACCATAGAAAAAAAGACATGAAACGTACATCTGCTAGAACCCATACGAATCATCACTGTTGTAACCGATTCCTCGATCGGTCTCATCATCACTATCACGCATATCATCTTCGTTGTCTGACGGAGGTGGAGGCTCTTCCTCGTCGTCAGCGTCTTCGTTTAAATTTTCTAGCATAAGTATGTCATTTTCATTAACAATGGTCTCACCATCATTCCGTGCATCGTCATCATTTGGATCCACATCATCATCACCCAAGGCGTCAGCGTCATCGTTTCTGACCACATCATCATCAGGTTGCTCTTGATAGAACACTCCCTCGTATGTCATGGGGTTAATGTTGTAGTAACCGTCTTCGTTCGGGTCCGGTAGCTTACCATGTGGCGACACCTTGAACACAACTTCCCAACCCTTGAGGTACTCTTTCTGGCATGGGTAAGGCAGATAATAAACTTGTGTGGCCTGGGTAGCCGCAATAAAGAGATCGGCTCCGGCATAGACGGTTGATGTTTTAACTTCGACCAAACCAACGGAAGGCGTATGTCTCAGCCCCTCCCACGGGTCGAACCATCGGCATTTGAACACAGGGAGACTTAGGGTTTCATGCCCTTTGCTGAATGTAAGCTCGTATATTTTTTGTACCCTTCCGTAGTAGTCTACTGAATTTTGACCGGGGGTGTACACTCCGGTATTTATAATTTTGGGATCAGGCCGGCTGTTCTGGTGCTCCTCTATATGGAAGCGATACCCATTCACATAATACTTTTTACATGTCATGACGGCAGGGTCAAAACCCATGGGAACCCATCTCAATTCGTCATCCATTGATATGTTCCGATCTTTTCCCTACAAGTTTAATTGAAATTGTTGGGTGCATCAGTTCGGTTAACTAATAAATGTTGAACTAGGTATTTAATAGGGGAATGTGCAAAATTACTTTCTCCATGAACCAAGCAACAAATTTTTTACGTCCAGGGTTTCCATGCCGGAGAAGAGTAAGTGCCTCCGCCTCAGTAGGAGGAATCATTCCCGTCCATTCCTCTTGAACGAATTCACTAAAAGAAGAAAAGCGGTGTTAGACCGGAACTAAGTGAACATAGAACATGATGTTGTGCAAGACATAAAGGAATGGTGTAGTGGTATTACCTCATCCACACATCCTCAACTTCCTTGATGTTGTGCAAGACATAGAACATGAGGTCCTCCCACTCTTGTTGTGGCATGTTATAAGGTTTCGAGCCCCCAGCCCTGCCACCTTGCCCGCTGAATAGATGGAGCTTGGGTTGATACTTGGGCTCTTCTGTATTGTATCGAGGCACCTTATTATGCAGAGTGGGAACGTGGTCTGGATAGTACGATGTCCTGAGGTCTGACACCTCCTCTAGGATAACTGCCTCAGCTATGGAAGCTTCAATCTTAGCTTTGTTTCCACATTTCTGTCGGAGATGCTTGTTCTGTCTCTCAGGGCCGTACTGCCAACGATTCTGCACAAGCCCCCCCCCCAACAATACCTCGTTCGCGAGGTGCAAAATGAGATGTGTCATCGGAGTAAAGAAGCCTAGCGGAAAGATCTTCTCTAGCTTGCATATCAACTCCGGTGCCTTCTTATGCAATTGTTCAATCACGTCTTTACTTACTTCTTTAGCACAGAGTGTGCGGAAGAAATGGCTTAGCTCGGCAAGCACTCGCCAGACATGCTCGGGGACATAGCCTCGAACCATCACCGGCATTATCCGCTCAATCCATACATGGTAGTCATGACTCTTGAGCCCGGTCACTTTGCCCGTTGAAAGATTGACTCCCTTACTTATATTCGATGCATAACCATCAGTGAACTTCAAAATGAGTTTGAGCCACATAAGTACTTCCTTCTTTTCTGGCAGTTTAAGGACGAAGTCAGCATCTGGCTTGAACCAGTTTCTTCGACCGCCTGTGGGAGGCTTCATGTTTAGACGTGGTCTATCACAAATTCTCTGTTGATCGGCTCTAGCTTTAACGTTATCCTTTGTCTTATCAGGAATGTTGAGTATCGTGCGGAAAAGGGACTATGCGACATTCTTTTCGGTGTGCATCACATCGATGTTGTAAGGAAGTTTGAGGTCCTTGAAATAGGGAAGCTTCGAGAAGGGGGTAATGTGAGTCCAGTTGTGCGTCTCACCATATCCCTCGAAGCCTTTGGCTTTGCCTTTGGCTTTGCCTTTAGGCTTGAGAGCTTTTAGCTGAGCAAGAACATCTGCCCCTGAAAACGTTGGAATCTCGTTTACTTCATGGACAACCCGGCCTTTCGTGAAGTTCTTTGTCTTCCTTGTCTGGATGGTCTGGAGGGAGGAACTGTCGATGCAGGTCAAAGGCTACATACTTGCCACCCTTATTCAGCCAAATCAAACGTAGAGCCTGCATGCACACCGGGCATGGCATCTTCCCACTTGTACACCATCCACAGAATAGGGCATAGCCGGGAAAGTCATGCATGCAATAGTGCAACCAAACTTTCATCAAGAAATTTCTCTGCAGATCCCGGTCGTATGTCAACCTCGGAAAGTACCAAGAATGGTGCAAATCATCCACCAGCGGCTGTATAAACACACCCAATTTCTTCCCCGGGTATTCAGGCCCCGGAATGATGAGCGACAAGAACATGGTCTTGCGTTGCATTAGGGCACCGGGAGAGAGATTGAGCGGAATTACAAACACGCGCCATCAGCTGTATGGATTGGACGACATACCATATGGATTGAACCCATCACCTGATATGGCAATTCTGACATTCCCAGCCTCGGCTGCTTCCTCGGGGTATTCTTCATCGAACGACTTCCATGCTTCGCCTTCCGATGGATGTACGATTTTATTTGGATGGTACCTTATACCTTCCTTGTGCCACTTCATCATTTTGGCAGACTCCTCCGTGATGAAAAGGCGCTGCAGTCTTTCTATGAAATGGAGATACCGAAGAACCTTTGCGGGGATGGCTAGCTGCCTTTTCTCACCATCCTCACCAACCACCTCAAGGTACCGAGACGAACCGCACTCCCTACAGTACTTGTCATCCGCATACTCATGCCTAAACAAAAGGCAATTCTTCGGACAAACATGTATTTTCTCATAATCCATAGAGAGTGCCGTCATGATTTTCTTTGAGGCGTACATGCTTTTCGGCAGTTCATGACCCTCAGGGAGGCTGTTAGCCCATACTCCCAGAAATGCTTCGAAGCATTTCTGGCTACAGCCGTACTCAGCCTTGACTGCAATCAGTTGCGAGATGGCATCCAGCTGAGATATTTTGGCACCCGCATAAAGAGGTTTCTTCGACGAGGCCAAGACCTCCAAGAAGGCCTTTGCGGTTGCCTCCGTCTCCTCCGGTTCATTCTCTGAAGGTGTCGCATGTGCCGTTTCTGCAGCAATGACATCATCTAGTATGTCTCTGACCCCGTCGTCCGCATAACCATCGATGCGTTGTCGCATCACCTCCTCTCTACCACGGTCCCGCTCGGCTAAGTTTATCGGCGGCATGTCAAAGTTTAGCATATATCCGTGCGTGCGAAGGTGGTCAGTCATGTCCTTCTAATTTCTACGGTGACGTCTGGCACATTTCGCACAGGCGCATTGTGGGATAATTCTCATTGGACGACGGAATATCTCCTTCAAAAACACATCGGTTTTCGCGACCCACTCTGGTGTAACTCGATTCCAGCAGATAAAACCACTGTACATCCACTGATTATCTGCCATCCTCTGCTTTATTGGGAGCCACACAACAAAATTAAGGATTCATTTAAATTAATCACATCAAATTTTTATTTTCTACCGCGTTGACGGCATTGAATCCATCTACATCTCTAATAGGTAAAGATGTGTCCTAATCCCACCCGAGAATGTGTAGATTGAGTACGTTCTCCATGCTCTACACCGTTCCGAGACAAAATTTTGGCAGCACCTCCCCGCTGTTCTCCAGATACACGTCTCGGCAAATAGCCGAGAGAATGTGCTCCAGAGAACAACGGGGAGGCGCCGCCAAAATTTTGTCTCCGTACGGGGTAGAGCATGGAGAACGTACCCAATCTACACATCCTCGGGCTGTCCGTGGAAAACGCTGGACAATCCGAAAGAGCCGCGGTGATAAATATGCAATTGAATGCATATTTATCGATGCAACTCTTTCGGACGGGAGACGCCTAGGTTACGCGACTTGACGAGAGAATGAAATCTAGTGACATGATTCGTAGCTCACCCTCGGTTGTAGAGGAAGTAGTCGAACAACGGAGGGACGATCGGGGACCAACAGCTCCGACGACGATCACTCCACCGAGATGGAACACCACAAAACCTGCAAATTCCACCGCGACAAAAATTTAGAACATCACAACTCATAGAGCATATTTAAAACATCTAAACATGCATTAATTTATTTTTGCATCATGTAGGCACAAAAACTAACAATAATAACAATATATTCATCATCATCATCATCTATCATCATCTAACAATCATCGAAGCATAAAAAATCATCATCTATCATCGTCGTCATCTATCATCATCTAACAATCATCATCATCTATTCATCTACCATCATCATCATCTAAAAATCATCGAAGCATAAAAAAATCATCATCATGTATCATCGTCATCATCATCATCTATCATCATCTAAAAATCATCATCTATCATCTATCTATCATCATCATCTATCTATCTATCATGTAACTATATATCTATCATGAAAAAAAAAGAAAAAAAATAAAAAATAAAAATGAAATTGCGGGGCAGACCGGCGGGTGAGGCGAGGCAGTGCCGGGGAGAGGCGGCGGCCGGGGCGGGGCGGGGCGCGGCGAGCGGGCGCCGGGGCACGGCGGGGCGGGTCGACGCAGGGCGGGGCGGGGCGGGGCGGGGCAGCGGTGGACGGGGCGGGTCGGGGCGGCGGTGGCCGGGGCGGCGGTTGACGGGGCGGGGCGCGGCGGGCGGGGGCCGGGGCGGGGCGGGCTGGCGCTGGCCGGGGCGGGGCGGGGCGGCGGCGCGGGTCGATCGGGATCGGGGGCAGCGCGGGGCGGGTGAGATGGGGAGGGGCGGGTGAGATGGGGAAGGGAGAGAGAGAGGGAGAAGTGAGTGGACGATAGCGCTCGGGGAGGGGATAAGGGAGGTCTATGCCGACGGTTAGCCGTTGGCATAGATTTAATGCCACATGTAAACCTATGCCGATGGCCTTGCCGTCGGCATAGGTATTTTCACTTTTTTTTATTTCCTTTCATTATTTTATGTTGCATTTTTTCAAACAAATAAATATTTCACATGTGTATTAGTTCTCACAAAAAACAAAGTGATTGCATTCTACCCGTCGGAATAGATACTTTTCTCACCGCGAGTTTTCCCCCTCCGTGACACGGCGGCAGCGACGTCCGTGAGGGGGGGCACACCCCGGAGCCGCGTGCCGGGTGCTTGCACCTGCCACCACGCTTCCAGACGCGTAAGAGGGCCCACCGCAAAACCTGGCGGCATTTCTACCCCCCAAGTACCCCGTCCGTCTAACCCTGACACAGTCGACCGGCGGATCTAGGCATTTGACTTTCGCCGGACAGGGTTTGACCGATGGACCTTTTCACCGGGTTGTCATAGCCCGGCCCATGGCTACACCACCGAACACGGTCCGGGCCCAACCCACCGCAAGATTCCCTCCGTGTCGGCCTGACGTGGCCGTTTCCCCCCTCCGTGACACGGCGGCGGCGACGTCCGTGAGGGGGGGCACATCCCGGAGCCGCGTGCCAGGTGCTTGCACCTGCCACCACGCTTCCAGACGCGTAAGAGGGCCCACCGCAAGACCTGGCGGCATTGCTACCCCCACAAGTACCCCGTCCTGTCTAACCCTGACACAGTCGACCGGCGGATCTAGGCCTTTGACTTTCGCCGGACGGGGTTTGACCGATGGACCTTTTCACCGGGTTGTCATAGCCCGTCCCATGGCTACACCCTCAAACATGGTCCGGGCCCAACCCACCGCAAGATTCCCTCCGTGTTGGCCCGAAGTGGCCGTTTCCCTCCTCCGTGACACGGCGGCAGCGACGTCCGTGAGGGGGGCACACCCCGGAGCCGCGTGCCGGGTGCTTGCACCTGCCACCATGCTTCTAGACGCGTAAGAGGGCCCACCGCAAGACCTGGTGGCATTGCTACCCCCCAAGTACCCCGTCCCGTCTAACCATGACACAGTCGATCGGCGGATCTTGGCCTTTGACTTTCGCCGGACGGGGTTTGACCGATGGTCCTTTTCACCGGGTTGTCATAGCTCGGCCCATGGATACACCACCGAACACGGTCCGGGCCCAACCCACCGCAAGATTCCCTCTGTGTCGGCCCGACGTGGCCGTTTCCCCCCTCTATGACACGGCGGCAGCGACGTCCATGAGGGGGGCACACCCCGGAGCCGCGTGACGGGTGATTGCACCTGCCACCACGCTTCCACACGTGTAAGAGGGCCCACCGCAAGACCTGGAGGCATTGCTACCCCCCCAAGTACCCCGTCCCGTCTAACCCTGACACAGTCGACCGGCGGATATAGGCCGTTGACTTTCGCCGGACGGGATTTGACCGATGGACCTTTTCACGGGGTTGTCATAGCCCGGCCCATGGCTACACCCCCGAACACGGTCCGGGCGCAACCCACCGCAAGATTCCCTCCGTGTCGGCCCGACGTGGCCGTTTCCCCCCTCCGTGACACGGCGGCAGCGACATCCGTGAGGGGGGGCACACCCCGGAGCCGCGTGCCGGGTGCTTGCACCTGCCACCATGCTTCCACACGCGTAAGAGGGCCCACCGCAAGATCTGGAGGCATTGCTACCCCCCCAAGTACCCCGTCCCGACTAACCCTGACACAGTCGACCCCGGATCTAGGCCTTTGACTTTCGCCGAACGGGGTTTGACCGATGGACCTTTTCACCGGGTTGTCATAGTCCGGCCCATGGCTACACCACCGAACACGGTCCGGGCCCAACCCACCACAAGATTCCCTCCGTGTCGGCCCGACGTGGCCGTTTCCCCCCTCCGTGACACGGCGGCAGGGACGTCCGTGAGGGGGGGCATGCCCCGGAGCCGCGTGCCAGGTGCTTGTACCTGCCACCACGCTTCCAGACGCGTAAGAGGGCCCACCGCAAGACCTGGCGGCATTGCTACCCCCAGAAGTACCCCGTCCTGTCTAACCCTGACACAGTCGATCGGCGGATCTAGGCCTTTGACTTTCGCCGGACGGGGTTTGACCGATGGACCTTTTCACCGGGTTGTCATAGCCCGTCCCATGGCTACACCCTCAAACATGGTCCGGGCCCAACCCACCGCAAGATTCCCTCCGTGTCGGCCCGAAGTGGCCGTTTCCCTCCTCCGTGACACGGCGGCAGCGACGTCCGTGAGGGGGGCACACCCCGGAGCCGCGTACCGGGTGCTTGCACCTGCCACCACGCTTCCAGACGCGTAAGAGGGCCCACCGCAAGAGCTGGTGGCATTGCTACCCCCCAAGTACCCCGTCCCGTCTAACCCTGACACAGTCGATCGGCGGATCTTGGCCTTTGACTTTCGCCGGACGGGGTTTGACCGATGGTCCTTTTCACCGGGTTGTCATAGCTCGGCCCATGGATACACCCCCGAACACGGTCCGGGCCCAACCCACCGCAAGATTCCCTCTGTGTCGGCCCGACGTGGCCGTTTCCCCCCTCTATGACACGGCGGCAGCGACGTCCATGAGGGGGGCACACCCCGGAGCCGCGTGACGGGTGATTGCACCTACCACCACGCTTCCACACGCGTAAGAGGGCCCACCGCAAGACCTGGAGGCATTGCTACCCCCCCAAGTACCCCGTCCCGACTAACCCTGACACAGTCGACCGGTGGATATAGGCCGTTGACTTTCGCCGGACGGGGTTTGACCGATGGACCTTTTCACCGGGTTGTCATAGCCCGGCCCATGGCTACACCCCCGAACACGGTCCGGGCGCAACCCACCGCAAGATTACCTCCGTGTCGGCCCGACGTGGCCGTTTCCCCCCTCCGTGACACAGCGGCAGCGACATCCGTGAGGAGGGGGCACACCTCGGAGCAGCGTGCCGGGTGCTTGCACCTGCCACCATGCTTCCACACGCGTAAGAGGGCCCACCGCAAGACCTGGAGGCATTGCTACCCCCCAAGTACCCCGTCCCGACTAACCCTGACACAGTCGACCCCGGATCTAGGCCTTTGACTTTCGCCGTACGGGGTTTGTCCGATGGACCTTTTCACCGGGTTATCATAGCCCGGCCCATGGCTACACCACCGAACACGGTCCGGGCCCAACCCACCGCAAGATTCCCTCCGTGTCGGCCCGACGTGGCCGTTTCCCCCCTCCGTGACACGGCGGCAGCGACGTCCGTGAGGGGGGGCACACGCCGGAGCTGCGTGCCAGGTGCTTGCACCTGCCACCACGCTTCCAGACGCGTAAGAGGGCCCACCGCAAGACCTGGCGGCATTGCTACCCCCACAAGTACCCCGTCTTGTCTAACCCTGACACAGTCGACCGGCGGATCTAGGCCTTTGACTTTCGCCGGACGGGGTTTGACCGATGGACCTTTTCACCTGGTTGTCATAGCCCGTCCCTTGGCTACACCCTCAAACATGGTCCGGGCCCAACCCACCGCAAGATTCCCTCCGTGTCGGCCCGACGTGGCCGTTTCCCCCCTCGGTGACACGGCGGCAGTGACGTCCGTGAGGGGGGCACACCCTGGAGCCGCGTGCCGGGTGCTTGCACCTGCCACCATGCTTCCAGACGCGTAAGAGGGCCCACCGCAAGACCTGGCGGCATTGCTACCCCCCAAGTACCGCGTCCCGTCTAACCCTGACACAGTCGACCGGCGTATCTAGGCCTTTGACTTTCGCCGGACGGGGTTTCACCGATGGTCCTTTTCACCGGGTTGTCATAGCTCGACCCATGGATACACCCCCGAACACGGTCCGGGCCCAACCCACCGCAAGATTCCCTCTGTGTTGGCCCGATGTGGCCGTTTCCCCCCTCTGTGACACGGCGGCAGCGACGTCCATGAGGGGGGCACACCCCGGAGCCGCGTGCCGGGTGATTGCACCTGCCACCACGCTTCCACACGCGTAAGAGGGCCCACCGCAAGACCTGGAGGCATTGCTACGCCCCCCCAAGTACCTCGTCCCGTCTAACCCAGACACAGTCGACCGACGGATCTAGGCCGTTGACTTTCGCCGGACGTGGTTTGACCGATGGACCTTTTCACCGGGTTGTCATAGCCCGGCCCATGGCTACACCCCCGAACACGGTCCGGGCCCAACCCACCGCAAGATTCCCTCCGTGTCGGCCCGACGTGGCCGTTTCCCCCCTCCGTGACACGACGGCAGCGACATCCGTGAGGGGGGGGCACAACCCGGAGCCGCGTGCCGGGTACTTGCACCTGCCACCATGCTTCCACACGCGTAAGAGGGCCCACCGCAAGACCTGGCGGCACTGCTACCCCCCCAAGTACCCCGTCCCGTCTAACCCTGACACAGTCGACCCCGGATCTAGGCCTTTGACTTTCGCCGGACGGGATTTGACCGATGGACCTTTTCACCGGGTTGTCATAGCCCGGCCCATGGCTACACCCCGGAACACGGTCCGGGCCCAACCCACCGCAAGATTCCCTCCGTGTCGGCCCGACGTGGCCGTTTCGCCCCTCCGTGACATGGCGGCAGCGACGTCCGTGAGGGGGGCAGACCCCGGAGCCGCGTGCCGGGTGCTTGCACCTGCCACCACGCTTCCACACGCGTAAGAGGGCCCACAGCAAGACCTGGAGGCATTGCTACCCCCCAAGTACCCCGTCCCGTCTAACCCTGACACAGTCGACCGGTGGATCTAGGCCTTTGACATTCGCCGGACGGGGTTTAACCGATGGACATTTTCACCGGGTTGTCATAGCCGGCCCATGGCTACACCCCCGAACATTGTCCGGGCCCAACCCACCGCAAGATTCCCTCCGTGTCGGCCCGACGTGGCCGTTTCCCCCCTCCGTGACACGGTGGCAGCGACGTCCGTGAGGGGGGGCACAACCCGGAGCCACGTGTCGGGTGCTTGCACCTGCCACCACGCTTCCACACCCATAAGAGGGCCCACCGCAAGACCTGGAGGCATTGCTACCCGCCAAGTACCCCGTCCCGTCTAACCCTGATACAGTTGACCGGCGGATCTAGGCCTTTGACTTTCGTCGGACGGGGTTTGACCGATGGACCTTTTCACCGGGTTGTCATAGCCCGGCCCATGGCTACACCCCCGAACACGGTCCTGGCCCAACCCTCCGCAAGATTCCCTCCGTGTCGGCCCGACGTGGCCGTTTCCCCCCTCCATGACACGGTGGTAGCGACGTCCGTGAGGGGGGGGGCACACCCCGGAGCCGCGTGCCGGGTGCTTGCACCTGCCACCATGCTTCCACACGCGTAAGAGGGCCCACCGCAAGACCTGGAGGCATTGCTACCCCCCCAAGTACCCCGTCGCGTCTAACCCTGACACAGTCGACCGGCGGATCTAGGCCTTTGACTTTCGCCGGACGGGGTTTGACCGATGGACCTTTTCACCGGGTTGTCATAGCCCGGCCCATAGCTACACCCCCGAACATGGTCCGGGCCCAACCCACTGCAAGATTCCCTCCGTGTCGGCCCGACGTGGCCGTTTCCCCCCTCTGTGACACGGCGGCAGCAACGTCTGTGAGGGGGGTCACTCGATATATAATTTAGGTATGTTTTTTGTTTAGATGAGGCACATTTAAGTTAATCAAATTAGTTTAGAAAAAAAAGAGAAAAATTAAAAAAATAGAAAAAAATAACAAAAAATTGTTTAGATATGCAGGCCTATGCCCATGGCGAGGCCGTCGGCATATCTATGCCACCCCACGGACCGACGAGGGGCTCGGATCGATGACGTGTCACGTTCCATGGATCGATGATGTGGGTCACTCCCTATGCTGACGGCGAGGCCGTCGGCATATCTATGCCACCCCACAGACCGACGAGGGGCTCGGATCGATGATGTGTCACGTCCCCCGGATCGATGACGTGGGTCACTCCCTATGCCGACGGCCCCCGTTAGCGCCGTCGGCGTAGGTATGACGCCGTTAAACGCCCGTCGCCCACTGGGTAGCCGGGCCCACATATATGCCGACGGCCCATCGATACCGACAGCTACCGTAGGCATAGAGCCAGTACTGCCGACGGCCGAGGTATGCCGACGGCCCCCGTCGGCATATATGGAGGTATGCCGACGGCTTGCCCTATCCCGTCGGGATACCTCCATATATGCCGACATGGGCCGTCGGCATAGCTTAGGCCGTCGGGATTTGGGCAAATTTTGGTAGTGATTAGCAGGCTCACTTCCCATCTCAAAAGTAGCAACTGGTACTGCACAATTAGAAAAATGGACGTTGCTGTGTGAAGAGAGAGTTTATAATTAATATAACTCAACACACGACATCAAATAAACAAAGTAGCAATTAAGCAAAATAAGATGCACATACCTGACTCTGTAGTCGAAGTGGCACTAGGAGGTGTTGTCACTGATAACTTTTCTGCAGTGCTATCAAAATTTTCTGCAAGTTCACATTTCCACAGCAACCACTTGGGCCATCGTATCAGTAACTGTTGATGCAAGGCTAATATTCGCAGCAGGCTCACTTCACAACAGTTTAAACATCATTAACCATTTGTTTCGTGACAAAGCTTGGGACAACCGGGGTGGTTCTTTGCTGCTCCTTTCAACTCCTTTTTGTTTCGTCAGTCACTCCATCATGGCTACCGACCTCTTTAAGACATGCCAGGGAAAGATCTTCGGGCCGCTAAAGTCCTTTAGATCCTTGCATAGGAGCCGGAGTGACTCGAGGTGCGGTAGGGATCCATATTGAATTTCCAGCTCAGTTATGACTTCAACCATGACGCATAGGCGTCGCAGGCATCCGAATTTATCGTGTCTGATGATGAGTGTCGGTGTCAAAACCGGCAGATCTCGGGTAGGGGGTCCCGAGCTGTGAGTCTAAGGATCAATGTTAACAGGAGAGAATGGGACACAGCGTTTACCCAGGTTCGGGCCCTCTTAATGGAGGTAATACCCTACGTCCTGCTTGATTATATTCGATATAGATGATGATTACAAGAGTTGATCTACCTCGAGATCGTAATGGCTAAACCCTAAGAGGTATGCTTATTGTAGTTCTGATCTTCTCTACGGACTAAACCATCCGGTTTATATACACACCGGAGGGGCCTAGGGTTGTACAAAGTCGGTTACAGAGAAAGGAATCACCACGCCTGGACACCTAAACTTGCTATAAACACATATGAGAGTCCAATCCGGACACGGGGGCAGTCTTCCGCTTTGTCCTATATGGCCCATCAGTCCGGCCCATGACGATTAGGCCGTCCACCCGAGGACCCCCTAGTCCAGGACTCCCTCAATAGCCCCTGAACCAGCCTTCAATGACGACGTATCCGGCGCGCGAGCAGTCTTCGGCATTGCAAGGTGGGTTCCATCTTCCTCCGGACACTTGAGCAAAACCCTGCACAGAAGGACTGTTATCCGGCTCCGGATAACTGACACAACCCTTGGCCACGAAGGCAGAGCGTCCGAAATGAGAACAGCATCTTTTACTGACAACTTTTCAGCGAAACGACACAACTATTCTTTTACGTTTTGAACCGTCGTGTACCCTTGTTTCGCGGTTCGAGGCCAAGCCTCTACTAGCACGTCTCATGAAGACAGAGATCGTGCCCGCCCTTTACGGGATATCAATCAATGAAATTTTGGGTAACCCAAGCGTGCCCTATGTCACGATTTCGTTGGGAATAGGCGAGGTTCACGGCACAGGGGAGGGACGCTTGGTATTTTTTACATCTCATAAGAGGGGAAAAGTAACCCCTTTTCACCTCACGCTTCCATCTCCCCCTCGCATCCTAATCTCACAAGAGCTCCAGCGCCCTTAGCTCGAAGCTCCCCCTCCGCCTTCTCCGTCCACAAGCCATGGCCAGATCTGGCTCGAAGGGCAAATGGGAGGCCTCGACTGTCACCGACCAGGACATCGAGAACCTCAAGCTCGCGGGCTATCTGTCTCCGGACATCCCACACCGAGCTCCGGAGGAGAACCAAATCATCCCCACGCCGCAGCCTGGGGAGCGGGTGGTGTTTATCCCCCACTTCCTCCGAGGGCTCGGATTTCCCCTTCACCCCTTCCTTCGGGGCCTCATGTTCTTCTACGGGCTAGACTTCCACGATCTAGCCCCGAACTCAATCCTTCACATCTCGGCTTTTATAGTCGTGTGTGAAGCCTTCCTCCGAATCCCCCCACACTTCGGCTTGTGGCTCAAGACCTTCAATCTGAAGCCGAAGGTGGTCGACGGCCAGCAGGCAGACTGCGGCGGGGCCATGGTGAGCAAGCTCACCAACACTGTTTGGCCCAAAGGGACCTTTAACGACACTGTCAAGGTTTGGCAGCAGGAGTGGTTCCACATCACCGAGCCCCGCGGTGCCAACTGGGCGGCGGCTCCAGCATTCAGATCCGGACCCCCCATGAGGCTCACCTTCTGGAACGAGAAGGTCCTCCAATGGGGATCCCCATCTGAGGTGAAGATGCTCCAAAAGCGCCTCTCCAGCATGCTGGACCGCAACATCGCCCTGACCGATGTGGTCCAGGTAATGCTCTTCCGCCGTCTCCTCCCTTGCCAACTTCGGGCATCCCCCATGTGGGAGTTCAAGCCCGAGGACCCCAGGACCATACAACACTTCTACGGCACTACGCATAAAAACATATGGAAATTGTTGTTCAAGTCCCAGAAGGAATGGCCTGGGGAGGACGAAGACGCCGGGCTCGACGCCTCTAGTCCGGCAAAGGAGGTAAATATAACTTTTATCCGAACTTAAATCCGAACATCATTTGACATGCTTCAATGCTTGACTTCAATCTTTCCTTCCGATCACAGAGCTGGACGGCCAAGGCGGAGCGGATCAACAGTCCGGCTCCGCTTCCTAAAGATCAGAGGACAGCCCAGCTTTCCAAGATGCTGGTCCCAGCGCCCTACAAGGTGCCCAATAAGAAGCCCAAGAAGAAGAAGAGCGAGGAGGCCCGAGTTGGCCTCCGCTCGAAGGGTCTTCCGAAAACAAAGTCCGGAGAGACCGAAGCCCCCTCCGCTCATGACGAGGACGAGGGGGAAGAAGAAGAAGAAGAAGGGGAGGGGAACGATTCCTTTCGCCAGAAGAAGAGGGCGGCCCCCGAAGATGTCGAGGAGGCCGCCCCGAAGAGGCAGAAGCTGATCCTTCCGGACAGCTCGGACTCCGGATCCGAGGTCGCCCCTAAGCGGAACTCCAGGGCCAAGCCCCTGGCCATGACGTAAGTCTGGATATTTCTCATCGGTTTCAGCTTATGTTGTTAGTTCGGCAAATCATTTGCAGTTTTTATTGCAGCCCTCCGCGCACAGTCCCTGCCGCGCCATTATCGGAGGGGAGCTCCCCGCCCACTGACTTGGCGGAGAGCGATCCCCACCTCCCGTCGCTATGGAGGACGCCGAGGTGTCCTCCCAACAGACACCTCCTAACCAAGGGAGGTCGAGGGAGGCCGACGAGGCGATGACCGAGGCGAATACCTCGGTTGCCGAAGACCAGGGGGAGAAATCCCGTCTGGCACAAGAAGGAGGGTCCGGTAAGTCTGTTCCTTCACCGAATACGGTTCCCGAGTCCACTAGGGCTCCGGAGCCAACTGCGCAGCCTCCTGCTAAGGAGAGGGACAAGACTCCAACTCCTGCGCCGCACTCTGCCAATCCGGTGGCGCCTGAGGCACCGGATGCTCTGGAGGAAGCACTGCAAAGTGCTTCCATTGTGGAAGAACACCGTACCCTGATGGGTGCGGTGATGGAGAAGATTCGGTCAGCCAACCGCGGACTGAATGATGCCTTTGGTAGCCTGCTGACGGGCTTCGAGGTAGGCGATGTAATGTTTTTATTTCTCATTTTTTATTAGAAAAGGAATAGGCCTGTCTTCATACACACAGTAGCTCCTGAGACTTTGTCTGGTTTTGAAAGGAACCGGACAAAGGTCGACATACATAGTCTTCGGACTTTTAACTTGGTATGTTTTGACATGACAGGCCTCCATGATTGCGGCGGCGGCGAACGCCGCGGAGATTTCCGAATTGAATCGGAAGCTCCGTGTCGCGGACGAGGAAATCGACCGCGTCAACAAGCGTTTTGAGGAAACGCAAGGTAAGTGAATGTGAGTTTTGCGAAGGTTCGGATTTATATTAGTCCGTGGAAAGTTGACATTGTATTTGTATGTGGCAACAGTTGGCGCTGCTGAGGTCGAGGCCCTCAGGAGTGCCCTTGCCGAAGCCAAGAAGGAGGCTACGGCGAGCAGGGCGGCCGCTGACAAAGCGACTGCCGAGCTAGAGACCGAACAGACTGCCCGGCGTCTGTACGAGGCCCGGGTGTCCGAAGTTGAGCAAGAGCTCAAGGAGGCCATCACAAAGTGTGAGGCTCTGGAGGAAAAGACTTCGGCTCAGTCTTCGGAGCTCGCCAAGATTAGCAAGGACGCCGAAGAGGCGCGGAGCGAGTCCCGGAGTGCTCGCGAGGAGATCCGCCAGGCGAAGCTGATAGCGGCTGGTAAGCCTTTTTTATTGCAGAGTATCTTTGGAGGTCAGCGGTACGCGTTACTCAACCGCATTTGGCGCTCTCAAGGCGCATTTGCGGACCTTCCGAGGAGTGCTGCCGACGCCGCGAAGTACTTCCGTGCTCGGGAGGGAGATGCTACGGAGAAGCTGTTCTGGTCGCAGTTCCTGGCGCCCGAACATCCACCCCTCCTGAGCAATCAAATGAAGCAACTGGTGGAGCTACATAGGGTGGCGGAGCTAGGCATGAAGGACCTGTCCGTCCAGCTATGGCCGGCCGAGCCAATGCCCAGTAGCTACTTCGGGCTGGTAAAGCGGCTGCTTGACGCACCCCCGCGGATTGAAGGGTGAAGCGCTCCGTCTGTATAGAGGGTGCTCGGATGGCCTTCGCTAGGACCAAGGTCCAATGGCCGAAAGATGGAGGCCACCAAGGTGGCTACCGGTCCCCCTCCCAAAGGTAAAGAGCACCGGAATCCGGAGATGTACATCGCCGAAGTCCTAGAGGGAGCTCAGGCGATCGAGGGTCAATGCTCCAAGGATGTGTTATTTGAGTGATGTATCATGGCATGTAAAACTGTGCCTTTAAACCTTTTGGTATATATATATATATTGTGTTTGCGCTGTTTATTTTGCGACTTTGTTATTTTGACTCCTTTGTGGCTGTTTTAAACTGAAAGTTACCTGTCGTCGGCTTCCGCCCCTAGGTAGATACTACAGGGGTGCTCCAAACTTCACATATCAACTCTTATCCATCGTCTTGGTCCGCGAAGGAGGTCTATGTGGGTGGAACTAGGCAATCAGACTATGCGGTTTTATCGCTTTCACTCAGCCATAGGAGCTTGACCGCGGAGTTAAGGACTAGCCCCTAGTGTGTGATTGGATAGCCGAACTATGCACCTTTTACACACGGCTGGACGAAGACCAGCCCCTCGTATAACACGGAGTAATCACCAACGATTCGTAGTATAACACTAAGTCATCGGATCGCTGACCGGTTCTCGCTTATTATGACAGTCAGTTTTCGGCTTTCTCTACTGAGGTATTTGACCGGACTAGCCAGAAATACAATCGCAGTAGTTCTCCCTTTACACACTTAGCCGAACGTACGGAACGAAAGATGGTAAACACAGGAGCCGGGCAACCCAACTATTGACCAAATACATAATTCGGAACCGATGCATATAATGCAAATATCCGAGACGCCGAAGATGCCTAAATAGGGTGTTCGGACTTTTAATGTACAGGGCGGTTACAACCCCTGGTTTATTTGGCCGGTGTACGACAAAGACTTGGCGAATTTTTTGGCCTTTGCAAAAGGAAAAGAGGCAAGAAAGGGGTATTGCGAGAATACGTACTGAATGAATCAAACAAAATGTTTTAGCCTCTGCCTTTATATTATATGACGTCGAACCGTACAATGTAAAATTGCCAAAATACATCAGAATATATTTGTATGTTTAAATTTTATACAAGGGAAAGGTTTACACAGAGCCGATAGTATGGTTTGACGCCCTCAAGGTACTCTGTTGCACGTCTGCGCCTTTACTCCTTGGAGGGGAAGACATCCTTAAAGGTTGTGAGTCCGGCGATTTAGTCATGCGAAGAGGAATCTGAAAGAGAGTCGCCGTGTAGCTTTATGCCGAATAGGTTCTTTATGTAACCTGTGGTGGTTTGAGAAACCAAGTGTCCACGCAGAGGCAAGCCGTGCTATGGACACTGCGAAAGTTGCCTCCGTTGCCGCCCAAGGTATTTGAAGTGCGTAGTTGTGCACACGAGGTACATATTTTGCTCGTTCGGTGGACGTGCCCCGGAGGCAGAACTGCTATTCTAGCTGTGGTTCCAATGAGCCCCCGCATTGTGGTGCGGATCGGGCACGTTTGCATGTATCCCGGACCTTCACGGCCAACGGGTTGTTCGGCTTGAGGAGGTCGTACTGTACTTCGGCTGCCAGAGTTGCAGTGTGCTCCTCTATTCGGAGGGAGCGTTCCGTATTGCCATTAACTGTGATGACGCCTCTGGGTCCATGAATTTTGACCTTCAAATATGCATAATGCGGGACTGCGTTAAAGGGACGATATCGAAGATCAAGTCCTCGCTTCGAAAGTTGTCCGGAGAGCCGAATACTACCTCCAGAGTTATTGTGCCCGTACAGTGGGCTTCCACACCAGGGATTACCCCCTTAAAGGTGGTATTACTGGGCTTGATCCTTGATGGATCTATGCCCATTTTCTGAATAGTATCCTCGTAAATTAAATTGAGGCTGCTACCCCCGTCCATAAGGACTCTGGTGAGGTGATACCCATCGATGATGGGGTCGAGGACCAGGGCCGCCGAACCGCCATGACGGATACTGGTTGGGTGGTCCCTTCGATCGAAGGTGATCGGACAAGCCGACCAGGGGTTGAATTTTGGGGCTACAGGCTCCATGGCGTAGACATCCCTTAGTGCGCGTTTGCGCTCCCTCTTAGGTATGTGGGTGACGTAGATAATGTTCACCGTCTTCACCTCAGGGGGGAATTGTTTTTGCCCTCCAGTGTTCGGGCGGCGGGGCTCTTCATCGTCCTCGCTCTGCGGTCCCTTGCCCTTGTCTTCGGCATTGATTTTGCCGGCCTGCTTGAAGACCCAACAGTTACGGTTGGTGTGATTGGCAGGTTTGTCAGGGGTGCCATGAATCTGGCAAGGTCTCTCTAATATTTTGTCCAGGGCCGAAGGACCATCCTTATTGCCTTTGAACGGCTTCTTCCGTTGACCGGATTTGGAGTTGCTGAATCCGGCGTTGACTGCCGTGTCATCTGCCTCTCCAGTATTGTTTCGGCGCTTATTCTTGTGGCGCCGTGGTTTCCCGTTTCCATCCCTTGTTTCTGAGGTGCCGGGATCGGTTGTGTTATTGCTTCTACGAGCCAACCAGCTATCCTCGCCCGCGCAGAAGCGGGTCATGAGTGTGGTAAGTGCCGACATAGTTCTCGGCTTTTCTTGGCCGAGCTGTCGGGCGAGCCACTCGTCGCGAATGCTATGCTTGAATGCGGCCAAGGCCTCGGCATCCGTACAGTCGACGATTTGGTTCTTTTTAGTTAAGAACCGGTTCCAAAATTGACGAGCTGACTCTCCGGGCTGTTGGACTACGTGACTCAAATCGTCCGCATCCGGTGGCCGGACATAGGTGCCCTAGAAATTGGCACGGAAAGCATCCTCAAGGTCCTCCCAACTTCCAATAGAGTTTTCGGGGAGGCTGTTCAACCAGTGTCTTGCTGGCCCTTTGAGTTTTAGAGGTAAATATTTAATGGCGTGGAGATCATCTCCTCGAGCCATGTGGATGTGGAGAAGAAAGTCTTCGATCCATACCGCCGGGTCTGTTGTCCCGTCGTACTGTTCAATGTTTACGGGTTTAAACCCTTCCGGAAACTGGTGCCGCATTACCTCATCGGTAAAGCACATTGGGTGTGCGGCGCCCCTATACCGAGCTACATCGCGACGGAGCTCCGATGACATTTGAGTTCGGTGTTGGTCCCGAGCTCGATCGTTTCTGTCGTGCCAGGCTTGATGGCCGGTGTCTCGTGTGGGGGCATGTCCTCTTGATCCGTAGATGGACCTGGTCTGGCCAGCTCTATTTGTAAGATCCTGGCGCAGATCGTACTTATAGCCCGGCATTGCTGCTTCTTTGACTTTATGGCGAGGGGGAACGGGCTGGTGTTCGTCATTGTCAACTGCCCTGTCTCGTCCGCGGGGTGGACGATCGGGCTGATCAGCCTGGTTGTATCTCGATGGTATCGGCGCTAGAGCCTCGTCATCGAATGGTGGTAGCAACTTGCGCTTGGGGTAACTCTTGGTCTGGCGTTCATAGCCGTACCCTTCTTCAGCCGCTATGACTTTAGTCCGTCTGTCATTTAGCGTGTCCTGTTCGGCCTTTATCTGCTATTGTTTCTTTTTGAGGCTCCGGGCGGTGGCGATGAGCTGTCGCTTGAAGAGCTCCTGCTCTAGCGGTTCCTCGGGGACGATAAAATCATCATCGCCGAGGCTGACGTCCTCCTCGGAGAGGGGTAGATAGTTACTATCTTCGGAATCATTGTTGCCTTCGGGGTCTTCGGGGTCGAACTGGTCATCCTGCTCTTCCTGCCCGAGCTGTTCATGCTCGGTGGCGACAGGTTCGTCGATTTCTTCAACGTCTTCCGGGGTGTCTTCTTCCCCAGTGCCAGTGTTACTTTCCCTTCCCCGGCGTGATCGAGGCCGTCGCCGCTGACGTTGGCGTTTGGTGGGTCGTCGACGGGCTTATCTTCGTTTTGTTCTGGAGTGTCGTCGTCCTTCTTCTTAGGTGTGTCCACCATGTATACATCGTATGTGGAGGTGGCTGTCCAGCACCCTGTAGTGGGCGGGTTTTGGCCAGGTTCTGCTTCGACATCTTCGTCCATACCGTCGATGTCTTCGGAAGCATAATCGAGCATGTCGGTTAAGTCTTCGACAATGGCTATCAAGTGGGTGGTGGGCGAGGCGCAAAATTCCCCTCGCCCGGCCTCCCGATCGGGCCAGGCACATACCGGAGGTCGAACCTCGGTGATGGTAAGAGAACGAATTCAATCCAGTGTGTCGTTTAGCGACGAGAGCTGGACAGCGGCACGGGGATCCGGATCGCACTCCGGGTTGATCACCGGAGTGAGTTCGGCAGAGGGTAGCCCCGTGAGCTCAGGTGTTGGAGTCAAACTCCTACCTGGAAGTGGGTCCGACTCATTGACGGTGAGTTCGGCCTGGATTGATTCCGGGCCTACGGACGGTAGGGTTTCGCCCGAGCCTAGGACTTGAGGCGTGACGGGCGCAGCGGGCCCGGCGGAGTCTGACTCTCCGTCTTCGGACGATGTGATCGGTTCCGGACTCAATGCCGGAGATGCAGTGTGAGCCGACCCCTGGATGGGATCGGACGACAGATCCAAAGGCTCTTCTTCGCGATCGCAGGTTGCGTCGGTCGAAGCCGCGAACCCCTCGAAGATCAAGTCCCATCGGATGTCGGCAACGTAGTCCAAGCTCCCAAATCTGATTCGATGACCAGGGGCGAAGCTGTCGACCTGATCAAGGTGACCGGTCGAGTTGGCACGTAGCACGAAGCCACCAAACACAAAAAGCTGGCCGGGGACGAAAGTCTCCCCGGAGACGACGCCATTGTTGACGACAAGGCGGGCCATCAATCCTTTGGGCGACTGCACAGCGGAACTCTCAATGAAAGCACCAATGTCGGTGTCAAAACCGGCAGATCTCGGGTAGGGGGTCCCGAGCTGTGAGTCTAAGGATCAATGGTAACAGGAGACAATGGGACACATCGTTTACCCAGGTTCGGGCCCTCTTAATGGAGGTAATACCCTACGTCCTGCTTGATTATATTCGATATAGATGATGATCACAAGAGTTGATCTACCTCGAGATCGTAATGGCTAAACCCTAAGAGGTATGCTTATTGTAGTTCTGATCTTCTCTACGGACTAAACCCTCCGGTTTATATACACGCCGGAGGGGCCTAGGGTTGTACAAAGTCGGTTACAGAGAAAGGAATCACCATGCCTGGACACCTAAACTTGCTGTAAACACATATGAGAGTCCAATCCAGACACGGGGGTAGTCTTCCGCTTTGTCCTATATGGCCCATCAGTCCGGCCCATGACGATTAGGCCGTCCACCCGAGGGCCCCCTAGTCCAGGACTCCCTCAATGAGCCTGTCCAGTTGAGTTGCTATCAGCTTCAGGTACTCCAGGCAGTGCACTCTGCTAAGGGCAGCAAGAATGTCACCGCTCAGGTTATCACCAGGGAATGACAAGCACAACTTAGTAAGACCACACAGCATGGTAATAACCTGAGGCATCTGGCTGCATTTATTCGCTTGTGGCTTGAGTGACCTAAGTTAGTAGGAGTAATCCTTATCTTGGGGGAAATTCAGCAAGTCTTGGGACCATCATAATTGATGTTCAGTGGGACTGAAAGAGCTTTGTTGGTTCGGTGTCTCTATTGATGTTCAGTGAACTATCATCGGTGGTGGATTCACACCATATTTTCACCTTTGTCAGGTGCTTCACATGCTTCATGATCTGTGTGAAACTTTGGCTCTTGTTATCCACAACAAATCCGGCTACCGTTTCCAATTTACATTTCTCAGCCAATTCTGTAGCCTACACATTCTCCGACTTCATTTTGTTGGAGCTTGAACTATCCAAACAGATGAATTAAACATGGTGGTTCCATGACTTGTGTGGGCAGAATCTCTATCCTGGTTTTTCTTACATCCAGTGTCTCCAATAATCTAAGCTGCTTTATCTCCTTCCAAAGCGCCGTGACCGTAACAGCCAGTTAGCGGCAATGGCCGGATCAAGGCCAGGCCAGGAGATCAGTACTGACAAAGCCAACATAGATTAATACTGCAAGAAAGAAACATCTAGAGTACAATTTAACTTATACATCCCCGAGTCGAGTCACGCCTCTCCAAATCGGCCCTGCGGATTACCTTATTTATTATCGAGGTGCGCTTCGGTACAACCCCCCCCCCCCCCAAAAAAACGTATAAGGGGCAGGGGGGTCATTTCACACGCCGTATTAGAATACGCGCCCGCCGTACGGCCGCCCGCGTCGCCGTACGGGCCGGTCGCGTACGTACGCCCGCCCGCCCGCCCGCCCGGTGTACGCCCAACCACCTGCCCGCCCGCGTCGTTCGAAAAAAAAACACCAATCGCCGAACCCTATTTTTCCCTCGCCTCTGCCGCCACCGCTGCCATCTCCGGCGGTATCTGGTTGACGGGGAAATATAGTTGCCGGCGTCGTCGCCATCACGCCCCCGCCGGCGGCAAACCACTAATCTCGACGCGGTGTGCGCGAAGTCGTCGCCCACAACCGCGGAGGTCGGCCAGATGCCGCCGCCGTCGTCTGCTCCACGTGCTGTTCGCCCGCACGCCTTCGTCACCGGCCAAGATCAACGCTTTTGTCATGTCTGACGGTGGCAACGAGGTACGCGAGCCCTGGTCATAGTGATTTAAAAACGGATTTTAGTTGCGATGATGTTACGTGGTGTTTGAATGGATCTAAGATTATATATAAACGTGTATAGATGGTGCCGCAAATCGGATATGACGGCGATGATGGCGGTAGCGAGGACGGATCATTGTCATTGGACGTAGATGAACATGCCGCGGAAAACTATATGAGTTTGGATGAGTCTTACAGTGGCAATGTAAGTGGTCTGCACGTTGTCAAGCATATTAAATACAAACAACCGCGATGACACTAACATGTACTTGTTTGACTTTGTACAGGTAGGTGAGGATGATGACAATGAGGATATGGATGTAGATGATTCATATGCTGAAAGCGGTAGCCAGGTAAGTTTAAAATTATGCAGGTAAGTTTAAAGTGACATGAGAAACACATCAACTCTTACATATCATATTTTAAATTTGCGCAGATGGATGTGGAAGGGTACTATGAGTGGAATATATTCGATAATGACAATGACCAAAATGATGTCGATGCATCTTATAATGACAGCTCGAGCAAAGTAAGTAGTGCAAAGTGGATATATATGATAGTCGTCATACAACAACTTACTGACATATAAGGTTGTTTGTATTTTTTTCCAGGGAGACGTTGGTGGCCCAAGCGGAAACGATGAGGATGCCGATGGTGATGAGTGTAATTTTGACATTGGCTACGATGAATACCAGCAAGACTCACTGGACAGGCATTGGAAGGTGATGGCCACGACGTTCAGGTCAGAAGTGGAGGCATATGATTTCTATAACGACTTTGCGAAAAAGCGTGGATTCAGCATTAGGAGGGACCTGTTGAAATACGCGAAGGGTGTCGACGCACCTATGCGCTTGAGGAGGTTTCTGTGTTCGTGGGCTGGGAAACGACAGGCCAGGTTTTGTAGCATGGAAGGGAGGAAGCGTAGGCTGAGACCGGAGAGTCGATGCTATTGCGAGGCTCATTTAACTGTGAAGCTTGATAGAGAGCGCTCCATTTGGTATGTCAGCAGTTTCAGTGATGACCATAGTCACATTCTTGCTAGACCAGACGAGGTTACGTATCTCCGGTCTCATAATCAGATAAAGGAATATCAGAAGCTCGAGATCTTAGCAATGTCAGGTGCTGGGATCAGAAAACATATGATTTTTGACAACTTCGTCAGTAGGTATGGATCATATGCGAAGGCTGGTTTCGGGAGGAGGAAGCTATATAACATGTGCTATAGGGAGAAAATGAAATTGCTAGCAAAGGGTGATGCTAACACTGCGATTGGGATCATGATGACCAGAAAGGCGAGGGACCCAGACTTTTTCTTTGAGCACACTGTTGACGCAAAAGGCAAGCTTAAGAACCTGTTCTGGTGTGATTCTCAGTCACGTCGGGATTACCTTCACTTCGGTGATGTAACCGTATTCGACAGCACGTATAAGATGAATAGGTACGGAATGCCATTCATACCTTTTGTGGGTCTAAACAATCATCGTTGCACCACTGTGTTTGGTTGTGCTGTTGTGTCTGATGAGACCGAAGATACGTATGTTTGGGTGCTGCAGACCTTCTTGAGAGCTCACTGTCAGAAGAAGCCAAGGTCTGTAATTACTGATGGAGACGCAGCCATGATAAGGGCCATCAGGAAGGTCCTTACGGACGTCTGGCATCGACTTTGTTCGTGGCATATAGAGAAGAACATGCAGAAACACCTTCACTACAAGTCACTTAAGGAGTTCAGGTCTCTTATTTACTATGCTACTACACATGATGAGTTTGAGGCAAGATGGGCAGCTTTTACAGCTAAATGGCAGTCGGAGAAAACTGAAACATGGTTGCGTAGGATGTACAGGAAGAAAAGGCTTTGGGCTGCGTCATATCTGGCCGGTGGATTCTTCCTTGGTATGCGGAGTAACCAGAGGAGCGAGAGTCTGAACTCTTGCCTTCATATGCATCTTGACTCTGGCATGACAATTGTTGATATGGTTGTGCATTATGAGAACTGCATTGTTCGGCTCCGTGAAAACGAGTCGTACGACGACTGCATGGCCACACAGACACTCCCGATAGCAGTACTGGACGAGTTTAAACAAATTGAGAAAGCCGCTGCCCGTGACTTCACTGCGGTCAACTTTTATCTCTTGCAGCAAGATATGAAGAAGGCAGGGGAGCTTGAGATCCTAGATAGACTCAGAGGAGCCGTCAGTCAGAGATTCATAGTGGCAAGGAAAAATAACAGGCAACTTAGATTCGAAGTGGACTATACACATGGTAACTCAGAAGAAACAGTGAAGTGCAGTTGTGATAGTATGAATCGTAAAGGTCTCCCTTGCAAGCACATTCTTTTTGTTTTGGCCAGGTTGAACGTGCAGGACTTACCTAAGTGCTTAGTGCTGCGAAGATTCACCAAAAATGCTAGAGGTGTACTGCCCGTGAAGCGCACTAGCGATCTCTTTGCCTGGGGATGGGCAGGTACTGAGGAGAGAACTAAGTACAGTGAGTTGACTATCTTATCTGCAGAAGCATCTCATGCGGCATGCCGTAAATCATTTCTATTTGACAAACTGAAGGTTGCTCTGGAGGATGTAATAGCGAACAAGGACGTTGAGGAGGATGAATATGTGAGACAGCATGGGGTTGCGGATGATGATGCTTTTGTGCCGAATCGAGATCATGTGTTCGTTGGTGATCCACAGAAAGTTTCTACCAAAGGGGCACCCAAAGGGCAGAATAATAAAGGCCGTGGTAAGGAAGCTGGCGTGACTATAAATGGTAGACCTAAAGATTTCAACGAGAAACCTTTACGCCTATGCAGTTTATGCAGAACAAAAGGTCATTTCAAGAACAATTGTCCTCAGAATCCCAAGTACGTGTATACGTTTGTTTTACGTACTTTTTTTTTCGACAAAGGGTGGATTTTATTGGCTCAAATGGAGCATCAAGAGGATACATCACACTGAACACACACCCGGCCTCTGCATAACTAAGATGCACACAGCCAATCCTACACACACGTGAAAACACACCGACAACTAGCAAAGTCATAAGACCAAAAGCTATGTGCAGATGTGGAAAAAAGAAGAAAAAGAAACAAGAAATAAGCCCCAAAGCGATCAGATGAACGATCGACAAACTACAACTGAGACCATATCCGCAGCAACCATTGACACCACATGGACGACGAGGATCTTCAACAGCAACGCCTTCAGGAAGGAAGCGACACTCAAGCGACGCCGTCACCGGATCAACATGGTGTACGGTTCAGTTTACGGTGTACGGTTTTTTAACATATATTATTGTCTTTCTATGCAGCAACATGGCATGACGATGATAGCACGGATTGTTTGAATAACTGGAACAAATTCTTCATTAGAGGTCATGTATTATTTGCTTGTAATAAAGAATCATAGTTATAAATTTGTTTCTGTCACATCGCTACGGGAGACTTGTAATCGGTGTTTACTTATGTCATATTTGTTGGCACTATAGTCGTTGTTTTTAATATGATATACACTATACTCGTTGTTGTTTTAAATATGATGTACACATTGTTACTTTTGATTATGAAATGATGTACAGTACATGTTCGGCGCTCAGAGGCGTTTTACGGCCGAGGGTTGGTAAAAATGTTTAAAAAATAAATAAAATGCCCGCCCAGCGGCCGTCCCACGCCGCAGGGCGCGAAACAAGGCGTTCTCTGAATCTATATCACAGGCGGTGGCAGCGGGTATATAAGCCGCTCTACGCCCGCCTCGCTGGGCGAGGTGGTACTAAACTACGGCGCGCGGGGGCGCAGCTGGGCAGGTCAGCACCACTCGGAGGCGACGCGCGATGGGACGGCCCAATACTGGTCGCGCGGGCATCGTAGGGGGCGGCCCATAGCGGATCGAAGGCGGCGGCGTCGGTCGAAGGGCGCGCCTGCTGGCTTAAATAGCCGCGTCGGCGTTTGCCGCAACTCCAAATTTGCAACGTCTGATTGGCTATCTTTTTACTATTATTTCATAATTAATATCTCGACGGACGTACAAAACATAAAACGTAAATGAAAATTCATATGTAAAATATAATATAAATCTGTAAATAAATAATATTTAGAAATACGTAAGTCACGCGACATAAAAATGACGGGTACAAAATGTTTCACCCGTACATAAGAATTAAATAGAACATCCATACAAAATATTCACCAGGAAAAAGACCCGAACAAAAGTTTCTGCGCATATAAATTGGATCTGTCGAAAGCTTATGACAGGGTTGATTGGATCTTCTTGGAGCGAATGATGTAAAAGATGGGTTTCGCTCGCCGTTGGGTGGACTGGATTATGACGTGCGTCACCTCGGTGAGATATACGGTTAAATTTAATGGGACCCTCTTGGATTCATTCGCACCGACGCGCGGGCTTCGGCAAGGTGATCCTCTCTCCCCGTTTTTGTTCCTATTTGTGGCTCACCTTTTGCCTTCCGCCGAACCCCACCAAAAGTTCAGAGACTTCCGTCTCTTTAACCAAGCACTTCTTGCGAGGCAGGCGTGGAGACTTTTAATTAATCCCAACAGTCTATGTGCGCAGGTACTGAAATCCCGTTACTATCCGGAAGGGCGTTTCGAGGACACGGTATTCTTGGGGAATGCCTCTCCTACATGGCTGGCCATCCAGTATGGCCTCGAGCTCTTGAAAAAGGGCTTGGTGTGGCGCGTTGGCAATGGGGAAAGCATTCGTATCTGGAGGGATCGTTGGTTGCCCATGGAGCCGACAGGGCAGCCTATCACACAACAGGGCACCTGCAGATTACGGCGGGTGGCGGATCTATTGGATGAGTCCGGCACATGGCGTCAGGACATTCTACGACGGTATTTTCTTCCTATGGATGTGAGCACTATCTTGAGCATCCACACTTCGTCGCGTATCACTGAGGACACCATAGCTTGGGCGCCTGAGAGGAACGGTATCTTCACCGTCCGCTCCGCCTATCGCCTTGCCATGGACGAGCGCGAACGTCCATCGGCAACAGCCACGAGCAGGGCACCGGATGGTCGTCGCGCCATCTAGAAGATCATATGGGGGTGCCCTGCTCCCCCAAAGGTACGCGTCTTCGCATGGAGGCTGGTTTCTAACTCACTTGCTACTTGGGCTAATAAATGCTCCCGTCATCTTGAGCTTACTGATATGTGCCCCCTTTGTGGTGTTGAACGAGAGGATGGTTTCCACGCGATGTGTAGGTGCCCCCTCGCGATGAACCTGTGGCGTGCCATGGCGCTAGACTGGCCCATGCCAAAGGTGGAGGATATCACTAACACTGGACCGGAATGGTTATTCTCGTTGTTGGAGCCCCTATCGGAAACCATACGCATGGTGGTTCTTATGACCATGTGGCGAGCGTGGTATGTGCGGAACGAAGTTACTCATGGGAAAGATCCACCACCGACTGAAGCATCTCGCAGATTCCTCCATGGGTATATTAATTCTCTGTTGTGTATACACCAATGGCCACAAGGGGACGTGGAGAAGGGTAAGATGGTTGTGCAATTAGAGGCCCCGAGAAGCCCTCAAGTAACACCATACAAGATGGACGAGCGTTGGGTGTTACCTCCTTCTGGTTGGACGAAACTAAATGTTGATGGAAGTCATGTTCCCGCTACAGGAGCTGCGGGAGGAGGTATGGTGCTACGTTCTGACCGAGGTGAAATTTTATTCACAGCTTGTAGAGAGATTCACACATGCGATAATAGCCTACATGCTGAGCTTGCTGCTTGCAAGGAGGGACTTGAGCTCGCGTTGCACTGCACTATGCTGCCCATTGCGGTCGAGATGGATAGCGCCGAAGCCGTCAAGATGATAAATGCCATGTCAGTGGACAGGTCAAAATTTCATGTGCTTGTTGAGGAGATCAAGAGGATGGTCGCTCACGATCCTAGGGAGATTTCTATTACTGCTATTAGTCGCTCGCAAAATAAAGTTAGTCATGAACTCGCTGCATATGGTCGATCTACTCCTCGTACTGCAGTTTGGTTGGGCTCTGGTTTGAGCAACATTGTTGTAATGGCACTGGCTGATTTGCCTCCTTAATTTAATAGAACCTCTCTTTTCCCCACAAAAAAAAAGAACATCCATACCAAATATTCAATCACGTTTGAAAAATATAGGACTAAAATCGAAGCCCGCGAACTACTCCCGCGTGTGATATTTATTTCTTTTTCTTCTTCGAAAGACGAATAACTTTGTCTTTCACTTGCGTAAGCTTATTTCCTGATGATAAAATAATTCCAGCTATCATTCTTTCTCTCGAATCATCAATACTTTACTGAAATATAATGCAAACGTTTATAATTTTAACACTCTCAAAAAATAGCATGTATAATTTTTTCATATCAAAATGTACTGACCTGAGAAAAAATGCTTCTGAATTTTTCTCCATCCCAGTATTGAAAACACCGAAGGAGAAACAGCCCACATGAGTTCCTGTTCTCGATAACCCAAAGTGCAATTTTCCAAACATGTTATTAAAGACAACATTGAAGCAGTTAATGTATTTTAAAAGCACATGCAACATATAACTCACCCATCTTTTTGTTGAGGCATGTCGTACGGAACAATAGGCCATGCCGACACATCCGGGAACGAAATAATTAAACTATCATTTGCATCTTGGATATCTCCTGCAAGTTGTTCTCTCTGAAAATAAAAAACAAACGATACAAACACGTTGAGTACATACGGTAAACAAATGAGAGGATGAAATTTACACCCATGATTATGAAACTTACAAAATTTTCAACGAGTTTCGTGGTAGATTCAGAAAGTTTTTCTCCCATCAATGAATCAAGAACCTGAAACTCTTTCTTTCCGGTATGCATAACACATGTAATCCAATGGTTATTATCCTTGTTTAGAGCAAAATAAGCCTGCATGCCAATTGCTACATGTTCAGTAAGCTCGCGTTTGACGTATGTATGTCACGTAAATATTGTTATGCATTTCAAAAGGTACCTTAGGTTTCGCAAAATATTCTGTCATGCATCTGTCAGTGGTTCATTCGCATGTGCTAATCCCTCCGACTTCTGTGGTCTGACTAAAGTTGGGCGAGTGTGCAGTAGCCAGTAAGACCTGTGTGTAGGCACAAGATACCGGTCGGCACTACATGAATCCGAAAAGTACGACCCATAAGCGTCAATTTCCTAAAAAAGATGAACAAATATAATAGGCATGATTTTTTTAGTACGTACAAATAATCATGATAATTAAAGTACATACATCACCGGATAACCATGCATGGTTAATTAGCTGGCAAGCTCTTGCCGCCGAAAGTCCTTCATCTTTACCATTGTTGAATATTTCGTGGTTCTTATGTTTTGGTGAGTGCTCGTACCAACAAGAGAGGTTTTTTGTAGCACGGGCTACACGGTACCCCTTATTGTAGCCATCCAATCTGAAGCCCGGTTCATGCGGATGTGTGCAAAGATTCTAAAATTAGCAGTTTCACCAGGCCGACACTGCTTAATACACTACTCCCTCCATTCCAAAATATAGTGTGCCCGCGCTTCCCGAGGTTCAACTTTGACCATAAATTTAACCAACGAGACCGACTGCGGCGGGAGCAAAAATTATATAATTGAAAACTTCTTTCGAATACGTATTCACTGGTATAATTTTTGCCCCCGCCGCAGTCGGTCCCGTTGGTCAAATTTATGATCAAAGTTGAAGCACGGAAACCGAGGACGCACTATATTTTGGAACGGAGGGAATACTGTTTATGACATGATGTGCCAGCAGCTCTCGTGCGCATCCCTGTTCTTTGACAAGACGCACAATAGTCTCTCGCGCGCTATCACTCTCTCTCCGCATGCTCTCTCTCTCGGAAGAGTCTCACATGCATGCGCAACAGCACAAGCTCCCGCTCACTAAAAATAATCACAAAAGGCACTCTATCACTGTACACTGCAGGTTGCAGCGCCAGACCATCAGTTGAGCACTGTAGTACCTTTTCTCTAAACAAACACTACTCCATATTTTTTGAGTATCATTCTTGTACTGGATACAAACCAAAAATACTAAGCCATATAGAATGTGTGGAGAGGAGAGTGGTACAGGATTATGCTTCTTAAATCTCACATTATAAGCAACAACGACCAGACCATCAAACACAAGAGGACCAAAACAACATTTGCATGTGCATGTTGAAAAATATATATTCGTACAAAAACAAAAGAAGAGGAATAAATATGTGCAATATATATTTTCACCTGTTGTTGTGATAGTACTACTACCGTTCATATGCAAAATGAAAAATTCTCATCACAGCGTTGCACTAGTAGAATAGATGAAGAACCCCACACCACTCTCTCTCTCTCTCTCGGTTCTCTCTCACAATGAATGGATGGACAGCCAAGAGCCCCAAGACAAGACGTGCCGGATGAGACATGCGCTAGCAAACAACTAGATAGCAGAAAGTACTAGCTACCCTAGGAGAGCACTGTGCGCACGTGAGGGTCAAACACTCGGTAATAGCACTGCTAACCTCTACTCTAACATTGCTAGCAGCACGCATCCCATAAAACAGGAACGGTTGAGATAATGGGTACCAAGGAACTCGTCCTACATTGCAACTTTCCGCTCACGAAATCGTCCACAGAATTATCAAACCGAGGGGTTGTTTCATTAAATAGTTCTACAATATAAGTCAAAAAGGTTATGGTCAAATTGTCGAATATAGTATTATAAAAAAATAATTTTAGCATACTTAACTTACTCGCTTTCGCGGAACGTTTCACACGTTTTTTCGGATTTTTCTGAATATAAGGAGATTTCTGGTACTTTGACATAGTCCGCCTTCGCTTCCCTAGAATCTCCTCCTTCTTCTCTTCTATCTCGCTATTATCATCTGACAAGCCCTGTGACACTTCTTGCTCATTTGGTTCCGCTGCCCATCTCTTCGCTGATGCAATTTCATCTGTTTTTAGAGATGATGCCTCATTTCTTTCCGACTGCTCTGGGACATTTATAGGATCATCCTTCTCACCCTTATAGCTACTCAAGTGACCAGTATTGAGTTTGAATGAATCCCCTCCTTGAGAATGAAAATCGTAGTTCGCACTGCCCTTTGGGCCATCAGGTGTGTGGATGTCATCGTACGGGAATTCTTTATCAGGATACTTGTTTTGAAACCTGAATTCACTACTCTCTCCAAACATATTTTCTTCCTCCTCTGCCATTGTCCTTGGTTTGTACCGCACACCCGTCTGATTCATTTTCTGTAACATTCTCTGCAAATTAAGCAAAATAACATGTTATTATTTCTGCGGTAAGTTGACGAATTTAATACACTGCAAACCAGAATTATCCAAATGTTACCTGCGCGCATAACTCCGGCATACGAACCAATTCCTTACGAATTTCCTTCATATCATTCATAATCCGGTCCATAAAAGGCTTTAGGTCCGCGGGGACCTCCGACACACTATCCACATTTCTCTTTCCCGAAACGGAAGACTTTCTGCTACTAGGTTTCTTACTGCTTTCGGCATGTTGTTCTGCAAGTTTCTTCATTCTATAGTCGTTTGTAATGCAGTCATCTATCTACACACTCAATATTTCATGCAACAATAAGTACATTACAAATTAAATACACCATGAAAATGAAGTTAACTAGACATTAGAATATTACCAATCCATGACCACGACCATTGTCTAGGTCATACTTGTCTCTTTTCTCCGCTCGAGATTCTGTCCAGTTTTTCATGAGGGGACTTAGCAACGACAATGGGTCATATCTGGGGCCGGTGATTGGCTGCACCTTCTCCCAATATAAGTACTACAAAAACAAATGACAGAAAATATAAAAAACGCAGGACATGAACGAATAGTAAATAGCATTAAATAAAACCATACCTGGATTAGGGCTAGGTTGCCACATGGCCAATGCCTAACACGGCCATCCTGCAAAACCTTACCGATCTCCGTCAAACAAGTACGCAAAGTGAACGCGTTCAAGTTTAACTTGCCGATCCGCTTTACGTCATGCACCAACGCGTAATACTCCTTTGGTATATAAACATCCGACATCGGTGCAATAATAGTCCCCAACAAAACAAGAACAACCATCCGAACGAACTCATCGTCGGCGAATTTATTCCTCACAATTTTTTGGATCAAGTCATCTATCAATATCTTACCATTTTTTTTTGTTTACGTACTGATTTGGAATTTTCTTTATTAATGTACTTCCTTCCATGGCAAGAACTCCAAAAACATCCACACCTTCATTCTTAAACCCAAATATTGAAAACACGTCGTCCGGTCGAAGTGAAATAAGACCTTTACTGCCAGCTTCTTCTTGTATCATGAATTTTTTACTGCTCGTATTATAACCTTTTATCATAAAATGCAACAAAAAATCTCTCATTTGTAATGATGAAATGACCAACATCTCTTGCAAGGTTGTTTCGTAGAACCTAAATCGCTGAGCAGTTGTTAATTTTTCAACGAGACTTATCCACTTCTCTACGGAACATGGAATCACACCATCGATGTCCATACTGCATGCCAATTTTTTTTTACACGTCAATATCTATAACTATGCAATACCACAAGTACAAATAGTACGGGATGGAAAAATGTCACCTTCAACAGGGCGACACACGGCGAGTAGTAGCTGTGGCAGAGGGAAAGTGGGCAGTCGTCTGTTGGCGAGAAGCAACGACGGCTGTTGGGCGTCGTGAGACCAAACGCGGCGATGAACGGCGTGACGTCACCCGGACGAGGTCACTGTGCGGCAACGGAGGGGCGGTGCACGGCGATGGATAGCACGAGTGGCGACAAAGGGCACGGGGGCGGCGTACGGGGGGGGGGGGGGGGGCGATCGATCGTGGGGTAGGGTTTCGCCCATGCGCGGCGGTATACGGCGATGAAAAGGAAAAAACACACAAATCGGGGCGTGGGTGAGGGAGTCCTGGACTAGGGGGTCCTCGGGTGGACGGCCTAATCGTCATGGGCCGGACTGATGAGCAATATAGGACAAAGCGGAAGACTGCCCCCGTGTCCGGATTGGACTCTCATATGTGTTTACGGCAAGTTTAGGTGTCCAGGCGTGGTGATTCCTTTCTCTGTAACCGACTTTGTACAACCCTAGGCCCCTCAGGTGTGTATATAAACCGGAGGGTTTAGTCCGTAGAGATAACCAGAACTACAATAGGCATACCTCTTAGGGTTTAGCCATTACGATCTCGAGGTAGATCAACTCTTGTACTCATCGTTTATATCGAATACAATCAAGCAGGACGTAGGGTATTACCTCCATTAAGAGGGCCCGAACCTGGGTAAATGTTGTGTCCCCATTGTCTCCTATTACCATTGATCCTTAGACTCACAGCTCGGGACCCCCTACCCGAGATCTGCCGGTTTTGACACCGACATTGGTGCTTTCATTGAGAGTTCCGTTGTGCAGTCGCCAAAAGGATTGATGGCCCGCCTTGTTGTCAACAATGGCGTCGTCTCCGGGTAGACTTTCGTCCCCGGCCAGCTCTTTGTGTTTGGTGGCTTCGTGCTACGCGCCAACTCGACCGGTCACCTCGATCAGGTCGAGAGCTTCGCCCCTGGTCGTCGAATCAGATTTGGGAGCTTGGACTACGTGGCCGACATCCAAGGGAACTTGATCTTTGAGGGGTTCACGGCTTGGACCGGCGCAACCTGCGATCGCGAAGAGGAGCCTTCGGATCTGTCGTCCGATCCCATCCAGGGGTCGGCTCACACTGCATCTCCGGCATTGAGTCCGGAACCTATCACATCGCCCGAAGACGGAGAGTCAGACTCCGCCGGGCCCGCTGCGCCCGTCACGCCTCAAGTCCTAGGCTCGGGCGAAACCCTACTGTCCGTAGGCCTGGAATCAATCCGGGCCGAACTCACCGTCAATTAGTCGGACCCACTTCCGTATAGGAGTTTGGCTCCAACATCCGGTCTCATGGGGCTAGCATCTGCCGAATTCACTCCGGTGATCAATTTGCCTGGGGATGGGCAGGTACTGAGGAGAGAACTAAGTACAGTGAGTTGACTATCTTATCTGCAGAAGCATCTCATGCGGCATGCCGTAAATCATTTCTATTTGACAAACTGAAGGTTGCTCTGGAGGATGTAATAGCGAACAAGGACGTTGAGGAGGATGAATATGTGAGACAGCATGGGGTTGCGGATGATGATGCTTTTGTGCCGAATCGAGATCATGTGTTCGTTGGTGATCCACAGAAAGTTTCTACCAAAGGGGCACCCAAAGGGCAGAATAATAAAGGCCGTGGTAAGGAAGCTGGCGTGACTATAAATGGTAGACCTAAAGATTTCAACGAGAAACCTTTACGCCTATGCAGTTTATGCAGAACAAAAGGTCATTTCAAGAACAATTGTCCTCAGAATCCCAAGTACGTGTATACGTTTGTTTTACGTACTTTTTTTTTCGACAAAGGGTGGATTTTATTGGCTCAAATGGAGCATCAAGAGGATACATCACACTGAACACACACCCGGCCTCTGCATAACTAAGATGCACACAGCCAATCCTACACACACGTGAAAACACACCGACAACTAGCAAAGTCATAAGACCAAAAGCTATGTGCAGATGTGGAAAAAAGAAGAAAAAGAAACAAGAAATAAGCCCCAAAGCGATCAGATGAACGATCGACAAACTACAACTGAGACCATATCCGCAGCAACCATTGACACCACATGGACGACGAGGATCTTCAACAGCAACGCCTTCAGGAAGGAAGCGACACTCAAGCGACGCCGTCACCGGATCAACATGGTGTACGGTTCAGTTTACGGTGTACGGTTTTTTAACATATATTATTGTCTTTCTATGCAGCAACATGGCATGACGATGATAGCACGGATTGTTTGAATAACTGGAACAAATTCTTCATTAGAGGTCATGTATTATTTGCTTGTAATAAAGAATCATAGTTATAAATTTGTTTCTGTCACATCGCTACGGGAGACTTGTAATCGGTGTTTACTTATGTCATATTTGTTGGCACTATAGTCGTTGTTTTTAATATGATATACACTATACTCGTTGTTGTTTTAAATATGATGTACACATTGTTACTTTTGATTATGAAATGATGTACAGTACATGTTCGGCGCTCAGAGGCGTTTTACGGCCGAGGGTTGGTAAAAATGTTTAAAAAATAAATAAAATGCCCGCCCAGCGGCCGTCCCACGCCGCAGGGCGCGAAACAAGGCGTTCTCTGAATCTATATCACAGGCGGTGGCAGCGGGTATATAAGCCGCTCTACGCCCGCCTCGCTGGGCGAGGTGGTACTAAACTACGGCGCGCGGGGGCGCAGCTGGGCAGGTCAGCACCACTCGGAGGCGACGCGCGATGGGACGGCCCAATACTGGTCGCGCGGGCATCGTAGGGGGCGGCCCATAGCGGATCGAAGGCGGCGGCGTCGGTCGAAGGGCGCGCCTGCTGGCTTAAATAGCCGCGTCGGCGTTTGCCGCAACTCCAAATTTGCAACGTCTGATTGGCTATCTTTTTACTATTATTTCATAATTAATATCTCGACGGACGTACAAAACATAAAACGTAAATGAAAATTCATATGTAAAATATAATATAAATCTGTAAATAAATAATATTTAGAAATACGTAAGTCACGCGACATAAAAATGACGGGTACAAAATGTTTCACCCGTACATAAGAATTAAATAGAACATCCATACAAAATATTCACCAGGAAAAAGACCCGAACAAAAGTTTCTGCGCATATAAATTGGATCTGTCGAAAGCTTATGACAGGGTTGATTGGATCTTCTTGGAGCGAATGATGTAAAAGATGGGTTTCGCTCGCCGTTGGGTGGACTGGATTATGACGTGCGTCACCTCGGTGAGATATACGGTTAAATTTAATGGGACCCTCTTGGATTCATTCGCACCGACGCGCGGGCTTCGGCAAGGTGATCCTCTCTCCCCGTTTTTGTTCCTATTTGTGGCTCACCTTTTGCCTTCCGCCGAACCCCACCAAAAGTTCAGAGACTTCCGTCTCTTTAACCAAGCACTTCTTGCGAGGCAGGCGTGGAGACTTTTAATTAATCCCAACAGTCTATGTGCGCAGGTACTGAAATCCCGTTACTATCCGGAAGGGCGTTTCGAGGACACGGTATTCTTGGGGAATGCCTCTCCTACATGGCTGGCCATCCAGTATGGCCTCGAGCTCTTGAAAAAGGGCTTGGTGTGGCGCGTTGGCAATGGGGAAAGCATTCGTATCTGGAGGGATCGTTGGTTGCCCATGGAGCCGACAGGGCAGCCTATCACACAACAGGGCACCTGCAGATTACGGCGGGTGGCGGATCTATTGGATGAGTCCGGCACATGGCGTCAGGACATTCTACGACGGTATTTTCTTCCTATGGATGTGAGCACTATCTTGAGCATCCACACTTCGTCGCGTATCACTGAGGACACCATAGCTTGGGCGCCTGAGAGGAACGGTATCTTCACCGTCCGCTCCGCCTATCGCCTTGCCATGGACGAGCGCGAACGTCCATCGGCAACAGCCACGAGCAGGGCACCGGATGGTCGTCGCGCCATCTAGAAGATCATATGGGGGTGCCCTGCTCCCCCAAAGGTACGCGTCTTCGCATGGAGGCTGGTTTCTAACTCACTTGCTACTTGGGCTAATAAATGCTCCCGTCATCTTGAGCTTACTGATATGTGCCCCCTTTGTGGTGTTGAACGAGAGGATGGTTTCCACGCGATGTGTAGGTGCCCCCTCGCGATGAACCTGTGGCGTGCCATGGCGCTAGACTGGCCCATGCCAAAGGTGGAGGATATCACTAACACTGGACCGGAATGGTTATTCTCGTTGTTGGAGCCCCTATCGGAAACCATACGCATGGTGGTTCTTATGACCATGTGGCGAGCGTGGTATGTGCGGAACGAAGTTACTCATGGGAAAGATCCACCACCGACTGAAGCATCTCGCAGATTCCTCCATGGGTATATTAATTCTCTGTTGTGTATACACCAATGGCCACAAGGGGACGTGGAGAAGGGTAAGATGGTTGTGCAATTAGAGGCCCCGAGAAGCCCTCAAGTAACACCATACAAGATGGACGAGCGTTGGGTGTTACCTCCTTCTGGTTGGACGAAACTAAATGTTGATGGAAGTCATGTTCCCGCTACAGGAGCTGCGGGAGGAGGTATGGTGCTACGTTCTGACCGAGGTGAAATTTTATTCACAGCTTGTAGAGAGATTCACACATGCGATAATAGCCTACATGCTGAGCTTGCTGCTTGCAAGGAGGGACTTGAGCTCGCGTTGCACTGCACTATGCTGCCCATTGCGGTCGAGATGGATAGCGCCGAAGCCGTCAAGATGATAAATGCCATGTCAGTGGACAGGTCAAAATTTCATGTGCTTGTTGAGGAGATCAAGAGGATGGTCGCTCACGATCCTAGGGAGATTTCTATTACTGCTATTAGTCGCTCGCAAAATAAAGTTAGTCATGAACTCGCTGCATATGGTCGATCTACTCCTCGTACTGCAGTTTGGTTGGGCTCTGGTTTGAGCAACATTGTTGTAATGGCACTGGCTGATTTGCCTCCTTAATTTAATAGAACCTCTCTTTTCCCCACAAAAAAAAAGAACATCCATACCAAATATTCAATCACGTTTGAAAAATATAGGACTAAAATCGAAGCCCGCGAACTACTCCCGCGTGTGATATTTATTTCTTTTTCTTCTTCGAAAGACGAATAACTTTGTCTTTCACTTGCGTAAGCTTATTTCCTGATGATAAAATAATTCCAGCTATCATTCTTTCTCTCGAATCATCAATACTTTACTGAAATATAATGCAAACGTTTATAATTTTAACACTCTCAAAAAATAGCATGTATAATTTTTTCATATCAAAATGTACTGACCTGAGAAAAAATGCTTCTGAATTTTTCTCCATCCCAGTATTGAAAACACCGAAGGAGAAACAGCCCACATGAGTTCCTGTTCTCGATAACCCAAAGTGCAATTTTCCAAACATGTTATTAAAGACAACATTGAAGCAGTTAATGTATTTTAAAAGCACATGCAACATATAACTCACCCATCTTTTTGTTGAGGCATGTCGTACGGAACAATAGGCCATGCCGACACATCCGGGAACGAAATAATTAAACTATCATTTGCATCTTGGATATCTCCTGCAAGTTGTTCTCTCTGAAAATAAAAAACAAACGATACAAACACGTTGAGTACATACGGTAAACAAATGAGAGGATGAAATTTACACCCATGATTATGAAACTTACAAAATTTTCAACGAGTTTCGTGGTAGATTCAGAAAGTTTTTCTCCCATCAATGAATCAAGAACCTGAAACTCTTTCTTTCCGGTATGCATAACACATGTAATCCAATGGTTATTATCCTTGTTTAGAGCAAAATAAGCCTGCATGCCAATTGCTACATGTTCAGTAAGCTCGCGTTTGACGTATGTATGTCACGTAAATATTGTTATGCATTTCAAAAGGTACCTTAGGTTTCGCAAAATATTCTGTCATGCATCTGTCAGTGGTTCATTCGCATGTGCTAATCCCTCCGACTTCTGTGGTCTGACTAAAGTTGGGCGAGTGTGCAGTAGCCAGTAAGACCTGTGTGTAGGCACAAGATACCGGTCGGCACTACATGAATCCGAAAAGTACGACCCATAAGCGTCAATTTCCTAAAAAAGATGAACAAATATAATAGGCATGATTTTTTTAGTACGTACAAATAATCATGATAATTAAAGTACATACATCACCGGATAACCATGCATGGTTAATTAGCTGGCAAGCTCTTGCCGCCGAAAGTCCTTCATCTTTACCATTGTTGAATATTTCGTGGTTCTTATGTTTTGGTGAGTGCTCGTACCAACAAGAGAGGTTTTTTGTAGCACGGGCTACACGGTACCCCTTATTGTAGCCATCCAATCTGAAGCCCGGTTCATGCGGATGTGTGCAAAGATTCTAAAATTAGCAGTTTCACCAGGCCGACACTGCTTAATACACTACTCCCTCCATTCCAAAATATAGTGCGCCCGCGCTTCCCGAGGTTCAACTTTGACCATAAATTTAACCAACGAGACCGACTGCGGCGGGAGCAAAAATTATATAATTGAAAACTTCTTTCGAATACGTATTCACTGGTATAATTTTTGCCCCCGCCGCAGTCGGTCCCGTTGGTCAAATTTATGATCAAAGTTGAAGCACGGAAACCGAGGACGCACTATATTTTGGAACGGAGGGAATACTGTTTATGACATGATGTGCCAGCAGCTCTCGTGCGCATCCCTGTTCTTTGACAAGACGCACAATAGTCTCTCGCGCGCTATCACTCTCTCTCCGCATGCTCTCTCTCTCGGAAGAGTCTCACATGCATGCGCAACAGCACAAGCTCCCGCTCACTAAAAATAATCACAAAAGGCACTCTATCACTGTACACTGCAGGTTGCAGCGCCAGACCATCAGTTGAGCACTGTAGTACCTTTTCTCTAAACAAACACTACTCCATATTTTTTGAGTATCATTCTTGTACTGGATACAAACCAAAAATACTAAGCCATATAGAATGTGTGGAGAGGAGAGTGGTACAGGATTATGCTTCTTAAATCTCACATTATAAGCAACAACGACCAGACCATCAAACACAAGAGGACCAAAACAACATTTGCATGTGCATGTTGAAAAATATATATTCGTACAAAAACAAAAGAAGAGGAATAAATATGTGCAATATATATTTTCACCTGTTGTTGTGATAGTACTACTACCGTTCATATGCAAAATGAAAAATTCTCATCACAGCGTTGCACTAGTAGAATAGATGAAGAACCCCACACCACTCTCTCTCTCTCTCTCGGTTCTCTCTCACAATGAATGGATGGACAGCCAAGAGCCCCAAGACAAGACGTGCCGGATGAGACATGCGCTAGCAAACAACTAGATAGCAGAAAGTACTAGCTACCCTAGGAGAGCACTGTGCGCACGTGAGGGTCAAACACTCGGTAATAGCACTGCTAACCTCTACTCTAACATTGCTAGCAGCACGCATCCCATAAAACAGGAACGGTTGAGATAATGGGTACCAAGGAACTCGTCCTACATTGCAACTTTCCGCTCACGAAATCGTCCACAGAATTATCAAACCGAGGGGTTGTTTCATTAAATAGTTCTACAATATAAGTCAAAAAGGTTATGGTCAAATTGTCGAATATAGTATTATAAAAAAATAATTTTAGCATACTTAACTTACTCGCTTTCGCGGAACGTTTCACACGTTTTTTCGGATTTTTCTGAATATAAGGAGATTTCTGGTACTTTGACATAGTCCGCCTTCGCTTCCCTAGAATCTCCTCCTTCTTCTCTTCTATCTCGCTATTATCATCTGACAAGCCCTGTGACACTTCTTGCTCATTTGGTTCCGCTGCCCATCTCTTCGCTGATGCAATTTCATCTGTTTTTAGAGATGATGCCTCATTTCTTTCCGACTGCTCTGGGACATTTATAGGATCATCCTTCTCACCCTTATAGCTACTCAAGTGACCAGTATTGAGTTTGAATGAATCCCCTCCTTGAGAATGAAAATCGTAGTTCGCACTGCCCTTTGGGCCATCAGGTGTGTGGATGTCATCGTACGGGAATTCTTTATCAGGATACTTGTTTTGAAACCTGAATTCACTACTCTCTCCAAACATATTTTCTTCCTCCTCTGCCATTGTCCTTGGTTTGTACCGCACACCCGTCTGATTCATTTTCTGTAACATTCTCTGCAAATTAAGCAAAATAACATGTTATTATTTCTGCGGTAAGTTGACGAATTTAATACACTGCAAACCAGAATTATCCAAATGTTACCTGCGCGCATAACTCCGGCATACGAACCAATTCCTTACGAATTTCCTTCATATCATTCATAATCCGGTCCATAAAAGGCTTTAGGTCCGCGGGGACCTCCGACACACTATCCACATTTCTCTTTCCCGAAACGGAAGACTTTCTGCTACTAGGTTTCTTACTGCTTTCGGCATGTTGTTCTGCAAGTTTCTTCATTCTATAGTCGTTTGTAATGCAGTCATCTATCTACACACTCAATATTTCATGCAACAATAAGTACATTACAAATTAAATACACCATGAAAATGAAGTTAACTAGACATTAGAATATTACCAATCCATGACCACGACCATTGTCTAGGTCATACTTGTCTCTTTTCTCCGCTCGAGATTCTGTCCAGTTTTTCATGAGGGGACTTAGCAACGACAATGGGTCATATCTGGGGCCGGTGATTGGCTGCACCTTCTCCCAATATAAGTACTACAAAAACAAATGACAGAAAATATAAAAAACGCAGGACATGAACGAATAGTAAATAGCATTAAATAAAACCATACCTGGATTAGGGCTAGGTTGCCACATGGCCAATGCCTAACACGGCCATCCTGCAAAACCTTACCGATCTCCGTCAAACAAGTACGCAAAGTGAACGCGTTCAAGTTTAACTTGCCGATCCGCTTTACGTCATGCACCAACGCGTAATACTCCTTTGGTATATAAACATCCGACATCGGTGCAATAATAGTCCCCAACAAAACAAGAACAACCATCCGAACGAACTCATCGTCGGCGAATTTATTCCTCACAATTTTTTGGATCAAGTCATCTATCAATATCTTACCATTTTTTTTTGTTTACGTACTGATTTGGAATTTTCTTTATTAATGTACTTCCTTCCATGGCAAGAACTCCAAAAACATCCACACCTTCATTCTTAAACCCAAATATTGAAAACACGTCGTCCGGTCGAAGTGAAATAAGACCTTTACTGCCAGCTTCTTCTTGTATCATGAATTTTTTACTGCTCGTATTATAACCTTTTATCATAAAATGCAACAAAAAATCTCTCATTTGTAATGATGAAATGACCAACATCTCTTGCAAGGTTGTTTCGTAGAACCTAAATCGCTGAGCAGTTGTTAATTTTTCAACGAGACTTATCCACTTCTCTACGGAACATGGAATCACACCATCGATGTCCATACTGCATGCCAATTTTTTTTTACACGTCAATATCTATAACTATGCAATACCACAAGTACAAATAGTACGGGATGGAAAAATGTCACCTTCAACAGGGCGACACACGGCGAGTAGTAGCTGTGGCAGAGGGAAAGTGGGCAGTCGTCTGTTGGCGAGAAGCAACGACGGCTGTTGGGCGTCGTGAGACCAAACGCGGCGATGAACGGCGTGACGTCACCCGGACGAGGTCACTGTGCGGCAACGGAGGGGCGGTGCACGGCGATGGATAGCACGAGTGGCGACAAAGGGCACGGGGGCGGCGTACGGGGGGGGGGGGGGGGCGATCGATCGTGGGGTAGGGTTTCGCCCATGCGCGGCGGTATACGGCGATGAAAAGGAAAAAACACACAAATCGGGGCGTGGGTGAGGGAGTCCTGGACTAGGGGGTCCTCGGGTGGACGGCCTAATCGTCATGGGCCGGACTGATGAGCAATATAGGACAAAGCGGAAGACTGCCCCCGTGTCCGGATTGGACTCTCATATGTGTTTACGGCAAGTTTAGGTGTCCAGGCGTGGTGATTCCTTTCTCTGTAACCGACTTTGTACAACCCTAGGCCCCTCAGGTGTGTATATAAACCGGAGGGTTTAGTCCGTAGAGATAACCAGAACTACAATAGGCATACCTCTTAGGGTTTAGCCATTACGATCTCGAGGTAGATCAACTCTTGTACTCATCGTTTATATCGAATACAATCAAGCAGGACGTAGGGTATTACCTCCATTAAGAGGGCCCGAACCTGGGTAAATGTTGTGTCCCCATTGTCTCCTATTACCATTGATCCTTAGACTCACAGCTCGGGACCCCCTACCCGAGATCTGCCGGTTTTGACACCGACATTGGTGCTTTCATTGAGAGTTCCGTTGTGCAGTCGCCAAAAGGATTGATGGCCCGCCTTGTTGTCAACAATGGCGTCGTCTCCGGGTAGACTTTCGTCCCCGGCCAGCTCTTTGTGTTTGGTGGCTTCGTGCTACGCGCCAACTCGACCGGTCACCTCGATCAGGTCGAGAGCTTCGCCCCTGGTCGTCGAATCAGATTTGGGAGCTTGGACTACGTGGCCGACATCCAAGGGAACTTGATCTTTGAGGGGTTCACGGCTTGGACCGGCGCAACCTGCGATCGCGAAGAGGAGCCTTCGGATCTGTCGTCCGATCCCATCCAGGGGTCGGCTCACACTGCATCTCCGGCATTGAGTCCGGAACCTATCACATCGCCCGAAGACGGAGAGTCAGACTCCGCCGGGCCCGCTGCGCCCGTCGCGCCTCAAGTCCTAGGCCCGGGCGAAACCCTACTGTCCGTAGGCCTGGAATCAATCCGGGCCGAACTCACCGTCAATTAGTCGGACCCACTTCCGTATAGGAGTTTGGCTCCAACATCCGGTCTCATGGGGCTAGCATCTGCCGAATTCACTCCGGTGATCAATCCGGAGTGCGATCCAGATCCCCGTGCCACCATCCAGCTCTCGCCGGTAAACGACGCGCTGGACCGAATTCGATCTCTTTCCATCACCGAGGTTCGACCTCCGGTATGCGCCTGGCCCGATCAGGAGGCCGGGCGTGGGGAATTTTGCACCCCGCCCACCACCCACTTGATAGCCACTGTCGAAGACTTAACCGACATGCTCGATTATGCTTCCGAAGACATCGACGGTATGGACGAAGATGTCGAAGCAGAACCTGGCCAAAACCCGCCCATTACAGGGCGCTGGACAGCCACCTCCACATACGATGTATACATGGTGGACACACCTAAGAAGAAGGACGACAGCACTCCAGAACAAAACAAAGATAAGCCCGTCGACGACCCACCAAAACGCCGACGTCAGCGGCGTAGGCCTCGATCACGCCGGGGAAGGGAAAGTAACACTGGCACTGGGGAAGAAGACACCCCGGAAGACCTTGAAGAAATCGACGAACTTGTCGCCACCGAGCATGAACAGCTCGAACAGGAAGAGCAGGATGACCAGTTCGACCCCGAAGACCCCGAAGGCAACAACCATTCCAAAGATAGTAACTATCTACCCCTCTCCGAGGAGGACGTCAGCCTCGGTGATGACGATTTTATCGTCCCCGAGGAACCGCTAGAACAAGAGCGCTTCAAGCGACAACTCATCGCCACCGCCCGGAGCCTCAAAAAGAAACAACAGCAGATAAAGGCCGAACAGGACACGCTAAATGACAGATGGACTAAAGTCCTAGCGGCTGAAGAAGGGTACGGCTATGAACGCCAGACCAAGAGTTACCCCAAGCGCAAGTTGCTGCCACAATTCGAAGACGAGGCTCTAGCACCGATACCATCGAGATACAACCAGGCTGATCAGCCCGATCGTCCACCTCACAGACGAGACAGGGCAGTTGACAATGCCGAACACCAGCCCGTTCCCCCTCGCCATAAAGGCAAAGAAGCAGCAATGCCGGGCTATAAGTACGATATGTGCCAGGACCTTACTAATAGAGCTGGCCAGACCAGGTCCATCTACGGATCAAGAGGACATGCCCCCACACGAGACACCGGCCATCAAGCCTGGCGCGACAGAAACGATCGAGCTCAGGACCAACACCGAACTCAAATGTCATCGGAGCTCCGTCGCGATGTAGCTCGGTACAGGGGCGCCGCACACCCAATGTGCTTTACCGACGAGGTAATGCGGCACCAGTTTCCGGAAGGGTTTAAACCCGTAAGCATCGAACATTACGATGGGACAACGGACCCGGCGGTATGGATCGAAGACTTTCTTCTCCACATCCACATGGCTCGAGGAGATGATCTCCACGCCATTAAGTACTTACCACTAAAACTCAAAGGACCAGCAAGACACTGGTTGAACATCCTCCCTGAAAACTCTATTGGAAGTTGGGAGGACCTTGCGGATGCTTTCCGGGCCAATTTCCAGGGCACCTATGTCCGGCCACCGGATGCGGACGATTTGAGTCACGTAGTCCAACAGCCCGGAGAGTCAGCTCGTCAATTTTGGAACCGGTTCTTAACTAAAAAGAACCAAATCATCGACTGTCCGGATGCCGAGGCCTTGGCCGCATTCAAGCATAGCATTCGCGACGAGTGGCTCGCCCGACAACTCGGCCAAGAAAAGCCGAGAACTATGTCGGCACTTACCGCACTCATGACCCGCTTCTGCGCGGGCGAGGATAGCTGGTTGGCTCGTAGAAGCAATAAGACAACCGATCCTGGCACCTCAGAAACAAGGGATGGAAACGGGAAACCACGGCGCCATAAGAACAAGCGCCGAAACAATAGTGGAGAGGCAGATGACACGGCAGTCAACGCCGGATTTAGCAACTCCAAATCCGGTCAACGGAAGAAGCCGTTCAAAGGCAATAAATATGGTCCTTCGGCCCTGGACAAAATATTAGAGAGACCTTGCCAGATTCATGGCACCCCTGACAAACCAGCCAATCACACCAACCGTAACTGTTGGGTCTTCAAGCAGGCCGGCAAAATTAATGCCGAAGACAAGGGCAAGGGACCACAGAGCGAGGACGACGAAGAGCCCCGCCACCCGAACACTGGAGGGCGAAAACAATTCCCCCCTGAGGTGAAGACGGTGGACATGATCTACGTCACCCACATACCTAAGAGGGAGCGCAAACGCGCACTAAGGGATGTCTACGCCATGGAGCCTGTAGCCCCAAAATTCAACCCCTGGTCGGCTTGTCCGATCACCTTCGACCGAAGGGACCACCCAACCAGTATCCCTCATGGCGGTTCGGCGGCCTCGGTCCTCGACCCCATCATCGATTGGTATCACCTCACCAGAGTCCTTATGGACGGGGATAGCTGCCTCAATTTAATTTACGAGGATACTGTTCGGAAAATGGGCATAGATCCGTCAAGGATCAAGCCCAGTAATACCACCTTTAAGGGGGTAATCCCAGGTGTGGAAGCCCACTGTACGGGCTCAATAACTCTGGAGGTAGTATTCGGCTCTCCGGACAACTTTCGAAGCGAGGACTTGATCTTCGACATCGTCCCTTTCCGCAGTGGCTATCACGCGCTACTTGGGCGAACAGCCTTCGCCCGCTTTAATGCAGTCCCGCATTATGCATATTTGAAGCTCAAAATGCCTGGACCCAGAGGCGTCATCACAGTTAATGGCAATACGGAACGCTCCCTCTGAACTGAGGAGCACACTGCGGCTCTGGCAGCCGAAGTACAATGCGGCCTCCTCAAGCCAAACAACTCGTTGGCCGTCAAGGCCCGGGATACATGTAAACGTGCCCGATCCGCACTACAACACGGGGGCTCGTTGGAACCCCAGCTAGAATAGCAGTTCTGCCTCCGGGGCACGCCCACCGAACGAGCAAAATATGTACCTCGCGTACATAATTACACACTTAAAATACCTTGGGCAGCAACGGAGGCAACTTTCGCAATGTCCATAGCACGGCTTGCCCCTGCGTGGACACTTGGTTTCTCAAGCAACCACAAGTTACATAAAGAACATGTTCGGCATAAAGCTTCACGGCGACTCTTCTTCAGATTCCTCTTCGCAGGACCAGATCGCCGGACTCACAACCATCAAGGATGTCTTCCCCTCCAAGGAGTAAAGGCGCAGACGTGCAAGAGAGCATCACAAGGGCATCAAACCATACTATAGGCTCTGTGTAGACCTTTCCCTTGTATAAAATTTAAAACATACAAATATACTCTGATGTTTTTGGCAATTTTACACTGTATGGCTCGATGACATGTAATGAATATAAAGGCAGATGGTACAACACTTTTTGACTTATTCGATCTGTATTCTCGAAATACCCCCTTTTTGCTTTTTCCCTCTTCGCCTTTACAAAAGCCAAATAATTCGCCAAGTGATTGTCGTACACTGGCTATATAAACTAGGGGCTGTAACCGCCCTGTATATTAAAAGCCCGAACACCCTTTTTAGGCATCTTCGGCGTCTCGGATATTTGCATTATATGCATCGGTTCCGAATTATGTCTTTGGTCAATAGTTGGGTTGCCCGGCTCCTGTGTTTACCATCTTACGTTCCGCACGTTCGACTAAGTGAGTAAAGGGAGAACAACTGCGATTGTATTTCTGGCTAGTCCGGTCAAATACCACAGTAGAGAAAGCCGAAAACTGACTGTCATAATATGCGAGAACCGGTCAGCAATCCGATGTCTTAGTGTTATACTACGAATCGTTGGTGATTACTCCGTGTTATACGAGGGGCTGGTCTTCGTCCAGCCGTGTGGACAAAGGGCATAGTTCGGCTATCCATTCACACACTAGGGGCTAGTCCTTAGCTCCGCAGTCAAGCTCCTATGGCTAAGTGAAAGCGATAAAACCGCATAGTCTGGTTGCCTAGTTCCACCCACATAGACCTCCTTCACGGACCAAGACATTGGATAAAGTGTCGATATGTGAAGTTTGGAACACCCCTGTAGTATCTACCTGGGGGCGGAAGCCGACGACTGGTAACTTTCAGTTTAAAACAGCCGCAAAGGAATCAAAATAACAAAGTCGCACAAATAAGCAGCGCAAGCATAATATATACACCAAAAGGTTTAAGGCATAGTTTTACATGCTATAATACATCACTCATACATCACGTCCTTGGAGCACTGACCCTCTATAGCCCGAGCTCCATCTAGGACTTCGGCGAAGTACATCTCCGTACGCCGGTGTTCCTTCCCTTCGGGTGGAGGGCCAGTGGCAACCTCGGTGGCCTTCATCTTCGGCCATTGGACCTTGGTCCTGGCGAAGGCCATCCAAGCACCCTCTATACAGACGGAGCGCTTCACCGCTTCAATCCGCGGGGGTGCGTCAAGCAGCCGCTTTACCAGCCCGAAGTAGCTACTGGGCATTGGCTCGGCCGGCCACAGCTGGATGGACAGGTCCTTCACGCCTAGCTCCGCCACCCGGTGTAGCTCCACCAGTTGCTTCATTTGATTGCTCAGGAAGGATGGATGTTCGGGCGCCAGGAACTGCGACCAGAACAGCTTCTCTGTTGCATCCCCCTCCCGAGCACGGAAGTACTTCGCGGCGTCGGCAGCACTCCTCGGAAGGTCCGCAAATGCGCCTGGAGAGCGCCAAACGCGGTTGAGTAACGCGTACCGCTGACCTCCAAAGATACTCTGCAATAAAAAAGGCTTACCAGCCGCTACCAACTTCGCCTGGCGGATATCCTCGCGAGCACTCCGGGACTCGCTCCGCGCCTCTTCGGCATCCTTGCTAATCTTGGCGAGCTCCGAAGACTGAGCCAAAGTCTTTTCCTCCAGAGCCTCACACTTTGTGATGGCCTCCTTGAGCTCTTGCTCGACTTCGGACACCCGGGCCTCGTACTGACGCCGGGTAGTCTGTTCGGTCTCTAGTTCGGCAGCTGCTTTGTCAGCGGCCACCCTGCTCGCTGTAGCCTCCTTCTTGGCTTCGGCAAGGGCACTCCTGAGGGCCTCGACCTCAGCAGCGCCAACTGTTGCCACATACAAATATGATGTCAACTTTCCACGGACTACTATAAATTCGAACTTTCGCAAAACTCAAATTCACTTACCTTGCGTTTCCTCAAAACGCGCGTTGACGCGGTCGATCTCCTCATCCGCGACGCGGAGCTTCCGATTTAATTCGGAAATCTCAGCGGCGTTTGCCGCCGCCGTAATCATGGAGGCCTGTCATTACAAAATGTAACAAGATTAATGGTCCGAAGACTATGCATGTCAATCCTTTGTCCGGTTCTTTTCAAAACCAGACAAAGTCTCAGGGGCTACTGTGTGTATGAAGACAGGCCTATTCCTTTTTCTAATAAAAAATGATAAATAAAGAACATTACATCGCCTACCTCGAAGCCCGTCAGCAGGCTACCAAAGGCATCATTCAGTCCGCGGTTGGCGGACCGAATCTTCTCCATCACCGCACCCATCAGGGTACGGTGTTCTTCCATAATGGAAGCACTTTGCAGTGCTTCCTCCAAAGCATCCGGTGCCTCAGGCGCCACCAGATTGGCAGAGTGCGGCGCAGGATTTGGAGTCTTGTCCCCCTCCTTAGCAGGAGGCTGCGCGGTTGGCTCCGGAGCCCTAGTGGACTCGGGAACCGTATTCGGTGAAGGGCCGGACTTACCGGACCCTCCTTCTTGTGCCAGAGGGGATTTCTTCCCCTAGTCTTCGGCAACCGAGGTATTCGCCTCGGCCATCGCCTCGTCGGCCCCGCTCGACCTCCCTTGGCCAGGAGGTGTCCGTCGGGAAGACACCTTGGCGTCCTCCACAGCGATGGGAGGTGGGGACCGCGGCGGCGTTCCGCTCTCCGCCAAGTCAGTGGGCGGGGAACTCCCCTCCGATAATGGCGCGGCAGGGACTGTGCGCGGAGGGCTGCAATAAAAACAGCAAGTTATTTACCGAACTAACAGCATAAGCTGAGACTGATGAGAAATATCCGGAGACTTACGTCATGGCCAGGGGCTTGGCCCTGGAGTTCCGCTTTGGATCTGAAGTCCGAGCTGTCAGGAAGGATCAGCTTCGGCCTCTTCGGGGTAGCCTCCTCGACATCTTCGGGGGCCGCCCTCTTCTTCTGGCGAGGGGAATCGTTCCCCTCCCCTTCTTCTTCTTCTTCTTCCCCCTCGTCCTCGTCATGAGCGGAGGGGGCTTCGGTCTCTCCGGACTTGGTTTCCGGAGGACCCTTCGAGCGGAGGCCAACTCAGGCCTCCTCGTTCTTCTTCTTCTTGGGCTTCTTCTTGGGCGCCTTGTAGGGCACCGGGACCAGCATCTTGGAAAGCTGGGCTGTCCTCTGATCTTCAGGCAGTGGAGCCAGACTGTTGATCTGCTCCGCCTTGGCCGTCCAGCTCTGTGATCGGAAGGAAAGATTGAAGTCAAGCATTAAAGCATGTCAAATGATGTTCGGATCTAAGTTCGGATAAAAGTTATATTTACCTCCTTCGCCGGACTGGAGGCGTCGAGCCCGACGTCTTCGTCCTCCCCAGGCCATTCCTTCTGGGACTTGAACAACAACTTCCATATGTTTTTATGCGTAGTGCCATAGAAGTGTTGTATGGTCCTGGGGTCCTCGGGCTTGAACTCCCACATGGGGGATGCCCGAAGTTGGCAAGGGAGGAGGCGGCGGAAGAGCATTACCTGGACCACATCGGTTAAGGCGATGTTGCGGTCCAGCATGCTGGAGAGGCACTTTTGGAGCATCTTCACATCAGATGGGGATCCCCATTCGAGGCCCTTCTCGTTCCAGGAGGTGAGCCTCATGGGGGGTCCGGATCTGAATGCTGGAGCCACCGCCCAGTTGGCACCACGGGGCTCGGTGATGTAGAACCGCTCCTGCTACCAAACCCTGACAGTGTCGATAAAGGCCCCTTTGGGCCAAACAGTGTTGGTGAGCTTGCTCACCATGGCCCCGCCGCAGTCTGCCTGCTGGCCGTCGACCACCTTCGGCTTCAGATTGAAGGTCTTGAGCCACAAGCCGAAGTGTGGGGGGATTCGGAGGAAGGCTTCACACACGACTATAAAAGCTGAGATGTGAAGGATTGAGTTCGGGGCTAGATCGTGGAAGTCTAGCCCGTAGAAGAACATGAGGCTCCGAAGGAAGGGGTGAAGGGGAAATCCGAGCCCTCAGAGGAAGTGGGGGATAAACACCACCCGCTCCCCAGGCTGCGGCGTGGGGATGATTTGGTTCTCCTCCGGAGCTCGGTGTGGGATGTCCGGAGACAGATAGCCCGCGAGCTTGAGGTTCTCGATGTCCTGGTCGGTGACAGTCGAGGCCTCCCATTTGCCCTTCGAGCCAGATCTGGCCATGGCTTGTAGGCGGAGAAGGTGGAGGGAAAGCTTCGAGCTAAGGGCACTGGAGCTCTGATGAGATTAGGATGCGAGGGGGAGATGGAAGCGTACTGTGAAAAGGGGTTACCTTTCCCCTCTTATAAGCTGTGAAAAATACCAAGCGTCCCTCCCCTGTGCCGTGAACCTCGCCTATTCCCAACGAAATCGTGACATAGGGCACGGTTGGGTTACCCAAATTTCATTGATTGATATCCCGTAAAGGGCGGGCACGATCTCTGTCTTGATGAGACGTGCTAGTAGAGGCTTGGCCTCGAACCGCGAAACGAGGGTACACGACGGTTCAAAACGTAAAAGAATAGTTGTGTCGTTTCGCTGAAAAGTTGTCAGTAAAAGATGTTGTTCCCATTTCGGACGCTCTGCCTTCGTGGCCAAGGGTTGTGTCAGTTATCCGGAGCCGGATACAAGTCCTTCTGTGCAGGGTTTTTGCTCAAGTGTCTGGAGGAAGATGGAACCCGCCTTGCAACGCCGAAGATAGCTCGCGCGTCGGATACGTCGTCATTGAAGGCTGGTTCAGGGGCTACTGAGGGAGTCCTGGACTAGGGGGTCCTCGGGTGGACGGCCTAATCGTCATGGGCCGGACTGATGGGCCATATAGGACAAAGCGAAAGACTGCCCCCGTGTCCGGATTGGACTCTCATATGTGTTTACGGCAAGTTTAGGTGTCCAGGCGTGGTGATTCCTTTCTCTGTAACCGACTTTGTACAACCCTAGGCCCCTCCGGTGTGTACATAAACCGGAGGGTTTAGTTCGTAGTGATAACCAGAACTACAATAGGCATACCTCTTAGGGTTTAGCCATTACGATCTCGAGGTAGATCAACTCTTGTACTCATCGTTTATATCCAATACAATCAAGCAGGACGTAGGGTATTACCTCCATTAAGAGGGCCCGAACCTGGGTAAACGCTGTGTCCCCATTGTGTCATGTTACCATTGATCCTTAGACTCACAACTCGGGACCCCCTACCCGAGATCTGCCGGTTTTGACACCGACAGTGGGCGGCGACTGGGCCGACCCGTTACCGCCCACTCTCGATGCCACTCAGCGCCGCCAACAGGGCGTTGACCGCCTACACATATGTATATATCAGTACCACATTGCTCCCCTAGACGCGTAAACACTGATTTAAATAGCCCCATCAGCTGGACTTGTCAAGTCGTTAATCGTGGCAGCCCTATGTTATAATGGTAACGTAGATCTGACCACGGTTTCAGACTTTTTTATTTGTATTTTTTTAGTGGATGATAAAATTTTTTGCCATTTTTTTTCCACATGCTGTAGTGTCCAACAAAAGCACGCACGCAAAATTCCGGTGCGTTTCGACACTCGATGCATTTTGTGTGATTTTCTCCGTGAAAATACCCAAAAACACTGCCCGGACGTGACGCAACGTCCGTTCGTAGTCCGATTCCATTGAAATTTTGCGTGAGGGCCCGGGAAGGTGACTCACACGTGCATGCAAAAGTTGGGTACAATACGTCCATGTCCACAAGTACTTGCCGTACAACCCACGGGTATCGGTTAGGAGGGAACGGGCAGCCGGGAGGTGTTTTCTTTCGCAAAGTCATCAAACGGGGCCATTTTTTTTCCACACGCTGCAGTGTCCATCAAAAGCACGCACGCAAAATTTCGGTGCGTTTCGACACTCGATGCATTTTCTGTGATTTTCTCCGTGAAAATACCCAAAAACACTTCCCGGACATGACGCAACGTCTGTTCGTAGTACGATTCCATTGAAATTTCGCGTGAGGGGCCGGGAAGGTGACTCACACGCGCATGCAAAAATTGAGTACAATACGTCCATGTCCACAGGTACTTGCCGTACAACCCACGGGTATCGGTTAGGGGGGAATGGGCAGCCGAGAGGTGTTTTCTTTCGCAAAGTCATCAAACGGGGCCATTTTTTTCCACACGCTGCAGTGTCCAACAAAAGCACGCACGCAAAATTTCGGTGCGTTTCGACACTCGATGCATTTTCTGTGATTTTCTCCGCGAAAATACCCAAAAACACTGCCCGGACGTGACGCAACGTCCGTTCGTAGTCCGATTCCATTGAAATTTTGCGTGAGGGGCCGGGAAGGTGACTCACACGCGCATGCAAAAGTTGGGTACAATACGTCCATGTCCACAGGTACTTGCCGTACAACCCACGGGTACCGGTTAGGTGGGAACGGGCAGCCGGGAGGTGTTTTCTTTCGCAAAGTCATCAAACAAGGGCCATTTTTTTTCCACATGCTGCAGTGTCCAACAAAAGCACGCACGCTAAATTTCGGTGCGTTTTGACACTCGATGCATTTTCTATGATTTTCTCCGTGAAAATATCTAAAAACACTGTCCGGACGTGACGCAACGTCCGTTTGTACTCCGATTCCATTGAAATTTTGCGTCAGGGGCCGGGAAGGTGACTCACACGCGCATGCAAAAGTTTGGTACAATACGTCCATGTCCACAGGTAGTCGCTTCATTTATACCATCTTTCGTTACTTTTTTAATTAATTAATGTTATGCAAAAACATTAGTTTTTTAGGCAACGGCCGCCGCGGGCGGCGCACACGGGCGGGCCCATGAAGGCAAGCCACGACGGCCACTTGGCGCCGTGGGCGGCTGCAACCGGTTCTGTTCCACATTGCTTCTGTTCACGCTTATTCACCGGTTTAAATACCGTCATGTGCGTACAATATTGAATCCTTTAGTGTGGCGGCCCTACCTCAGTATGCTATTGTAAAAAATGCTCTGGCACTCCATAATCATGGAGTGTCACAGCAATTTCTACATTAGTCTTCTGAGGTATATCCGTCCACAATAAAGGATTTTTTAAACATGTCTTTTTATTGTTGATATTTACAAATTAAATGCCCGGATCGTATGAACAGCACCCCGCAGCTCCACAATTGCAAGGCTTTGAAGTGTCATGTCTATTTTATTTGATTTCACCCAAAAAAATTTCATAGGTTTGTACAGTCATGACAAGCAAGCATGCCAAGTTTCGTGCCTTTTCGAAGCTCCATGAATTTTCTAGGGTTTTCCCGGCTCTAAAACCGAAATACAGTCCCCAGACGTGACGCAACATGAGTATGTTGTCGGAACTCGATGCAATTTTGCGTGGGGTCCTACGGTGGGAATGCCTACCCTCTTTCAAAACTTGAGGTCGTTCTGAAGATGACCAAAAAATGACCTTGCTCTACGCACGCCGTTCGGGTAGGAGCGAAGGCCCCGTCCCGACGAAGGTTTTTTTCCGACATCTTTCAAATGGACCCAATTTTTTTTCGTATGTTTGTACCATCATGACAAGTAAGCATGCCAAGTTTCGTGCCTTTTCGACGCTCCTTGAATTTTCTAGGGTTTTCCCGGCTCTGAAACTGAAATACACTCTCCGGACGTGACGCAACATGAGTATGTTGTCGGAACTCGATGCAATTTTGCGTGGGGTCCTACGGTGGGCATGCCTACCCTCTTGCAAAACTTGAGGTCGTTCTGAAGATGACCAAAAAATGACCTTGCTCTGTGCACGCCGTTCGGGTAGGAGCGAAGGCCCCGTCCCGACAGAGGTATATTTTTTACGTCCTTCAAATGGACCCAATTTTTTTGTATGTTTGTACCGTCATGACAAGTAAACATGCCAAGTTTTGTGCCTTTTCGACGCTCCATAAATTTTCTAGGGTTTTCCCGGCTCTGAAACAGAAATACACTCCCCGGACGTGAGAAACGCACATATGAAATTTTTAATTTTTTTCAAATACATACTATAAAAAAATTGGACACTAATATTCCAAATGATAAAATGGAGTTTACATATAACTTTTTAACACATGGTTATAAATACCCAAAAAACTAGGCAACTTGCGAAGTATAAATCGTTTCGTAGGAAAAATGTTTTTTGTAACCTATTTAACTTTTTAACATTAAAACGCATTAAATAAAAAATTATGGTTATAATTAAAATAAAAAATACTTTTATTTTAATATTCTTTTAAAACCTAATAAATCAATTCGAAACACATTGCGTGTACTCTAATATTTTGTTACATTTCATTATTTGAAAAGTAAAAACAAAATGCCGCCGTTGGGCGGCAACGAACGGCCCCGCTCGGCCCATCTCGGCCCGATACAGGCGGCCCAAACAATGCCTCGTTGGCGCAGCGCCGCCGAGAACCGCATGTTTAGTCCCACCTCGCCTAGCGAAGTTCGGCCGCACCGGCTTAAATAGCAGCCGACGCCCTACACGGCGTAATCCTGTAAAAAGAAAAACCCCTCGCCTACTCACTTGCCGCCGCCTAGTTGGGCCGTTGGGCCTTGCGGGGCGGAAAAGCAGTCCCTTTCGCCCTTGGGCTTGATCGGGATGGGCCTAGTACGCCTCGTTCTGAACCGGCCGGCGACCTTTTTTTTTCATTTGTGTTTTCTTTCTACTTTTATTTAAAGTTTATTTCTTTTCTTTTTTCTTTAATTTAAATTTTTTCTAGTTTTAAATTTTATTCAATCTTTCATCTCTTTTATTTTCTTTTCACTTTTTTCCATTTCAATTTTCCGATTTTCATTTAAATAAAACATTTTTTCAAATCGGTCAAACAATATGATCAAATATTTAACGACATCCATTCAAACATGCGAAATTTCATTCAAGTCCTTAGAAATATTTTACATAGTACTAGAACCAAATTCAAACGAAAATTCTTAAACTTAACTAACGACATTCCGAAAACGAAAATAAACCCTACACTACTCGTCTTCGACTCCGCCGAAGTCCGCCTCGTCGTACAGGAACTCGTCCCCGTCGTCGTCGTCACTGCTGCTGTCAACGGGCACCACGGGCGCCGCCATGGAGTCCGCCACCGCGGCGTGGTACCCGGGGAAGTCCGGCGGGTCCTCCCGGTGCCCGACGGCCGGGGCGAGCTGCATGTACTCCTGCAGCAGTGGGGGCAGCACCGGCACGTTCTCCGACTCACGAATCGCCATGAGGTAGCCCGGCATGTCCTCCGGGTCGCCGGCCTCCGCCGCCAGCCGCCTGTACTCCGCGACCAGAGGCGGCTCTGGCTCCTGCTCCGCCGCGGGTGGAGGGGCGCGGCTGGACCCTGCGCCGTGCCCCGCGGAACCGCGGTCGGAGGACATGTTGCGGAGCACGCGCACCACCGCCGAGGACCACGTGGGTGGAGCGCGCCTCGCCGTGGCGGAACACGCCGTAGCCGTGGCTCGTCGGGGCAGGCAGGGCGCCGGCGGCCGCCTGCGCGCGGTACGGTGCGACGACGTCCTCGAACGTCCGCCCGTCCCAAAGCTTGTGCCGCCGGGCGCGGTTGTGCTTCACGGGCGGCCGCGGGCCGGCGTAGGCGTGGAGGCGCTGCTCGCGGTCGTCGGCGAGCCTGTCCGCCCAGCCGGGGTGGTTGGCGGCGTAATGGGGGTCCTGCAGCTGCTCCGGCGACAGCCGCGCCCGATAGAGGCCGACGGCGCGCGCGAAGAGGTGGGTGCCGACCTCGGGCACGGGCACAACCGCACTCCGTCGACGCTCAGGCGCCACCTCACCGGCAGCCGAACGTCCGGCGCGGCGGGGATGCTGAAGTGGGCGAGCTCCTCCGCCTCCTCGAGCGTCAGGTTGGGGCGCGCCATCGCCGGCGAGAGAGGGAGAGAGAGAGAGAGGCGCGAGAGGAGGGTTGGCGTCAAAGGAAGGTGAGGGGGGAGGCGCAGGCTGGCTCGATCGACGGCGCCCGGGACGGCTTTTATAGCGGCGTCCGCTGGCGCGGGGTGGGTGTGCACTAGTAGAAAACAGACCTTTTGTCCACATCATTAGTCCCGGTCTGGTTTTGAACCGGCACTAATGTGACCATTAGTCGCGGTTCGTGACGGGCATCATTAGTGCCGGTTCGTTCCGGACCTTTAGTCCCGGTTCGTGCCACGAACCGGGACTAAAGGGGTGGTGGCAGGCTGGTGTCAGCCTGGGGCCCCACGATAACCTTTAGTCCCGGTTCGTGCCACGAACCGGGACTATAGGCTAACCTTTAGTCCCGGTTTGTGTCTCGAACCGGGACTAAAGGTCCCCTATATGAACCCTTCGGCCAGCCCGAGCTCTCTGTTCTTCCCCTTTACTCTCCTCTGGTTCTTCCTCTCTTCCCCGAGCTCATCCTCCATTTTTGCCAAAATTTGTCAAGATTTGGAGGCACCCCATCCATCCAAGTGTTCACAAAGGTTAGCAACTTTGTCCTTTCATCTCTCATTGCTAGATTAGCTCTTGCAATGCTCTATAAGTATAGTGATTTGTGGGTTTTAGTTTGGGAGTATTTATATGTGGTAGTTCATTTGATTTATATGCAATTTGAGCTCAAATTAACTACTTACTTTGCATGTGTAGGTGTGGTTTACTTAGTGCCTTCCCGTCCCCGTCCTAACCACCGTCGATCGCCCGCACCGTCCCGTCGCCGGCACCACCTTGGTGAGCCTCTTGTTCTTATCCTTTTTATTAAAAAAAATCATGTTTGTAAGATTTAGATAGTTACTTGTATAGTTTTTTTACCTATATGGTTGTTTGTTATACATAGTGGCATGGTTTTGATATCCGTCCCCGTCAGCCCTCGTCTGGTTTATGATTCGGATGTGGTATATACTCTCTTTTATAACTATTTGTTGCATTTCGTGTTTATGACAATTATGCCCATCAAGTAGACATAGATATTTTTATCTAGGAGGTATGTGAACCGGAAATTGCAACCGACATAGATATTCTTGTCAAGAAGTTAAATTTAGTTGAAAAAGAAAACGAGTATTTGAAAGAAAAATTGAAAAGAGTTGAAGAAGAGAAGATGAAACTGGAGTTGTATGTTGCCGATGTCGTCGATGATCACAAGATCAAGATGGATGAAATGCGCTTGAAGATTAGAAAATTTAAAAAATATGCCATTGATAGTGAGGCTTGGTATCACTATGCTGTTGGATCAATTGTTACCTTAGTTGCGATCTTGATCGCATTTGTTGTTGCATTTAAATGTTTTAGCTAGAGAGTTTGTATGTTGCTTTATGAGAACAAGTGTGTATGAACTTTATGTATGAACTTGTATTAATTTGGTCTTTTCGGTGTTGTGTAATGAAGATGAGCCGGCAATGGATGTACGATGACCAATGCTCTCCCCATTTCATTAATGGCGTGCATACTTTTCTGGTTGCGGCTGAGGCAAACAAGCGGGCGGATGGTTTTATGCATTGTCCATGTGCTGGCTGTAAGAATGATCGAAATTACTCTAACTCAAGAACCATTCACGTCCACCTGTTTGAGTCCGGTTTCATGTCCGGCTATAACTGTTGGACCAAGCACGGAGAAAGAGGGGTCCTAATGGAAGAGAATGAAGAAGAAGAGGATGGCGACAGCTATCCTGGCCATGGGTTCCATGAATACGATGGTACAACAATGGGGGAAGAAGCTGAGCCGGCAATGCGGGAAGGAGCTGAAGAAGAGGCATCAGATGAGCCCGCTGATGATCTTGGTCGGGCCATTGCCGATGCAAAGAGAAACTGCGCAAGTGAAAAGGAGAAGCTGAAGTTGCAGCGCATGTTAGAGGATCACAGGAAATTGTTGTACCCAAATTGCGAAGATGACAAGAAAAAGCTGGGTACCACACTGGAATTGCTGCAATGGAAGGCAGATGATGGTGTACCTGACAAGGCATTTGAAAAGTTGCTGAAAATAATGAAGAATAAGCTACCAAAGGACAACGAATTGCCCGACAGTACGTACGAAGCAAAGAAGGCCGTCTGCCCTCTAGGATTAGAGGTGCAGAAGATACATGCATGCCCTAATGACTGCATCCTCTACCACGGTGAGTACGAGGATTTGAATGCATGCCCGGTATGCTGTGCATTGCGCTATAAGATCGGCCACGATGACCCTGGTGATGTTGCGGGCGAGTGCCCCAGGAAGAAGATTCCTGCCAAGGTGATGTGGTATGCTCCTATAATACCATGGTTGAAACGTTTGTTCCAAAACAAAGAGCATGCCAAGTTGATGCGATGGCACAAAGATGACCGTAAGAAAGACGGGAAGTTGAGAGTACCCGCTGACGGATCACAGTGGAGAAAAATCGAGAGAAAGTGGAAGGACTTTGCAAAGGACGCAAGGAACGTATGGTTTGGTTTAAGTGCAGATGGCATCAATCCTTTTGGCGAGCAGAGCAGCAATCATAGCACCTGGCCTGTGACTCTATGTATCTATAACCTTCCTCCTTGGTTGTGCATGAAGCGGAAGTTCATTATGATGCCAGTGCTCATCCAAGGCCCCAAGCAACCCGGCAACGACATTGATGTGTACCTAAGGCCATTAGTTGAAGAACTTTTAGAGCTGTGGAGTATAGAAGGTGTACGTGCGTGGGATGAGCACAAACAGCAGGAATTTGACCTGCGAGCGTTGCTGTTTGTAACCATCAATGATTGGCCTGCTCTCAGTAACCTTTCAGGACAGACAAACAAGGGATACCACGCATGCACACACTGTTTAGATGATACCGACAGTATATATTTGGATAAATGTAAGAAGAATGTGTACCTGGGGCATCGTCGATTTCTTCAGAGCAGGCATCCCGTAAGAAAGAAAGGCAACCATTTCAAAGGTGAGGCAGATCACCGGAAGAAGCCTCGCCACCATACCGGTGATGATATACTTGATATGGTCAAGGATTTAAAAGTAATCTTTGGAAAGGGTCCTGGCGGACAATCTGTTCCGAATGACGCTGACGGACGCGCACCCATGTGGAAGAAGAAATCTTTATTTTGGGACCTACCCTACTGGAAAGACCTAGAGGTCCGCTCTGCAATCGACGTGATGCACGTGACGAAGAATCTTTGCGTGAACCTGCTAGGCTTCTTGGGCGTGTATGGGAAGACAAAAGATACACCGGAGGCACAGGAGGACCAGCAACGTATGCACGGAGAAGACGACATGGATCCAAAGCAGTTTCAGGGTCATGCCAGCTATGCTCTTACCAAAGAAGAGAAGGAAATCTTCTTCGAATGCCTGCTCAGTATGAAGGTCCCGTCTGGCTTCTCGTCGAATATAAAGGGAATAATAAATATGGCAGAGAAAAAGTTCCAGAACCTAAAGTCTCATGACTGCCACGTGATTATGACGCAACTGCTTCCGATTGCATTGATGGGGCTTCTACCGGAAAATGTTCGATTAGCCATTGTGAAGCTATGTGCATTCCTCAATGCAATCTCTCAGAAGGTAATCGATCCAGAAATCCTACCAAGGTTAGAGAATGATTTGGTGCAATGTCTTGTCAGTTTCGAGTTGGTGTTCCCACCATCCTTCTTCAATATCATGACGCACGTCCTAGTTCACCTAGTCGAGGAGATTGCCATTCTGGGTCCTGTATTTCTACACAATATGTTCCCCTTTGAGAGGTTCATGGGAGTCTTAAAGAAATATGTTCGTAACCGTGCTAGGCCAGAAGGAAGCATCTCCAAGGGCCATGAAACAGAGGAGGTCATTGAGTTTTGTGTTGACTTTATTCCTGACATTAAGCCGATTGGTGTTCCTGAATCGCGGCATGAGGGCAGACTGGGTGGAAAAGGCACGCTAGGAAAGAATTCAGTAATATGCCGGGACGGGCATTCTTTGGCGCAAGCACACTACACAGTTCTACAAAGTTCCGCCTTGGTGGCTCCGTATATCGAGCAACACAAGAATATTCTACGCTCCAAACACCCGGAGCAGTCTGACGACTGGATTACACATGAACAAACTATGACTTTCGCCGGTTGGTTGCAAACACGTCTCATGCATGATGACACTGTTGCAGATGACCTGTACTTGCTGTCCAAGTTACCAACTTCGACTATATTGACTTTCAAAGGGTACGAGATAAATGGGAATACATTTTACACGATCGCCCAAGATAAAAAGAGCGCCAACCAAAACAGTGGTGTCCGCTTTGATGTAGCAAACACCAATAGGCCAAAGGACACATATTATGGTTACATAGAGGAGATATGGGAACTTGACTATGGACTTGGTTTGAAGGTCCCTTTGTTTCGGTGCAAATGGGTCAATCTGAGAGGAGGCGGGGTAAAGGAAGACCCGCAGTACGGAATGACAACAGTGGATCTCAACAATCTTGGGTACGCAGACGAACCATTCGTCCTAGCCAATGATGTGGCGCAGGTTTTCTATGTGAAGGACATGTCTACCAAGCCGAGAAAAAGAAAAGATAAGGAAGCGAATACATCATACGATGAGCCAAAGCGCCACATAGTTCTTTCAGGGAAAAGAAACATCGTGCGAGTGGAGGACAAGACAGACATGTCAGAAGATTATGAAAAGTTTCATGAAATTGCTCCCTGCACAGTGAATGTTGACCCGAGCATCAAGTTAAACGATGAAGATTGTCCATGGTTACGGCGCAAAGGGACACACGCGAAGAAAAAGTTTTATACCCAAAGATCCCACTCTCGGATGTGACCGGCTTCTCTAGTTAGTTTCCGGACTTATATATCTGGAAAGTCCCACTTCGGACAAACCGGAGGGAATCTTTGTAATAGTAGTGTACTTATGTGTTTTGGCATTTGAAACGCGAAGAAATATTATGTCCAAAGCCACGTCATCAATTTTCAACCCTTTCTGACTTCATTTGCTATTTTTCATGCATTTATTGATTTTTTTGAGCTAAATGACCCTGAAATTGAAAGCACTACAAATGAACTCTGAAAAGGTTGAAAGTTGGCATGGTATCATCATTTCACCCACATAGCATGTGCTAAAAAGTTGAGAGGGTTACGGCAAAAACTGGATCCACTTCGTGTACAAAATGGACAATCTCTTTCGAAGTATCAGGGTTTCAGACGAAAACTCGTCTGTTACAAAGGCATTTCATTTTTTTAAACTTATTTCAACTCCAGACTTTTTTGTGTTCAGTATGCACCATTTGAAGCCACGTCATCAATTTTCAACCCTTTCCGACTTCATTTGCTATTTTTCATGCATTTACTGATTTTTTTGAGCTAAATGACCCTGGAATTGAAAAGTACTACGAATGAACTCTGAAAAGGTTGAAAGTTGGCATGGTATCATCATTTCACCCACATAGCATGTGCTAAAAATTTGAGAGGGTTACGGCAAAAACTGGATGCACTTCGTGTACAAAATGGACAATCACTTTCGAAGTATCAGGGTTTCAGACGAAAACTCGTCTGTTACAAAGGCATTTCATTTTTTTAAACTTATTTCAACTCCAGACTTTTTGTGTGTTCAGTATGCACCATTCGAAGCCACGTCATCAATTTTCAACCCTTTCTGACTTCATTTGCTATTTTTCATGCATTTACTGATTTTTTTGAGCTAAATGACCCTGAAATTGAAAAGCACTACGAATGAAATCTGAAAAGGTTGAAAGTTGGCATGGTATCATCATTTCACCCACATAGCATGTGCTAAAAAGTTGAGAGGGTTACGGCAAAAACTGGATGCACTTCGTGTACAAAATGGACAATCTCTTTCGAAGTATCAGGGTTTCAGACGAAAACTCGTCTGTTACAAAGACATTTCATTTTTTTAAATAACCTAAGAATTAACAAATTGAATATAATGATAAAACACGCTAATATTAAACAATAGAAAAAAGAATCACGGAAAAATCTATTTTTGAAGTAAAGTTATTCACAAACTAGTGATTCACACAAATTTCAAATAATTCAAATTTAAACTATTCAAATTTGAAAACTACTAGCACTAACAGAAGGTTTATATTTTTTTTACCTAAAGCAAAAAGATTCACAAAGAAACTCTAAATAAAGCAAAAAAACAACTCAGAAACAAAAGAAAATAAATAAAGCAGAAAACAAAAGAAAATAAATAAAGCAAAAAACAAAAAAAACAAAAAAAGATATTAAAAAAAAAGCCCACGTATTGGGCCGCCACGACCTGCATACGACCAGATAACCAACCTCTAGTTGGGCCAGGATGCAGGCCCGTACGGCCCAGTAGGCCCCACAGGGCGGCAGAGGTGCGATAGGCCCGGAAGGCCTGCTTTAGAGAGGAGCTCGACACGGTAGCCGCGGCGGGGCTTATAAACCGGTGCGAGCTCCTCTCGACTAGCGAGGTGGGACTAAACATCCACCGCGCCCCTCGCCTGGCACAAAACCTTTATTCACGGTTGGTGGCTCCAACCGCGACTAAAGATCCCCCTTTAGTCACGGTTGGAGCCACCAACCGCGACACCTTTAGTCGCGGTTGGTGGCTCCAACCGCGACTAAAGGTCTCCGCATATATATACAACCCTTCAAAAAAATTTAGTTCCTCTGCTTTCTTCGACCTCTTCGACATCGCCGCGCCGTCGCCGTCTCGCCTCCCCGACGCCGGAGCTCGTCGCCGCCCCCGACGCCGGCCGCCCGCGCCTCCTCGCGCCGATCCCCGACGCCGCTCGCGCCCGCTCCTCCCCGAGCCCGGCCTGACGCCGCCCGGGACGCCGCCCGCGCCCACTCCTCCGGCCCCGAGCTCCTCGCCGTCGCCGCCCCCGACTCGCCTCGCCTCGCCTCGCCGTCGCCTCGCTGTGAGCTCCCCCCTCTCCCTCGCCCCCTGTGCCGCCATGGCGGCCGCCGGCCCCTCCCTGAGCTTCATGGCATTTTGGTTCAGATAATTTCTTTTTACTCGATCAATACATCATTGTAATTCTTTATTAAGATAATAATTTTCATATAGTATGATCTGATTCATTTATCCAAGTAAATAATGCATGCTGTCATGTTTCCACTGCTCACGGTATTATTTAAATTCCATTCAGGCAACTAAATCGATTTTAGAGACTGTAGGTAGACAGAAAATTCACTCATGTTCTGATCTATGGTAATTGTGGTCAAACTGTAAAATTGTGTTCATCCAAAATTATGCATCAAATGCATGGTACACTTCTGTCCAAGATAGACTGACGTCTTTTCTTTCTCGATGCACCTGAAAGTTAAGAAACTGAAACCGAAATGTACCCAAGTTACATTTAAATTTGTAATATAGTTGGAGAAATCAGGATGTAGGGCTCCGGCACGATAAAAAAAGGTGCCGGTGTCATGCTTGTCTTTTGCCCCACCTGAAGAATTTTGACATTTTTTGAGGAATTTTGACATAGATGCAAGAATTTTGACATTTTTTTTAAGAGATTATACTGCAAGTGTTTGGTTAAATGCATTGCTAGCTTGTGATTGTTCATCCCACCTGAAGAAATACTCGGTTTGCTTGTGATTGTTTCCTGTCATTATATATCTGAGTATGTTCCTGTCAAAATTCAGAGGAGTAGATCTGAGTATGTTCCTGTCAAAAATTTCAGAGGAGTAGATGTTCTGAACCTTATGCATTACTGACATTTTTTTTTCACTACATGATTAATTAGATGTATAGAAAAAGTGAAGGGATTTTGACATTTGAGGAATTTTTACATTTTGATCCAATATGTATAGAAATTAGTATATATATATGTATGAATACAATGTATAGAAAAAAGTTGATGAATTTTGACATTTGATCCAATGTATAGCAATTAGTATTTGCAAAAGTTGCATATTTTAATGTTGTATTTGCAATATGTATAGAAATTAGAATTTCTTCTCGGAGTCAACGATGCCCGGCCCGCATCCTCGTCGTCGACTCGTTCGCGACGACGTCCTGCTTCAGAGGGGCAACGTTCGGGACTGGGCTCCGCCGGGCTGGCACTGGGAGGTGCTACCTTCAGGGGCGCGCAGCTTGGTGAGGAACCCGGCCCCGGGTCCCGTCGTCGACCCGGAGCTTCTCTGGTGGCGTTCGCGTGGACCACTTTCGGTGCGGAGGCAGCCGGCCCCGCCGGAGGTGTTACGTCGCCGTGTCAGGGAGGAGGACGAGCACGTCCGTCGCTACATGGATGCGTTGGACGTCAGGTTCTACAATACCTGGCAGGTTCTTCAGGGATCTCACCCGAGCTATGATCCTGTGATGGTTCCTTCTCTTTGGGTGTCCACCGCCCGCGCCTCAGGAACCGCGAGTGAACTAGATTCTTCGATAATATTCGATCTGTATTAGCTAGTGATAATACTCGAGATGTATTCGAGATTATATTCGATAATATTCGAGACGATTTATTCGAGATTATATTCGATGATGCATATTATATGAATTATTCGAGATGCATATTATGTACTATGATTCAGTTTTTCCTTATTGATTGCATGCATTCTAATTTGAATACTAAATTGTTTTATCTTTCTTCTGGATTAGTTAAATAAAAGCCATGGACAATACCGGCAGAGAAGGAGAATAGGCTCTGTTCGACATCATACGCTCCACGAGCCCAGAGCATGAACCTGAAGATGATGACGGCTCACAATATCTGAACAATTCCGGTGAGGGTTGTATGATATTTGATGAAGACGAACGAATAGATGAAGGCGACGACAACGATGTTGACGAAGAAAATGTTCTTCAAATAACAAAGACCGGCGAGGTATATTTATTATATAAGCCATCCGGTGATCATTACATGTCTTAATTGATTTGTATGTATTAACGAATCGATCTTTCTTCTTTTAGGCCTCCGGATCGAGCAAATCTTCTACAAGCGACAGGGTAGTTCGAGGCCCGGCCAAAAAGTTGGATAAAGGCGTAAAGTTCAACATCGATTCCATCCAAACATCAACTGGCGAACCGCTTGAACCTAGGAAAAATGCGACCAAGTTCAAGAATCAATGCGGAGTTATTGTCAGGGACCAAATCCCGATCTCCGTTCAAGAATGGAAAAAGCCAGCAAAGGGAGATCGAGCAGGCCGAGTTACTTTTGTCGACAAAAGAGCAAACGATGTGCTTTGGACTACGCTCATGGAACATTTCACCCTACCAGATAATTTGACAGATGCAGATCTGAAGAAAGTCAGAAACTATGCTCTTAAAAAGATGGCGATCGCATTCAACACCTTCAAGAAAAATGCATGGACTAAGTACGTCAAATCCGGAAAGAAGACTCCAGAATTCACGGGAGCACTGGTGAAGGCAAAAGATCACTGGGACGCTTTCGTGAAGTTCAAGGAATCGAAAGAAGCTAAGGAACGGTCGAGAAAAAACAAGATTAATGCTGGGAAAAAGAAGTGGCACCATCATATGGGGCCAGGTGGCTACCAGGTGGCCCTGCCTAAGTGGGATAAATCTGAGCAAGAGATGATTAGTGCAGGGGTCAGTCTAGTTACATTGACATGGCCCCCCAGGTGCAGGACATGGTTTTATGCGCATGGGGGGAAGTTGGACCCAGAGACAGGGCTGGTTATGGTGAAGGCAAGTCTTAAAGAAGCGACAGACGAAAAACTTATTGCAATAGAAGAAGCTCGAACGGGGGTGTTCACGCCCAACAGAGAGAACGACGAGCTTACGCGCGCCCTGAAGAATGCTGAACACCCAGGAAGAACATGAGGCAAAGGCGTTGTTCCGTGGTTTGAGGGGTTTGCGGATTGGAACGACGACTATAGAAGCCGTGCGAGAAAGAAGATGCAGGAGGAGAAGAAGAAGAAGGAGGAAGCACCCCGCCTTGAAGGCCTAGAATCAAAGCACCTGGAGTTGGAACGATTTGTCAGGCGGCAGCAGGAGCAGATCGACTCACTCAGCCAGGAAAGGGCGTCTCAGCGGCAGCATGAGCAGATCGATCCAGCATTGGATAGCACCGTCCCATCTATGCCGAGAAGCAGCGTGGGTTCCGCCCCGGCCGATATCGATAATGCATTGCTAGCTAGCTACCCTGTGGATGATATCAAAGACAGGACTAACTGTGAGCTACACATGAAAGTGAAGAACTTATCCATGAAGGTGGCGGACGGCTATGCTTTAGCAAATCCCCCTGAAGCAACCTTCCATTGCAATCCCATTCCAGTTGGCTATGCTCATGTCGGGGTTGATGAAGTGATGTCAGGATATCACGGGCTACAACTTGACATTCTTGAAGGTGACGAGGAGAGAACACTAGGAGAGGCCATACATCGTATCATTCTATGGAAAAAGGATTGCATCGTCTTTCCAAGGCCACCGACTCCTCCTCCTCCAAGTCCGCCGCCGCGTCAGTCGACTCCTCCTCCTCCAAGTCCGGCACCGCGTCAGCCGACTCCTCCAAGTCCGGCACGGCGTCAGCCAACTCCTCCTCCTCCAAGTCCACCGGCACCGCGTCAGCCGACTCCTCCTCCAAGTCCGGCATGGCGTCGGCGTCAGCCGACTCCTCCTCCTCCAAGTCCGGCACCGCGTCAGCCTAAGCAACAGCGGAAGAGAGAGGCCGCAGCTACGACGGCTAGCGGTACAACATGCAAGAAATTCAAATATGGTCCAGACCTCAAGCCTCTTTCGAAGTTGTCTTACCACCTGACTGAGGAGGAACTCGACATCGTAGTGGATGCCCAAGTGAAGGCCCAACTTGGACCGAAACTGCCCCCGCCGCCAAAGGAGAAAGTACCTGAGCATGTCTCACAACACTTTATTGATATGGCTCGACCGGCTGACAATCAGAAGGACTCCGACTATGTGCGGTCTATCAAGAAGTCATATTTGGCAGGACAAAAGGAGTCGAGCTCGAGCTCGAGCCAAGCAGTTGGCAAAAAAAGTGGGAAAACTGTTCCCCAGCTGGGAGAATAGGCAGTGCAATCGATCCCCTCGCTCATTGTACAAACACCTGTGAGTACCGCCGATCGGCTGGTAATAACCGACGATCATAGAAGGCAGGCTAAAGAGGCCGGTGTCACTGTTGAACAACTCCTAGGCCTTGAGGAAATCCCCGGGATTACAGAGGAGGAAGTAAAATGGCAATATGTCCGCGGCAAACCTCTGGTCAAGCCTGACGATGTCAAGCTTCTACCAACGAGAATGTACGAGTTGCATACGTGGTACATGCAACAAACAGCAAATACCAATGAAGAGTCCCTCATGGTGAAAGTCAAGAAAAGGCATTACTTCCATAAAAAAGACGTGTGGATTCATTATTCAGAGTTGCTTCAGTTATTCAATCAAGACGCACTCGACAAATCTATCGTCAGTTGCTATTGTCTGTAAGTGATTTCTTTCTGTAATTTAAGTCTCTAGCTAGCTAGCTGTGCTCTCGTTCATTACCTGTAATTATCCTAACTATATTCTTTTCTGTGGTATTATGCAGAATGAAGATGTATGAAATGAAAAAAGCCGGACGCTATGGCATTGGGTTCATTGACCCAAATACGGTTAATCAGGCGATATGGGAAGATAAATATTCGAGAAAAGACACAGAGAAATCCCTGCTAGAGTTTTTGAAGCAACTAAACACCCAACCAGAAATACTACTTCCTTACAACTTCGGGTGAGTGTTACTATATTCTATTTTTGCTTAATTACTAGATGTTAATAAGTGTAGTTGATGAGTTATGCACGTGCCCGCTTATTTAGACAAAACGTGTGCGCATGCAGTGACCACTTGATCTTGTTAATCATTAAAGTTGACAAGGGAAAAGTTGAAGTACTGGACTCACTATATAAGAATCCATCCGAATACGCAACCGTGAGGGGGATGGTCGACAGGTAATTTCAATCATTATCGCACTATGTCGGCCTCTTTACTTCATTTCCTGATATCAACTAGTTAATAACTCCTTTATTCATTTTCTTTGTCGGCAGGCAGGGCTTGGGCCAAGTTCGTCAAACAGGTCCCAGGTTACTGGGAACAAAAGCTGACATGGGTGCGACCCAAGGTAATTAAGTAGTACTAGCTAGCTACGTCCGTGCATCTCTTTAATTCTAGTTTCAATACCATTATCATGCTTGATTAATTATATTACCTGATTGAATTTTATTCTCGTAAAGTGCATGAAGCAGGAGCAGGGAAATGCTTTATGCGCATACTATGTTTGCGAGAACATTCGCATGATCACGTCTGAAAGGAGCAGAAACGAAAGAAATCTTTGGGTACGACGTTTGCCAGAACACTATCCATAATTTTTTTATCATGATCTAGCTAATATATATACACACAACTAATATATTCATCTTGATCTCCTGATTATAGCTGACGGAGATGCGGGGCCAGCTCCTACCAACGGATCGCGTACGAGCAATTCAAGAGGAAATAACTGGATTTCTGGTCGACCAGGTCATAGATCCCAAAGGAGAATACCATTACAAGATCAAGAAGTAATGCCTGCATATATGTAATGATCTGCAAATTGTAGGAGAAATTGTATATACCAAATTGTATATATATATGTATGTGAATGGTCGTCGTACGAGAAATTCTATTTATATATATATGCACAACGTGTACAGTACGTAGTAGTGTAATATATGTTTGAAATGAAAAATAATTAAATGGAAAACACAAAATTAAAAGGAAAAATAAACCATAATTAATTCATAAACCCCTAAAGGATTAAAAGGAAAAATAAACCAAAATTAAAAGAATTAAATACTTTTAGTCCCGGTTGGTATTACCAACCGGGACTAAAGGTCCCCAGCCCACGGCGCCGGCAAGTGCCACGTGGTGGGCCTTTAGTGCCGGGCCGTGTTGAACCGGCACTAAAGGGGGGGGGGGGGGGGGGGCTTTAGTCCCCACCCTTTAGTGCCGGTTGGGCCCTTACGAACCGGCACTATAGGCCGATTCTGCACTAGTGGTGGCGGCGATTAATGGGCGGACGCGGTGGCGTGCGCAGGCGAGAGGGTACCTCACGCCGATCCACGCGCCCTCAACGGCGGTTGACGGGACTCTTCGCCTGCGCCGGCGATTAATGGCGGTCGCGGTGGCGTGCGTAGGCGAGAGGTCAGGGCAGTGCTGCGGGTGGCGTGCGCAGGCCGACGACGCACGCAGATCCACGCGCCACTACGGTGGTCGACGGGACTCTTCGCCTGCGACAGCGTAATGAGCCCCGCAATCTACGCCGGAGTAATGCGGGGGTGGGCGGCGATGGTAGGGTTAGTTATACGCGTGGGCCGCCCCCGTTTTTGACACGCCGTACAGTGCCACGTACGGGCGTACAACAAGCCGTACGGCCGAGCGGCCACGTACGGCGCGATACGCCGCGCTACGGTGCAAGAACTGGATTTCCCATCCTGCCCTTCTTTACGAGGAGGTATCTTCTAATCTGGACCGTTGATGTGTTGGGGGGGTTGTACCGAAGATGAAGTGATCCAGTGTTCCCAGATACTGTAGCACATGGTTTGGCAGTTTGATGCAGACATCACATGCAATCTTCAAATATCTCAATTGAAACATTTCTGAAATCCCAGTGAGGTCTGCTATATCATCACCATGGCGGCCTTGACCAGATAGTTGAAGGTTTAGGACATGAACAAGCTTAAACTCTGTAAGACAAGGCATAGACTCAAGTAATCCAGAAAATCTAACTGACTGAACTTGCGAGTTTCTGATGTTTGCTGGTGTCTTCGCATATCTCGCGTCGCCAAATATGATCGAGAGTCAACGGGCCTTATGGGAAAGTGGCACATTCTTTCGATAGCTGTAGTCTATTGCCACGATGAAATTCTCTTCTGCAGACTTGTGCGCAATAAGGTCATGTACCATGTCATGCACTTGACAGGACAACACCTCATTGTTGTAGTTGACACATATTGGCTGGATGAAGCTTCTACAAATAAGTTGATAGAGATAGCTTTCTGCAACTTTCTCGATGTCTTGCCCTTCTGTTGTATAGATCAGACCTTCGGCCACCCATTGCTTCACCAAATCATCCTTTAAGAATGTGTAGCCCTCCGGATACATATTAAGGTAGAGCAGGCATCTCTTCAAATAACGAGGAAGATTATTGTAGCTTAGATTCAGTGCTTGTCTAGTTCTTTCAGAAGTAGGCACCGCAGAGAAACAGGAGATTAACGACTGATAGATGTATGTGAAGAGATCATTTGACATGACAGGCTGGCTTAGTAGAAGACTAGCTATGCTGATTGTGGCTAGCAGCAAACCATCACATATGTTGGCAATTTCATCACAAACTCCTGTGGGGGATCCGGACACTGGAGTTGCGAGAGCATGTCACGGAAAATCCTCTTCATATCGGGTTTCTTGGACACCCGAATGAAAGCTCGACAATGGTATTGCTTCCCAATTCTGCTGTACAACACTTTGGAAAGTGTAGTTTTACCCAGACATGAAGGTCCAAGAATAGATACCACCTTGAGCTGCTGCTCCTGCTGCTGTTGATCCTCCCCAACGTCAGCCACCAGTGAGTTGATAAACTTACTCATCCAACCATCGATCACGATGTGCGATGCTTCTTCATCATACTGTGTTGGAATTGGAAGCGTAGGGCCAACGGGCACAAGCCTACTAAGAATATAGTATTCATTTCTTATCCTCGTGCAGTGCAGTCCACCGAGAATCTCTCTTTTTTAAATCTAGCATCTGTGTGCGTTAATTAATTGCATTCCATAAGACTCTGTCCCTCTGCCTCTCAGATGCCCTGGGAAGAGGGATCAAGAGCTAGCGGTGAGAAGAGTGGGCTGCAGGTTCTTGATTGATTGATGCTGCGAGAGTTGAAGGAGGAGGTGGAGATAAAACCTCTCCTTGAGCAGCAGGTGGAGGTACGATCTCCTCCTAACCATGAGGAAGAGGAGGAGGCCGAGGAATCTCAAGTGCAGAGCAGCGTCTTCTCCGATCCAGGTCCTTCTACCAGAGGTGAGCCCGAGATCAGGAGCTCATCTCACTTGACTTGCTAATGACTGCTTACAGCTAGAAACGACGTACTATTATTAATTGCTTACAATTTCCCCCTGCAAACTATGTGTCCCTTTCTAACCAGTAATGCGATTTTGCCAACCATTTCCATGAAATATGGGGATACATCTTCTAATCTCCCCCCTTCTTGTAAGGATGGTCAATGCTGCCTCTCGGCCACGTCTGATGTCTTTCAAATTATTTTTTACTGTAACATTCATTATTTGTTAATTAATTATACCTTTGTTTGTGTGTGTTTAGATGTTTCGATCCGAGGCAGAGAGATTGGGGCCCCAATTAATCAGCGCTTCGCTGGGCGCCATGAGACCCCTTGTTGGGAAGCTGGATATGCTGCTACAAGTTCCTCTTTTACAAGGATGCTCCAACTCCAAGAGGGTCAAGAGGGTCAAAGACGGGGTGCGCCTCCTCAAAGATGACCTTGAAAAGATGGGATCCTACCTTTGTCAGCGTCTCTGGCGAGAAGGGTCCATGGGGCAGCGACTCCACCAGCCACCTCGCTGCCCCACGAGCAACCAGGCCCAGGAAGCCCAACCCAAGGTTCTACGGGCCAGACTGGACCGGGTGAGGCCCACCCACGACGACTACATCAAGGGCACGGCGCGAGGCAATCGGCATCCAGAGGATCAGACGGCAACGGCGGCACCGGCTACACCTACCCCCATTCCCCTTTCGCATGAACCCTAATTCCCCATTCGTGTAATTCCTCTTGTATCCAGATCGAAGGAGAGATCGAATTCGCCGCTAGCAATCGAGACACCTAGTTCGTACCTAACACCTGGTATCAGAGACCAGCCCTCCTCCCTTCCTCCGCACCACTCTGGCCCAATTCGTCGAGACCAGGCGCGCGTGGCAGGCGAGATCGCACCTAGCCGCCATGGATCCTGCGATCGAAGCATTCCTCGACCGCCTCGACAACACGCTCAAGGCCCAGAACAAGGCGATCGCGGAGATTCAAGCGTCGACAGCCAAAATCGACGACCTCGTCAACTGGCGACCCGATATGGAACGGCGCGTCGCAAATCTCGGGGACGCGGTGGCGGCGCTCCAACTAGCGCAGCCGCCGTCAAGCAAGGAAGGCGAGGAGCACAGGGCCCCACCAGCGACGTCCGGCTCCCACATCGGGACCGGAAACGGCGCGGTCGCCGCTCCTCAAGGGCCAGTGAGCCACGGCGTCGTCAACCTTCCACGGGGGCCTCAGGCGGCGTCCTTCCAGACGCCGCCACCGCCCCCGGCAACGGGTCAGTACGATTCCCTGGTCGCAGCCTCTTCCCCTTTGTCTCCATTTTCTCATGCGAGCCAGCTTCTCTCGGGCTGGGCCAGTCCCACCCATCCATCTCGTTCCCTCAGTTCACAGGCGACAATACTAACCTGTGGAAGACATTATGTGAGCAATACTTTCAGATGTTTGGGATTTCGCCATCTTTTTGGGTCCCGATGGCAGCTTTGAATTTTTCGGGGTCAGCCGCTGTTTGGTTGCAGTCCATTCAGAAACGCCTTGCAGATTTTGATTGGGAATCGTTCACATCTCTGTTGTGCACCCGTTTCGGGCGCGATCGGCATCAAATGCTGATCAGGCAGTTTTACACTGTCCGTCAAACATCGACAGTAGCACATTACATTGAGCAATTTGAATTGATTATCAACCATTTGACATCTTATTCGGATACAATTCACCCATTCTACTTTCTGACTCGTTTTGTCGAGGGCCTACGGAAGGACATCTGCGCGGTGGTGCTCATGCAACGGCCACCGGACCTGGATACGGCCTGCGCGCTTTCTCTCCTCCAGGAAGAAGTGGCGGACGGCGCATATGGCACGCTGCCGCGCCCACCCGAAGTGGTGCCACGACCGGGCGTACCACTTCCACTCCCTCCTCCACCGGTGCGGCCCGTACCAGCGGCTCCCGCAGCGGATCGTCGCGGCACGGAGGCGGCGCGAGCGGATACGTCCAAGCTCAAGACGCTCAGGGACTACCGGCGAGCTCGGGGCCTCTGTTTCAAGTGCGGCGAGCGGTGGGGCCACGACCATGTGTGCCCTACTTCGGTACAGCTGCATGTCGTTGAAGAATTGCTCGACATGTTCGGCCTCGACAACCTCATCGACACTCAAGTGGCACCCAACGAGGGGCCAAGCGAAACAGCCATGGCTATATCCCTCTCAGCTGTGACGGGAGGGGTATCGGCCAACGCATTTCAACTGCGTGCCTGGATCCAGGGGCGCGAAGTGCTGATGCTGGTCGACTCTGGTAGTTCCAACTCCTTCATCAACGAACAACTGGCCAGCAGCCTAGCAGGAGTGCAACCCCTGACGAAACCAGGACGTATTCGCGTCGCCAACGGCGACGAGCTGACTTGTGCTGCGATCGCTCCACAGTGCGCTTGGTATTCTCAAGGTCATGAGTTCTACACGGATTTGAAGGTCTTGGCTCTGGGCACGTACGACGTCATTCTGGGCATGGACTGGCTCGAAGAGCACAACCCCATGACGGTCGACTGGCGCGCGCACTTCATCGAAATCCCAACTCCAGCAGGTCCATTACGTCTCATCGGACACGATGCAGCGTCAACAACATGCAGCACAGTGAACAACATCCAATTCCAGAGTCTGTGCAACCAAGGGGCAATCACACATGTCATTCTCCTCTGCGTGGTGGTGCCAGAATCAGAACACAAGGAGGCAATACCTGCGTGCATTCAGGACATATTGGATCAGTTCCCAGACGTGTTTGAGGAACCAAAGGGACTTCCACCGCGCCGGGCTTGCGATCACCGCATACCACTCATCCCGGGTGCCCAGCCAGTCAACGTCAGGCCATATCGGCACAAGCCAGACCACAAGACAGAGATCGAAGCACAAGTGGAGGCGCTGCTGCGTTCGGGGGTCATTCAGCGCAGTACCAGCCCGTTCTCTTCACCGGTCATCTTGGTCAAAAAGAAGGACGGCACCTGGCGCTTATGTATTGATTATAGGCATCTCAACGCGATCACAGTGGTCAGCAAATATCCAGTGCCTGTCATTGAGGAACTGCTCGATGAGCTGCATGGCGCAGCTTGGTTCTCGAAGCTCGATCTCCGTGTGGGGTACCACCAGATCAGGCTAGCACTGGGAGAGGAGTACAAGACAACGTTCCAAACGCATCAGGGGCACTTTGAATTTAAAGTGGTGTCATTTGGCTTGGCTGGCGCACCACCCACCTTTCTGGGAGCGATGAATACAACTCTCCAACCAGTCCTCCGTGTCTGTGTGCTGTGTTTCTTCGACGGCATTTTGATCTTCAGTGCCTCTTTGGAGGACCACAAGAAACACGTACGCCAAGTACTGGAATTGCTGCGCAAGGACAGCTGGAAAGTCAAGTTCAGCAAATGTGCGTTCGGCCAGCAGCAGATTACCTACCTCGGACATGTCATCAGCGCACAGGGTGTCGCAACAAACCCAGCAAAAATAGCAGCAGTGGTCAACTGGACAACCCCTGAGGATGTCAAAGGCGTGCGCAGTTTCCTGGGGCTGGCAGGGTACTATCTGCGCTTCGTCAGGAACTTTGGAGTAATCGCGAGGCCATTGTTCAACTTGTTGAAAAAAGGGGTCCCGTTCCTATGGACTCCCACCACAGAAACAGCGTTCCAGGTCCTGAAGCAGCCGTTGACGACAGCTCCCGTACTGGCCCTTCCTGATTTTAGCCAGCCTTTCACGGTGGAGACATATGCAAGCGTCCGTGGTATTGGCGCCATCCTGCAACAAAAAGGACACCCCCTCGCTTTTATGAGCAAAGCGCTCAGCCCGCGGTAACAAGGGCTCTCGACTTATGAAAAAGAGTACCTAGCCATTATCATTGCGGTGGATCAGTGGCGCCCATACCTACAGCACGCAGAGTTTGACATCTGGACAGACCAGAAAAGTTTAACCCACCTCGAAGAGCAGCGTCTGACTACGCCGTGGCCGCCGTGGCAGCAGAAGGCGTTTACCAAGTTGCTCGGCCTCCGCTACCGCATCAGGTATAAGAAAGGGGTAGAGAACAATGGAGGGGATGCACTCTCTCGAGCACTACCAGCAGATACGCTAGCAGCAGTCACATCATGTCAACCCAGTTGGCTGGAAGATGTCATCACAAGCTACAACAACAACCCTCATGCACAGAAATTGTTGGAGCAGTTGGCAGTGCGAGATGACCCTAAAGGCAGATTTCTATTGCACCAGGGCATTCTTAGGTTCAGAGGCAGAATCTGGCTGGGTGGTGGGACTCAAATTCAGCAGAAGATTATGCAGACGTTCCATGATAGTCCTATGGGAGGGCATTCAGGTTTTCCAGTCACTTACCGGCGCATCCGCCGACTCTTTGCTTGGCCAAAAATGAAGGCTCAAATCAAACAGTATGTCCAATGCTGCTCAGTTTGCCAACAAGCTAAACCTGACCGTGCATCAGCTCCTGGGTTACTACTGCCTCTGCCATTACTGTAACATCCCCAGTGTCATTGCTACAGTAGCCTCCCCCTAATGTGCCATGTCATCGTGATCATCATAATTAAAATGCATTTAAGGAAATAATCCAACTCAAATTCAGATTTAAATTGCAAGTGAAATTAAAAGTTGATCAAATCTGAGAACTAAATAGTTCATATTTTGCAAATAATCCACAGGCAATTATAAAATTGAAACCAACATTATTTGAATTATAAAAATGCCCCTAACCTATTTAAACAGAGCCAGCATCATTTATTTCAACCCTTTTCAATTTAAACAAAAAGTTAAACTATTCCAATTATTTCCAAACTATGTGTGTATCATCATTGCTTTGCCAAGCATTTATGTGACAAGTCTCACATGTAACAAAAATAACTAAGTGCATTAGACAATTAGGAAACAGTATATAAACCTATTACAGAAAATAGAAAATAGAAAAGAGCTTAATGGGCAATGTGCAAACGGGCTCTAGTCACCCAGTGTCCGGCCCAGCCCAGCTCGCCACGTCATCTCCCTCCTCCCGCCGTGTCTGCACGCCCGCACCCGCCGCGCCGGCCCCCCCTGCCCCGCGGTCGACAGCGCTGCCCTGGGGAGGATAAGACCACCCCTAGCCCCTCCTCTCTCTCCCGGATAGCCCTAGCTCCCTCTGTTTCCTTCTCGCGCCGCTCTTCCTCTGCATCAAGCAGTGCCCGAGCGCACCCGTCACCATCGCCTCGCCATTGCCACGACCGACGACCTCCCCGAGCCACGGGAAGACGTCCAGGGGCTCCAGCACCCTCGACTACGTCTTCTATGTGCAACCATTGGAGCCAGGACGCCGCCAAGCCATCGCCATCGCCGTTTCCCTCCGCTGCATCCGCCGGTCGTCGCTGGATCCGCCGCCTCCGACGCGCCCCGGCCTCCCCAAGCTCACCCGCGGCTCCCCCGTGAGCCCCTGCTTCCCCCCTGGCCTCTCCTCTCTCGTCCCCGTGCATCGTGGCTGCCATCCCTCGCGTGCGCGTACTCCGGCCGCCGCTATAGTCCTCGTCGCCGGCGTTACCGACCGCCTCAGTCCGCGCGCGTAGCACCGTTGGATGCGGCTCGGTGTGGGCTTTCGAACGCCACCGTCCGTGCGCGATTTGGACGCCGGACGGCAAATCCCGTTGGCCTGCCGCGTGTCACCGCCGTCTTCTGTGCTCACCGGCGCGCGCCGGCGTTTAAATCGTCGGTGGGACCCACCCGTCAGCCAATTCGGTGCTAACTAACCCCCCTAACCCCTCTGGCTACTGGGCCCCAGGCCACTAATTAATTTGGTTTACTTTTAATAAAAACTGTTAACTGGATCTGAGAGTATGACATGTGGGCCCCCACTGGCACTGTTCACGTTTGACCCCAGTCAACACTTTAACTGTTGACTTGCTAACTCAGCCCCTGGACCCCACCTGTCATTCTAATAGGCTGGCTGACTCTGAGTATAAAAAGTAGTTGCACTGTTTATAATTCGAATTTAAATAATTAAATTAATTCTAGAAAATGATTAAAACTTTGAAAATTCATATAAAATAAACCGTAACTCGGATGAAAATAATTTATATATGTAAAATGATCAGAAAAATATGAAGATTCTGAATATGTAATCAAAATGCCTGTCCAACACTCCTAGCAAGGTGAACATGCAACTTTTTGCCTGTTTCAGATAAATGAATAGTGCATGGCTTATATAAAATAAATCCAAATACATTCCTAAATTAACTAAAACACTTACATAGGCAGTATATCACCCTAGCACTGCACTTAGACATGTCATGCATCCCTGTTGCATCATTGCCGTGTATTTATTGTTTCGTCCCCCTCCGGTCCCTCTGTCCGAAATTGACAAACACTGGGAATACTTTTCCGGATGTTTTTCCCCTTCGCCGGTATAACCCGGTACTGCGTTAGATCACCTCTGTCACTGCATATTGTCATGTCTTGCATCGTGATGCATCTGGTTGCATTGTATTTACTGTTTCTTCCCCCTCTTCTCTCCGGTAGACCCCGAGACTGCCGGCGACCCCAGTACGATTACGGTGCTGACGACCAGTCCTTTGCAGCACAGCTTCCAGGCAAGCAAACCCCCCTTGATCATCCCGATATCGCCTACTCCTTCTCTCTACTGCTTGCATTAGAGTAGTGTAGATGTTACTGCTTATCGTTTGATCCTACTCTGTTGCATAACCTGTCTTTGCTACTACTGTTGATACCTTTACCTGCAATCCTATAAATGCTTAGTATAGGATGCTAGTATTCCATCAGTGGCCCTACATTCTTGTCCGTCGGCTATACTACATTATAGGGCCGTGATCACTCGGGATGTGATCACGGATAAATATCTATACATTATACATGATAAAATGTGGTGACTAAAGTCGGGTCGGCTCGTAGAGTACCCGCAGGTGATTCACGAATGGGGGCTGAAAGGACTGATCTTCTCGACGCCCCCCTAAGTGACTCTTTGTTGCGGAGTGAGAGGGCAGGCGGAGACCACCCAGGAGAGAGGTGGGCCTGGTCCCTGGTCGTTGTCCACGGATGTTTCATAATAACACGCTTAACGAGATTGGTTATTTGATCTGAGTCTGGCTACGGCCTATACGCACTAACCAACAACGCGGGAAAGATATGGGCACTCGGCGTCGTGGTATCAGCTGAAACTTTCTAGACGTCAGCGACTGAGCGGCGCGCGCCGGGTTGGACCGCGATTAAGCAACCGCCGTGATCGTGCGGGTTGCCAGGTCTGCTCCCGGCCGCCCACGCAACGTGCAGGAGCACAGTGGGCGATGGGCCCAGACCCCAGCGTGCAAAGGTTAGTCCGGCGTGCTGACCTCTCTGTTAGCCTAGGTGGGGCTGCGACGTGTCGATCTCCCGAGGCCGGGCATGACCCAGGAAAGTGTGTCCGGCCGAAGGAGTATTGCGTGTTGGGGAATATGTGGTGCACCCTTGCAGGGAAGTTTATCTATTCGAATAACTGTGTCCCTCGGTAAAAGGACGACCCGGAGTTGTATTCCGACCTCATGACAACTAGAACCGGATACTTAAGAAAACACACCCTTACAAGTGCCAGTTATAACCCGGTGGTCGCTCTCTCGCAGGGTGGTGACGAGAGGATCGTCGGGTAGGATTATGCTATACATTGATACTTGGTTAACTTACCAACTACTCTCTTCTACTACTTCAAGATGGAGGCTGCCAGAAGCGTATTCTTCGATAGGACTAGCTTCTCCCCCTCTTATTATGGCATTCTGCAGTTTAGTCCATAGATACTACCCCTTTCATTTGATACCGATGCATATGTAGCAAAGATCTGATGTCAGTCTTGCGAGTACTTTGGATGAGTACTCACGGTTGCTTTGCTACTTCTTTTCCCCCTATACCCGATTGCTGTGATCAGATGGTGGATCCCAGGAGCCAGCTGCCCCCGCCGACGACGACTACTACTACCAGGACGGAGCCTACTACTACGTGCAGGACGCTGACGACCAGGAGTAGTTAGGAGGATCCCAGGCAGGAGGCCTGCGCCTTTCGATCTGTATCCCAGTTTGTGCTAGTCATCTTATGGCACCTTGATTAACTTATGTCTGTACTCAGATATATTTGCTTCCGCTAACACTTGTGCTCTTGAGCTTTTGTATTCGAGCCCTCGAGGCCCCTGGCTTGTAATATAAAGCTTGAATTATTTTAATTTGTGTTTAGAGTTGTGTTGTGATATCTTCCTGTGAGTCCCTGATCTTTCTCATACACGTTTGCGTGTATGATTAGTGCACGGTCAAATCGGGGGCGTCACAAGTTGGTATCAGTGCCGGCTGCCTATAGGAATCCCCCTTTCAAACTTCTTGGCCGAAGTTGAGTCTAGTCAAATAAAACTGTTTTACTAACTTGGCTGTGTGGCTTACGGGCCCACGTCGCCATTGGGTGGTATTAGGATCTTTTATTCCTCGTCTATACTCTGGGATTCTGATCTCTCTTCTATTCGGGTTAAATGATTTTACTAATTATAACTCTAGGTTCTCGATACCACTTCCTGCCGGAGAGCCCCTTCATTCCAGATGATCGACTGCTTCACCAGGAGGTTCCGAAGATGCTATTCGATGTTTTCCCGAGACACCTATGTCCACCAGCTTTGCAAATTCCCTACCGCTGTTATATCCTTATGGATAACTACATACACTTGCCACTCTTACATTCAATCCCATTGATCTTGTTATTACAAGATGCCCCGAACTGCTCTTCGTTGTTCCGACAATCCATTGAGCTTACTGCCTTGCAGTTCTTGCCTCATGAATAACCCCTACGGATAATTCCTTGCACTTATCGAGTATCCGTTCTTCCCCCTTTGTTCGTATGATTCACAAGATACATTCAAATACTATTCAATCTTCCGAAAATTCCTTAGCAGCTTATTGCTCTGCGAATACTTGTCTGCTTGCATTATGGATGCTTCCCATATGTCTGGCAATATTCATTAGTATCCTTGACACCGTCATTTTGATCTTATTGATGCAACATGAGTGCGGATGCACGCAATCATCAGTTGATACTTTTAAAATTATCTTTCTGGCTCAGACGTCATTTTGAACATGAGCTGGTTCTCGGCCAATCTAAATATCGTCGATCGTACCCTTAGGTCTATTCAAGTTACTCATCCTTGATCAGAGCATCTGCTTCTGATCCTTCGTTTTGGAATTCATAATTCCTTTGTTATCTAAGCCTCAAGTTATTCAGATGTTCTATAATCCGATGCCCTTGCATTCTTTCTTCATCTGGTTGTGTGCCGATGCTCACATCAGCTCTGCTATGGACCGTCAGATCCTTTGTCGGATTATTATTCGACAGTGTCCTTCATATTTAACCGCCTTGTGAATTCTTCCCTGATACATAATGCCTTTGGTAAATTGTATCCTCTCCTTTTGTCAAACATGCTCTGCTTTCGAGCTTGTGTTAATTACTCCTGGAGTTTATGTTATATGTTCCCAAGATGCCCTATGGGATGAACATATACCTTCTCTAAAACCGTATGAACCCGAAAGTTTACACAAGTCTTACCCTTCTGGTGTTTTACCAGATAATTTTCAACTCTACAACTTCTTCGAAGACGAGAAGTGAATGGAAGGTTAGACATTGAAGAAGTGGGAGTCGACCTTGAACCATTGTGTTCATGCCCATGGACCCGATGTGGAACTTATCATGTAAGCTTCTGGTAATACTAACTATTCCTTTGTTATAAATTCATCTTGTATTTTGCTTTGGTCCTTTGCAATCGTGGTTCCGACCATGATTGTTCTTCTTTGATCCCATTTCGCGGACAAGTTAAAACACTTGTCTTCTGCAAATCAATATGCCTGTCCAACCTCTATACTGAACTACCTCGAGTATTGCCCCCCCTACTATCTCAAGGATATCATGCTATTGCACTACGTCCTATGAATTTTCTGATGAAGTGATACCTTTCCCTGTCATAGTCACTCCACGGGTTCTGGGTTGTCGTCAACCGAGACCACCGAACAATGAATCGATTCTGCTCTGTGATTCAGTACTCCTAGTACTTTGTTGCTGGGAAGTTTGATACTACATCACGTCATTCCTAGACTGATTGGCTATATCATTATCGTGCTGCTTTTAACTGTGCTACCTTGTCCTTATTTCTCGGAGCACAATTTTCGATGATGAGTTAATCTTACGTCGATCTTCATCGTCATATCTTCTTGCCTTGAACAGCAAGCTTGATTCCGAGATTGTGTCGTACCCGTGGTTTCAATAACCTTTCGCTTCATCATACCTTTGGCTTGATGTCATCGCCGATCGATTACATCTTCATGAAATCTCTCGACAAATGTGTCGTGCTCATCATCAACATTCTGAGCTCTTCCAAGATATCTATTGAGTTCATGATGAGAAATATCATCCTTGCCCCTCGATGATTTGTGTTATCATCGACAACATTATTGCATTCCTTCCAACACAAAACTTGTTGTTGTTTTGTGTTGTACCTTGAGTTCATTGCTATCCAACTTATGTTATGTTCTACCGTGGAGTATTACCATCTTTGATGTCAAGGATGTTGTGAGAACTGCTCCAGCTCTTAAGAATTCTTGATATAGTAATACCTCTCGCCATCTCCGTTCATTCCTTGGTCCTCGTGTTGTTTCTAACCGGAATACCGACAATCGAACTGTCATGTGTGAATTCAAAACTTCTAGCAACCCTATTGTTTGAAGTGAATGGTCGATAGTTTCATTCTAAGTCCTTTGGTTATTGAATCACCGTTCTAACATTGATCGTGCTACTTGATCCATATTTTCAGGTGCACTGTTGTTCAATGTTTAATTATGGATGTTCTCCTCGAACATACTTCATTATATACTTGGTGTGTCCAATGCTACCACCTTGTTCACTTAATTGTGGAAATCCATCTTTTTGGGAATCTCGATGAATGGTCGCTGAGTCCATCAACCACCTCCTCATCCTATCCTTGGTTTAATGATGAACTCTTGTTTTGGAACTCGCTTCCATAGTTCATTTCCCGAGAAGCTTACAATGTCATCTCGTCAATTTGTATTGCATCTTTTCTTCTCAGGCATCCTGAGTCTGAGGTATCCTGACACCGATCAGATCTGAATCTCGGTCAGATATGATGGTTGGAACATATTTCCAAGAGTCGTAACATTGGTCTTTATATAACCCAGTAAGGTGATGTCATTTCTAGCACACCTGGCCGAAGAACCTATTGTTAAAGTATCTTCTTTAGGAAGTTTAGCCATTCTCCCATGAGGAAATCGTAAGACTTATTCTATAAGTTGTTCCTGATGGATCCTTTGTGTATCCAAAGTCTGACCTTTGCTTGAAGACCATGTCAATGCTATCCCGAAGCATGACTGTGGTACTCTAACATCAACAAGGGCATTGAAAGCGCAATGCTAAAAAAGTTTCTTGATCAGTTGCCCAAACACCGTTGTATGGGTGCATATCATGATCCTTCTTACCCCTATTAATTAAATGGCCATGCCTTTGATCTCCTGACACGTATATCATGCCCTGCTTAACCTTGGGAAGGATATACTCCTATTACTTGTGTTTAAACAAATTTTCTTTCCATTGGTTTGTTTAAACTGATAATCACATTTTTCTTTCCATTGGTTTGTTTAACCTTTCTTGTGATCTATAAGATATGGGCAGAAATAAGTCCCTGCTTAAGTAAGCACCTCGGAGTACAACTCTGTCAGCAAGACCCTGTTACTATTTTGTTGATAACATTTCGGTAACCACCGATAGACGAGAACTTTGCCTATTGGTCCGCCTCGTTTCAACGAGCAGGAAAATGGTTCTCTTCGTCCCTCGCCCTTGGTACCAACGTTGTTGCCAACATAACTGACAGGCTATCCTCTGACCTGCCTTGCTACCATGACCGTACCAGATGTCACCGCTCTTCCCACTCTTAACCCACATGGTGGCCCATAACCACAGTTCCACAGGATCAAAACCTGACTCTCCTGTACACCCCTGTTTCTAAAGGTTATTCCTCACACTTGGCTTCGTATTTAATTCACGGGCCACCTTCCTAGTGATCAATTCTGGTACCAGACACAATACTTATTCTCGTTGCTCTGGACCCCTTTTCACACCTTGTTCAGACATCGAACGATTATCTATCCGTTTGAAACTTCGTATTGTACCTTCGTACTTTGCTCTCGATGTGATATATTTGTTTAACTCGAGAGATACTTACGTGTTCATTCATGGGATAGCCCTAGATGATTACTCCCTATAGCATCCTATCGTTGTCCAGCTGTCCCTTACCTATTCATAAGAACGATGGAGATCCTGAAGAAAAGAAGGGCGACTTCACCATGATGACCTGAAGCAGAGAAATGAAGACATCAATTTAATGGATCGACCTCTTCGAGAAGAGCAACCAAGACCGAGAAGACCCGTTAGAAATTTCGTAACCAGGACTTTCCCCCCTTACACCCCCGCTTAAATCTCGGGACGAGATTTCTTGTAGTGGAGGAGAATTGTAACATCCCCAGTGTCATTGCTACAGTAGCCTCCCCCTAATGTGCCATGTCATCGTGATCATCATAATTAAAATGCAATTAAGGAAATAATCCAACTCAAATTCAGATTTAAATTGCAAGTGAAATTAAAAGTTGATCAAATCTGAGAACTAAATAGTTCATAATTTTGCAAATAATCCACAGGCAATTATAAAATTGAAACCAACATTATTTGAATTATAAAAATGCCCCTAACCTATTTAAACAGAGCCAGCATCATTTATTTGAACCCTTTTCAATTTAAACAAAAAGTTAAACTATTCCAATTATTTCCAAACTATGTGTGTATCATCATTGCTTTGCCAAGCATTTATGTGACAAGTCTCACATGTATCAAAAATAACTAAGTCTATTAAACAATTAGGAAACAGTAGCTAAACCTATTACAGAAAATAGAAAATAGAAAAGAGCTTAATGGGCAATGTGCAAATGGGCTCTAGTCACCCAGTGTCCGGCCCAGCCCAGCTCGCCACGTCATCTCCCTCCTCCCGCCGTGTCTGCACGCCCGCACCCGCCGCGCCGGCCCCCCTGCCCCATGGTCGACAGCGCTGCCCTGGGGAGGATAAGACCACCCCCAGCCCCTCCTCTCTCTCTCGGATAGCCCTAGCTCCCTCTGTTTCCTTCTCGCGCCGCTCTTCCTCTGCATCGAGCAGTGCCCGAGCGCACCCGTCACAATCGCCTCGCCATTGCCATGGCCGACGACCTCCCCGAGCCACGGGAAGACGTCCAGGGGCTCCAGCACCCTCGACTACGTCGTCTACGTGCAACCATTGGAGCCAGGACGCCGCTAAGACATCGCCATCGCCGTTTCCCTCCGCTGCATCCGCCGGTCGCCGCCGCTCGATCCGCCGCCTCCGACGCGCCCCGGCCTCCCCAAGCTCACCCGCGGCTCCCCTGTGAGATCCTGCTTCCCCCCTAGCCTCTCCCCTCTCGTCCCCGTGCATCGTGGCTGCCGTCCCTCGCGTGCGCGTACTCCGGCCGCCGCTGTAGTCCTCGTCGCTGGCCTTACCGGCCGCCTCAGTCCGCGCACGTAGCACCGTTGGATGCGGCTCGGTGTGGGCTTTCGAACGCCACCGTCCGTGCGCGATTTGGACGCCGGACGGCAAATCCCGTTGGCCTGCCGCGCGTCGCCGCCGTCTTCTGTGCTCACCGGCGCGCGCCGGCGTTTAAATCGACGGTGGGACCCACCCGTCAGTCAATTAGGTGCTAACTAACCCCCCTAACCCCTCTGACTACTGGGCCCCAGGCCACTAATTAATTTGGTTTAGTTTTAATAAAAACTGTTAACTGGATCTGAGAGTATGACATGTGGGCCCCCACTGGCACTGTTCACGTTTGACCCCAGTAAACACTTTGACTGTTGACTTGCTGGCTCAGCCACTGGACCCCACCTGTCATTCTAATAGGCTGGCTGACTCTGAGTATAAAAAGTAGTTGCACTGTTTATAATTCGAATTTAAATAATTAAATTAATTCCAGAAAATGATTAAAACTTTGAAAATTCATATAAAATAAACCGTAACTCGGATGAAAATAATTTATATATGTAAAATGATCAGAAAAATATGAAGATTCTGAATATGTAATCAAAATGCCTGTCCAACACTCCTAGCTAGGTGAACATGCAACTTTTTGCCTGTTTCAGATAAATGAATAGTGCATGGCTTATATAAAATAAATCCAAATAAATTCCTAAATTAACTAAAACACCTACATAGGCAGTATATCACCCTAGCACTGCACTTAGACATGTCATGCATCCCTGTTGCATCATTGCCGTGTATTTATTGTTTCGTCCCCCTCCGGTCACTCTGTCCAAAATTGACAAACACTGGGAATACTTTTCCAGATGTTTTTCCCCTTCGCCGGTATCACCCGGCACTGCGTTAGATAACCTCTGTCACTGCATATTGTCATGTCTTGCATCATGATGCATCTGGTTGCATTGTATTTACTGTTTCTTCCCCCTCTTCTCTCCGGTAGACCCCGAGACTGCCGGCGACCCCCAGTACGACTACGGTGCTGACGACCAGTCCTTTGCAACACAGCTTCCAGGCAAGCAAACCCCCTTGATCATCCCGATATCGCCTACTCCTTCTCTCTACTGCTTGCATTAGAGTAGTGTAGATGTTACTGCTTATCGTTTGATCCTACTCTGTTGCATAGCCTGTCTTTGCTACTATTGTTGATACCTTTACCTACAATCCTATAAATGCTTAGTATAGGATGCTAGTATTCCATCAGTGGCCCTACATTCTTGTCCGTCGGCTATGCTACATTATAGGGCCGTGATCACTCGGGATGTGATCACGGATAAATATCTATACATTATACATGATAAAATGTGGTGACTAAAGTCGGGTCGGCTCGTAGAGTACCCGCAGGTGATTCACGAATGGGGGCTGAAAGGACTGATCTTCTCGACGGCCCCCTAAGTGACTCTTTGTTGCGGAGTGACAGGGCAGGCGGAGACCACCCAGGAGAGAGGTGGGCCTGGTCCCTGGTCGTTGTTCGCGGATGTTTCATAATAACACGCTTAACGAGATTGGGTATTTGATCTGAGTCTGGCTACGACCTATACGCACTAACCAACAACGCGGGAAAGATATGGGCACTCGGCGTCGTGGTATCAGCTGAAGCTTTCTAGATGTCAGCGACTGAGCGGCGCACGCCGGGTTGGACCGCGATTAAGCAACCGCCGTGATCGTGCGGGTTGCCAGGTCTGCTCCCGGCCGCCCACGCAACGTGCAGGAGCGCACTGGGCGATGGGCCCAGACCCTGGCGTGCATAGGTTAGTCCGGCGTGTTGACCTCTCTGTTAGCCTAGGTGGGGCTGTGACGTGTCGATCTCCCGAGGCCGGGCATGACCCAGGAAAGTGTGTCCGGCCGAAGGAGTAGAGCGTGTTGGGGAATATGTGGTGCACCCCTGCAGGGAAGTTTATCTATTCGAATAGCCGTGTCCCTCGGTAAAAGGACGACCCGGAGTTGTATTCCGACCTCATGACAACTAGAACCAGATACTTAATAAAACACACCCTTACAAGTGCCAGTTATAACCCGGTGGTCGCTCTCTCGCAGGGTGGTGGTGAGAGGATCGTCGGGTAGGATTATGCTATACATTGATACTTGGTTAACTTACCAACTACTCTCTTCTACTGCTTCAAGATGGAGGCTGCCAGAAGCGTAGTCTTCGATAGGACTAGCTTCTCCCCCTTTTATTCTGGCATTCTGCAGTTTAGTCCATAGATACTACCCCTTTCATTTGATACCGATGCATATGTAGCATAGATCTGATGTCAATCTTGCGAGTACTTTGGATGAGTACTCACGGTTGCTTTGCTACTTCTTTTCCCCCTATACCCGATTGCTGCGATCAGATGGTGGATCCCAGGAGCCAGCTGCCCCCGCCGCCGACGACTACTACTACCAGGACGGAGCCTACTACTACGTGCAGGACGCTGACGACCAGGAGTAGTTAGGAGGATCCCAGGAAGGAGGCCTGCGCCTTTCGATCTGTATCCCAGTTTGTGCTAGCCATCTTATGGCACCTTGATTAACTTATGTCTATACTCAGATATATTTGCTTTCGCTAACACTTGTGCTCTTGAGCTCTTGTATTCGAGCCCTCAAGGCCCCTGGCTTGTCATATAAAGCTTGAATTATTTTAATTTGTGTTTAGAGTTGTGTTGTGATATCTTCCCATGAGTCCCTGATCTTGATCGTACACGTTTGCGTGTATGATTAGTGTACGATCAAATCGGGGGCGTCACAATTACCCACTCAACCTTGGGAGATGATTTCCATGGATTCCGTGGACGGCCTTCCACAGTCTAGTAAGTTCAACTGCTTACTCGTGATCGTGGACAAACGCACCAAATTCAGCTACTTCCTGCCTCTTGCTCACCCATACACAGCAGCATCAGTAGCTAAGCTTTACATGCAACAAATCTACAAGATCCATGGCCTGCCGGGCTCCATCGTCTCGGCCCGAGATCCAGTGTTCACAAGCCACTTCTGGCAGGGGCTGTTCAAATCAGCGGGAACTGAACTACGACTCAGCACGGCAAACCACCCGCAAACGGACGGTCAAATCGAAAGAGTAAATCAATGCGTGGAGACCTTTCTCCGCTGCTTTACTCAGGCATGCCCAAGGCGCTGGAGCTTTTGGATACCATTGGCACAATTTTGGTACAACAATGCTCATCACTCCGCAATTGGGATGACCCCATTCAAGGCAATGTTCGGGTATGAACCAAGACACTGGGGGATCACATCGGATAACTCATGCTCTGTGCCAGCATTGCACTCATGGCTCAAAGAAAGAGATACAATCCAAGAGCTTCTGCAGCAGCACTTGAACCGGGCTAAGCAACTGATGAAGGTGCAAGCCGACAAGAAAAGGTCTTTCAGAACATTCGAAGTGGGTGATCAGGTGTATCTCAAACTCTAACCCTATATCCAAACTTCCATAGCTCCAAGGGCCAGCCACAAATTGGCGTACAAGTTCTACGGACCATTTCCTGTCATCGCCAAGATTAACGAAGTCGCTTACAAGCTACAGCTCCCGCCGCAGGCTACAGTCCACCCAGTGTTCCATGTGTCGCTGTTGCGGCGCGCCCTCGCACCGGGTATGACCCCTGAACCTCAGCTCCCGCATTGTTCTGATGATCTGGCTGTTCCAGTGGCAGTTCTGCAAACAAGGTGGCGTAAGAAGAATGTCGGCGTGCACGAGCAGGTTCGTGTTCATTGATCTAATTCAGACTCGCTGGGGACAACATGGGAAGACAAAGCCATCCTCGTCGCTCGCTTCCCTTACCCAGAGGCTTGGGGACAAGCCTCGTCTCAAGAAGACGGGGATGTCAGCGTCTCTGGCGAGAAGGGTCCACGGGGCAGCGACTCCACCAGCCACCTCGCTGCCCCACGAGCAACCAGGCCCAGGAAGCCCAACCCAAGGTTCTACGGGCCAGACTGGACCGGGTGAGGCCCACCCACGATGACTACATCAAGGGCACGGCGCGAGGCAATCGGCATCCCGAGGATCAGACGACAACGGCGGCACCGGCTACACGTACCCCCATTCCCCTTTCGCATGAACCCTAATTCCCCATTCGTGTAATTCCTCTTGTATCCAGATCGAACGAGAGATCGAATTCGCCGCTAGCAATCGAGACACCTAGTTCGTACCTAACAACCTTGATCAGCTGTCAGAGGTGGACGACCCTCCCCTGGCGGCCAATTGCTGGATGAATGAGGCGCGTAATCTGTCTCACGACATGGAGGATTACATTGACAGCTTAATATTTGTGCGGCCTGAGAATCCCTCCCTTGTTCCCAACAACATCAAGACTACCAGGTCCGGCCTCAAATTCAGATTCTGCCTCAAATTCTTCGGTCATGCCAAGACTCCCAAGACTCAGGTTGTTAGTATTGCGGAAACGCTATCAGAATTCAGGATGTATGCCCAGGAGGCGATTGAATGGCACCAGAGATACAGTCTTCATTCTTGCAGCACATTGAAGCGTAGGCTTGTGCCCGTTGGCCCTACGCTTCCAATTCCAACACAGTATGATGAAGAAGCATCGCACATCGTGATCGATGGTTGGATGAGTAAGTTTATCAACTCACTGGTGGCTGATGTTGGGGAGGATCAACAGTAGCAGGAGCAGCAGCTCAAGGTGGTATCTATTCTTGGACCTTCATGTCTGGGTAAAACTACACTTTCCAAAGTGTTGTATAGCAGAATTGGGAAGCAATACCATTGTCGAGCTTTCATTCGGGTGTCCAAGAAACCCGATATGAAGAGGATTTTCCGTGACATGCTCTCGCAACTCCAGTGTCCGGATCCCCCACAGGAGTTTGTGATGAAATTGCCGAAATATGTGATGGTTTGCCGCTAGCCACAATCAGCATAGCTAGTCTTCTACTAAGCCAGCCTGTCATGTCAAATGATCTCTTCACATACATCTATCAGTCGTTAATCTCCTGTTTCTCTGCGGTGCCTACTTCTGAAAGAACTAGACAAGCACTGAATCTGAGCTACAATAATCTTCCTCGTTATTTGAAGAGATGCCTGCTCTACCTTAATATGTATCCGGAGGGCTACACATTCTTAAAGGATGATTTGGTGAAGCAATGGGTGGCCGAAGGTCTGATCTATACAACAGAAGGGCAAGACATCGAGAAAGTTGCAGAAAGCTATCTCTATCAACTTATTTGTAGAAGCTTCATCCAGCCAATATGTGTCAACTACAACAATCACTAGTAGAAAATAGGGCTTTGGTACTGGGCAGATCAGAGCATTAGTCCCAGTCGTGTTACGAACCGGGACTAATAGGAGCATCTGTCCCGGTTCGAGCGGCTAGGACGCCGGCCGGGCCTCGGCAGGCATCAGTCCCGGTTCAACTGGGACCTTTAGTCCCGGTTCCAGCCACCAACCGGGACTAAAGGGGTTGCTGCCCTTTAGTCCCGGTTAGTGTCTCGAACCGGGACTAAAGGGTAGGCCATTAGTCCCGGTTTTAGGCACAAACCGGGACGACCAACCGGGACTAAAGCCTCAACCCCTTTAGTCCCGGTTGGAGATACCAACCCGGACTAAAGGGTTTTGAAAGTTTCTTTTTTGTTTTTCTATTTGTTTTCTGTTTTTAGTTTCTGTTTTAAATTGCTTATATCTTTTAGGATATTTGATGTTTTTGAGTGATTCTTTTTGCATTAGATTCAAAATTTTGTCTAGTTTGTGTTTGTGCAATTAGTTTTCAAATTTGAATGGTTTAAATTTGAATTTGTTCAAATTTGCTTCAAACCCTAGATTGTGAATAACTTGAGTTTAAAAATAGTTTTTAATTTAATTTTTTTGCTCCTAGGCACATGTTAGATGGTGCATGTTGAACGCACAAAAAGTCTGGAGTTGAAATAAGTTTAAAAAAATGAAATGCCTTTGTAACAGATGAGTTTTTGTCAGAAACCCAGATACTTAGAAAGAGATTGTCCAGTTTGTACACAAAGTGCATCCATCTTTTGCCGTAACCATCTCAACTTTTTAGCACATGCTATGTGGATGAAATGATGATACCATGCCAAGTTTCAACCTTTTCAGTGTTCATTTGTAGTGTTTTTCAATTTCGGGGTCATTTAGCTCAAAAAAATCAATAAATGCATGAAAAATAGCGAATGAAGTGGGAAAGGGTTGAAAATTGATGATGTGGCTTTGAATGGTGCATGTTGAACGCACAAAAAGTTTGGAGTTTAAATAAGTTTAAAAAAAATGAAATGCCTTTGTAACAGATGAGTTTTCGTCCGAAACCCTGATACTTCGAAAGGGATTGTCCAGTTTGTACACGAAGTGCATCTAGTTTTTACCGTAACCCTCTCAACTTTTTGGCAAATGCTATGTGGGTGAAATGATGATACCATGCCAAGTTTCAACCTTTTCAGAGTTCATTTGTAGTGCTTTTTCAATTTCAGGGTCATTTAGCTCAAAAAAATTAATAAATGCATGAAAAATAGTGAATGAAGTGGGAAAGGGTTGAAAATTGATGATGTGGCTTTGGATGGTGCATGTTGAACATACAAAAAGTCTGGAGTTGAAACAAGTTTAAAAAAAGTGTTATGAAAAAGTAAAACGGAACTTTTGCATACGATGTCGAAAAAAAAGTGTTATGAAAAATTAATTTTATTTTTTTAAAAAAATAAATGATGTCATATTTGGATTCCTCACATTTTTCTGATAATAATGGATATATTATTTGTCGAATTTCGATTTACAGATTTAAAGATATTAATTATGCCATATTAAATGAATAAATGGCAAAAAATGAATAAAATAATATTATTACTTATTTTATTTTCATTGAAATTCAATATTATTATTACTTATTTTATTTTGAACTTTTTATTTTTTGGTTTTTTTTGTTTTTTGAGAATTTTTGAAATTTTTGCCTTTTTTGAAGTTTTTTGGAGTTTTTAAATTAATCATTGTTGTTTGTTAATCATTGTTGTTTATTTTAATAATTGTTTGGAATTCAAAAAATTAAATCATGTGACATCAAGACTTAAGGGTTAATAGGATTGATAGCTTACTATTGTCAAGAAAAACAACAAGTGCAGACTTGGAAACTAGGGGTGATAGAACTCGAAAGTTAAGCATGCTGGGGTTGGAGCAGTGAGAGGATGGGTGACCGGCCGGGAAGTTAGACGATTTGGAATGAGGTGTGATTAGAGATTAAATTGTCAAATAATTCAAGAGCAGTGAGGAGGGGTGATTAAAGATTAAATTGTCAAATAATTCAAAGATTTGAAAATCAGAAAAAAAAGAAAACAAAATATTTGAAAAAAATACCTTTAGTACCGGTTGGTAACCAGGACTAAAGGTCCTGCTCCAGAAAGCTGCCACGCGGAGCCCCTTTAGTCCCGGTTCGTAATCCAACCGGGACTAAAAGTGTAGGCCTTTAGTCCCAATTGCTTAGTCCCGGTTGGAAAACCGGGACTAAAGGCTCTTACGAACCCGGACTAAAGGCCCGTTTTCTATTAATGAATGAGGTGTTGTCCTGTCAAGTGCATGACATGGTACATGATCTTATTGCGCACAAGTCTGCAGAAGAGAATTTCATCGTGGCAACAGACTACAGCTGTCGAAATAATGTGCCACTTTCCCATAAGGCCCGTCGACTCTCGCTCATATTTGGCGACGCGAGATATGCGAAGACACCAGCAAACATCAGAAACTCGCAAGTTCGGTCAGTTAGATTTTCTGGATTACTTGAGTCTATGCCTTGTCTTACAGAGTTCAAGATTGTTCGTGTCCTAAACCTTCAACTATCTGGTCAAGGCCGCCATGGTGATGATATAGCAGACCTCACTGGGATTTCAGAAATGTTTCAACTGAGATATTTGAAGATTGCATGTGATGTCTGCATCAAACTGCCAAACCATGTGCTACAGTACCTTGGAACACTGGATCACTTCGTCTTCGGTACAACCCCCTAACACATCAATGGTCCAGATTAGAAGATACCTCTTCGTAAAGAAGGGAAGGATGGGAAATCCAGTTCTTGCGCCGTAGCGCGGCGTATCGCGCCGTACGTGGCCGCTCGGCCGTACGACTTGTTGTACGCCCGTACGTGGCACTGTACGGCGTGTCAAAAACTGGGGCGGCCCACGAGTATAACTAACCCTACCATCGCCGCCCACCCCCGCATTGCTCCGGCGCAGACTGCGGGGCTCATTACGCCGTCGCAGGCGAAGAGTCCCGTCAACCGCCGTAGTGGCGCGTGGATCTGCGTGCGTCGTCGGCCTGCGCACGCCACCCGCAGCACTACCCTAACCTCTCGCCTGCGCACGCCACCGCGACCGCCATTAATCGCCGGCGCAGGCGAAGAGTCCCGTCAACCGCCGTAGAGGGCGCGTGGATCGGCGTGAGGTACCCTCTCGCCTGCGCACGCCACCGCGTCCGCCCATTTATCGCCACCACCCACCCCACGCCAGCGGACGCCGCTATAAAAGCCTTCCCGGGCGCCGTCGATCGAGCCAGCCTGCGCCTCCCCCCTCGCCTTCCTTTGACGCCAACCCTCCTCTCGCGCCTCTCTCTCTCTCTCTCTCTCCCTCTCTCGCCAGCGATGGCGCGCCCCAACCTGACGCTCGAGGAAGCGGAGGAGCTCGCCCACTTCAGCATCCCTGCCGCGCCGGACGTGCGGCTGCCGGCGAGGTGGCGCCTGAGCATCGACGGAGTGCCGGTGGCGCCCGTGCCCGAGGTCGGCACCCACCTCTTCGCGTGCGCCGTCGGCCTCTATCGGGCGCGGCTGTCGCCGGAGTAGCTGCAGGACCCCCAGTACGCCGCCAACCACCCCGGCTGGGCGGACAGGCTCGCCGACGACCGCGAGCAGCGCCTCCACGCCTACGCCGGCCCGCGGCCGCTCGTGAAGCACAACCGCACCCGGCGGCACAAGCTTTGGGACGGGCGGACGTTCGACGACGTCGTCGCACCGTACCGCGCGCAGGCGGCCGCCGGCGCCCTGCCTGCCCCGACGAGCCACGGCTACGGCGTGTTCCGCCACGGCAAGGCGCGCTCCACCCGCGTGGTCCTCGGCGGTGGTGCGCGTGCTCCGCAGCATGTTCTCCGACCGCGGTTCCGCGTGGCACGGCGCAGGGTCCAGCCGCGCCCCTCCTCCCGCGGCGGAGCAGGAGCCAGAGCCGCCTCTGGTCGCGGAGTACAGGCGGCTGGCGGAGGAGGCCGGTGACCCGGAGGACATGCCGGGCTACCTCATGGCGATTCGTGAGTCGGAGAACGTGTCGGTGCCGTCCCCACTGCTACAGGAGTACATGCAGCTCGCCCCGGCCGCCGGGCACCCGGAGGACCCACCGGACTTCCCCGGGTACCACGCCGCGGTGGCGTACTCCATGGCGGTGCCCGTGGTGCCCGTCGACAGCAGCAGCAGTGACGACGACGACGGGGACGAGTTCCTGTACGACGAGGTGGACTTCGGCGGCGTCGAAGACGAGTAGTGCAGGGTTTATTTTTGTTTTCGGAATGTCGTTTAGTTAAGTTTAGGAATTTTCATTTGAATTTGGTTGTAGTACTATGTAAAATATTTCTAAGGACTTGAATGAAATTTCGCATGTTTGAATGGATGTCGTTAAATATTTGATCATATTGTTTGATCGATTTGAAAAAATGTTTTATTTAAATGAAAATTGGAAAATTGAAATGGAAAAAAGTGAAAAGAAAATAAAAGAGATGAAAGATTGAATAAAATTTAAAACTAGAAAAAATTTAAATTAAAGAAAAAAGAAAAGAAATAAACTTTAAATAAAAGTAGAAAGAAAACAGAAATGAAAAAAAAAGGTCGCCGGCCGTGGCAGAACGAGGCGTACTAGGCCCATCCCGATCAAGGTCAAGGGCGAAAGCGACTGCTTTTCGGCCCTGCAAGGCCCAACTAGGCCAGGGTTTTTTCTTTTTACAGGAGTACGCCGTGTAGGGCGTCGGCTGCTATTTAAGCCGGTGCGGCCGAACTCCGCTAGGCGAGGTGGGACTAAACATGCGGTTCTCGGCGGCGCTGCGCCAACAAGGCATTGTTTGGGCCGCCTGTATCGGGCCGAGATGGGCCGAGCGGGGCCGTTCGTTGCCGCCCAGCGGCGGCATTTTGTTTTTACTTTTCAAATAATGAAATGTAACAAAATATTAGAGTGCACGCAATGTGTTTCGAATTGATTTATTTGGTTTTAAAAGAATATAAAAATAAAAGTATTTTTTATTTTAATTATATCCATGTTTTTTAATTATAACCATAATTTTTTATTTAATGCGTTTTAATGTTAAAAAGTTGAATAGATTACAAAAAACATTTTTCCTACGAAACGATTTATACTTCGCAAGTTGCCTAGTTTTTTGGGTACTTATAACCATGTGTTAAAAAGTTATATGTAAACTCCATTTTATCATTTGGAATATTAGTGTCCAATTTTTTTATAGTATGTATTTGAAAAAAATTAAAAATTTCATATGTGCGTTGCTCACGTCTGGGGAGTGTATTTTGGTTTCAGAGCCGGAAAAACCCTAGAAAATTCATGGAGCGTCGAAAAGGCACAAAACTTGGCATGCTTACTTGTCATGACAGTACAAACATACGGAAAAAATGGGTCCATTTGAAGGACGTAAAAAATATACCTCCGTCGGGACGGGGCCTTCGCTCCTACCCGAACGGCGTGCGCAGAGCAAGGTCATTTTTTGGTCATCTTCAGAACGACCTCAAGTTTTGCAAGAGGGTAGGCATGCCCACCATAGGACCCCACGCAAAATTGCATCGAGTTCCGACAACATACTCATGTTGCGTCACGTCCGGAGAGTGTATTTCGGTTTCAGAGCCGGGAAAACCCTAGAAAATTCATGGACTTCGAAAAGGCACGAAACTTGGCATGCTTGCTTGTCATGACTGTACAAACCTATGAATTTTTTTGGGTGAAATCAAATAAAATAGACATGACACTTCAAAGCCTTGCAATTGTGGAGCTGCGGGGTGCTGTTCATACGATCCGGGCATTTAATTTGTAAATATCGACCATAAAAAGACATGTTTAAAAAATCCTTTATTGTGGACAGATATACCTCATCAGACAACTAATGTAGAGTGCCAGAGCATTTTTTACAATAGCATACTGAGGTAGGGCCGCCACACTAAAGGATTCAATATTGTACGCACATGACGATATTTAAACCGGTGAATAAACGTGACCAGAAGCAATGTGGGACTAAAAATTAAGCACTTTGGGCGGTTGCAGCCGCCCACGGCACCCAAGTGGCCGCCGTGGCTTGCCTTCATGGGCCCGCCCGTGCGCGCCGCGCGCGGCGGCCGTTGCCTAAAAAACTAATGTTTTTGCATAACATTAATTAATTAAAAAAAGTGTTGCGCGTGTGAGTCACCTTCCCGGCCCCTGGCAAAATTTCAATGGAATCGGATTACGAACGGATGTTGCGTCACCTCCGAGCAGTGTTTTTGGGTATTTTCACAGAGAAAATCATAGAAAATGCATCGAGTGTTGAAACGCACCGAAATTTTGCGTGTGTGCTTTTGTTGGACACTGCAGCATGTGGGAAAAAATGGCCCTTGTTTGATGTCTTTGCGAAAGAAAACACCTCCCGGCTGCCCGTTCCCCCCTAACCGGTACCCGTGGGTTGTACGGCAAGTACCTGTGGACATGGACGTATTGTACCCAACTTTTGCATGCGCGTGTGAGTCACCTTCCCGGCCCCTCACGCAAAATTTCAATGGAATCGGACTACGAACGGACGTTGCGTCACGTCCGGGCAGTGTTTTTGCGTATTTTCACGGAGAAAATCACAGAAAATGCATCGAGTGTCGAAACGCACCGAAAATTTGTGTGCGTGCTTTTGTTGGACACTGCAGCGTGTGGAAAAAAATGGCCCCGTTTGATGACTTTGCGAAAGAAAACACCTCCCGGCTGCCCGTTCCCCCTAACCGATACCCGTGGGTTGTACGGCAAGTACCTATGGACATGGACGTATTGTACCCAACTTTTGTATGCGCGTGTGAGTCACCTTCCCAGCCCCTCACGCAAAATTTCAATGGAATCGGACTACAAACGGACGTTGCGTCACGTCCGGGCAGTGTTTTTGGGTATTTTCACGGAGAAAATCACAGAAAATGCATCGAGTGTCGAAACGCACCGAAATTGTGCGTGCGTGCTTTTGTTGGACACTGCAGCGTGTGGAAAAAAAAGGCCCCGTTTGATGACTTTGCGAAAGAAAACACCTCCCGGCTGCCCGTTCCCCCCTAACCGATACCCGTGGGTTTTACGGCAAGTACCTGTGGACATGGACGTATTGTACCCAACTTTTGCATGCGCGTGTGAGTCACCTTCCCGGCCCCTCACGCAAAATTTCAATGGAATCGGACTACGAACGGACGTTGCGTCACGTCTGGGCAGTGTTTTTGGGTATTTTCACGGAGAAAATCACAGAAAATGCATCGAGTGTCGAAACGCACCGAAATTTTGCGTGCGTGTTTTTGTTGGACACTGCAGCATGTGGAAAAAAAATGGCAAAAAAAATTATCATTCACAAAAAAAATACAAATAAAAAAGTCCGAAACCATGGTCAGATCTACGTTACCATTATAACATAGGGCTGCCACGATTAAGGACTTGACATGTCCAGCTGATGGGGCTATTTAAATCGGTGTTTACGCGTCTAGGGGAGCAATGTGGTACTATTATATACATATGTGTAGGCGGTCAACGGCCTGTTGGCGGCACTGAGTGGCATCGAGAGTGGGCGGTAACGGGCCGGCCCAGTCGCCGCCCACGCCCCGATTTGTGTGTTTTTCCCTTCTCATCGCCGTATACCGCCGCGCACGGGCGAAACCCTACGCCACGATCGATCGCCCCCCCCCCCCCCCCGTACGCCGCCCCGTGCCCTTTGTCGCCACTCGTGCTATCCATCGCCGTGCACCCCCCCTCCGTTGCCGCACAGTGACCTCGTCCGGGTGACGTCACGCCGTTCATCTCCGCGTTTGGTCTCACGACGCCCAACAGCCATCGGCGCTTCTCGCCAACAGACGGCTGCCCCTTCCCTCTGCCACAGCTACTACTCGCCGTGTGTCGCCCTGTTGAAGGTGACATTTTTCCATCCCGTGCTATTTGTACTTGTGGTATTGCATAGTTATAGATAGTGACGTGTAAAAAAAATTTGGCATGCAGTATGGACATCGATGGTGTGATTCCATGTTCCGTAGAGAAGTGGATAAGTCTCATTGAAAAATTAACTACTGCTCAGCGATTTAGGTTCTACGAAACAACCTTGCAAGAGATGTTGGTCATTTCATCATTACAAATGAGAGATTTTTTGCTGCATTTTATGATAAAAGGTTATAATACGAGCAGTAAAAAAATCATGATACAAGAAGAAGCTGGCAGTAAAGGTCTTATTTCACTTCGACCGGACGACATGTTTTCAATATTTGGGTTTAAGAATGAAGGTGTGGATGTTTTTGGAGTTCTTGCCATGGAAGGAAGTACATTAATAAAGAAAATTCCAATTCAGTACATAAACAAAAAAAATGGTAAGATATTGATAGATGACTTGATCCAAAAAATTGTGAGGAATGAATCCGCCGACGATGAGTTCGTTCGGATGGCTATTCTTGTTTTGTTGGGGACTATTATTGCACCGATGTCGGATGTTTATATACCAAAGGAGTATTACGCGTTGGTGCATGACGTAAAGCGGATCGACAAGTTAAAGTTGAACGCGTTCACTTTGCGTACTTGTTTGACGGAGATCGGTAAGGTTTTGCAGGATGGCCGTGTTAGGCATTGGCCATGTGGCAACCTAGCCCTAATCCAGGTATGGTTTTATTTAATGCTATTTACTATTCGTTCATGTCCTGCGTTTTTTATATTTTCTGTCATTTGTTTTTGTAGTACTTATATTGGGAGAAGGTGCAGCCAATCACCGGCCCTAGATATGACCCATTGTCGTTGCTAAGTCCCCTCATGAAAAACTGGACAGAATCTCGAGCGGAGAAAAGAGACAAGTACGACCTAGACAATGGTCGTGGTCATGGATTGGTAATATTCTAATGTCTAGTTAACTTCATTTTCATGGTGTATTTAATTTGTAATGTACTTATTGTTGCATGAAATATTGAGTGTGTAGATAGATGACTGCATTACAAACGACTATAGAATGAAGAAACTTGCAGAACAACATGCCGAAAGCAGTAAGAAACCTAGTAGCAGAAAGTCTTCCGTTTCGGGAAAGAGAAATGTGGATAGTGTGTCGAAGGTCGCCGCGGACCTAAAGCTTTTTATGGACCGGATTATGAATGATATGAAGGAAATTCGTAAGGAATTGGTTCTTATGCCGGAGTTATGCGCGCAGGTAACATTTGGATAATTCTGGTTTGCACTGTATTAAATTCGTCAACTTACCGCAGAAATAATAACATGTTATTTTGCTTAATTTGCAGAGAATGTTACAGAAAATGAATCAGACGGGTGTGCGGTACAAACCAGGGACAATGGCAGAGGAGGAAGAAAATATGTTTGGAGAGAGTAGTGAATTCAGGTTTCAAAACAAGTATCCTGATAAAGAATTCCCGTACGATGACATCCACACACCTGATGGCCCAAAGGGCAGTGCGAACTACGATTTTCATTCTCAAGGAGGGGATTCATTCAAACTTAATACTGGTCACTTGAGTAGCTATCAGGGTGAGAAGGATGATCCTATATATGTCCCAGAGCAGTCGGAAAGAAATGAGGCATCATCTCTAAAAACAGATGAAATTGCATCAGCGAAGAGATGGGCAGCGGAACCAAATGAGCAAGAAGTGTCACAGGGCTTGTCAGATGATAATAGCGAGATAGAAGAGAAGAAGGAGGAGATTCTAGGGAAGCGAAGGCGGAATATGTCAAAGTACCAGAAATCTCCTTATATTCAAAAAAATCCGAAAAAACATGCGAAACGTTCCGCAAAAGCGAGTAAGTTAAGTATGCTAAAATTATTTTTTTATAATACTATATTCGACAATTTGACCATAACCTTTTTGACTTATATTGTAGAACTATTTAATGAAACAACCCCTCAGTTTGATAATTCTGTGGACGATTTGGTGAGTGCGGCCGTCCAGTATGTGAAAGCGTACGAGCACTCACCAAAACATAGGAACCACGAAATATTCAACAATGGTAAAGATGAAGGACTTTCGGCGGCAAGAGCTTGCCAGCTAATTAACCATGCATGGTTATCCGGTGATGTATGTACTTTAATTATCATGATTATTTGTACGTACTAAAAAACTTCATGCCTATTATATTTGTTCATCTTTTTCAGGTAATTGATGCTTATGCGTCGTACTTTTCGGATTCATGTAGTGCCGACCGGTATCTTGTGCCTACTCACAGGTCTTACTGGCTACTGCACACTCGCCCAACTTTAGTCAGACCACAGAAGTCGGAGGGATTAGCACATGCGAATGAACCTCTAAACAGATGCATGACAGAATATTTTGCGAAACCTAAGGTATCTTTTGAAATGCAGAACAATATTTACGTGACATACATACGTCAAACGCGAGCTTACTGAACATGTAGCAATTGTCATGCAGGCTTATTTTGCTCTAAACAAGGATAATAACCATTGGATTACATGTGTTATGCATACCGGAAAGATAGAGTTTCAGGTTCTTGATTCATTGATGGGAGAAAAACTTTCTGAATCTACCACGAAACTCGTTGAAAATTTTGTAAGTTTCATAATCATGGGTGTAAATTTCATCCTCTCATTTGTTTACCGTATGTACTCAACGTGTTTGTATCGTTTGTTTTTTATTTTTAGAGAGAACAACTTGTAGGAGATATCCAAGATGCAAATGATAGTTTAATTATTTCGTTCCCGGATGTGTCGGCATGGCCTATTGTTCCGTACGACATGCCTCAACAAAAAGATGGGTGAGTTATATGTTGCATGTGCTTTTAAAATACATTAACTTATATGTTGCATGAGTGTTAAAATTATAAACGTTTGCATTATATTTTATTAAAGTATTGATGATTCGAGAGAAAGAATGATAGCTGGAATTATTTTATCATCAGGAAATAAGCTTACGCAAGTGAAAGACAAAGTTATTCGTCTTTCGAAGAAGAAAAAGAAATAAATATCCACTAGTAGAAAACGGCCCATTTGTCCCAGTTCCAGAGGCCCCTTAGCCCCGGTTCTGGAACCGGGACTAAATGGTCGGGACTAAAGCCCAAAACCTTTAGTCCCGGTTGGCTTACGAACCGGGACAAAAGGGGCTCCACGTGGCCGCTGCGGGGAGCCCAGGCAGGAGGACCTTTAGTCCCGGTTGGTCACACCAACCGGGACCAAAGGGCATCCACGCTTCAGCATCTGGCAGGAGCTGGGGTGTTTTTTTTGAAGGGGGGGGTGGGGGGTTTTGGAGGGTTAATTTAGGGGTTTCATATTGTGTTAGCTAGCTAATAGAGAGAAGTGTCCTCTCTTTCTCTGTGCTTGGTCGACGCTAGCTACTATACATATAGAGAGAACTCGACGCTAGCTAATAAGAAAATGAAGCAAACCATTAATTACACAAGATCGTCATGCTGAACATATATAGAGAGAAGTGACATCTCTTTCTCCGTGCTTGGTCGAACAACAAGTTTTCGTATATCTATCCGACGCTACTACATATATACAATATAACATCTTTTACAATCCCTAACATCATCTACCTAAGATCCAATCACAAATCCACATGGTATTCTCCGTCTTTAGGTATAACATGGTCAAGAAAGAATCCCGCCAATTCCTCTTGAATTGCTCGTATGCGATCATGTGGTTGGAGTTCATCCCGCATCTGCCAGATCTAATTTAAAGAAGGGGGTCAATACATGCATATATATGAATAAAACTCAACACAATTGATGGTAATATATAAAATAAAATTGTGAATATTATTTACGTACTTCAAATTGTTTGTCAGAGAAGCCCCGCTCAGAGGTCGAGTGGCGAATGAACTCGCATACGTAGTATGCACATAAAACAGTCCCTTCTTTCTGGTACAAGCACTTTACGAGAATAGAGTTCAATCAAACTGATAAGCAAGCATCGTAATGATATATTGATGAAAATTTGAATCAATTAGAGATGCGCGGAACTAGCTAGTACTACTTACTTTGGGGTGTGTAAATCGCAACTCTTTGTTTAGACCGGGAACCTTTCGGGTGAACTTCTTCCAAACCCTGCCAGGCAAAGAAAATGATTACTTGATATCAGGAAATTAACGAAAGTTGCATGCCGATATGGTCCCGGTATTGACTGAACTTACTTCTTGAGCATTGCAGTCATGTCCGCATAATCCTCGGGATCTTTACGTCTCGAGTCTAAGACAATTACTAATGCCCCGTCAAGCTTAATGGATAGCAGAATAAAGTGGAAACTGTGCACGCATATATAACTCATCAATTACATTACTTAACCTCGAGTAAGCGAAACCGAGTATACAGAGAAGACAACAACACTCATTGAAGTTGTAAGGAAAGAGTATTTCCCTTTTGTTTTGATGTATAAGGAACGACTTTAGCAAGTTCTCCTCGGTCTCTTTGATTTCATTTTGTACCGTCCATTCATTTACGGCATCTGGGATAATGAACCCAACGTCGAAGATTCCTGCTTTTTTGCATTCGACGATCTTCAATCTGCATAATATAGTGAGGATAATTATATATACATGCAATGAACGAGCTGAGCTAGAGACTTAACTATAGAAGTAATACTTACAGACAGTAGGAAGTCATGAGTTGTTTGTCGAGGGCCAGTTGATTGTATAACTGAAATAACTCCACAAATTCAATAGGCATCACGGGAAGTCCAATGAATTCGTGCTCTGGTTTCACTGCCACATACATAGTGTCTCTCCCAGACTCCCTGCAGGTTTTCATGTACCACTCATGCAATTTGTACATCATCGTTGTTAGAGGAGGATGATCATGTTTGACGAGAGGCTTCCCGTGCACGTATTTATATTCTTCTTTTGTTACCTCAGCCATTTCAAAAATTACATCATCCCCCAAGTAATCACCAGGATTGGTACCGGGCACCATCCCCGAATGATTATCGATGATATCGCTAGACACCTTGAGCGGGGGGCACGATTGCTTCTCCTGCTCGCCGAGCTGGGGAATTGTTTTCCCACTTCTTCGTTTTGCTAACCTTGCATCACTGGAAGTACTTCCCGACCGCCGCGCTTCATCATATGTCTTATGAATAATGCGGTCATAGTTGGATTGCGGCGGAGGCGGTGGTGGTCGCTTCAGGGCATCGATAGTGCGCTTCACTTTCACTGGATCTGGCTTCTCCTTCGGAGGTGGAGTTTTCTTTGCAAAATGGTCCCTCACTTGGGCACGACATATGTCCTCGTTTTCCTGCTCGGTCCTCTCGTATGGTAACTTTTCCAGAGGCTTGAGAGATGGACCGTATCAGAATTGCCTCCCGCCTCTGCTTGTACTGCTAGCCGCCAGAGCGGCGGCGTCTCTCTTCCGTCGTTGCTGACGAGGCGGAGAAGGAGGCGGAGTGCTCCGACGCGCCGGAGGAGCCGGAGCGGCGGCGTCTGTCTTCCGCCGTTGCTGACGAGGCGGAGGAGGAGGCGGACTACTCTGACGCGCCGGAGTAGGCGAAGGAGGAGGCGGAGTGCCCTCACGCGTCGGAGGAGCCGAAGAAGGAGGCGGAATGCCCTGATCACTCGCCGGAGGAGGAGGAGGCGGAGTGCCCTGACTCGCCGGAGGAGGAGGAGGAGGCGGAGGCGTCTAGTTTGGAAGCTTGATGTACTCCTTCTGCCATAGACATGTACTCCTTAGAGCACCAACCAGCTGATTCTCCCCTTCACCTGTAGAGTGGTCAAGCTCGAGCTCCTCAAATCCCTCCATTACTTCATCCACCATCACAACAGCATAGCCATGTGGAATCGGAAGGCAGTGAAAAGTTCCGTTGGGTTGAGGAGGTGCAACAGAGCCGACAGCCGCCTTGAAAGTGAGGTTCCGGCATTTCGTCATAAGCTCGCAATGTTGAGCCTCCGTGATAGTATCCACGGGGTAGCTAGGAGCCGTGAAGTCAGGCTGAACGGGCTCCGTGGAAGCCACGGTGCTTCTCCGCTGAGATGGCGGGGTAGCTTCTGGGGTAGCTTCGTGCCGCTGAGATGGTTGGCCGGCAGCTCGTTGGCTCTCAAGTTCCTCTAGCTTTTGTAGTCTTGCATTGATCTTCTGCATGTCGCTCAGCTCCGCTTTCCTCTTTCACTCCCGGCTTCTGTAACCGCCTGCGTCGGGAAACCCAACCTTCCACGGAACGGAGCTTAGTGTGCCTCGTGTTCGTCCAGGGTGCTCAGCATTCCCTAGGGCCTCAGTCAGCTCGTCCTTCTCCCTGTCGGGAATGAACGTCCCATCCTGCGCTGCGGTGATATACTTCTGAAGCTTCTTGATGGGTATTGCAAGTTGCTCGTCCGTCCAATGGCACTTCCCTGTTTCAGGGTCCAAAGTTCCCCCAACCCCAAAGAACCAAGTCCTTGAACGGTCTGGCCAGTTCAATGTCTGTGGTACGACCCCTTTAGCAATCAGGTCATTCTCAGCTTTGTCCCACAACGGCCGGGCTTTGAGGTAGCCACCTGACCCCGTGTGATGGTGATACTGCTTCTTTGCAGCATTGTTCTTGTTTGTCTCTGACATTTTCTTACTCTTGTCCGATGTCTTGTAGGCCACAAATGCGGGCCAGTGATCTCTTATCTTCTCAAATCGGACGATGAATTCTGGAGTCTTCCCTTTGTCGACAAACTTTGATTTCAACTCATTCTTCCACCTCCTGAATAGATCTGCCATCTTCTTAAGAGCACACGCCTTGACCAGTGGCTCTATAACTGGCTTATTCGGATCCTCCTCTGGCGGTAGGGTGAAATTTGCCTTCAGCGCGGTCCAAAGATCATCTTTCTGTCTATCGGTGACATAATCACCTTCAGGGGCGTCGTCCTTAGGCTTATTCCATTGCTTGATGCTGATCGGGATGTTGTCCCTAACAATAGCTCCGCACTGAGCAGAAAATGCGTCCTTGGTCCGCTTGGGTTCAATTGGTAGGCCATCGTCCGCGAGTGCTGTGATCGTGAACCTTTCATCCTTGCGCAACCTCTTCTTCGGGCCTCGTCTCGTTACTGAAGTTTGGCTCGATCCGGAGGGCTATAAAAGAAGAAAGAAGAGTTAATATATGTACATACCAAAACAATTAATGCATCAATTAGCTAGTTAGCACAGGCTTAATTAATATATATACCTCGCCGGACTTTTCAACAGCTCCCTCCTTCGTTTGGTCACCGGAGCCGTCATCATGGTCTCCTTCTTCCTCCGGCATTCGGGCACCGGAGCCATCATGATCATGTCCTTCCTCCTCCATTGTTCGATCACCGGAGCCATCATCCTCTCTTTCCAGACCATCGGTGTCGTTGAGAAACGACAAGACATCACGTCCGGTGAGGATTATCTCCCCCAACAACTGTTCTTGTTCCAAGTCTCTTTGATCCATAGTTTCTGCAAATATTACAACATGGCAATTAATACACAAACATGAATGTCCGACGTCCGGACCGCCTCTCTCATGATTGTCAAACAAGGGATTCTCTTAACCTTTAAGGGATTTAACAAAATGGCGCCATTTTGGATGTGCAGAAAATGGTCCATATTTTTCCTGATCTCATCTACCCTTCTATATGTCACGTTGTCTAGTGTCAAAGGATTCAAGAAAACCAAGGCTTCATCATTAGCCGGAATAACAGGCGCATAATGGTACGAAGCTCTCCAAAATTGTTTTGGAACGGAGTCCCGGATAGGATAATTAATTAGCGTTTTGGTACGAAGTTCAGCAAGAGCCTTCCGAATATCGCTATTTGGAAGGCCTTTGCTGAAATTCGTACCAAAAAGCGAATTATTCTATCCGGAACTCCGTTCCAAAAGAACTTTGAAGAGCTTCGTAGCATCATACGCCTGTTACTTCCGGCTAATGATGAAGCCATGGATTTCTTCAATACTTTGACAGACAACGTGACATATAGAAGAATATATATATAGATGAGATCAGAAAAAAATTGGATCAACTTGTGCACATCCATAATGGGGGTATTTTTGATAAATCTATGTTACCGGAGTTTTCTATATGAACAAAAAAAATTCCACATGACATGTCCGACGTCCCTCCTCATGTCGAAGTTATCGGGGAGGGGGTAGATCGACAACGACGCTCTTTCTTCTAGGGTTTGGGTGGCCTCGATAGTTGGTCGGGCGAGCGGACCGCCTCTCTCTCATGCATGTCCGACGTCCCCCATCATGTCGAAGTTATCAGGGAGGGGGTAGATCGACAACGATGCTCTTTCTTCTAGGGTTTGGGTGGCCTCGATAGTTGGTCGGGCGAGCGGACCGCCTCTCTCTCATGCATGTCCGACGTCCCCCCTCATGTCGAAGTTATCGGGGAGGGGGTAGATCGACAACGACGCTCTTTCTTCTATGAACAAAAAATTGACCAAGTTTTCATACAATCAAAGAACTCTATATATATATCATCATCATCTATCGTCACAATCAAAGAGAACTCTATATATCATCATCATCATTATATCATCTACAGAAAAATTCTAAAGAAAAAATAATCTATATATCACCATAATGAAAATAATCTATATATATATCACCATAATGAAAATAATCTATATATCAACATAATGAACTATATATATATCATATCATCATCATCAAAGAACTATATATATATATCATATCATCATTTCATCAAAGAACTCATATCATCAACAACATCATCATCTCATATCATCAACAACATCATCAACAACAACATCATCTCATATCATCAACAACATCATCATCTCATATCATCAACAACATCATCATATCATATCATCAACAAAATCATGAAAAAAACAAGGGAGGAGGACAGGGAGGAAAGGGGGCCGGCCGGACCGAACGGGGAGGAGTGTGGGGCGGCGCGGGGCGGCGCGTCGACGACGAGCTCGGGGCAGGGCAGGGGCCCGGGCGGCGTGGACCGTCGGGGAAGGGCAGGGACGCGGGGCGGCGCGTCGAAGGCGAGCTCGGGGCAGGGCAGGGGCCTGGGCGGCGTGGACCGTTGGGGAAGGGCAGGGGCGCGGGGCGGCGTGTCGACGGCGAGCTCGGGGCAGGGCAGGGCGAGGGCGTCGATGGCACGGGGCAGCGCGTCGGGGCAGGGTAGGGGCCCGGGCGGCGTGGACTAACGGGGAAGGGCAGGGGCGCGGGGCGGCGCGTCGACGGCGAGCTCGGGGCAGGGCAGGGCGAGGGCGTCGACGGCACGGGGCAGCGCGTCGGGGCAGGGCAGGGCGAGGGCGTCAACGGCGAGCTCGGGCAGCCTGGCGGCGTCGATGTGCTCGGCGTCGTCAGGGGCAACTGGTAGATGAAAACTGAAAAATTTCCAAGTGTTTGCTTATATACACAAAGCATTGGTCCCGGTTCGTGGAACCAACCGGGACCAATGCCCACCTTTCGTCCCGGTTGGTGCCACCAATCGGGACTAAAGGTCTATTTTCAGCAGCCCAGAGGGCGGGAAGCAGAGACCTTTAGTCCCGGTTGGTGCCACCAACCGGGACGAAAGGTGGGCATTGGTCCCGGTTGGTGCCACCAACCGGGACGAAAGATGGGCATTGGTCCCGGTTGGTGCCACCAACCATGACGAAAGGGCTGCGGCTGGCACGGCGTCGGGCAGGTGGATGTTTAGTCCCACCTCGCTAGCTGAGAGGCGTCGAGAGAGGTTTATAAGCGCGGCTGCGCCAACCCTCTCGAGCTTCTCCCTTTAGCAGGCCTACGGACCTAAACGCACTCACTGCCTGTGGGCCTTCTGGGCCTTCTGCGGGCCTGCATCCTGGCCCAACTAGCCTGAAGGGTTTCTAGTCGTATGCAGGCCGTGTTGGCCCAGTAGGCGGCATTTTTTTTAATTTTTTTCCAGTATTTTTGTTTTGTTTTTTGCTTTATTTATTTTCTTTTTAGTTCATTCTTTTTACTATTAAAGTTTCAAAAATATTAGAGGTTTATAAAAGCTTTTTAGTTCATTCCTTTTGCTATTAGAGTTTTATAAAAGCTTTTTAGTTGATTCTTTTTGCTATTGAAGAATATTATAGTTTTGTTTTAGTTGATCATAACAGAATATTTTAATTGATTATTTTTAGTTCATTCTTTTTGCTATTAGAGTTTCATAAAAGTTTTCTAGTTCATTCTTTTTGCTATTAGTTCATTGTTTGAGCTAAATGACCCTGAAATTGAAAAGCACTACAAATGAACTCTGAAAAGGTTGAAAGTTGGCATGGTATCATCATTTCACCCACATAGCATGTGCTAAAAAGTTGAGAGGGTTACGGCAAAAACTGGATGCACTTCGTGTACAAAACGGACAATCTCTTTCGAAGTATCAGGGTTTCGGACGAAAACTCATCTGTTACAAAGGGATTTCATTTTTTTGAACTTATTTGAACTCCAGACTTTTTGTGTGTTCAAAATGAACCATTCAAAGCCACATCATCAATTTTCAACCCTTTCTGACTTCATCTGGTATTTTTCATGCATTTACTGATTTGTTTTAAGCTAAATGACCCTGAAATTGAAAAGCACTACAAATGAACTCAGAAAAGGTTGAAAGTTGGCATGGTATCATCGTTTCACCCACATAGCATGTGCTAAAAAGTTGAGAGGGTTACGGCAAAAACTGGATGCACTTCGTGTACAAAACGGACAATCTCTTTCGAAGTATCAGGGTTTCGGACAAAAACTCATCTGTTACAAAGGGATTTCATTTTTTTGAACTTATTTGAACTCCAGACTTTTTGTGTGTTCAAAATGAACCATTGAAAGCCACATCATCAATTTTCAACCCTTTCTGACTTCATTTGGTATTTTTCATGCATTTACTGATTTTTTTAAGCTAAATGACCCTGAAATTGAAAAGCACTACAAATGAACTCTGAAAAGGTTGAAAGTTGGCATGGTATCATAATTTCACCCACATAGCATGTGCTAAAAAGTTGAGTGGGTTACGGCAAAAACTGGATGCACTTCGTGTACAAAACGGACAATCTAGATCAAAAGGCATTTCATTTCTTCACATGTAACTGTAGTGATATTCTAGATCAAAGGCATCATCATAATAGTTGTGGAGAGAAAGTCTTCACTTTTTCTTCGCTTTTGTCCTTTGCTTATTGCGCCGTAACCATGGATATCTTTTCTTTAATAGGGGGATGATATTTAAACCACTTCTCCTTAGGGAGATCAACACGAGTAGCAAATGATTCACAAAAGGAAGCTACTATCTCAGAGTCAAGTCCATATTTAGTGCTAAACTTATGAAAAGCATCGGTGGCCATAAAAGATCTAACACAATTGAACTCAAGTATTATACCTGACTCATTACCTTTGTCGAGTTCCCAATCTTCAGAGTTGCGTTTAATTCTATCCAGAAGATCCCATCTGAATTCAATAGTTTTCTTCATGAAGGAGCCAGTCGAAGATGAATCGAGCAAATTTTGATTATCATGAGAAAGCCTAGCATAAAAATTCCGTAAGATAATTTCTTTGGAGAGCTCATGATTGGGGCATGTGTACATCATGTACTTAAGCCTCCCCCAAGCTTGAGCGATGCTTTCTCCTTCACGAGGCCAAAAATTATATATATAATTCCGATCACGATGAACCAAATGCATAGATTAAAATTTCTGATGGAATTCTAGTTTCAATTGATTCCAGTCCCATGTATCAGTATCATCACATAGCCTATACCACATTAATGCTTTTCCCTCCAAAGATAAAGGGAACACTTTCTTCTTAACGCCATCTCCGGATATACCTGCAAGCATAAACAATCCACAAATTTCATCCACATAGATCAAGTGCATATCAGGATGTATCGTTCCATCTCCTGCATAAGGATTAGCTAGCAGTTTCTCTAACATGCCAGGAGGGATCCCATAATAAATATTTTCAGTAGGTGCAGTAGGTTGAGGAGTAACTATTTATGTTTCCGGTCGAGGTGAAGATACCCCGAACAAACCCCTCAAAGGATTACTTTCCATAGTGACAAGTGACAATAAATTTCAGCACGTAATATAAGCAAAGATACAAGATGCTCCAAGCAAAACTCATGATATGTGACGAATAAAAATATAGCTCCAAGTAAAATACCGATGGTCGTTAGAAGAAAGAGGGGATGCCACTCAGGGGCATCCCCAAGCTTAGTTGCTTGTTACTCTTTGGATATATCTTGGGGGTGCAGTAGTGTAACAGCCCAAGAGCATTCCTTGCCTTATTTGTAATATATTTCTCATGTGTGACCTTCTATGGATGTTATCAATGCCATCATGAGTTTGAGTTCTACTTGCCATTGTCATTTAATGCATCATGCATCATGCCATCATGATCATCATATCAAATGCATAATAATTCTTGCCATGTTTGCATTGTGAATGTGGTGATGATGTGAGTGTATGTGTTGTGGAGTGAGTGCATGTGTTACTTTGTTTGGAGTGCTACTCTAATCCCTCCCTTTTCAAAAACCATCACCTCTTCTCTCTCATTCAAATATTCCACATGATAACATTTTACTTGCTGTTTTCACATATTAAAAATGTTGAACCTCTTCTGAATACTCTTCTAAGATTTATAAAACATCCCTCTATCATGGTTGAAGTATTCCCCTTTTGAAAACTTTGCAAAACAGTGCCTAGTTAATATAATAAGGTGATTTATTTGCTTGCTCTAAAAATGCCAACTTCATTTGTTATTAAATAAGATACATTTTTGTGAGCTCAAAAGTATTTTCATTGATTTCCCAAACATTTCTCTCTGTCCTCTGTGTATTGTTTTATTCCCTGGCTTTAAATAAAAGGAAAACCCCTTTTCTGCGAGGGAGAGAGAGAATCCAGCGAGTTGGGCCTCTCTTGGCCCAACTAGCGCAGCCCAGCCGGCCTCCCAGCCGCGCGCGTTCGTCGTCCCACTACGGCAGAGCATCCATCGGAGCCACGTCGGCTACCCTAGTGATTTGACGGCCGCCGCCGCCCCTAGGCCCCTATTTATCGTGTCCCCGACCTAGCCCTAGCGTCCCTTGACCCATTCCCTCCTTCATCTCGCCGTGCCGCCACCAGGTAAGGTAGCCAAGCTCCTTGCCGTCGCCATGAACCCGGTGCTCCGGCCGAGCTCAAGGTGGAGCTCGGGCTAGCCGTCCGCGTGCGTCCCCGTCCTCCCTGGCGCCTGGGATCGACGCCCGGACCTCTCTCCGTCTCCTGCATCGTTGCAGCAGCGCCAAGGCCCGGTTCTCCGCCGTCCCCGAGCCCTTCTCCTCTTCGTGTCGGTTTAGGAACATCGTCGTGTTCGTCGTCTCGCTGCGTCACCTCCATCGCCCCTCCTGCCTCCTCTCCATGACCTAGGTAAGGAGGTACGACCCCTCCTTCCCTTACCGCTCGCCCTCTCGCCGTTAGCCGCGTGTGCGCGTAGGTCTCTCCATGCCATGCTCATGATCCTGGTGCTCTGTAAAGGTCGGGTTTTTTTTCCAGTAGTGCGCTGCATCGTAGCGAGCCCCCCCTTTGGTTCGTTCGTGTGCGTGCCCTGCGCGCGCAGCAGCTCGTCCGTAGCGCACGCCCGTGCCTCACCTCGCCCCCTTGCTTCGTCTCGCCTTGCCTGCCCCGAGCTGAGCCAGAGCCCGGGCTCGAGAGGCGCTGCTCCTGCAGCCCCTCCCCGTGCCTTTGCAGCCACCCCGCGGCGGGAACGGAACCCCCGCATCCTCCGCAGGCCCCGCCGGTGGTCGCTGACTCCGGTGATCACCGCAGTAGCCGCCGGCGACGAGGTCGAGGTCTCTGTCCCAAGGTAGAAGGTACCGCCGCGTTTGTCTGTATTTTAGGAGTCAACCTCCTTCTGTGTCGAGCCCCGCCTTGTTAGCCCAGTGGTCAGTGCCGCGCCCTCCCAGTGGGGAGACCCGGGGTCGAATCCCCCTGCGCGATTAATCCCCTGCCCTTTTATTCTTCGTGGCTCTGTGCGTGTACTGTGCGTGTGTGTATCTCTGTGGCCCTGTGTGTGTGATCCCGTGTGGCTATGCGGGGATCCTGTGTGTGTGTGTGTCCCTATGCGTGTGTGTGCGCTGTGTGTGAGTGTGTGTGTGACAGGTGGACCCTGTGGGGCCACCCTGTCATACTCAGGGAGGGGCCTGGCTCACTGCCAGTGGGACCCCTCCCCTTTTCTATTTATTTTGTTGTTTTTTGTCTCTCTGGTTGTTTTATTCCATTTCTGGAATTCTTGCCAGATCAGGCCTTGCCATATTTGGCCATGTCCAAATAGGGTAGGAAATGACTTACAAGAGTATATGCTAATTTTCGAATTGCGTTTTGGGCAATTTATTGACATGAACATATGAGCGTGATATATGATTTTGGGGTAGAATTTCCCAAGCAATCCAATGGTGTACTTTGTTTGGGAATTTGAGCAAGTTTGCAAAATGTCATTTTTGTCCCAACATGCCATTTTGTTATTTTCATATGAATTAACCTATACAACATATGTGAAACTTGTCAACATGAATATGCTAGTGTTTTGTGGGTACTAGTCCCTGGTATTTTTGTTTGGCATAATAAACTTGTGGATAAGTGGGTTTCTTGCTGTTAGCATGCTAAGAAAATAACACTGGTTGCATGCCTCAGATTTTGCTAAGTGTTAGAAGCTGTTATTTTCTTGCTATGTTTAGAGGATGGTTCCCATGAATGTAGTGTTCCTTTGAGTTTGGGTCCATGACATGTTTTGTTGTGCTCATCATCCTCTTTTGAAATGTGCTAAGAACTTGAGCATTAAGCCTTTGCATCATAGTTTAAACCTGCTGTCAAGTTGCTATTCTGTTAACATGTGCCCAGTTTTGCCCTTGCTAATTTGTCTAAGTCTGAGAATCTGTTGTTATTTTTATGCCATGTTTAGAGGATGCTACCAAGTGATATGTTGTGTTCTAGCTCATGCTCAGTGCTAATGTTTTGTTGTATACGTTGCCCTCTATATCCCTGTTAATTTTCATGCCATGAAATGCCCTGTAGCATATATAAATAGTGCTGTCAATATGCCATCTGGTTAACTCAGATTCCAGAAAAACTGGAATTTTCACTAAGTCCCTAAAATCTGTTTCAACATGCCATCTTGTGAGCATATTTGCTATTGATCCATGCTTCCTTTAAAGTTTGTGTAGATGGATGATTTGTTAAGCATGCTGTATAGTTTCTGTACATGCCTTGATTGTGATTTAAAACCTGCTGTAGCTCTGGCTATGTGTGTGACAAGATGCCATGTTGCTGTTTGTGGGCAGATTGTGTGTTTGAATGTTTTGTGACTTGTGGGAGCTATACTCCATTGTTTTGCTTGATCTTTAGCTCTATTCTTACTAGATTTTCATTTCCTATCCAGTGGCATTCTTGGAACACCAAGGTATAGCCCAGAGATTGCCTCATGTTGTGTTTTGTCTCCGTTAACGTTCGTACCTTGCCGTGAGTGTACCGTGAGCTACGTTACTCCGTTTGCAACGTTCTACATATGCATTTGCATCGATTTTGCATGAAGCATCCATATTTTACATGATCATGCATGTCCAAATAAGTAATATTGAAGTTCTGTCCAGAATACTAAACAACTTAATAAATGCATGTGAAACATGACTAGCATAGGCTTGCCATGCTATATTTCTTAATATGACCATGCATCATCTTGTTTGTGCATTGCACCTCGCTGTTTGTTTATTTGGAGCTGTTCTCTTTGGGTAGACGCGAGTGTTGAGCCTGAGTACGAGGATCCCGAAGAGTACAACTACGAGGACCCAGCTCTTTGTCCCTCTGAAGAACCAACAGGCAAGATGATCATTCCCGGATCCCGACACTATTTTTGCCTTGCTAGATGTCTTGTTTTTACCGTTATGTTACGTTACCTACCACTTAAACTGTCAGCCTCCTAAATTGCCATGAAAGCCTCTAACCCCCTCCACTACCTAGCAAACATTGATTGGCTACGTTGCCGCTGCTCAGCCCTTATCTTATAGCGTTGCTAGTTGCAGGTGCAAGCTTTCCATGTGTCAACATGGATTTTGTTTATATCACTCTATTTATTGTTATTTAATTTAATGCACATATATATCTGGCAACGGTGGAAGGCTTGGCCTTTTGCTCAGTGTTTTGTTCCGCTTTTGCCGCACTAGTTCCGAGTACCGGTGTTATATTCCATATTTTGCGCTCCTAACATGCTCGGGGTTGTTATGGGGACCCCCTGGACCATTCGTTTTAGATTAAAACTTGTCTGGCAAGACCCAACTTTGGTACTACATTTGCTAAACAACTTAATAAAATTGCATAGGGCATAGCTACCCCGTGGATAATTAATCAACCCCCCGGGCCAGTGCTCCTCATGAGTGTTGGTCCACCTACCTAGCAGTCGGCGGTGCCACCTCCTTGAAACTCGAGGCATTTTTAGGCAACCGTCCACTTCGCATAGACGGATGATGCCCGTTGATAGAGAGCGCACGGCTCTAGAAGCGGATCTGGCTCACCGGGAGGTCTTGCTGGACTTGTTTTACCTTTCTCGAATGTCTTGCGCGAGGAATTGTGGGTTTTTCTTCGGGCTATCTCGAGGTTGCGGTTTTCCAGTGGAATTGCCTAGGAAGATCACGAGATTCGTGGTCGAGGTTATTCCCGCGGCGTGTGGTTAGTTTGTGATGGATGAGTTGGAGCACCCCTGCAGGGTTTAATCTTTTCGGAAAGCCGTGCCCGCGGTTATGTGGCAACTTGGAAATTTGTTTAACACCCGGTTATAGTAAACTTGTAGTAAACTCAAATAAAATACACCAACTGTGTGCGTAACCGTGACTGTCTCTACTCGTGAACATGAACCGAGAGAGAACATGGTGGGGTTATGATTGACGCAAGTAGGTGTTCAGGATCACTTAGTGATCATGCTATTTCACGTACGTCTCTCGTATGCCACCATATTTATACATTCATGTTCTCGTAAGTTAGCCACCAAATATATGCTTAGCGCTTGCTGCAGCCTCACCACTTAACCAATTCCTTACCCAATGGCTTACATAGTTTCGGTACTCGGGTTATGAGATTGCTGAGTCCCTGTGGCTCACAGATTACAACAATACAGGTGCAGGTGATGATGAGAACGTGCCAGAAGATGTGACTCAGCTCCAGTGGGAGTACGACGAAGAGAGTAGACGTATGTAGTTTACTTATCCAGACGAGTAGGGAGCTTCGTGGTGGTGATCCTGGGATAGCGAGACAGTTTTACATTGCTTCTTTTATCGTTTGATTTCGTCCGTAGTCGGACCCTGCCTTCTGAATGATGTATGAATAAGTTTGTGTGAACTTGTAAGATAGCTTGTGGCGAGTGTAAGCCAACTCATATACTCATCTCTTCCTACATGTATTGCAATGTTTTACTGTAGTTGCGAACGACGAGATGCGCTTCTATCCCCGTCGAGGCCGCAAGCCTTAATAGGGATAGGACTGCATCTTGGGCGTGATAGGTAGCATCCCCAAGCTTAGGCTTTTATCACTCCTTGTTCCTTCATCCATCGTGATCTCACCCAAAACTTGAAAACTTCAATCACACAAAACTCAACAAAATCTTTGTGAGATCCGTTAGTATAATAAAGCAAATCACTACTTTAGGTACTGTTGCAAACCCATTCATATTTTATTATTGCATTATATCTACTGTATTTTAACTTTACCATGGCTCATACCCTTCAATATAACCCATAGATTCATCAAAACAAGCACACAATGCAACGAAAACAGAATATGTCTTAAACAGAACAATCTGTAGTAATTTGTACTCTAACCATACTTCTGTAACTCTAACAATTCTGAAAGATTAGGACAACGTAAGGAATTTGTATAGAAACACTCTGTTAAAATTTCAGCTCAAGATCGCGTTCCATCAAAAAATGAAAATTCATATACTGGACGCAAAATTTCTGTTTCAGATTCAGCATCGCTTCTACTCATCCTATGAATCATCCTAAAGGCTTTACTTGGCACAAACACTAAATAAACCATAAAAACACAATCATAACAGAGGCACAATTGTGTCAATACTCAAAAACAGAAAGCAAAAAGCAAAAATTTATTTATTCATTGGGTTGCCTCCCAACAAGCGCTATCGTTTTACGCCCCTAGCTAGGCATAACGGATAGATTCAAGTATTGTCATCTTTGGTTTTCAACTCTTCAATCACACAACTAGATTTCTTCAAGGGTTTAGCATGCATGTTTTTGATGACAACACTCCTGGGAAGAAACCCAAAAAATTCATTCTTGTAACTAGGGTTTCTTATGATTTCAACATAGTCGGGATGAATACTAATCATTTTAAGACCCCCCTTGTGACTACTAGGCGTGGCAACTTTGTTCTTAGTGACTTGCATGATTTTGCCAATCTTTACGGGAGTTTTTTCAATAGTTTTGATAGAATAAAAAGCTAAACCCAAATTACTAAAAATTTCTTCTATCTTATCAATCCGGTAGGGGCTCTCTTCTACCCTTTCGTTAACTACAGTTTCCTTTTCCTTAAGCAATTTAAGAGCATCTCCCGCCTTAGATCCAATTTTGTTAGCAAGATTATGCATCCTTTTATCTAGATCATCAAGATGTTCTTTAGTTATCATCTTCTTTTCAATAGCATCTAATCTCTCCATTACATGTTCGAGAGTTAAAGGTGTTTCATTGATCATGATAGGTGGTGATCCCACTAAACTTCCCAAAGCATTAAAAGCATCTAACGAAGGACACATCAAGAAATTCCCACTGGTAATCGTATCAAGGACGAATCTATACCAAGTGGTGATGCCCACATAAAAACTGCGAAGAAGAACAACGGTAGATTGCTTATGGATAGATCTATTATGATCATTGCAAATCCTATACCAAGCATCTTTTAGGTTCTCCCCTCCCCTTTGCTTAAAATTAAGAACCTCATTATTGGGAGTACACGCAACAAAGGTAGAACTAGCCATAAAGACTAAGCAAGATATCCGGCGGGAAAAAGGGCAAACGAAAAAAAAGGCGAATAAAACGGAAAATTGGTGAAGTGGGGGAGAGGAAAACGAGAGGAAAATAGCAAATAATGTAATTGCAAGGAGATGAGATTTGTGATTAGGAACTTGGTAGATGATGGTGGAGTCCCCTCGGCGCCTACGATAGGCACGTACAAGAGACCGCTTCCTCCCCGGCAACGGCGCCAGAAATTCCTTTGACGTGGCTTGAGACTGCGTCGGTATTTCCCCAAAGAGGAAGGGATGATGCAGCACAGCGACGGTAAGTATTTCCCTCAGTTATGAAACCAAGGTTATCGAACCAGTAGGAGAATCACGAACACCCAATAAGCAACACCTGCACATAAACAACAAATACTTGCAACCCGACGCGAAAGAGAGGTTGTCAATCTCTCTACGGTAATAAGATATATTAGGTAGTGATAGATAGGAGAGATAGATCTCTCAAGAACACAAATAAAAAGAGTAAATATGCAGCAATATATTTTTGTGTTTTTGGTTTTGTAGATCTGAAAATAAAGAGTGCAAAAACGTAGATCGACAAGCAATATGATGGAAAAGTAGACCCGGGGGCCGTAGGGTTCACTAGTGGCTTCTCTCATGAGTATAGCGCACGGTGGGTGAACAAATTACTGTTGGGCAATTGATAGAAAATCGAATAGTCATGACGATATCCAAGGCGATGATCATTATATAGGCATCATGTCCAAGATAGATAGACCGACTCCTGCCTGCATCTACCTCTATTACTCCACACATCGACCGCTATCCAGCATGCATCTAGTGTATTAAGTTCATGGAAAAACGGAGTAATGCAATAAGAACGATGACATGATGTCGAGGAATAGAACCCATCTTGTTATCCTTAATAGCAACGATACATGCGTGTCTTGCTGCCCCTTCTGTCACTGGGAAAGAACACCGCAAGATCGAACCCATCACAAAGCACCTCTTCCCATGGCAAGAAAAATTGATCTAGTCGGCCTAACTAAACCAAAGATTTGGAGAAGAAATACGAGGCTATAAGTAATCATGCATATAAGAGATCAAAGAAGACTCAAATAATATTCATGGATAGAAACTGATCATGAACTCAAAATTCACCGGATCCCAACAAACAGACCGAAAAAGTTTACATCAAATAGGTCTCCAAGAGACCATTGTATTGAGAATCATAAGAGAGAGAGAAGAAGCCATCTAGCTACTGCCTACGGACCCGTAGGTCTATGGTGGACTACTCACGCATCATCGGAGAGGCACCTATGAGGAAGATGAACCCCTCCGTGATGGTGTTTAGATTGGATCTCGCGGTTCTGGAACTTGCGGCGGCTGGAATTGTGTTTCGTCGACTCCCCTAGGGTTTTTGGAATATTTGTGAATTTATAGGCATCAGAGGCGGTGTGGAAGGGGGCCGAGGAGGGCACAACCCATCAGGGCGCGCCGGGGCCCCCCTGGCGCGCCCTGGTGGGTTGTGCTCTCCACAGCCCACCTCTCCGACAGTTGTTTGGCCCACTGGGTGTCTTCTGGTTCAAAAAAAATCTCCAAAAAGTTTTGTCACGATTGGACTCCGTTTGGTATTGATTTTTTGCGAAGTAAAAAACAAGCAAAAACTGCAACGGGCACTTTGGCACTATGTCAATAGGTTAGTCCCAAAAAATGATATAAAGTTGTTATAAAATGATTGTAAAACATCCAAGAATGATAATATAACAGCATGGAACAAGCAAAAATTATAGATACGTTGGAGACGTATCAGCATGGCACTGTAGAAATTGGCTTGAGTTGCAGTCCAGAAACGCTTTTGTCGAATCCTCGGAGAATCATAAGGATTTACACCAGTGAAGAAATGGTGTTCATTGTAGAAATTCTCCTTGAGGAATTTGGGTCGCCTTTTGAAAGGCAGTGCAGGCTTGGGCTGAAGATTTTCTTTGAAACGTCTCCCAACCTCCCTTGTCACAATTGCAGTTTCAGTATTCTGAGGAATTTGCACTTCATGATCCTCAGGTGCACTTGAGACATCATTTTCATCAGTTGATGCAGCTGAAATTTCTTCATTGAGCGGTTGGAGAGGAGTATGTTGTTCTTCAGTCTCTGTTTGAATTTCTTCAGTTTGAGCCGAGGGCTGAGGAACCTGTGCAAGAGGGGTGGCCATAGGTGAATTTGGGTGAGTTGCTTCCCAAAATTCATCATGTATAACAGGAGTGGTGGATCTAATGTCCACATCCTCTTCCAATTCTTCAACTCCAGCCTCTTCAGCGGTTAACTGAGGCTGGGGGGATGATGTCAAAGGTGTTGGAGCATTTTCATCAATCTGTATTTCTTCATCAACTGGTTCTGAAGCGGCAGATTGATTTTCATCAGCATCATCAACTGGAATGTGATACTCTTCACCAAACAGGACAATCTCATAGGCTGGGACAGATGACAGAGGTGTAGCATCAATGGGTTCTATTGAAGAACTGGGCAGTGTCTTCAATTTCTTCACAGCTGAGGAATCTGCACATGGTGAGGCTTTCCTTTTCCGAGCAGCTGCCTTTTCCGCAGCCTTGGTTTTCTTCGCTTCTGATGCAGAAGGAAGTGTGATTTTCTTCACCCTTGAAGATTTTGCTGGGGGGGGGGGGGCATGGGGCGAAGATGGTGCAATTTCTTCAGGCACGACTGATGCAGTCGCCCTGGCAATTTCTTCAGGCGCAGCAGTTTCTTCAGCTGGCCTGTCAATTTCTTCAGGCGCAACATTGGGAGTTACCCTGGGAATTTCTTCAGCAGCAGGAATCTCTCCAGCTGCACTGGCAGTTTCTTCAGGAGGCTGGGAAGAAGAGCTTGCCTGAGGGTTTTGTGGTTGCATGCGAGCAGCAACCCTTGTGTTGTTGTCCTCGATGACTTTGTCAGCCATCTTGATGAATCTGCCCTTGGCACCTTGCCAACCTGAGTAGTGACTATTGTATTTTTCACTGAGGCCTTTGATATACCTTTGAATAGAGACAAGTTGATTTGGCATCAGGTTGAGGACATTGTCCTTCATGAAGCGTTCCTTCTTCAGTTGAGCCTTCTTTGCCCTTTTGGCCTGCTCAAACTTCCATTTTTCCTCACCAATGAAGGCAGCGAGGACATGACTTGGGCCAGGAGGAAGCTTCAAGTCATCAATAGGAGTGTTTGGATCCTGATGCCATAAGTCAATGAAATCCAGCACAATCTTCGGGTCTAGCATGAGAGGAATTTGAGCCCCCTTTGCTTGAGCCACTCTCTCTTGCTTGTTTATGACTATAGCAGCCAGTTCTTCATCATCAGCATCATCATCCTCTGATCCTGAGGGAACTTGAAATACCACTCTCTTGCCGTGAGGACTTGGCCTTCTGCCTCATCCCGCAGTAGATTTTATCTTCAGCAAAGTGGGACTGGTTGATGAATGTGCTTGGGCTGATGAAGTTGCAGATGCCCCTGAAAGTGCGTTATATCGACTAGAGGGGGGTGAATAGGCGATTTTTATAAATTCGTCACTGAGGAATTACTAGTTGAGGAATTTTCTAAGTGACGAACTACTAGCAACGGAATAAGTACTCAAGTGCATGCGAAACATAGCAGTAGCATAGTCATCATGATGAAATGATACATACACAGAGCGTAAGTAGCGTGAACAAGATAAGCAGGCAGAAGATAAAGTGACTGAAGAATTTGAGTTGAGGAAATTGAGAAAGTCTTCAGTCAAATTCTTCAGACAGTAACGATCAGATTCATCAACAAGTACTTCAAGGAAATGAAGGGGATGAGGAAAGAGAACCAGGAGCTCGATTAAGACAGTGATTTGATGACCCAGCTCCAACTGTTGTGACAGTCGTACGTCTGGTTTGGAGCGGCTTGGTATTTAAACCAAAGGACACACAATCCCAGGACACACGGTCCTTACCGTATTCTCCGTGAGCTAAGGTCACACAGACCTTGCCCAACACTCGTGGTAAGTCTTCAGGGTAGACTTCCAAACCCTCACAAACTCGTTCACCCGGCGATCCACAATTTACTGCTGGATGCTCTAGACCATGACGCCTAACTGTCTGGAAGATACACAGTCTTCAAAGGTAAAAAGTGTCGGTTCCACACATGAACAATCTCTTCAGTGAAGCTCAATCACTTTGGGTTTTGGGGTTTTTCCTCACTGATGATTTTCTCTCAAAGTCCTCGAGGAATGGGTTGCTCTCAAATGACAAGTGTCAAGTTCTCTCTCGGAGCAGCCAACCAACTATTGGTTGTGGGGGGGGGGGGGGAGCGGCTATTTATAGCCAGGGTGCAACCCGACATGATAAGACATAAATGCCCCCAATGATATGACCGTTAGGTGGATAAAATATCTGGTCAGCTGGCGCAAAGCACAACAACGGTCGAAATTTGAACTGTCAAATTCCTCAGGGCTTATCATATTCCTCACGGTAGGCAATTCGCACTGGCGAAATCCTAACTCCTCAATCAGACCAATTTCCTCAGAGACTAGAAGAACATCGTCTGTGTCACTAAAGAACTTGACTGAACTGTAAGAGATTTCCAAAGGCTTCACTCGAAGGATTGGTTATGTTGAGGCTTTTGAGTTGAGCATCAGATGGAAATTTTCCTTAGTATTACCTCGACCCCATTTAACAGTACGGTGTTTCCTATGACTCAAAGAAAGGAAATGAAACTACAAAAACAAAAGTCTTCACGCTTCATAGTCCTCGTTAATATCTTCAAGGTCACACCGAATTCTTCAGCTTCAAAGTCTTCAGGGAAATACCAAAGTCTTCACCAAAGTCTTCAGCTGAAGACATTCATTTTTAGGGGTCGACATTCATCGTATATATCAAACTCCTCAGCGACTTATAGAGCCTGTGTACACTCACACACATATTAGTCCCTTAACCTATAAGTCTTCAATACACCAAAATCACTAAGGGGCACTAGATGCACTTACAATCTCCCCCTTTTTGGTGATTGATGACAAATAGGTTAAATTTTCAACGGGGATAAACATACGAAGTGTAAGTACTGAGTTTGAGGAATTTGATTGCAAGATATAGAGGAACTCCCCCTGAAGATGGGCATATTTGAGGAATTTTCTTTGGACTGCAAATGCACATGGCAGGATAAAATCTTGGAGATCTCCCCCTATATCTTGTAATCCATACACGCATTTAACATATAACATGAGGAAATTGAAATGCATGATGGAAAATGGTGTCTGAGGAAATTCAGCATGCGTGCATTAAAATAATTGAGGAAATAAGCATGCAAAAAGCAGTTCAAAAGTATCAGACCACCATCGAACTTAATTTTACAACTCAATCAACAAACACTTCAGAAGAGCGAGAGTTGTAACTTAAACAAAATTGCCCATATAAAGAGACCCGCTTGAAGACTAACTCAAATTTCTCCCCCTTTGTCATCAAGTGACCAAAAGGGACGAAATTGAGGACTAACGCCCCTGAAGAATTTCATCTTGAAGGTGGTGGAGGAGCGTCAGCGTTGTCGGGGTCGGTTGGTGGGGTAGGGCCTTCAGCAGTATCTTCAATATCCTTAGCTTCATCAGTCTCACGCGATGAAGAATATGAACTTGTGACAAGCAGAGGAACTTTGACCTTCTTGAATTTCTTCTCCGGAAGACGAGCCCAGTCAAAGTTGTGCTTAAGATCAAGCTCATTGAGTTCTTCAGGAGTCTTGAGGTGAGAGAAAATGGCCCAGGTGCGGTTGAGGATTTCATGCACACAGTAATGATTTTTCCTCATAGAGTTCTGTGTCACAGTCATGTTCTGAAGAACAGATTTGAACTGGTGTTTGACCCACTTGTGATTATGATCGACCTTCTGATGAAGACTTAGAAGCAGCTCACGTTCGGTCATCACACGAGGGGCAGAAGCTTGAGGATTTTGAGCTGAGGCTTTTGCAGCAGAATCTTGTGTGGCAGAGTCATCATTGCTGGAGTAAGATGCAGCCTTACGAAACTGACCATCCAATGGACGAGTGCCTTCATCAATTACAGCCTTGCCTTTTCCTTCAACTGAAGAAAATGTCTGCTTGAGGACTTCAATCGGAGGCAGAAAACTGAAGTGATTCTGAAAGTCAGCCTTGAAGGGAATTGATGACCTTGATCTGATGAATTCCATGATCCAGGGAGCATAAGGCTTCAACTCGAACGGTGACACAACAATATTCGCCAAAGTCCTCATGAAGAAATCGTGATAATTGATGGGAATCCCATGAATAATGTTGAACAGCAAATTATTCATGATGCAACAACTTCTTCTTCTTCAGAGTTGCGGCCTTTGATAGGACCGAGGGTTTTGGTCAATATTCGGTAAATTGTCCTGGGCACATATAACAAATCCTTCACTAAGAAGGTGGTCCTTGGAGGTTTTCCTGGTGTCAAAGGCTTCATCAGCACTTGCATCATGTGATTTGGTAGTTCAGGTTCATCATAGATGCATCTTGCTCCTTCTGAAGGAATTTGAATTGGGACACAACGAAGCAATTCAGTTGCTGGAGCAGTGTAGTGTGTGTTTCCAGACATCCAATCCAAGATCCATGTGTTAACATCAGAAGCTTCACCAGAGATATGCAGGGTTGCATAAAATTGAAGAATTAGCTCTTCATTCCAATCGCAGACATCAGCACAGAATGGAACAAGTCCAACGTCATGAAGAACTGTGAGCACTGGAGTGAAGCATGGGATGGATTTCATATCCACATGAGGAATTTGATGATGCTAGAAGACTTTGTCCTTGTCAAACAGCACAGCAGCATAGAAGTTCATCTGAGAAGGAGTCCAGAACCTTGAGCGACCAACTCTTGCCGAGTCATAAGGATTTGGTCCAGTGAAGAATATGTGCTCATTGAAGAAATTCGCCTTGATGAATTTGGGGCGCTTTGAGCCTGTGAATGGCAACTTTGGCTTAGGCTGAAGATTTGGCTTGAAGCGGCCCACAATCTCCTTAGGCATAACAACAAATTTTTTAGATTGAGGAACATGTGCAGCAATCTCCCCAGGCACATTCTGGACAGGAATTTCTTCAGCTGATGCAGCAGGAATTTCTCCAGGAACAGTTATGAGGGGAGTGGACAGACCATCAGACCTTGTTTGAATTTCTTCAGTCTGGGCAGGCGACTGAGGAATCTGAGTGAGAGGAGTGGTCATTGGTGAGTTGGGGTGAGCAGCCTCCCAATATTCATCATTGATAAGTGGAGTGGTGTTTCCAGTGTCCACATCCTCATCCATTTCTTCAACACCAGCCTCTTCAGCAGTTAACTGAGGCTGGGGCGATGATACCTGAGGGGTTGAAGTATTTTTTTCCACTTCTATTTCTTCATCAATCTGCTCCGAGGAAGCAGCAGAGTGATTTTCTTCATCTTCATCACTTGGGATGACATAGTCTTCACCAAATGGAACTATTTCATAGGCTGGTACTGATGAGATAGGAATTGCATCAATGGGTTTGGTTGAAGAACTTGGCAAAGTCTTCAGTTTCTTGGGAGCTGAAGATTCTGCAGAAGTTGATGCTTTCCTTTTCTTTGCGGCAATCTTCTCCACAGCCTTTGTTTTCTTCACTTCTGATGCAGAAGGAAGTTTGACTTTCTTCACCTTTGAAGACTTGGCTTGAGGAGCATGGGGTGAAGGTGGTGCATTTTTTCAGGCACGACCAATGCAGTCACCCTGGCAGTTTCTTCAGGCGCAACATTGGGAGTGGCCCTGGCAATTTCTTCAGCAGCATGAATTTCTTCAGCTGCACTAGCAGTTTCTTCAGCAGGCTGAGCAGAGGAGCTAGCCTGAGGAATTTGCGGTTGCGATCTAGCTACAACCCTTGAGTTGTGATCCTTGATGGCTTTGCCAGCCACTTTGACGAACCTGGCCTTGGCGCCTTTCTAATCTGCATAGTAGCGGTCAAATTCATCACTGAGGCCTTTGATGTCCTTTTGGACAGAGACAAGTTGGTCAGGCGTCAGATTAAGAACATTGTTCTTCATAAAGCGCTCTTTCTTGTACCGAGCCTTCTTGGCCTGTCAGGCCTTTTCATACTTTCATTTTTCTTTGCCAATGAAAGCTGTGAGAACATGGCTTGGACCAGGAGGCAGATTCAAATCATCAATCGGAGTGTTTGGGTCCTGGTGCCAAATGTCGATGAAGTTGAGCACAATCTTTGGGTCCAACAAGAGTGGAATTTGAGTGCCCTTTGCTTGAGCCACTTTTTCTTGATTGTTTCTAACAATTTCAGCAAGTTCCTCATCACTTGCTTTATCATCCTCAGATTCTGAGGGAATATTGAAGACAACTTGCTTCTTGTGAGGACTTGGCCTCTTGCCTCGTCCTGCTGTTGCCTTCATTTTCAGTAAAGTGGGACTGCTTGAGGAATGTGCTTGGGCTGATGAAGTTGTAGATGCCCCTGAAGCAATTGAAAAACCAGCAGTCCTCTGACATGTTGCAAGGTGCACTGGTGTTGAGGACTTGGCAGCAGTTGCCGAAGATTGTGCAGCTACTGAAGGCATTGCAGGAGCCCTTGATGATTTTGCCATAGGCATTTGCTGTGAAGAACTTGGCCGTGAGGGCATTTGGCTTGAAGATTTTGGCTTTGAGCCAAATTTCTTCATCATGGTTTTCTTCGGAGCAGGTGCACTAGCAGAGGCCCCAGCAGATGCCGCAGCAGCAGAATCTTCATTGAATTTCTTCACAACCTCTTTAGAAAGCCTTTGAAGCTTTCTCTGATATTTTTCCCATTCTTCAGGAAAATCCTCACCTCTCATGAGGCTAGTAGGATCTGCTGCATGGTCATTAGCCAGTGGAGGTCTTCAGCAAGGAGGTTTTAGGGCAAATTTCATCATGTATTTTGGAGTGACATAGCGATATTCTCTCCATTCCTTCATCCATCTCCTTTCAATCCTTCGAATGCGTATTTTACGCTTCTCTTTGATTTCTTTCCCATATATTTCCTCATCAGGTGTGCAATACTCAGGATAGATATCCTTAGGGATCTCAAATGCAGTGTTGGATGCAGGTTTCTTTCCTCCTTTTTGAGGTCTTTTCCAATCAGCCATTTTCTTCAGCTGAGGATTATGAACTGTTGAAGTTTCTGATGAAGTATGCAACTTTTCTTCGAGGAACGCTGCAAATGAGTTAAGTTGATGAGAACCTAGAGATTCATCAGCAGACATTTTGTACCTGTGAACAGAGTATAGGTGTGAAGAATTTGAAGAGGTCATATGCGTTCTCAGAAGTTTTCAAAATATATCAAGGTGAGGAATTTGACCATTGATGTCTTGAGGAATTTCACTAAGTGTTCTTGACTTAGGTTCCAGAGTTGTGCAGATTTGAGGATCCACACAATTGAGGAATCTTGAAGAAAATCATAACTTTGAGAAATAAATCAAGGGAAAGAAGCATTTGAGGTGTTTAGGAAGTGGATTCTTGAAGAATAAACACCTTTTGAGGATTTTGTGAAAATCATCAGGATCAAAAATGGCAATAAAACTAGTTTTTATTTACCGTATGCGATGAGCACGACGAACAGAGAAGTGAAGTGAAGGAGTTCGTCAGTCCAGATCTCCCACGCCCTAGCTTGGCAGAGGGAGACAGCTACAGCAGCAGCGGAGTGAAGACTTCCGCGGCCGATGCGAGTACGCCGACGGCGAGGTCGAGGAAGCGAAGCTCTTCCTCTCCGGCGACGATGAGGTTAGCGGTGGCGCTAGGCCTGGAGCTCGGGAGAGATGGGAGTGAGGAGTAACCTGAGCTGGAGGAAGGGAGGGGGTATTTATAGCTGCAGTAAAAACCAACTGGTCCGAAGATTTTGGACCAGTATACCCCTGACCCTTGCTATCCACGCGACATGTGTCACCCACGTACTGTGTAGTGGAGATAGTGGGGGATCGTTGGTTATCCAGTCGTGGGAATCGGAACGGTTTGAGCGGCAACTGCCAAAAAAATTGAAATTGAAAATTTTAAAGACGAGTTCACAAATTCTTCAGCTGTCAAGGACACAGCGAAGACTTTGAACAAGTTTCAAAGTAGAACGCATATGAAGAATTTGTGAACAGACTGGGTTGAGTTTAGCATAGAGGGGGAACGGGTCCGATCACATTCACTTAGAAGAAAATCAACTTGAAGAAATAGCTATAAGTGAATGCTGAAGAAGAACAACTTAAGGAATGCTGAAGAAGAACAACTCAAAAGCTGAAGAAGAACAACTCAAAAGCAAGTGTATCGAATGAGGAATCAAGAGATCTCAACAGTTTCTTCACCACCTCATGGTCGGTGATGTCAGTGGCACCAAGAGCCTGAAGTTCATTGGAGATATCAGTGAGGCGATCGAAAGTTTGCTGAACATTTTCGTTGTCGAGTCTTTTGAAGCGATTGAAGAGATTGCGATGAACATCAACTCGAGAGTCACGTTGAGTTGAGACTCCTTCGTTGACTTTGGACAACCTATCTCAGATAAGCTTAGCAGACTCCAAAGCACTCACTCTGCCATACTGACCTTTGCTCAGATGGCCACATATGATATTCTTCGCTTGAGAATCGAGTTGCTTGAATCTCTTCACATCAGCAGCGTTGATAGTGGGAGTGACAAAGGGAACACCATTTTCCACAACATACCAGAGATCGTTGTCAATTGCCTCAAGATGCATGCGCATCTTGTTCTTCCAGTAGGGTAGTCCGTCCCATCGAAGGTAGGACACCCAGCCGAGACCTTGATCATGCCTGCAGTCAACATAACTAAAACTCCAGGTGGTTAAACCAAAATCACACAGAACAAGGGAGTACCTTGCTCTGATACCAATTGAAAGTGCGTTATATCGACTAGAGGGGGGGTGAATAGGCGATTTTTATAAATTCGTCACTTAGGAATTACTAGTTGAGGAATTTGCTAAGTGACGAACTACTAGCAGCGGAATAAGTACTCAAGTGCATGCGAAACATAGCAGTAGTATAGTCATCATGATGAAATGAAACATAGACATAGCGTAAGTAGCGTGAACAGGATAAGCACGCAGATGATAAAGTGACTGAAGAATTTGAGTTGAGGAAATTGAGAAAGTCTTCAGTCAAATTCTTCAGAGAGTAATGATCAGATTCAGCAACAAGTACTTTGAGGAAATGAAGGGGATGAGGAAATAGAACCAGGAGCTCGATGAAGACAGTGATTTGATGACCCAGTTCCAACTGCTATGACAGTCGTACGTTTGGTTCGGAGCGGCTTGGTATTTAAACCAAAGGACACACAGTCCCAGGACACACAGTCCTTACAGTATTCTCCTTGAGCTAAGGTCACACAGACCTTGCCCAACACTCATGGTAAGTCTTCAGGGTAGACTTCCAAACCCTCACAAACTCGGTCACTCGGCGATCCACAATTTACTGCTGGATGCTCTAGACCATGACGCCTAACCATCTGGAAGATACACAGTCTTCAAAGGTAAAAAGTGTCGGTTCCACACAGGAACAATCTCTTCAGTGAAGCTCCATCAATTTGGGTTTTGGAGGTTTGGGTTTTGGGTTTTTTCCTCACTGATGATTTTCTCTCAAAGTCCTCGAGGAATGGGTTGCTCTCAAATGACAAGTGTCAAGTTCTCTCTCGGAGCAGCCAACCAACTATTGGTTTTTTTTTGGGGGGGGGGGGGGCTATTTATAGCCAGGGTGCAACCCGACATGATAAGACATAAATGCCCCCCAATGATATGACCGTTAGGTGGATAAAATATCTGGTCAGCTGGCGCAAAGCACAACAACGGTCGGAATTTGAACTGTCAAATTCCTCAGGGCTTATCATATTCCTCAAGGTAGGCAATTCGCACTGGCGAAATCCTAACTCCTCAGTCAGACCAATTTCCTCAGAGACCAGAAGAACATCATCTCTGTCACTGAAGAACTTGAATGAACTGTAAGAGATTTCCAAAGGCTTCACTCGAAGGATTGGTTATGTTGAGGCTTTTGAGTTGAGCATCAGATGGAAATTTTTCCCTAGTATTACCTCGCCCCCCTTTAACAGTACGGTGTTTCCTATGAATCGAAGAAAGGAAATGAAACTACGAAAACAAAAGTCTTCACACTTCATAGTCCTCGTTAATATCTTCAAGGTCACACCAAATTCTTCAGCTTCAAAGTCTTCAGGGAAATACCAAAGTCTTCAGCTAAAGACATTCATTTTAGGGGTCGACATTCATCGTATATATCAAACTCCTCAGCGACTTATAGAGCTTGTGTACACTCACACACATATTAGTCCCTTAACCTATAAGTCTTCAATACACCAAAATCACTAAGGGGCACTAGATGCACTTACAACCCCTGAAGCTATTGAAAAACCAGCAGTCCTCTGACATGTTGCAAGGTGCACTGGAGTTGAGGACTTTGCAGCAGCAGCTGAAGACTGTGCAGCCACAGAGGGTATAGCAGGAGCCCTTGATGATTTTGCCCAAGGCATTTTCTATGAAGAACGTGGAGCTGAAGATTTTGGTGCTGAGGACTTTGGTTTCACATATGATTTCTTCACCACAGCTTTCTTTGAGGCAATGGTGCTAGAAGAGGCACCGGCAACGACAGCAGTAGCAGAGTCCTCATTGAATCTCTTCACTGCTTCTTTTGCCTTTCTTGCCAGCTTGGCTTGATACTTTTCCCATTCATGAGGAAAATCTTCACCAGATTTGCGACTGGTGGGATCAACACGTTGGCCTTGAGCCAAAGGTGGCCTGTTGCACGGAGGTTTGATAACAAATTTCTTCATGTATTTTGGAGTGACATATCGATATTCTCTCCATTCTCGTGCCCATCTCCTTTCAATCCTCTGGATACGGATCTTGCGCTGCTTTTGAGTTTCTTTGCGATGAGTGTCTTCATCAGGTGTGCAATATTCATCATACAAATCATCAGGAATCTCAAAGGCAGTTTGTACTTTAGGTCGCTTTCCTCCTTTCTACGGTCTTTTGCCCTCAGTCATTTTCTTCGGCTGAAGATTTTGTACTTTTGAGGATTCTGACGAGGTGTGCAGATTTTCTTCAAGAGACGCTGCAAATGAGTTAAGTTGATGAGAACCTAGAGATTCATCAGCTGACATTTGTACCTGTGAATAGAGTATATGTGCAAAGAATTTGAAGAGGTCATATGCGTTCTCAGAAATTTTGCAAAAGTATCAAGTTTGAGGAATTTGACCATAGATGATTTGACGGATTTCAATAAGTCTTCTTGACTTAGGTTCCAGAGTCGTATAGATTTGAAGATCCACACAATTGAGGAATCATGAAGAAAATCATCACTTAAAGAAACACTCAAGAGAAGTAGGATGGTTTGGTGTTTAAGGAGTGGATTGATGAAGAATAAACACTTTTTGAGGATTTTGAGAAATTTATATGAATCAAACACGGTAATAAAATTGAATTTAAATTACCACAAATGAAGAACACAACGAACAGCGAAGCGAAGTGGAGGAGTTCGTCAGTCTGGATCTCCCACGCCCTAGCTTGGCAGAGGGAGACAGCTACAGTGGCGGCGGAGTGAAGACTTCCGCGGCCGATGTGAGTTCGACGACGGCGAGGTCGAGGCAGGAAAGTTCTTCCTCTCCGGCGACGATGAGGTTAGCGGCGGTGCTAGGTCTGGAGCTCGGAGGGGATGGGAGTGAGGAGTAACCCGAGCAGGTGGAAGGGAGGGAGTATTTATAGTGGCAGTAAAAACTAACTGGTCCGAAGATTTTGGACTAGTATACCCCTGACCCTTGCTATCCACGCGACATGTGTCACCCACGTACTGTGTAGTGGAGATAGTGGAGGATCATGGGTTATCTAGTCGTGGGAATCGGAACGGTTTGAGCGGCAACCACCAAAAATTGAAATTGAAAATTTTAAAGTTTTGTTCGCAAATTCTTCAGCTGACTAGGACACAGTGAAGACTTTGAACGGGTTTCAAGGTAGAACGCATATGAAGAATTTGTGAACAGACTGGATTGAGTTTAGCATAGAGGGGGAACGGGTCCGATCACATTCACTTAGAAGAAAATCGACTTGAAGAATTAGCATAAGTGAATGCTGTTGAGGACATTGAAAAAACTCAAATATATATAATCAATGAAGAACTCAAGTTGAAAGTTTGAAGAATTTGAAGATTTTTGCAAACTTGAAGAATTTGAAAATTGGAAGAATTTGCAAAATGAGGAAAAACTCAAACATGAAGAATTTCAACTATGGTTGGTGGCGTGACCCACCGTATAAGAATGATGATTTCAGACACCGCGTACAATTGTCGTAGGGTTCTGAGAATCAAATTCTTCATTAATTTCTTCACACTTAGAGAGTTAGTCTTCATTGATTGAAGAAAAATGTTACTTCGTGTGCTGCGCATCAAAGTCAGCAATTTTGCATAAGTGTTAGGATGTGTGTCCTTTCAAAGAACATTCGAAGATTCTAAGATATTTAGCTCACACCGTAACTTGCAAAATCTCTTTTCATCCAAGGGCTTTGTGAAGATATCAGCGAGTTGTTCTTCAGTCTTCACGTGGTCGAGGAAGATATCGCCCTTCATCACATGGTCACGAAGAAAATGATGACGAATCTGGATGTGCTTGGTCTTTGAGTGCTGATCTGGGTTGTAATCAATCTTGATGGCACTTTCGTTGTCGCAGTAGAGAGGGACATTCTTCATGTTGATGCCATAGTCCTTGAGGGTTTGCTTCATCCATAGCAATTGAGCACATCAAGAACCAGCAGCAATGTACTCAGCTTCAGCAGTAGATAGTGACACATAGTTCCGCTTCTTCGAGGACCAACAAACTAAGGATCGTCCGAGGAAATGACAAGTGCCTGACATTGACTTGCGGTCCACACGATCGCCAGCATAATCAGAATCAGAATATCCAATGAGTTCAAGATCTGAGCCTTTGGGGTACCATAATCCTAGTGTTGGTGTGTGAGCTAGATATCGAAGAATATGTTTCACAGCCTTGTGGTGTGATTCCTTCGGTTTTGCTTGAAATCGGGCACACATGCAAACACTAAGCATAATATCTGGCCTAGTTGCACATAGATACAATAAAGAACCAATCATGGAGCGATATACCTTCTGATCGAAATCTTTACCACTTTCGTCAGTGCAGAGTTGAGCCGATGTGGGCATAGGAATCTTGACGCCTTTGCAATCCTGCATGCCGAATTTCTTCAGGAAATCTTTGAGGTATTTCTCTTGAGAGATGAAGATGCCATTGCGTTGTTGACGAATTTGAAGCCCTAAGAAGAATTTGGGCTCTCCCATCGTAGACATTTGATATTCTTCACTCATCATATAGGCGAATTTGTCACTGTAATGTTTGTCACTACATCCAAACATAATATTGTCCACATATATTTGGCACACAAATAATTCATCATCATATGATTTTGTGAAAAGATTTGGGTCAAGTGAACCGGGTTTTAAGCCTTTCTTCATGAGGAATTCCTTCAGGGTGTCATACCATGCCCGAGGGGCTTGCTTGAGGCCATAGAGAGCCTTGTTGAGTCTGAAGACTTTGTCCGGATACTTAGGATCTTCAAAACCTGGGGGTTGAGCAACATATACTTCTTCCTCAAGCTTACCATTGAGGAATGCACTTTTCACATCCATTTGATATAAGATGATATTGTGATGATTAGCATAAGCAAGCAATATGCGAATAGCTTCAAGTCTAGCAACAGGTGCCAAAGTTTCATCAAAGTCAATTCCCTCAACCTGTGTGTAGCCCTGTGCCACAAGACGGGCCTTATTCCTCACTACCTAACCAAGTTCGTCTTGTTTGTTGTGGTAGATCCACTTGGTACCTATGACATTGTGCTTGCGAGGATCTGGGCGCTTGACAAGTTCCCACACATTGTTGAGCTTGAATTGATGCAATTCCTCTTGCATGGCTTGAATCCACTCAGGCTCCAAGAATGCTTCATCAACTTTGGTGGGCTCTGTGATAGAGACAAAAGCAAAGTGATCACAAAAGTTAGACAAATGTGAAGCTCTTGAGCGAGTGAGAGGACCTGGTGCATTGATGTCGTCGAGGATTTTCTCAATCTGCACTTCATTTCAAGTCGTGGATGAGCAGGTTGATGACTTTGCTGAGGATGAGCAATTTCTTCAGCGCCATTTTGTTCAGGTGTGTCAGCATGAATATCTTCAATGGTTGGTACAACTTCTTCAGAGAGTGGTTGTTCTTCAGTAGGGATCACGTCTTCAGTGGCCTTGAACCTAATGGATTCCTCAGGAGGCATTTCATCTAGCACAGGAGGTAGGTGCTCTCTTTGCGAGCCGTTAGTTTCATCGAACCGCACATCTACAGTTTCAACAACCTTGTTGTGATGGGTGTTGAAGACTCTGTAGGTGTGCGAGTCCTTTCCGTAACCAAGCATAAAACCTTCATGTGCTTTCGGTGCAAATTTAGAGCTGTGGTGAGGATCTCTAATCCAGCATTTAGCACCGAAGACTTTGAAATAACTCACATTGGGTTTCTTGTCAGTGAGGAGTTCATATGAAGTCTTCTTGAGGAATTTGTGAAGATATACCCTGTTGATGATGTGGCAAGCAGTATTGATTGCCTCAGGCCAGAAGCGACGAGGGGTCTTGTATTCATCAAGCATTGTGCGGGCCATCTCAACAAGAGTCCTATTCTTGCGCTCCACAACGCCATTCTGCTGAGGAGTATAAGGGGCAGATAGCTCATGAGTAATACCAAGTTCATCAAGATAATCATCAAGACCAGTGTTCTTGAACTCAGTCCCATTATCACTCCTGATATGCTTGATCTTGACGCCGAAATTCGTCGAGGCCCTTGAAGAAAATCGTTTGAAGACATTCTACACTTCAGATTTGTACAGGATAATGTGCACCCAGGTATAGCGAGAGAAATCATCAACAATGACGAAGACATATAAGCATGGAGTATTTGTTAGTGTGGCATAGTGAGTGGGGCCAAATAGATCCATATGAAACAATTCGAAAGGACGAGTGATAGTCATGATGGTCTTGGATGGATGCTTGGATCTGGTCATCTTTCCAGATTCACAAGCCCCACACAAGTTATCCTTGAGGAATTTGACACCCTCAATACCAATGACGTGCTTTTTCTTCGCGAGCATGTGCAAGTTCCTCATGCCAGCGTGTCCAAGTCGTCGATGCCATAACCTGCCTTCTGAAGCTTTTGCAAGTAGACATGTGGCCGGCTGTGGACCTATAGAGAAATCAACAATATACAAGTCTCCTCTCCTAAAGCCTTCGAAGACTTTGGATTTGTCAGATTCCATGATGACAACACAATAGTATTTGCCAAAGATGACAACCATACCAAGATCACAAAGCATTGAGACAGACATGAGGTTGAATCCAAGGGATTCGACATGCATCACTTTATCCATGTGTCGATCCTTCGAGATTGCAACCTTACCTAGACCCAATACCTTGCTTTTTTCCTTTATCAGCGTAGCTGATATGCTTCAAGTGAGAAGGGGCCAGTGGAATGTTCATCAATAGGTTCTTGTCACCAGTCATGTGGTTGGTGCATCTACTGTCGAGGACCCACTCAGTTGCTTTGGGAGTTTCATCCTGCAGATGAATTAGTACAGCTTACGAACGCATATGCTTCAGAGTGAAGAATATGACATCAAATTCATCAGATTGAATTTCATCACATAGTATGGTAAGCAAAGTAATATGAGGACGTGGGAAATGAATGATTCATTTCTTCATGATTGGCTTGCGTCCTTTCAAGCATTTCCTCAGGTCTCCAGCAAATTCATCAGACGTTTAAGTTCGTCTGGAGACCTGACCCTACATAAGAGATTAGTTCATTTTCTTCACCACCCACATTTGGAGGGGTGGCAAAAAGTTCATCATTCTACGAGCTCCATATGAGAAGGGTGGCATATAAGCAAGTGCACTTTGTTTCACAGGACGGGGGTTAGAGTACTCATATGAATATGCAGAGAAATTCTTCGAGGACTTATGAACATGATGATTTGAAGAATAATGAACATATTCATGACCCTTAGATTTCCCCTGCGAAACAGAAGCATTAGCACGAGAATGATATGATTTTTGACCATATGAGGAATTTGGTCCATGTGAGGACTTTGGTCCTTGTGAAGACTTTGATCCAAATGAAGAATTTGATCTGGGGTTCCTGTTCTTCACTGGTGGTGTCATAATGACATTCACTTGAAGATTTTCAAGGTACCTTTTGGGGACCCAGATTTTCTTCATTGGAGGACCGTTCCTGTAGTTAGTACCAACATATCTAGCAAATACTTCACCATTCTGATTTTTGAACAGTTTATAGTTGGATTCAATTGACTCATCAGAGGAATATGAAGATTCACAAGTAAAACCAGATAATGTAGATGGATCTACAGGAGGTCCTTTTGCAGCAACCCATGAGGTTTTGGGATACTGCTCGGGTTTCCAGTAGAACCCATCAGCATTGAGTTTCCTCTCAAATGCAATACCCTCTTTCCTAGGGTTCATGTTCAGAATCTGCTTTTTGGGCACATCGCAAAGGGTTTGATGCCCTTTGAGACTTTTGTATATGCCTGTCACATACAATTCTTTCAACCCTGCATTTTCATTAGTGACACTTTGGTATCCTCAGATGAGGAATTTGTGACCACAGAGATAGTTGAAGAATTTGCAGCAATAGAAGCATTTGAACTTTCAGGTGAGGAATGAGCAGTTTCACGTTCGATGCATTTCAAGCAAGGTGGAACAAAATCTTCCTGAGCAGTACTGATCTGTTGAGCAAGCAAATAATCGTTATCCCTTTGAAGATCTTCATGAGACACCCTTAATTTCTCAAGATTTTGCTTTCTTTGAAGAAATTCATAAGAAAGCTTCTCATGATCGACTAAGAGAGCATCATGACGACTTTGAAGGTTATCAAACTTAGACTGAAGACTTTGAAGTCCTTTAGTCAGAGTTTGAGTTCGATCCATTTCCTCATTCAACATGTCATCGCTTTTGTCTAGCGGTTTCTGAACCCTTTCCAAAGCAGTTTGTTGTTTGGTGGCAATGTTAACAAGTTTGGAATAGCTAGGTTTGAATTTTTCATCAGATTCACTGGATTCAAACGAGGAATGATGTTTGAGTACCTTTGAAACTTTTGCCATGAGGCACATAGACGAGGAAGATGAAGTTTGATCTATCTCCTGAGTTTTGAGGAAGTTCTTGTATTCGATGAACATGGGATCTTGACGAGTGCGATAACCTTCATGCACATCAGAGAGCATGTCCCAGATGAGCTTTGCATTCTGAAGATGGTAGATGCTTTTGAACATGACCTTTGACAAGCTAGAGCAGATGATATTCTTCGCCTGAGCGTCCAGCTGTGTGTACTTATGAATGTCATCAGCGTTTGCCATCTTGTAGAGATCTGTCAGTCCAAGCTCAGTAACAGTCCATAACTCGTTGTTCTTTGATATGAGGTGCTTCCGCATGAGGACTTTCCATTTGGGATAGTCAGATCCATCAAAGACACGGCACACTGTGGTTGCCTGGGCACTTCTTGCCATGAAGCAATAGGTGGGAGCATAGTCATCGTTGCCAAGGTTGGAGTCATCATCACTTTCCTCAGTGTTGAAGATGGACTTGCTGACGAAGGCAGTAGCGAGAGCTAGTCTAGCTACACCGGAGTCAGACTCCTCTTCAGATTCCTCCTCTTCTTCATATTCTTCAGATTCTTCTTCAGAATCCATTTCCTTGCCAATGAGTGCCCGAGCCTTCCTTAAGTTGTTCTTCTTGTGTGATGAGGACTTTGAAGATGAGGACTTTGAGGACTTTGAAGATTTCTTCTTTTTCTTCGAGTCATCAGAACTATCATCCTTGTATTTCTTCTTCTTTGATTCTTTTTCCCAGAGAGGACAGTCAGCAATATAGTGGCCAGATTTCTTGCATTTGTGACAAGTTCTCTTCTTGTAGTCGCTTGATGAAGATTCTGAGTTCTTCATGCCACTTCTTGATGATTTTCCAAACCGACCTCACCTTGAGAACTTCTGGAATTTCCTCACGAGCATTGCTAGCTCCTGACTCAGTTCTTCACGATCACCAAGGCTACTATCAGATCCTTCGTCTTCGGATGAGGAGATTGCCTTAGCCTTCAAAGCACGAGATCTTCCATAGCTTGGCCCGTAGAGGTCTCTCTTCTCAGCTTGTTGGAATTCATGAGTATTGAGTCTCTCAAGAATATCAGCAGGATCTAGTGACTTGTAGTCTCCACGTTCTTGGATCATCAAATCAAGTGTATCGAATGAGGAATCAAGAGATCTCAGCAGTTTCTTCACCACCTCATGGTCGGTGATGTCAGTGGCACCAGCCGACGTCATCGATGTAGAGCTTTCCGCGGCGACTCTTGGTCATCCTGCCAACGATGTACCCCTCGATCCCTGGGAGAGAACCCTTTGAGAACTCAACACCACCAAGCGCTAGCCCCACGGTGGGCGCCAACTGTCGTGGTTTTGTCACGGCAGATGTCCGAAGACTTAGGTTCGAGGCCATCGCTGAGGCGGTGGACTCAAAGGGGTTGATCGGGACGAAGGACACGAGTTTACCCAGGTTTGGCCCCTCTGGAAGAGGTAAAAGCCTACGTCCTGCTTGTGTTGTACTGATTGGGGTATCGATTACAAGGGAGCGGATTCGCTTAACCTAGTTCTCGATAGATTGGTTTCTTTTCTGTCTAAGCCGCCCCAGGGTCTCGCCTTTATATAGGAGGTCGAGGCCCTGGGTTACATGAGTCTCAAACCGACTTATACAACGTACTCAATCCTATCTCTAAACCGCCTTGCCTCTTCGGGCAATCCAGCTCCGGGCGGTTTACCCGCCCGGGTCTCATACCATCTTCTGTCTTGGGCCTTCGTCTTGACCTGTCTGGTAAGCCGCCATGTGGCATGGCCTTCATCTTCCGGCCCACCTTAAGGGTTTTTTGGCTATGAGCCGCCAGGTATGACCCGGCCCCTCCAGGGCGGGTCTTACCACGGGGTTATATCCCCAACATTAGGCCCCAGATTGATTTGAGCCTGCTCATGTCAATCTTCAAATTCACTTGGCGGCGAGTCTCACATTTTTATCACCTGAAAAGAAAACTCATAACCCGCCATGACGTCACACCGAATATGCTAAAAAGATTCCGTGACGTTCTCAACAGATCTTCTCATTAAATGGTCGGCCCGAAAATCGAGGCGTCCTCTCCGGTCAATCAGCACTGCACCTCTTCGGGTTATACGCGGACTGTTGCCATCCCATCTCATAAATAGGGACACGTGGGGCCCCTTTCCTTTCTCTGCCGCCACCGTCATCTTCTTCCTCCAGCGCTTGCACTACCGAAAGCTCCGTCGCCGCCGTCAGTCATTCCTGGTCTTCTTTGACGAGGCCGCCGCATCGACCTGATCTGAACCAGAGCTCACCGGTGTCTTGGCCATCTTCTCCGCACCCGACAGGTACGTCCCTTCTTCTCCCTTTAGATCTACATTATCTTGCCATAGCTTCTCTGCGTTCCGCCGCCGGCCGCCGGAGTACCCATTAGGGACCAGTAGACGGAGCATCTTTCGAACCTCGAAATACTAGCCATCTGACGCGGAACTCCATTTAATACGCATCCCCGCTCATCGTAGGTCCGAAACTTGGATAGAAAATCACGCATGAACTGCTTGTTCTTCCACCCCCTATTTAGGTTTCGAACATTTTTCATTTATCTTCGCCTGTAGATCTTGCAGCCATGGTTGCAATATGTGAAACCTGTTTATCCATACTTAGCCATATTTCTAGTATCGCCTTGTCCATTTAACCCGCCATTGCATTGCCGGCTCTCTGATAAAATATGTCGGCGGCTTAACGCCTCACCATCACGCTGACCATAGCTGCTTTAATTATTTGACGTTTTCTAATCTGCCATATTCTGCATCTTCTTCACAGTTTAACCCGCCACCATATCAAGAGCACCCGCGTCTTGCGATTGGGTTGGCTCCGGAGTCACCGAGCAGCTTTCGCTTGACTTCGTAGAATCAGGTATCCTGCATGCTCAGGACGTTATACACTGGCGGGTTCCAGGGCCAGAAATAAGACCTACTCCTAAGGAAGGAGAGGTTGTCATTTTCACGGATCACCTCCTCCGTGGTTTTAGCCCGCACGGGTCAAAAAAATTCTGGGACGTCCTTCATTCCTTCAAGCTTCATCCTCAAGATATAGGTCCAAACTCCGTCACCAACATGTGTCAGTTTCAAGTCTTATGTGAAGTTTACCTGCAAGAAGAACCGTCTGTTGACCTCTTCCGTGACTACTCTTACGTCAACCGCCAAACTGAAGTGGCAGCTGGACCAAGTTTGGAGCTTGGCGGCGTTTCTATCCAGAGACGGAGAGATTTGCCCTACCCAGCAGCCGTCTTACCAAGTCACCCAAAGGATTGGAACAAGACCTGGTTTTATTGCAAGGACACTTCTCCCAAGGAAGAGATTCCGCTGCCGGGTTACCGTCCTACCCGTCTTTGCAACACCGGAGAACTCCCAGACCGGATGTCCGCCGCAGAGCGAGCAAAATATGCTCCGGCCTTCGCGAAGATCAGGGCCTTAATGGCGAACGGTTTAACTGGCGTTGATTTAACCCGTTGCTGGGTTTCCTGGAAAATCTTGCCACTGAGCCGGCGTGACCGACTCATGTACGAATTTACGGGTGAACCCAATGACCCTCTCTGCTTCAACGCCACCCCTCTGACAGAACAAGACATCAATTCTTCCGTCAAGTCACTTCTCGGCGAAAAACAAGAGATTTGCAACAAGATTGGTCTGAAGCCTTTTTGCGTCAAGAACCCAGCTCCAGCTGTAAGAAACCTTTTCCCACAAAACTGCTCATTCCTGTCTTAATCTTTTGCCCTGCTCCCTTTAACCTTTTTGGCGGCTTATGCACAGGCCGGCTCTTCTTTCTGGTAGAAGAAATATAACCCTCCTATGAGGAAGCCTAAAGCGGGTAAAACCCGTGCCCATAAGAAGAAGAAAACTTCTGCTCAGGAACTGCTTGAGTTTGACGACTCGGAGGTAGAACTTGACTCCCTTGGCCGTCTCTTTATGCAACTTATTGACACCAATTATTCACAGGAGGAAACGGAGACAAGCCATGCTGATGCCCCTGAGGTAACTTACATTTCCTCTGATTCAGAAAACTTTCCACCAGCGAAAATACGGCGGGTCATCCGGAAAGTTCCATTTTCTCATCCTCTTGCTTATTTAGACCCCAACTTTCTTTTGAAAAAGCAACACCACACCTCCAGACGTCAGACCCGGAGCACCGGCTCTGAAGAGCTTTTGACCGGCTTACCAAACTCTCCGGCTCCTCGGAAACGGCCTGCTGAGGTACTCTTTTAACCAAGTCCGATTTTTAACAGTCCTGAATTGTAACCTTACTCTGTTTTTTATCGTCTTAACTTTTTCAGGAGACGCCCCCTTCGTCTGGTGATTCCACTGCATCCAAGCTACCTCCTCTGAAGATCAACCCGGAGTGCGTACCTTTGTATTTGCACCATACCTTTTTACCATCCTTGTCCTCTATGTGACAATATTTTTGTTTTCCAGGGCTCAAGAAAAACGAAGGAAGACCAGCGGGTCTACCGCTGCTCCTACTGCCCAAAAGCCGGAGACTACTAAGCCGGACTCCTCTGCCCCTTATGTTGAGCCTACTGAGGCTAGAAAAGATGCACCTGCAGACGCTCCTCAGCCCTCTGAGCCGGCTGATGATGACATGGCCACTCCTGAGAGTCCTCCAAAGGCTGATCCTAAACCGCCCAGCCCTTCAACAGCCGTCGAAGATACAGCTCATCCAGAAGTTGTTGTCACTGGGACAGGTTATCATTCTCCTGAACCCCATGTGTTAACGAAGCACACCAGCAAGGCTGAAACATGCTCACCAGAAAAATTTGATTTTGAATTCCCCGTGTTAGAAAAACTGACTGCAGATGAACTACATGCTGGTTATCTGAACCGCCTCTCCACAAGCCGTAATATGGAGTTGAAACTTGTTGGACTGCTGAAGAAAAAATATGAGGTACTCCTTCTCTTGTTTTTCCTTATACCCTTATGTAGCCCCCAAGAGCTGGTTTAGTATTGCAAATAGTAGACCGGGTCTTCCAATATTTGTCATTCTCCAGATGGCTTAGCTTGTAGCCCCCAAGTATCGGGTTAATATAGATAATAAGCCGGTACTTACTTGAAATCTAGATCCGAGTGTAGCCCCCATGTCCGGGTCATTATGAAAATGATGAGCCAGAACTTTACTGCTGATATGATCCAGAAAAAACTTCATTGTTTGGAAAGCGCCATGTGTAGCCCCCAAGTGCCGGCTTAACTTTTTGAAGATGAGCCGGAACTTCATTGTAGACTTGGAGAGAAAACACAGACATTAGCCCCCAAGTGTCAAGTATATTGCTTGTAATCTGCTTGAGACTTGTATCATAACAGCTTCATCACTCTTGTCTACTAATATCTCATCTTGGCGATTTAAACCTCCTGAACTTTTTGTTTTTGCACAATACAGGAAGCTTTGGATGCGGACGAGTTTGATCTGACCGGCTTAAAGGAAAATGTTGCTTCGCAACAAACCGCCCGGGCTGAGGCAGAAGAAAAGTGGCGGGTTGCCGTTAAAGAACTTGAGAAGGTTCAAGCTGACTTTGCAGCCTTCAAAGAGACTGCTGAGTCTAAACAAGCCGCCCTGACAAAGCGCGCAGACGATGCTGACAAGCGGCTCAAGCTTGTGTCAGAAGAACTACAAACTCTCAAGCGTCATATATCCCGGATGACTTCCGCTATCTTTGGTAAGTACTAAAACCTTAGAAAATTTCCTTGCCTTGTTGAAAAACTGTGCGGGCGGCTTATAATGCCTAACTTTCCTTGCAGGTCAGAGAAGCCGCCAGCTATCTTCTGACAGCTTATTGAAGTTGAAAGCCGTATATACCTTGACAGAACAGCTATACTGCGGAACCCTTTGCACCATCAAAGCTATGCTGACTGAGAAAAGCATCCCCAAATTCATGAAGGGAGTACTAGAGCTCTTGTCCACTGTGCCGAAGCAAATTGATGAACTCAAACGATCAGCCGCCAGAAAGGGAGCAATGACTGCGCTAAGCCGGTCTCTGGCCTTTGCCCCTGAGCTGACCGCAGAAGAGATGATGGATGGCTTTCCATCCAAGAAAGATGACAGCTTAGACTTTACCGAAGCTGATTATGCCAAATGTATGAAGGCCTCCCGAGTACTCGCATCAACGCTGGTTAACGAAATTGATCTGACTTCATACCAGGCGGCTTACGGCGAGGATAGCAAACGAGTGCGCTGCCCAACTTTCGAAGCCAGGGACTTAACTCCTGCACGCCGTAAGCCACTCTTTGCTCCTGAAATTGACCCGTCTCCCCTCTTTGACGAGGCCTAGTTTGAAGCTTTAACAAACTGCAACTGGGATGTGGACAATCTTCAGATCGAAGAGGTCGAAGTCCAGACGCAGGATGACCCGCCGTCAAGCTGAACACATTGCTCCTGATTAGGGATGACCCGGCTTTCTGAGCCGCCGAGACTGGAATTGTGTAAAAAACTTTAAGTCCGTTGCATTTTGGGCTCCCTGGAGAGCTTTGTAATAGGCGTAGAAAAACTTGATTGCCTCAACCGTGCTACTGGATGCACTTTTATCTGTCTTGTGTTTTGCTCACATCTTGTCATCATATTTCACGGCGACTCATCTTAGGAGATAAAACCTGCAAAAACAAACAAGATAGAATATGTTCTGTATTGCTGTGAGGGCGGCTTGAAAAAGCATAACCCAGAGATGTTAAATCTTTCATGACCTTGCTTTTTCGAAAAATCATATGCCGGCTCTTATGGCATGGACTTGTTGTTTGAACTCTTAACAATACAGGGTCTCTAGTGAGAGTGACCGTCAACTCCTTTGAACGGCTCAGGGTCTCTAGGCGAGATTAACTGATAAGAGCAACAACAAACCATAAAGAGGCGCAGCAGGGCATGAGTACCCCTAGGGCCCATAAGCTACTTCTCACGTGACATAAATCCATCGTTTGAACCTTAAACAGTGCAGGGTCTTTAAAAGAGTAACTGTTTAAGAGTACGAACGGGCCACATAGCGGAGAGTATGCAGCAGATGGGTGAGTTTATCCTCGCTTTCCGTAAGCCGGCCCTCACGTGACAAGAGCCGCCGGTTTAACCTTGACCAGTACAGGGTTTCTAGCGAGAGTGACTGTCAAATACTTTGAACAGCTCAGGGTCTCTAGCGAGATTAACTGGCAAGAGTTCGGCGGGTCACCTAGCGGAGCAGCAGTAGCATACAGGCAGGTTTAACTCGAACTTGTGGTGGCTGAAAAGCCGATCAAGAGGGTGTGTAAGCTAAACCCGGCGGGTTGGAAGCCCCCAAATGATCTTGTTGACGGAGTCAACTTTTTGGGTATATAACCCGGCCTTACAGTGGCTGAAGAGCCGATCAAGAGGGTGTGTAAGCTAAACCCTGGCGGGTTAGAAGCCCCCAAATGACCTTGTGGTTGTGTTCACTCGTGCACAATCTGAAGTGTATAACAGGCAGAGGCCCCGGCTTCTAGGTACTTCCGCCATCCGGGTTACGGTCAAAGGCACATTCCGTCCCGTCCCTGGCGTGTTGAAAAGATTTCTGGCTTCATACTGATCCGGCAAGCGGGATTGATGCCTCATCCGATGAACCGCAGCTGCCGACTGCTGCTCTAACTCAAGGCGGGAAGCATCAGCCCTAAGACGCTCCGCCTCAGCATCCATCTGAACCTTCAGCGCATTGATTTCCTGTTGGACTCCGGCCATCTGGTTCTTCAACCTCGTGATCTCCGCATTACGGGCCGCTTGGTTTGCAGCAGTGATCTCAGTTTCCATCAGGGTTGTAAGCTCGTTCATCAGATCCAGAAGAACTTGAGCCGGCGGCCTGCCAGCCCCAGACCCGGTCGCACCGGTGGCCGTGCTGCTCGGGGCCGGCGCTGAACCCGCCATGAAGACGGCAGCGCGGTTCGGCGGCTCATAATCCTCCGGCTCATGATACTCCGACTCGGGGTAATGCTCGACGTAGCCCCAAGCCCACCATCATGAAGCTGATAGATCGATTCCGTCTCTCCGCTCGAGGATCCATCCTCTGAGCAGATGAGGGTTTCTTCCCGCGACATAGAACCCTCCAACTCCATGCCCTGGGTAAAGCCGACGAAGACATGCTTCTTGCCCGGGTTAACACGGGCGGGTTGCATGCGTCGGGCCGGCTCGACGAGGTCGGTGCATATGCCCGGCCCGGGTTCAGATCCGCCGATCTTGCCGATGAAGATGTGGATTCCGCTGAAGGGGACCCAGAAACCATACTTGATTGAGTCAGCCTCGGGGCCCCAGCCGACGTCATCGATGTAGAGCTTTCCGCGGCGACTCTTGGTCATCCTGCCAACGATGTACCCCTCGATCCCTGGGAGAGAACCCTTTGAGAACTCAACACCACCAAGCGCTAGCCCCACGGTGGGCGCCAACTGTCGTGGTTTTGTCACGGCAGATGTCCGAAGACTTAGGTTCGAGGCCATCGCTGAGGCGGTGGACTCAAAGGGGTTGATCGGGATGAAGGACACGAGTTTACCCAGGTTTGGCCCCTCTGGAAGAGGTAAAAGCCTACGTCCTGCTTGTGTTGTACTGATTGGGGTATCGATTACAAGGGAGCGGATTCGCTTAACCTAGTTCTCGATAGATTGGTTACTTTTCTGTCTAAGCCGCCCCAGGGTCTCGCCTTTATATAGGAGGTCGAGGCCCTGGGTTACATGAGTCTCAAACCGACTTATACAACTTACTCAATACTATCTCTAAACCGCCTTGCCTCTTCGGGCAATCCGGCTCCGGGCGGTTTACCCGCCCGGGTCTCATACCATATTCTGTCTTGGGCCTTCGTCTTGACCTGTCCGGTTAGCCGCCATATGGCCTGGCCTTCATCTTCCGGCCCACCTTAAGGGTTTTTTTGGCTATGAGCCGCCAAGTATGACCCGGCCCCTCTAGGGCGGGTCTTACCACGGGGTTATATCCCCAACAAGTAGCATTGTCATCATGATGAAATGAAGCATACACAGAGCATAAGTAGTGAGAACAGGATAAGCAGGCAGAAGATAAAGTGACTGAAGTATTTGAGATGAGGAAATTGAGAAAGTCTTTAGACAAATTCTTCAAACAGTAACGTTCAATTTCATCAACAAGTACTTCGAGGAAATGAAAAGGTTGAGGAAATAGAACCAGGAGCTCGATGAAGACAGTGATTTGATAACCCAGTTCCAACTGTTGTGACAGTCGTACGTTTGGTTTGGAGCGGCTTGGTATTTAAACCAAAGGACACACAGTCACAGGACACACAGTCCTTACCGTATTCTCCTTGAGCTAAGGTCACACAGACCTCGCCCAACACTCGTGGTAAGTCTCCAGGGTAGACTTCCAAACCCTCACAAACCCGGTCACCCGGCGATCCACAATTGACTGCTGGATGCTCTAGACCATGACGCCTAACCGTCTGGAAGATACACAGTCTTCAAAGGTAAAAAGCGTCGGTTCCACACAGGAACAATCTCTTCAGTGATGCTCAATCACTTTCGGTTTTTGGTGGTTTGGGTTTTGGGTTTTTCCTCACTGATGATTTTCTCTCAAAGTCCTCAGAGGATGGGTTGTTCTCAAATGACAAGTGTCAATATCTCTCGGAGCAGCCAACCAGCTAGTGGTTGTGGGGGGCGGCTATTTATAGCCAGGGTGCAACCCGACATGATAAGACATAAATGCCCCCAATGATATGACCGTTAGGTGGATAAAATATCTGGTCAGCTGGCGCAAAGCACATCAATGGTTGGAATTTGAACTGTCAAATTCCTCAGGGCTTATCATATTCCTCACGATAGGCAATTCGCACTGGCGAAATCCTAACTCCTCAGTCAGACCAATTTCCTCAGAGACTAGATGAACATCGTCTTTGTCACTGAAGAACTTGACTGAGCTGTAAGAGATTTCCAAAGGCTTCACTCGAAGGATTGGTTAAGTTGAGGCTTTTGAGTTGAGCATCAGTTGGAAATTTTTCCTTAGTATTACCTCGGGCCCCTTTAACAGTACGGTGTTTCCTATGACTCAAGGAAAGGAAATGAAACTACGAAAAGAAAAGTCTTCACTCTTCATAGTCCTCGTTAATATCTTCAAGGTCACACCGAATTCTGCAGCTTCAAAGTCTTCAGGGAAATACCAAAGTCTTCACCAAAGTCTTCAGCTGAAGATTAATTTTTAGGGGTCGACATTCTTCGTATATATCAAACTCCTCAGCGACTTATAGAGCCTGTGTACACTCACACACTTATTAGTCCCTTAACCTATAAGTCTTCAATACACCGAAATCACTAAGGGGCACTAGATGCACTTACAGGTTCAAATGCCTCGGCAGCTGAAATTTTACTATAGGGTCGGTGCGGTGGACGAGGAAAGGCGGCATGCAGTTGAAATACCGCTTCCAATTAAATTTTTGCAAACGAACTGGGTGGGAGCAACCTAGATCTCACACGGTCCAAACATTATAAAGTGTGTACGCTCTATGAAGTAACAAAATGCCGTGCCACGAAACCACGAATTTTTGCATCGCTCGAGGTGGGTAGCTCTTTCTGAGATTTGTCAAGGCGGGTTCATCTCATACGGTTCATCCTCAATTTCAGTCACAGACGTCAAATTCATCCTAAATTTCCACATGCCCACAAACAGATGACACAAACATTTGGCAAATTTTCAACACAAATTGCCTTATTTTGCAGCGGATTAGTTGACATTAGTTCAAACGCTCAGTAATTTACAAACAGTTCGTCAATTTACATGAAGATGAACTGCACAAAATATTCACTATGCCATGGATGCATACAAACGTCGCTCCTCCACCGTCGTCATGACCTTCCTCGCCTCAGAACGAGTATTCAGAGGAGCTCGTCAAGTCGATGAGCTCCACTGGTTCCACGGCGGAGACCGGCGGGGCTACCTCGGCCGGGGCGACCGCGTTGCCTCTCGCTAGGTCTGCCGCTGTCGACGAAGATGTTGTGGCATCCAGGTGGGCCATCGGGATACGGACGGGCGCCGATCTCGCTAGAGCTGCTTCCCTGGTCGCCGTGGCCGCTGTTGCCAGGGCTGCCGCCGCAGCTGCAAGGCCTGCACTGGCCTCCAACGCGGCTGAGAGGCATGCGGCGGCCTGCTCCGCCGCCTTCTAATCCTGCTCCCACTTTTTTTTACCCTCTGCATTTGAGTTCTGCTTCCTCTTCGCACTCTCCCGCAGTTTCTGCCATTTCAGATCCCTAGCCGCGTTGCGGATGGCATCCGCAGATGCGATAGATTGTTCCACACCGACACTGAGACGGCTCTCGTCCTCGTCGCGTAGGAACGCATCGAGGCCCGATTCCTGGACGGACAGAGCGATGGCCATCTGCATCCGACGCTGAAACTCGGGGTCGTCGTCGTCGTCGTCGTCAGCCACGACAGATGACGCTTGACCGTTGAACGACATGGAGGACAGCGCATCGAAATCCTCTATACCATCGTCGTCTTTTGCGGCAGCTGGCTGTTTGTCATTGCCCGCCATGGCGGCCAATGCGTCGGAATCCTCTATCACGTCGTCGTCCAACACTATTAGGACGGCGCCATGCACATCCCCATCGTTGAGCAACGGTTCCATTTGGTGTGTGTGTGGTGGTGGTGGCGAGCTATCGGCGAAAAAATTAGCTGTTAGCCGCCACCGGCGAGATCTTTTATAGGTCGTTGTTGGGTTTGGGTTTGTACTGTGCACATTACCCCTTTGCACTGGCTAACGCTTGCGGTTGGCACCACTAGGCAAGGCCGATTTTGTTGTGTACGGGCATCAGACACGGTTAGAGTAGCACACTCGTGTCTGCTCGGGGTACAATCGCATACGGTTGTTTCATCAGTTTCGTTTGCTATTTTACATAATACTAGCATCTTTGAGATAAACGAGAAAAAACCCGCAAGAGAGGGTCAAAACACAACCACGGCCGCTAGTGACCCAAATATATACTCCCTCCGTTCCTAAATATATATGTAGTTCATAGTGAAATCTGTAAAAAGGACTTGTAATTAGGTTTGGATGAAGTATATATATGTATGAACATGGTGTTGTCATGTTTAAATTCGCAATGCGCAACTTTAATGTGTGGCACATGCTGCATATGTGCATGCCTAAAAGTGTCCAATGTGACAGAAAAGGGTTTCATGACAAACATAATATAGGGTGTTGCCCCCTACACTATGTGCCGGAGGATATATGGGGTCCTATGAACACATGACCTGGTTCAAACTTTGTCACACATTTATCCATGTCTGAATTTTCATAAGACAACCAGGAGAATTTATACCTTAATATGGCCAAACCATCACATATTGTTGTCGGACAAGAGGGCTATATAGATCACGCGGTCCCACGAGTTGGCGCGTCGTCGAAGATCACTTAAGCGGGGCTAGAAGAACAACATCCCCCTGCATATGGCCAAATGTATATGCGAAAATGGTGTGGTCCTGTGTTTCAACAATTAATACACGATGGTACACTATCTATGATGTGGCATGCACCTAGCTGAGATAACTGGACATATATATATATACCCCCCACACACATGACACGTAGCAGGGTGACGTTCTAGCGTTGTCACTCAAATGGATGATATATAGCGGCCCATCGGTATATAAGCGTGTCATTGAAAACCGCACAATGGACGCATGCATGGTCCACACACACACACGCGCGCGCGCGCGCACACACACACACACACACACACACACACACACACACAGAGAGAGACTGTCACCCATCCTTGGCCTTCCAACATTGTCAGTAAAAGGCATGACAAACCCTAAGGGCCCGCCGATAGGTTTGTCATCGGAAACCGAACAATGTAGGCACATGGTCCACACACACAGGCATGGATTCACACACGCACACGCGTGCACCCCCCCACACACGCACACACCGTCACCCATCCTTTGCCTTCCAGCATTGTCAATAAAAGGCATGACACACCCTAAGGGCCCACTAATAGGTTTGTCGTCGGAAACCGCACAATGTACACATGGTCCACACACAAGCATATGGGTTTACACACACACACACACACATCGTCACCCATCCTTGGCCTTCCAGCGTTGTCAGTAAAAGGCATGGCAGATCCTAAGGGCCCACCGATAGGTTTGCCATCAGAAACCGCACAATGTAGGCACATGGTCCACACACAGGCATTGGTACACACACACACACACACACACACTCGATCCTTGACATTTTCAAAACAGCAAAAGAAGCAAAAGAAAATCATGGATATTTTCAAAACAAGGATCAGCTTTATTTAGCCGGAATGACATATCACACACACACACACACTCACTTGATCCTTGACATTTTCAAAACAGCAAAAGAAGGAAAAGAAAATCATGGATATTTTCAAAACAAGGATCTCAAGATTTATTTAGCCGGAATGACATATCACTACAGGCATTTTATTTATGCCTATAGTGATCATATCACACCGCCTAAATGAACCTTGAAATCTAGCAACTTCCCAACCGGTCACCCATCCTTGACTACTCCACCGAAAGCACGCTTAACTTCCGAGTTCCATTCGAATGGGTTACGGGCTGGAAAGCCGCGTCTTGCTGGTAACGGTTGCCTCATATCATATACAAGGCGTGCCCCGATGGGCACCTGGTGGGACCAGACACGCATCGCAGACGTTTCTGGTAGTACTGGAAACCGCGTGTGATGGTGGCATGGGGGCTGATGATGACGTCTTGCTGATGCTCGATGGCGTGATGCCGCTTTTGCCTGCTCTCCGGCCTGCTCCGTCTCGTCCTCCTCGTCCAGGAGGTTGATGATGGGGCCGGCGCTTCGGCGGGAAAACGATTGGGGGAGTGGCGGGAGAAGCATGTTTGGATAGAACATCATTTTAATACAAATTGGATAACTTCTGAAAGAAGGAAGCTCGAGCTAGCACGACACGCGCACACCGTGCTTACACACGCACGATCTTGAGACGGGCGTATAGAACTGCTTTAAATTATTCATGGTTCGTTTAGCTTTTTGTATACTACACTAATCGAGTTTGTAGACATTTAATGTGCATAATTAAAATTTGAACTAAAGGAACATGCTTCGTGTCACCAAAAGGGGTTGAAAAAAGGTATTTGTGTCCTTGGGTTCCTTGTTTAGGTCCCATGCAAATGAACGTGAATGGATTGCAAACATCTCGAAGTCATGACGAGGCCACAAACATTGAGAAACTTGGCTATTAAATCATCATAAAATCCACAACTCGTCTGAAATTCTTGAAACTTACCCCGGTGTCATGACACAACACTTATACGACATGATAATTTTTTGTCCAATGTGGGACAAGTCTCTTGCACACCAAAACTTCTCTCAAGAACCATCGTGGTTTCGATACGGAACATGTCACCTCTGTGGAGGGAACGACATTCGATGTCTCTTCTTGCGTTGATATTTTTTCTACATGCAACATAGGCTAATAGAAGTGCAATGCTAAAATGTGAAATTATTGGAACTGGTGTGTCGACACGACACTTATAGGACATGGTATATAAGTTTTGGGAGAAACCTCTTACAAATTAGAGCTTCCCACGACAAGCATGGTGGTTTCGATATGGAACATGTCACCTTTGTGGTCGAAACGACATATGAGTTTCCTAGGCATGCACTTAATGTGAAGAACTTAAGTTTGAATTACAAGCACGGGCTCCAGCGCACCAAAATGGATTAAAAACCATTTTGTGTCATTGGGTCCATGTTTAGATCCCATGCACTGATGGTCACTGAATTACAAACATCTCGGTGTCGTGACTAGACCGCAAACATTGATAATCTTGGTTTCAAAGTCCGAGAGAACCCAATGCTCGCCATGAATTCACGAAACTTACACAGTGTCATGCCATGACACATCTACGGTGTGCATTTTGTTTTCTGACAAATTTGGGACAAATATTGGGACATGCATCTTACAAGCCAAAGCTTATTCAAGAAGCCTTGTGATTTCGATAGGGAACATGTCACCTTTGTTGGTGAAACTACATTCAATGAGTCGTTAGTCCACCGATTCGGCCCCTTTTATACATTAATTGAGTTTTCTAGGGATTTAATATGCGTAGTTCAAATTTGGAACTAGAGGCACATGCTCTGACCTCGTGGTTTCGATAGGGAACATGACACCTTTTGTGACGAAACTACATTCAACGTGTCCTCTAGTGCACCAATTCGGCCCTTTCTATACATCAATTGAGTTTTCTAGGGCCCTTTTCATACGAATGTGAATGAATTAGAAACATTTAGGCATGATAGCTTGGCCACAATCATTGATAATATTGGTTTATTGAATTCCTGTATACACAAAACTTGTATGATAACCATTTGGTGCCACGCGTCAATTTTTTACTCCCTCCGTTTCTTTTTGAATTTGACCAAATTTTATATGCTAACTAAAAAGAAACGGAGGGAGTACTTGATATGGGGGAGCCTTGCATGTAGCTGCAGGTTGATGACATGACGCGTGTGAGCTTTCCGCCGCGTAGGCTTGACGGGACGCGTGCGAGCTGTCCGCCGCGCAGGCTTGACATGATGCGTGAGAGCTGTCCGCCATGCATGCTCGACGGGACGCATGAGAGTCTACTACGCATGCTCATCGGGAAGCGATACTTTAACCTCCACCCCCCCCGCTCGCCTCGCTCCCAACTTCTGAATTAATGGCGTCCTACCCGCTGTTTTATCATGTGGTTAATCGCCTGGACGGAGGGACTAGTTTGCTTGTGATCACTGTTTTGTTTGTGCCTAGCCGAGAACTTTGATGTTTCGTCTGTTTTCGACTCGTATACATGTACAAACGAACGAAATAATATAACAACAAATTAGCATAGGCAAAGATAATAATTTTCTTACATATGCATGATAATAAAAAATGCCACACGTGGCAACTCCCCAAACACACAGGGGCAAAAGAAGAAGGAAGAGGTTGAAGAAGGAAGACAAAGAAAACAATCTGGCCCGCTGCTATCTAATTCTTCATGGATTGCTGGGCGCGGAGTTCCTCAATCTCCTTCTTCATCGCCTCCATGACCTCCATCTCCTGTCGCCTCTCATCCGACATCTTCCGCATTGCGGCCATGGCGCGGGCTCTTTGCTTGAGAGCGTCGATGGCCCGCGTCGCGTACGCATGAAGTTCCTTCACACGCTCCACAGATTCCTTCAGCAGCCCCTCCCGCTCGATGTAGAGCTTCGCCAAGTCTTCCAAAAGTTCCTCGGAGAGTTCTTTCAGCCTCTCCTCTGAGGCACTTTTCTTCTCGAGCAGTTTCTTCCAGGCGTCGTTCTCCTCCATAAGTTTCTCCATGAGGCCGGTCGCCCTGTCAACCGAGGTGTCGCTCTTCTCCAGCAGCTTCACCAGGTCATCGATCATGGTGTCCTTCCTATCGAGCTCAGCGCGCATGTCGTCGCTGGCTGAGGAATTAAAGACTGCCAAATCGTCCAGTTCGCCTCCGAGGCGAATGCGCTTGTGACTGTGAGAGCCGTCGCCTCTCCACGAAAGATCCTCCCGGGCGTCCGCGGCGCCAACAGACATGTCTGCTGCGGCCAAAGCAGTGTGGCTGGAGCTCTCTGGCGCTTCTGCGGCGTGGCGGTGGGACCTCTCGGTTGCTTCCGCGGCTTTGGTCTTTCTTCCCTGGTTATATCTCGACCCAAAACCCCCCTACCGGCCATGGCAGACGGAATGAAGGACTAACAAATAAAGGCCTGTTTTTTTGGTGGCGGGGGTGAAGAATGTGCGGTAATTTTTGAGTACGAGTTTGTGTTTTTATAGCCTACTACAGTAAACAACTGCTAAGTGAGAACACGTTTAGGTTTGGTAGGTGTGAACTGATTTGCGAAAAAAATTAGCGCGTGGTAATTTGGAATGTGAAAGGAAACAAGCTCAATATTTATTGACGGTTTTAGTTCCCAAGCACGGAACGCTTTATGGTTTTTAGAAACCGTTTGGGAATGGGCTCATCGAGCAGACGCGTGGCCCTGCCTCTATGAGAGGTGGGCCCTGCCTGTGCTGTGGGTGCAGGTTTGATTAGACGGGACGCGTGCGAGGAGTCTACCACGCAGGCTCAATGGGATGCGTGCGAGCAGTCCGCCACGTAGGCGCAGCTGGCTCATCGGGAATCAAGCCCTTTGACCTCGGACTTCCACCCACAACCCTATTCTCTCCCAAGTTCTCCATTAGTGCTACACCTTCTCCTTCGGTCTTATCTATTTGGGCCGCCGCCGCGGATCGCCTCCTTTTTCGATGGACGACGAGGCGGCCAACAAGCGGGGGCGGGTGGAGGCTGAACCACACGAGCCTCCGACGAGCGTGGACTTCATCAGCAGCATCCCCGACGAGATGTTGGTAACCATCATGTCCCTCCTCCCCAACAAATCTGCATTGCAGACCACCATCCTCTCCAGGCGGTGGCGCCCCCTATGGCACTCCACCCCCATTGACCTCCTCGATGACGATGAGCTCTGCAACAGGGATCGCAAACGCTTGGACGCATTGTCCCACATCCTCGCCACGCACAGTGCGCCTGTTAGACGCCTTGCCATCTACACTTTCCGTTTAAACAGCAAGGCCGAACCCAAGTTTCACGACTGGTTCTTATCCCCCGCCCTAGATAAGCTCGAGGAGCTCAACTTTGATGCAGGACATGGGTGCTCGCTGCCTCCATCCGTCCTCCGCCTCGCGCCCACGCTGTGCCGCGCTACGTTCATGCAGTGCCTTTTCCCCAAGATTAATGCCGCGCATGCTCTTCATCTCCCTAACCTGAAGCACCTCGAGCTCATTGGCGTCAGCATCTCGAAGTCGGATTTGGAGCGCCTGCTCGGCGGCTGTACAACACTGGAGTACCTTCGTCTTCAGATGATGTTTGGGTTTAGTAGCCTCCACACCGCTACGATGAATCTCCGTACGATTTATGTGCATGGCTGGTGCCGCAACATGCTGTCAGTTGGGGAGTTTCATGATATGGTCATTGAGAATGCGCCTTTCCTAGAGAGATTGTTTGTACTTGATAAAGAAGGTCGAACAAGAATCAGGGTCATTGGCGCACCGAAATTGACAGTGTTGGGGTATTCGTGTGCTGAATTCTCTGAACTTGTTACAGCTGGATCCATACCCGTTCAGGTACAACAATATTCTTCTCATTCTTATTATTGTACATCACATTTTATCTAGTTTTTGTTGATCTATGTTCGGCTGTCATCCAGAAAACGATTCCCACAAGCCTCGCATTGTCTCAGCGCACAGTGAAGATCTTGGCACTACAATCTATCGGCCCCAATCTGGATGAAGTCTTAAGTTCCTTATATTCTTTCCGTGCATGGAGAAGCTATACGTCGAGGTGATGTTCCTTTCCTGTTAATTCTTAACCACAACGGAGTTCAATTTGTTGGTACTTTTACCCATGATTACAATGAAATGTGTACTATACATTTTTTTGAGATGTTAATCATGAACGATCGAAGATGGTGTGTCAATCTATTAGTGTATTTTATAAATCATGCAAATCAAAGAGGCCCGTAGTGTTTGATACTGCATCTAAGCACTGATATGTTGTCTTCGTTTGCAGATACAAGCAGGAGTTGGAGTGGAAAAGGTGGCGCAATATAACAATCCCATCGAATGCCTTGAATTCCATGTCACGGAAATTACTTTGAACGAGTACCGAGGCACCAATCCAGAGATTCAATTTGCCAGTTTCTTGTAACACCCCAAAAATTTAACCATGTTTTATTAAATAAAATGTTGCCAGAAATAATTATTTTCTATTTTCTGGATTTTCTATTGATTTCAGAGCCACTCCTTTTGTCTGAATTTCAAAAATTCTCCTCTCCTATCTGAAACTTTTGAATAATGTTGTGTGGCTTGAATGTTTTATTAAATCATTTGATTCCATTTAGTAAAACCAGTGGAATAAATTTTATAATAAAATTTGCCAAGTTTTAATTCTTTTAATATTATTTTCATCCTTTTAAAGGCTCCTGTTGCACTGCAACCCTTTCATAAACGCATTTATAAATCCCACAAAAATTCGTAGATGACATGTGATGTCCCTACATCACTTTTATGCAAAAAACCAGCTTTGTCCCTATTTTCTATTCTGGACCAGTTTGAGGTTTTGTACTGCAACCCCTTTGTAGTTTGCCCTAATGCCCTTGGGATTTTTCCTACCTTTAGTAAGCCCTACCAAACCCTTAAGTCCAGGAGCTTAACCCCATTGGCATAGTTTAAGCCTATGCAATAGCTTCATTTTGTTGCTGTCCAGTAATGAACTTTTATAAAACTTGCACTAGGAAGTTTCTGTTTTGGCCAAAGTAACTTTGCCACCATCTCCTACATCCAAAGAGACCTCAACCTGGAAATTTTGATGACCAGCAAGGTTGGCTTGATGCCCATGGCATTCTGTCGAGCACCTTGCATGCCTGGACAGAATTGGCATGAAAATATATTTACATTATGGACTTTCCCCAGTGGCCATACCAGCATGTCATCTAGATTAGTCTTGCCCTAAAACCCACCCATGCAAAACCCCGTGCGCAGTAGAGTCCCCTGGAGTGCCTTGACATTTCACCGAGCACCTGGCGGGCGTGCACTGGGCACGTCCAGAGCGCGCCTTTTGCCGACAACGCATCCGCGTCGCCGCGCCCCACCTACCGCAGCCCCTGGCCTTTGCTCGCTCGTAGGGCCACGCCCCACCATCTCCAACTCGCTAGGGCCGCTCAGCCGCCCCCTGGAACCCCGCAGCGCCGCCGTCAGAGCTGCCATGGCGGCTAGCCGACGGCTGCAGCCGGCTCCGTCCGTGGCAGCGCCGCCCAAGCCATCTCCGCGCGCCAGCTCGCCCCCCTTGAGCAGTAGCTAGCTAATCCGCATGCTCCCGCCAGAGCCACGTCGTCCTGTTGTGGCAGAGACGGTCAGCCGGCGATCTTATCCCCGGACGTCACCGAACCGCCATTGCTCGCCTATTTAAGGAGCCCCCGAGCTCAACCCGACCCTCAGAAGACCCCTGCCATTCCTCTCGAGCTCCCATAGCGAGAAATCGACCGGGGGAGATCATCTTCTCCACCTCCGATCAACGATCGACCGTCGCCTCCATTGCTAAATTCGAAGCCCTTGAAGCCCCTCCCTCACCAAGTCCGTGCCACTCGACTCCCTGAGCTAGAGAGAACCCATTCCCATACCCCATTTTTCTCCTAAAGCCATCGTAGGAAGAAACCACCCAAGGCCCGAAGCCCCTTCCGCCATGGATGGAGCTGCACTCAACCAGGAGCCCTCCGGCCTCCTCTTTTCCCTTCATGCAACGCGGAAGCTCCCCCTGAGCTCGTAGGTGTGCTGAGCGTCGAAAGTGACATCTTCTAGCGCCGGCAATCGCCACGGAAGCTCGCCCATGTCCCTATCCAGGCGCGCGGGGGAGAAAGAAGATGAACCCGACAGGTGGGTCCCACCTGTCGGTCATCAACCCAACCGCTAGTGCCGCTGGCCCCTGGGTGCGTCTTCTTCACAAGTAAGCGTATTCCTTTGTATACGTTTTCTGTTCTGGAAAGCGTATTCTTCCCCGAACCGTTTTCTTTTCTGTTATTTATTAAAATCAGAACTTTGACTGGCTATAATTTCTAAAATAAAAATCCAATTGAATTGATTCTTTTTCCCACCTCTCTCAAATTTCACCTAGTTTATTTTCATATTTATTTGAAAATTTTCCAAACAACTTTTCTGTACAATTTTTAAATTGTGTGTTAATTATAATATTTTCAAATAGGAATTTGGAGGAAAGATAAAAACTTTCAGAAGTTTTGGAGTGCACCTCACCTACATACACATTGAAGGCAAGCATTCTGAACCTTGGTATAATATTTGTTGTGTGTTGTTTGATGTGACTACAACACCAAGTTGACTTGAAGTATGCATTATTTCATGTGATGGTGTGATCATGTTTACAAGTGCATGATGAGAATTCCTTGTTGTTGGAATTGAAATGCTTGTGACAGTATTCATCCTCTTATGCCTTTCATGCCTACCAGAAGGAATCCGGAGAAGTCTCTCTCTCGGGTAGACACGAGCTTGATACTGACATTTCGTTGGGACGAGTATGATCAGTACGGCATGGTGAGGTATGATGAGTGGTGATGTTGTCTGTTGGTGTGGAATATATTTGTTATGCTAATCATGCAGGAAAACACATAACCTCCTGAGTCCACCTTAGATCGAATCTTGTGCCAGTAACCCCATACTTACTTCGTACTACCACTTGTCCCTGCCGCAGGTAGGGTACGGTTCAGTAAGTTGTCAACCCCTTTCTTAGCACACACCGTATAGAGAGGCCATAGTGAAAGATAACAGTGGTCCCTGGTAGGCATGTCACTTGGTCCGGGGGCATGGGTGTTCCGGTTGGACCGAGGGGGTAGCTCCCCTGTTTTGCGCGCGGTATAAATGTTGTGATCCCATGCTAATCGAGGTTGTAGCCTCCCTGCTTAGAGTTTTGCTTAACGAGTGTCGTGGGTGATTCCAGGCACCGGTAAGTTAAGCTGGTGTGTGCGGGTCAGGTGTGTTTTCAATTCAGAGACCGTAAGTGGAATTAGTCCCGGTGGACTAAAGGAATTCGTTACTCGTGGGTAAAGAGTACACCCTCTGCAGAGTTTATATCTATTCGAATAGCCATGTCTGCGGTTAAGGACTACAGTCTGGGAAGGGTCAAGTGTCGGTCTTCGGAGGAATTCTTCTAAACTTGAATATTGATCATGAAGTGTGATGAATGATGATTATGATTATTATTATTGTGGACTAACCATTTACATTATTTGGATTATTGAGTATCCCTGGGATGGTTCTACCTCCCGGATACTCATTGTGATTATTCCTTATAAGCCCTTTATGTGGTGTCGCTCAGACGCCCGACTGTGGCATGCTTGTATTTATTTTCTTTATGAGCCCTTTATGTGGCGTCGCACAGACGCCCGACTGCGGCATGTATGTTATTTAATTTCCTAATAAGCCCTTTATGTGGTGTCGCTCAGACGCCCGACTATGGCATGCATGTTATTTATTTTTCTTCTAAGCCCTTTATGTGGCGTCGCTCAGACGCCCGACTGAGGCATGCTTTATATTATTATCCTTTCGTGGCGTCGCTTCAGACACCCGATCGGTTTAGTTTTATCCTTTGATTGCTTATTCATGTTTAATATGAATGACCTGCTTGCGTGCATCATGAATTTTAATTTGTGACTGGTTAAGTGATCATGGATTATTTCAGTGCATGAATACCACCTGCTATGTTATACATGTTTTCCTGATGTTTGCGAGTACATTCAAAGTACTCACTGGCTTGTCCCTGGCTATTGTCTTGGCCAGATTTCCTGCTTGGAGAGGAGCAAAATGTCGATAGCCCCGGAGCCTAGGCATCGAAGATAGCAGCCACGCGAAGATAGGAGTTATCCAGGTCATTTGTTCCTGTGGGAAATGGAGTCCCATAGACGCTGATGACCCCGAACCGCTTCCGCCACCAACCACTAGAAACCTTTTGTTGTACTCATAGACCATAATGGTCTTGTACTTCAGATTTTGTAATTTTGCTTGGAATTTGTGTATCAAGAATGTGTCTCATCAGCTAACAGTAATCCTGGGGCTGGTGAGCACAAGGACCATTTGCTGGGAAATTAATATCCTGGAAAACCGGTCCTGACATTTCTTTGTTCAGAAAGCAAGGGTGCTCAAGGTAATGAGGTTTGCACTATATTTAGTGCGCCACAATGGATGGTTTATTGACCAGCGGAGGCGTCTACAGGAAAATGGAAAAGGCTTTGCAGAAGCTGATTTTTTACTTTGGAAGTTCATATGACAGATTATTCGGAAGCGATTCTATCGAGCCGATATATGACTTGTCGGTGGATGATCCCTTCGCAGAAATATTTCATCCCATGGATCCTGAAGATTGGATTTGATTTCTAAAGTCAGTTTGTACCGTGTAATCTTTGAATTTGGGCCTCGTTATGCTAGAATTTGAACCTTGTAATATTACTGGTATTTGTGATACAATATTTGAAATTGCATCGTGTTCTTTTTTGTTTATGCAATCATGTTCTTATAAGTACATATGTTGTTGTTCTGTAGGCCCAACATTGATGTTGTGCAAACCGAGCAAATCACAGTACACACAGACTAAACTACGAAACCCGTCGGTGATGATTTCATCAATCGTTGACAGTTGTATACCAGCAACCGTTTCCCCACAACACACATAGGTTATTAGCACCAATCGTCTGTGTTATATCTGGTGTTCGCACACGTTCTCATTACTCACCTGTTTGCTGCATATCGCACACATCCTGTTATGCCGAATCGTTTGTGTTCTGCTGTATCAGCGCACACAGTTTATCCGAGTGAACTGTATGCCGTACTTCGCACACGTATGTAGTTTTGGTATCCATTTGTGTTATCTTCTCTAATCACAAATGGTTCATAAGAACAAACTGTCTGCCGTAGATTGCACACGCAACTACTTTCTGAATCGTATTCGATGGATCCACGTTCGCACACAGTTCGTGCCATTAGCGATGGAGCTTGAACTATACCGTTTGCGATTCATGCATCGCACACAGATTCAGCTCTCGCGCCCCACCGCGCGCGCTCTGCCAGCGGTTGGGGCCGGCCTACGATCACGTTCGGGGATCCATATGCATGCGGTTGTGCCACGCGCGTCGCCCCATGCAGTTACGTGCTCCACGACTGAATCACGCGCTGCAAAAACTGCCATCCGGACGTGCCGGTTTTCCAGGACGTCCGGCCCCCATTTATACCCATGGCCATTAACCATAGTCTCTTCACGCTTTTGATCGCGCCCCACAACACAATAAGCACACCCTGGATGACGCATACAGAGAGGATGTCCGGCGGCGCTCCAATAGAGTTCAGCGTGCATCATGTGGAGACCCACATGAGGAAGGCGGACCTCACGGTGGTGTACACCAATGACCCGGGCATGGTGGAGGACTCCATCAACACCATGGAGTGGCTGCTTGATGCGGATGACAAGTACAAAGTGGTCGGCTTCGACCTCGCTTACACCGGCGGTCGTGCCGGGCATGATCAGAAGGTTGCCGTCGCCCAGTTGTGCGTGGGCCATCACGTCCTCCTCTACCACTACTGCCTGGCCATAGTGCCTTGCAATTGTTTCACCAGGTTTATCAACAGCCCCGACTACAGGTTCGCTACGGTGGACAGCGCCAACGATCCAAAGGTGCACAAGACTTCGGGCTTGGCCTGCCAAAAGCTTGTCGACATCTGCGGCCACTACAAGGTCTGGGGCCGCAAGAAGGACATGGACTCCCATGTTGACCTGGCCGAGGCCATCATCGACCCCTACTACGCTGACATGAAGGCTGAGTGCAATAAGAACAAGCCTATCTGGCACAGGGGCTGGGTGAAGAAACTGGATGAATATCACCTCTAGACCGCGGCCAAGCAAGCGTACACATGCTACGAGATGTTCAGGCGGATCGTTGACATGAGGAAGTGCCTCCTACCTAAAGACAACGAGGGATCGAGCCACAAGCAGAGCGCTGGCGGCAAGTGTCACAAGAAGTAGATGATTTGATGATCGTTTCTCAATTCTCATACTCCCTCTATGCAGAAATATTCGTAGTTTTAGAGGGATACGTTTATTATGCATGTAATAGTTTATTAAGGTGTGCGCCAATGTTATGTGTGTATTGGATGCTTAATTTGGTTATGCAATCATGTTCTTCTAAATAGAGCATAGATGTTTGTGGGCAGATTGAGCAAATCACATCGCATACGGAATAAACAACCAAATCCGTCGGTGATGATTTCATCAGTCCCGACAGTTCTTTATCCGGAACCGTTTGTCCACAACACATCCGAGTGGCATGTGTACATCACACACATCTTGATCTGAGAAACCGTTTGTGTTATTTTTTCTTATCACACACAGTTCATCCTAGTGGCCTGTATGCTGTCTATCACACACATCTTGATCTATGTAACCATTTAAATATTTTACCTCATCACAAATAGTTCATCCGAGTGACCTGTATGCCGTCTATCGCACACGTGATCATATGGACAATCGTTTGTGTTCTGCTTGATCAGCGCAAACAGTTTATCGGGGTGAACTGTATGCCGTACATCGCACACACTTGTATTTCTATAAGCGTTTGTGTTCTATTACCCAATCGCAAACAATTTATCTAGGCCAACTGTTTGCCAAACATCGCACACGCAACTATTTTTTAGATCGTATTTGATGGATATGCCATCGCACACAGTTAACGTCATTAGCGAGGGAGCTATAACTATACCGTTTGCGATTTGGTCATCGCACATAGATTTGTCGAAGGGTCTCTGATTGATGTGTCGCGTTAGCAGCATCCTGCAGTAGTGTTTGTGGCATAATTGAATATTATGATGGAATATTTATCCGATAAATATATCGGTTTACTACTATAAATGGTGGGTGCAGATAGATCTGATAGCTTCATACATATGTTTGAAAGGGTGGTGGCTAGATTAAAGGGATGAGAGGAAAGAATGTTTGCAATGGGGGGTCTTACTGAAAGCGGTCATTCAATCAATCCCGATCTTTACTACGGGTGTTTTCAAGATTCCACAGAAAGTATTAAGGCTATCACATACGACATGGTTGCCTTTTGGTGGGGAGAAAAACATAAAGCGCATGTTGTTGGAAATATGCCCTAGAGGCAATAATAAATTGGTTATTATCATATTTCCTTGTTCATGATAATCGTTTATTATCCATGCTATAATTGTATTGATTGGAAACTCAAATACATGTGTGGGTACATAGACAACACTGTGTCCCTAGTAAGCCTCTAGTTAACTAGCTCGTTGATCAAAAGATGGTGAAGGTTTCCTAGCCATGGACATGAGATGTCATTTGATAACGGGATCACATCATTAGGAGAATGATGTGATGGACAAGACCCAAACTATAAACGTAGCATATGATCGTGTCAGTTTATTGCTATTGTTTTCTGCATGTCAAGTATCTGTTCCTATGACCATGAGATCATGCAACTCACTGACACCGGAGGAATACCTTGTGTGTATCAAACGTCGCAACGTAACTGGGTGACTATAAAGGTGCTCTACAAGTATCTCCGAGGGTGTCTGTTGGGTTGGCATGGATCAAGACTGGGATTTGTTACTCCGTGTGACGGAGAGGTATCTCAGGGCCCACTCGGTAATACAACATCACAATGAGCCTTGCAAGCAATGTGACTAAAGTGTTAGCCACGAGATCTTGTATTACGGAACGAGTAAAGAGACTTGCCGGTAACGAGATTGAACTAGGTATAGAGATACCGACGATCGAATCTCGGGCAAGTAACATACCGAAGAACAAAGGGAACAACATACGGGATTAATTGAATCCTTGACATAGAGGTTCGACCGATATAGATCTTCGTAGAATATGTAGGAACCAATATGGGCATCCAGGTCCCGCTATTGGTTATTGGCCGTAGAGGTGTCTCGGTCATGTCTACATAGTTCTCGAACCCGCAGGGTCTGCACACTTAAGGTTCGGTGACGTTTCGGTAGAATTGAGTTATGTATGATTGGTGACCGAAGGTTGTTCGGAGTCCCGGATGAGATCCCGGACATCACGAGGAGCTCCAGAATGGTCCGGAGGTAAAGATTGATATATAGGAAGTCCCGTTTTGGCCACCGGAAAAGTTTCGGGTATTTCTGGTAGTGTACCGGGAGTACCGGAGGGCCATCGGGAGGGGCCACCCACGCCGGGAGGCCACATGGGCCTGAGGGGGGTTGCACCAGCCCTTAGTGGGCTGGGCAAACCAGCCCTACAAGGCCCATGCGGCTAGGAATAAGTGGGAAAGGAAAAACCCCAAAGAAAAGGGAAGGGAGACCAAATATGGAAGGTGTCCTATTTGGACTAGGATTGAAGTGGAGGAGTCCACCTCCTCCACCTCCAATTTCGGCCAGCCCTTGAGGGTTTGAGGCTGCCTCCTCCCCTCCCTCCCTCCTATATATACTAGAGGATTTAGAGGAGAAAAATAACCCTAATTGCCACGTGCTCCCTCTACTTCATCTAGATCGGTTTCTCCTCTAGTCTAGTTTCAGCGGTGCTTAGGCGAAGCCCTGCCGGAATTGTTCCACCACCATAGCCGCCGCGCCGTCGCGCCGCCGGATAACTCTTCTACCTCTCCTCTCTCTCTCTTGCTGGATCAAGGAGGCGGAGATCGTCATCGATCTGTACGTGTGCTGAACGCGGAGGTGCCGTCCGTTCGGCGCTAGATCGGAAGGACCGTGATCAGGATCGCGAGACGATTCATGATTTGATCGCGGGACGGATCGTGATGGGATCGTGGGACGGATCGAGATTGGATTGCGAGATGGATCGTGATGAGATCGCGGGACACTCGGCGATTTGGATCGCGAAGACGTTCGACTACATCAACCACGTTTCTTAACGCTTCCGCTTAGTGATCTACAAGGGTATGTAGATTCACTCTTCCTCTCGTAGATGCTCATCACCATGGATAGATCTTGTGTGTGCGTAGGAAAATTTTTGTTTCCCATGCAACGTTCCCCAACACATGTTTGGTTCGCATGGTGGCGTATGTGTATTTCTAAGCCGAAGGGGGTAAAGGGTTCTGTGATCTTCATGCCTTCGATCTTGCTATGCTTGCTAAACAGGTTTGGAGTCTAGTCAAAAGCCCAAATATGATATGTGCAAGGGTCTTGAAGGTAAAATATTCTCCAAATGGCGATGTTCTCTCGGTAGGACCAAAGAAAGGACCATCCTTTACGTGGAAAAGCATTGCGGTTGCATTCAAACTTTCAAAAGGGGTCATATTTGGCGAGTCGGTATAGGAGTGAATATCAAAATTTGGGATGATTGTTGGATACCATCAAGTCCGACAAGGAAGGTGATTATGCTTCGTGGACAAGCATTGTTGAATACAGTTGATGAATTGACAAACCCAAATAGTGGAAAATGGGACGTCGAGATTACTGTGAATACTTTTAACCCAGTTTGTGTACGCTGCGTCTTGGAAATTATCTTAAATATTGATGTGCTTGATGATTTTCTTGCATGGAAGCATACCAAGACCAAGAGCTTATTCATCCAGTCTGTGTATTTTCCGAAGAGATGAGAGGCAATTGCTTCGATTCAATCATGTTTGGAGGTCGTTGTGGTGTTTGAGGGTTCCTAGTAAAGTAAAAAAAATCCTTTATAAGGCCTTGTATGGAGTTGTTTCGGTTCGGCACTGTTCACGAGCCGACATATTAAAACTGCCACTAAAAAACACTTCTATGATGATACGTGTTTGTCACAATAGGTCACGTTTTCTGTCACGCATGTACATACGTGACAGAATGAAGATAGTCATACATGTGCTATCATAGAAGTGTTCCATGACAATACTCAAACTATCATCACGGAAGTGTCCACTTCCATGACTATAAATGGCACGTCATAGAAGTGATTTCATCAAGGGTAACTGGCATGTGGTAGCCACCGTAACGGGTCGTCGTTAAGCTATCGGGTGTCGATTTTGGATCCGATACCCATTAACAGCCCCAACCAATGTCGATTTTCACGTGTCATTTTCTCATTCGCCAACAGAACCACGTGTAAACTCTACGTTGGGACATATGGCATTCATCCAATGCACAAGACGCACCTATGAAACGTCGACACGTGGCATGACCCAACAATGGCCCATGTACATAGAAGGCCAGCCCAATCAATATTAGCGGGCCGGCCCATTTAGGGCCTACTTACGTCTAGCCCATTTACAACCATGGCCCATACAGGTTCTGCCAATTTGGCCCATCAATGGCCCGTTAATGATTCAACACCATTGCGGCCCATCGTCAGTTCTAGATCGTTAAGAGCCCGTTATGTCTTTGGGCTCACTTGGGACCTGAGGTCCTTTCGGCATGTTAGCAGCCCATTCTAGAGACGGACCAATCTCCAGGCGGTAGGTCTTTTGGCCTTTTAGCGGTCCTTTCTGGAGTTGGCCAAATTCCAGCTCGGTGTGTCTTTTGGCCTTTTAACGACCCACACAACCGTTGGTCCATTTATGGTCCGACCTAACTTTTGGTCTACTAACGGCCCATGTTCCCCATGGCACGATTCCAGTCTGACCCGAATTTCAGCATGTTAAAGGCTCGCGTTCTATATCGGCCCCCTTATGGCCCGATTGGATTTCGGCCTGTTAACGAACCAACATGGAATTGGTTCAAGCATTAACTAAGGTCTATTTCGGCCTGCTATTGGCCCATCGGCTCGTTTCCATTATTGCGGCCCAACCGAGCTTTTGACCTGTGAACAGACTATTAAGGGCCCTTGTTGGGATGGGCCTATAATCGATCCCACAATCCATTTCGCATGATGGCCCATGATTGTTACATACCTACTAAATTGGACCATCCGAGCCATTACGGACCCAGATAGATTAGGGTCCACTTATTATTAGTAGGCCAACCCAATAACGTCCCGCTATGAGTAACATTTTCGTACTGTTGCGATGGTGTCCCAGTAACATTTTGTCCTGTTGGCCCCATTTCAACGATGGCATATACACTAACAAAGAATTATCCTACTCTAAGCAAGCCCCTCCAAAAAAGCCTACACTACACAATATATAAATTAAGGCATAAAAACGATGAATAATCCTACACTGTACTATAAAAAAATTACGACATATTACATCCATTGGGGATCAAAATTCGCCACAAGTGGTAATAATGCGCAACCAAAAAGCAAATTACATACACTGGGCGCATACACCGCATACGTCATGGACGCGCATCAAGACAACTTACCATTTTGAACTATAAGCTCTTCAAAAAATAGGATTGGCCGGATTCGGATAACACAACTCCAGTCTACAAAATCTCCACTTTCCTTGTGGTTTCCCCGGTCTCTTGTTTCATTTCGTTGATTGATGCGTCTTTTTCCAGCACCTCCCTTCTCAACATGTTGATTACATCTTGGAAACCATATGCACTCTGTCTTGCCGCCTCTAGTTGATGCTCTAGAACATCAGCAGATTCCAATTCCAATCCATAATCATTTGGTATCGGCCATGCCACACTGCTTTTAAGAACTTTGTGTTGATGTCACTTTATCCTGAAATGTTTTTGTAAGTACACATGACTAGGGCAAAAATATAGTTACAACAGTGAAGCGAACAAGACAGACTAACCTTTACATGGCAAACAGGACTAACAATAATGTGCACGCCATAAAGCATAACCAGGTGATATTTTAAAAATTATAAAGATGGTAGTCTGTGTAGCACGTGTACAGAAATCTCTCTTCACTCACCAAAGCAGCATGATGTTGGGGCCAAATCCAAAACACTGACAGGTTAGAAATTTAGACCACACGCAGCTACTGAACATTACATATATCTTGCGTATAAGTAAGCAATCAGATAGCCATTGTGATGCGGAGCATCCCATGGTCATTGATGACGCACAAGTATCGGGGATCAATCGTAGTCCTTCCGATAAGTAAGAGTGTCGAACCCAACGAGGAGCAGAAGTAAATGATAAGCAATTTTCAGCAAGATATTCTCTGCAAGTGTTGTGAGTAACAGTGATAGATAGTTTTGTAGCAAGATAATTCATAACAAGTGACAAGTAACAATAGTAGAAAGTGTGAATCAAGATGGCCCAATCCTTTTTTATAGAAAAGGACGGGCCTGAAGGAACTCTTATATAAAGCAAAGCGCTCCCGAGGACACATGCGAATTTCCATCTAGTCATGTTCATCATGTTTAGTTGATTCGTGTTTGTTACTTTGATAATTTGATATGTGGGTGGACCGGTGCTAAGGTGTTGTTCTTACTTGAACAAGCAACCCACTTATGATTACCCCCTTTCGCAAGCATCCGCAACTATGAAAGAAGAATTAAGATAAATCTAACCATAGCATGAAACATATGGATCCAAATCAGCCCCTTACTAAGTAACACATAAACTAGGGTTTAAGCTTCTGTCACTCTAGCAACCCATCATCTACTTATTACTCCACAATGCCTTCCCTTAGGCCCATTAGATGGTGAAGTGTCATGTAGTCGACGTTCACACGACACCACTAAAGGAAGCAACAACATACATATCATCAAAATATCGAACGAATACCAACTTCACATGATTACTTATAACAAGACTTCTCCCATGTCCTCGGGAACAAAAGTAACTACTCACAAATCATCAACACGTTCAAGACCAGAGGTGTAATAATGACGATCAAGGATCTGAACATAATATCTTTCACCAAATAAACCAACAAGCATCAACTACAAGATGTAATCAACACTACTAGTAACCCACGAGTACCAATCTGAGGTTTTGAGACAGAGATTGAGTACAAGAGATGAACTAGGGTTTGATATGAGATGGTGTTGGTGAAGATATTGATGAAGATTGGTCCTCCCATGAAGGAGGGAGCATTGGTGATAACGATGGCTTCGATCTCACCCTTCCGGAGAGTGATTTCCCCGACTGAATCTCCCTGCCTGTGTGCAAAAGGGCCTCTATCCAGGTTTCCGCCTTGAGACGGCGGCGCTTCATCCCGAAAGTTCCTTCCCAATTTTTTTCTCAGTAGATGTGAATTTATAGGACTGGAATTAGGGTCGGGTGAGTCACGTGGGCCCCACAAGCTAACACGGCATGCCTAGGGGGGTGGGCGTGCCCTGTTGGCTTGTGGCCCACTGATAACCCACAAGTGTAGGGGATCGTTTGTAGCCTTCTTCGATAAGTAAGAGTGTCGAACCCAACGAGGAGCTAAAGGTAGAACAAATATTCCCTCAAGTTCTATCGACCACCGATACAACTCTACGCACGCTAATGCTTGCTTTACATAGAACAAGTATGAAACTACTTTGTAGGTGATAGGATAGTTTGCACGAATAAAACTAGAAGTACTTTGCGGGAAATAAAACTACGGGTAAAATGCAAGATAATAAAAGTTAGTTGTTTAGTAGCGAGCTTTTGTCAAACAAGAAGGTTATTTGTCCCTAGGCAATTGATAACTAGACCGGTAATCATTCTTGCAATTTTACATGAGGGAGAGGCATGAGCTAACATACTTTCTCTACTTGGATCATATGCACTTATGATTGGAACTCTAGCAAGCATCCGCAACTACTAAAGATCATTAAGGTAAAACCCAACCATAGCATTAAGTATCAAGTCCTCTTTACTCCCATATGCAACAACCCACCTACTCGGGTTTATGCTTCTGTCACTCAAGCAACCCACCATAGGCAAATCATGAACACATTGCAACACCCTACAGCGAGGATCCCTCACGTTTGCGCGAGACGAAGGGCACCATAGGACATCACCATAATAAAATATACAATCATACCAACCATGATCATCAATTAGCCCATAGGACAAAAGAGATCTACTCAAACATCATAGGATAGCCAAATATCATTGGTGTCGGGGGGATTACCCCCGGGTAGGCTCAAGGAGACGACTCAACATTTTAAAACAACGGGGCGGCCAACGCCCCTCTGTCCGGCTAACGCCCCGGTCCGGCCGGCTGCTAAGTCCAGCCGGCTCCCTGCCCGGCTACTCCAGCCGGCTGCTCCGGCTGGCTCCCCGGTCTGGCCGGCCGCTAAGACCGGCCGGCTCTTTGCCCGGCTGCCCCAGCCAGCCGCTCAGTCCGACCCCCCATCCAACTGCTCCAGCCAGCCTGTCGCGCGAAGTCAATCATTGCGTCCCATCGGACACGACATGAAGACACTATAGCCTGCATCATACGTCACTTCACTCCACCCCAATAGTGGTGCACTATGGCCTGCGTCATCACGTCACCTCGCATGTCATCTCCAATAGTGGTGCACTATTGCCTACATCATGCGTCATCCCATATGTCTTCTCCAATAGTGGATAGTTGGTCATGTGGGCCACCCCTTGTCCCCTAGGCCTCCCTTTATAAGAGGCACCAGGGGAGCTCACTGATGGCCAAGCCCCCTCACATTCTCTCATCCCCTCTCACTCTCACACATACGTGAGGCTAAGGAAAGGAGCACTCTGCTCCTTCTTCCTCTCCTAAGACAGCTCCAGGAGCAACTCTGTATAACCATATACACTGC